>JADMNL010000022.1:680043928-681245714 GCA_016271365.2 Neoceratodus forsteri | reverse complement strand
GGAAACTGCACAATGCACACTTGTAACACAGTCATTTTATGGACTTTCGGCACCCAATTTTCAACATAGGCATTTTGGACCTCTGCTCATGAACAGTGTCATCATCATTTCCTCAAACTGTCCTGAAAACTGATTTCTCACAGTGACCGCTGCTATTCTGTGCCAGACGTGCGAAAACACATTTCGCCGGGATATGTAAAATGACAGCTGTACTGTTCATCAGGAGGTGTGAAAAAATGCCAATTATGAAAATCTGGAGTGAAAATATTACAAATGCATGAAGTTACAAGCGTGCATGGAAACAGTGCAATGCACACTCATAAAGCAAGAATTTTGGGATTTTTTCTACCAAATTTGCAAAATAGGCTTTTGAGAGCCCTCCCCTTCATGAACAGTGGCACTGTCATTTCATTACTCTATCCCGAAAGGTGATTCTGTGCGGTGACTGTGAAATCACCTTTTGAGACTGAATAATGCCATGACAGTGACTGAATTCATGAGGAGGGGTCCCAATAACCCCATGTTGAAAATTTGGTACAAAAATTCCTAAAAATACTCAAGATATGCACCAAAGTTGAAAAAAAAAACAATTTATTCCATTATACAGCTTACCGGCATTTCTTCAGTTTGCAGTCGGCTTTGAAGAGTGCAGACGTGTTCCCGGTCCACCGAAGATTGTCATGCCAGACTCCGGAGGTAAGTATGGGGTGAAGGGGGTGTGAGGAGGCAGGGTGCTCTGAGGGTGGGTGCAAGTTGCAAGAGGGGGCAGGGAGATGGCGAGGGACTGTCTTCTTTATTCACAGGTTAAAAAAACATTGAAGGACTGTTTTTATTTTTCAGGGGATTTGGCATGCTGGGATGGGCTTCCAGCATGCCACCTAAGTGTTTTTTTTTGGGAGGATGCTTTAGCCGATGGGGGATTGGGCACCCCCATCGGCACACAAGGAAAGTGGGGGAGCAAGAGCTGAGGGGGATTGGGCACCCCTTGGGCAAATAACAAATGGGGGGGCAGTGCTTTATACTGATGGGGAGTGGGCTTCTCTGTCAGCACATACATTAGGGACAGTGCATGCCAAAAGGGGGATTGGGCACCCCTGAAGTCGGCATTATGGCTGGCAGTGTGCCGCCATGTTTTTTTTTCTGTCTCAGCAGGGTAAGCACGTCGGAAGGTCCACTGCATGTGACGAGCTTTGCTCACATTGCAGCGGACATTTTCTTAGATGTGCTCGCCTCCATGGTGTGGGGCCAGCATGCAAGCTGATTGGGGAATGAGGGACACACCTACTGATGCATGCTCTGCATTCACCCAACAGTGACCGCACCTCCAAATGTGTTACTACCCCAATATGTTGGCTGTGCATGCACAAGCCAACATAAAAATGAAATGAATTTTAAGCTTTGAAAATGGAATTTCATTACTTTAATCACTATTAATCAGTGGCCTTATAGGTTTCCACATTTCAATGACCTATGGCAAAAATGAGTGATTTGTAATATTTGTTTTGACCAAACTTTTTTACCTAAGAAATAGTATTCTTACTGGCTCACCAGTGCAGTGGTTGTGTTTCTGCTTGCAATGCTAATAACCTGGATTCAGAAGTGAACTGGCACTCAGATGCCTAGCCAAGGAGAAGGAGAAGGAGGACTAAGTATCCAGCAGACTGTTCTCCTCCTCCCGGGGGTGGAATGTGTGGAAGTAGCCACTGCTTGACTACCCCCTGGCAGAGGCCAGGGGCAGCAATTGGAGCATACATAGCTCAGGAGATATGCCATACATCGGCACTTGTGTTCCACATGTTATTCATGCTACACCTCCTGCTGAAAAAAAAAAAACACGCACAGAAAATTACTGGGCTGAGCAGGAGGACGTCTACCCAGCTGAACCCTAAGAAGTGGACCGAGGCACTCTGCCCCAGATACCTACCTGGTCTCCAATCAGGAAGTAAGTTCCCATCCCTGATGGCCCTCCAAGGGTTAAGTCAAGTCAAGTCTTTTTTATCAGACCTTTATTGGGGCCCATTGACTGATTTGTTATTTCTGATATTATTGATAGGAAATGACATGTTATGTTTCCTGTTAGTTTTGTCCTTTATTATGTTGGCTTGCACATGTGCAAGCAACATCTTGCAGTAGTAGCACATTTTAGAGGTGTGTCAGTGTTGTGGCCAATGCAGAGAACACTTTAGTGGGTGCGTCCCTCAGTTGCCAATCAGTGAACATGTTGGCGATGACAGCAGTTTCAAAGAGAGCCAAAACCTTGAAAGAAATCTGTCACTCCAATGAGGCCCAGTTTCCTCATTGCAGCCGCAGATGTCAAGCTCGAGCCATACAAACTACAGTGCACAGTAATGCGCATAGCCAGAGGTACCAGAGGAGTTTCAGTGTGCCTTTCCTGGTGAAACATTTCAATAAGTAAAATAGCCACTGTGCGACTTTCCACAATGATGACTCCTGTCACCCAACACACACTTCCCAAAAAGCCAACTTCGGGGTGCCCAATCCCCATATCGGCATGTCCCCCCATTATGTGACACACTAGGAGCCCACCCCAGTGTGTCAAAACATGGTGGCTCCTGCAGCCCACCACAAAGTCCCACAAAGCTGACATCTGGGGTGCCCAATCCCTGTGTCGGCATGTATCCACCCCCTCATTAATGTGGCACACTGGGAGCCCACCCCAGTGTGCCAAAATAATTGTTTCCAACACTGGTATGCCCACCCTGGTGTCGAATGCACCATCCCCCCAACCCATCTTTGTTCTTTGCCGACAATGGGGTGCCCAATCCCCATTTCAACAGTGACATTGATACCCCCTCTATTGTGGCACACTGGGAGCCCACCCCAGTGTGAGTGTTTTCCCCCCTGTAAAATAGAAAAAAATATCCCCACAGTCTTTTAATTTTATTTAACCTGTAAAACAGAAAATGGTCCCTTGTGGACTCCCCCGTCCCCCTCCCCCAGCCCGCACCCTCCCTCTGGGCACCTACCTCCCCACACACACCCTCACCCCATACTTGCCTCCGGAGGTCGGGGGCAGCAATCTTCTACAGCATGGGACATGTCTGCTGCACTCATCAAAAGCCAACCGCAAACTGAAGACATGACGATAAGCTTTATAATGGGAGTCAATGGGGGGGGAGTCAACATTGACTGATATCTGAGCCATTTTTTGGAATTTTGGCCCCAAATTTTCAACATGGGGTTCATGGGATCCCACTTCATGAACATGTCACAGTCATTTCATTACTCAGTCCTAAAAGGTAATTTTGCGGTCACTGCGTGGAATCACCTTTCGGGAATGAGTAACAAAATGACAGTACCACTGTTCATAAGGGGAGGTCCGATACAGCCCATGTTGCAAATTTGGTGAAAAAATTCCAAATAATAACTGCGCTATGAGCGTGCATTGTGCAGTTTCCACGCATGCTCATAACTTCACCAACTTTTTACATTTTCACTCCAGATTTTAAACATTGCCATTTTTTCACACCTCCATATGAACAGTACAGCTGTCATTTTTCACATCCTGCCTGAAACATGTTTTTACAAATGTGGCACAGAATGGTACAGTCTCTGTGAGAAATCAAGTTTTTGGACAGATTAACAAAATCACAGTGCCACTGTTCATGAGGAGATGTCCAAAAATGCCCATGTTGAAAATTTGGTGAAAAAATTCCAACCCCTCCTGCTAGCCCCTACTCCCCCTTACCTATCCCAATTAGTATCTGTGACAAAGCTTTTGGCTGCTACTTTCTCCCCTCTAAAATGTATTTTAATGTTGTAATCATCTGGTTTTAAATTTTGTGATATAAGTATTTTTTTTAATCTCGTCTGTCACCCTATATCTGATTGTTACCCCTCCCTGAAGATGTGGAACCTTTGTAAATGAGCAGCCTGGAACTCAAAGG
Organism: Neoceratodus forsteri; assembly: GCA_016271365.2. NCBI lineage: Eukaryota > Metazoa > Chordata > Ceratodontiformes > Ceratodontidae > Neoceratodus > Neoceratodus forsteri. The sequence goes on along the minus strand of JADMNL010000022.1, from coordinate 681,241,806 downwards.
TAATGTGTAATCCTAGATTGAATAAATAAAATAAATAAATAAACAAATGATTGCATTACAGGCATGCGTTGTGCTCGTAATTTGCTGATTTTTCATATTTTCACTCCAGATTTTCAACATTGCCATATTTTCACACCACCTCATGAACAGTACAGCTGTCATTTTTTACATCCTGCCTGAATGTGTTTTCACCCCTATGGGGCCAAATGGTGCAGTGACTGTGCAAAATCACCTTTCAGATAACGAACTGACAGTGTCACTGTTCATGAGGCAGGGTCACAAAAGTCCATGTTGAAAATGTGGAGTGAAAATACCAACAAACGCCCGGGGTGTTAGGGTTTTCAACCATAATGCCCCACCTTGTAGAGGCTGACAGGCATCAGGGGTGTGACTTAGGATCATCATTTGTAATGCTCATGCCATTCCACCCCCACCCTGAAGCCAGTGACAGGCATCGAGGTGTGCCTTGGAGTCTTTGGCCCCAAAGGTCACTCCATTCTCCTATACTGCACCCATCTCAGCATATTTCCTTATGGAATAGGGTGAGCATAAGGCCTGAAGACCCTCAGACACACTGCAACACCTGTCAGTGTCTGCAGGGTAGGGTGAGGTGAAATGGCATGAGCGTTATGGCCAATGACCCAAAGGCACACCCCAATGCCTGTCAGTCTCTGCAGGGTGGGGGTGAGGTTGGTATCAGTCCAGTACTCCACTGCCATTTCTATTATGCATTTCTCTAACTCCTGCACTACCAATGCCAATGCCAGTAAGCCAACATTCAGCATTGACAAATGATTGTTAGATGTGGTTTCATTATATAGTATTTATATGCTTTGGTACTGTTTCGATGTTAGGGCTTACCCTCCAAAGGAGCAACAATCATGCTCATGTTTAAAATTGTCTCTTATCCCCCCCACTGGTGCCCTACCCCTTCTGGACTTACACAGTCCATATATTTCAATTTTCAGAGCTTTGAAAGTGAAGAGGAAGGGATAATGATTCTTGGCTCAGAGGAGCTGGCCACTGTAACCCTGCCCCTTCCTCATTCTTCTTTCGGACAGCTCCACCACAAGCCACCCCCATGCTCTGATATTTTAACAAAGTTGTTTGTAGAGTACAGGGGATCACTGCATTGAAATGAATGGGACGAGTAATAAAATTCTTTTTGCAATATTTTAGAAGTCCACTGGTGTCAAGTTAAAACCACCACTCAACTAACAAGAGTGTTGTTATTTAATTGGTGGCTTTGAACTGACCCCAGTGGACTTATAACATATGGCAAAAATAATTTTAAAACTCAACCCATTAATTTCAAAGTAGCATGCCCCTGCACTCTACAAACAACTTAGTCACAAAACATCAGAGTGCAGGGGTGGCTTGGAGGCAGAGTTATCAGCAAGAAGAACCAGGAAGGGGAAGGAATCTGCTGGCTGGCTCCTACAAGCCAAGAATTATTACCCTTTCCTTCATTTTTAAAGCTCAGAAGATTGAAAGATATGGACCGAGTAAGTCCAATTAAGGTAAAGCACAAGTGGGGTGTTTGATGGAAGCACTGAAAATGTACTCTTTAATGTGTTCCAACTTGATTACACACCTGCTCATTATTGTTCCAGTTTTGTAATGGATGTTACTGTGTACTCGTTTCTGTCCCTTGTCTTTGTTAACAGAACAAACCCCTTAATAAAATTCAAGTTTTTAAGAAAATACTAACCACACATATCGTATTGCTGCTACAATATAAAACATGACTGGCTGCCAGCTTTACTCACTAAAAAATGTGTAAATAGGAGCTATTAACAAAACTGCCTACGATTAAAACATTAAATGTTATTTTCACTCATAATCCACTTCTTGCACACACAGATATTAATTGAAAATGATGTGCATTTACTACAGTACTTACAGTTTTTAATTCTGCTGTTTATTTACTGACCATGAAAAATCCCCCATGTATCATCACCTGCTTACCAGGGAAATCTCTGCTGTTTAAAGGAGAACTGCACTGAACCTGAAAGTTATTTTTCCAAGTACAGGTTGTGTTTTTTTTTTCTTAAAAAATGGTTCAAATTCTATTATAATTCTATCTATTTTAGCAACTTTGACACAGTAGTTGTTTTTGATCTACACTCTGGTGTTAAGTGCCATTTTAGAATTGTATGATGTATTTTATGTCCCACTCCAATCATGGAGATCTATAGTAGAACAGGGATGCAGTGTTCCAACAACAGAAGAGCTGAGCAAGGGACACTACTAGGGCTGTTGATTGGAGGACGGGGGACCATTGACCACCAGGGAAATACTGTCTACAGTTCAGGACAGTGATCTGAGGGAACATACGGGCCAGTGATTGAATGGTGGGACTGGCAAATGGAGGGTGGGGTGGATCACTAGGCACCAGGGAGACATCTTTTAAACAATGGGCCAGTGATCAGAGCATGGTGGGGACCACTAAGCACTAGGGAATTCTTTTTAAATATGTGAGATGAAGATTAAAGTGTGGGGGGACCACTGGGCATAAGGAAAATGTTTCTTTTCATAGGAAGGGGCTCTCAGTGTGGGGTCAGAGCCAGTCAAAGGGGTACAAACCTGCCACTGCGTGCCATGTAGAGGAGTCCATAATGGGCATGCAAATGGCCCCTTTGTGCCTTGCATGCCCAATGGACTCATTTGCATGGGGACTTCTGAATATCACACCAGGGGCTACCACCACAATTTGATCTGGCGGTGCTATTCCCTGCACTGCCAGCATCCATGTTAGAGCAGCACTGTTCAACTTAGTGCTGCATCAATGTGGCCCTATATTCGGTCAGATAGTGCTGGTGCACTATACAACTGAATATAGCTTCCTCAGGGTTGTGGGCAATGGGCAAGCACAGCACAAAACGTTGCGCTCCGCTTTAACCATTTTTGAATATCAGACCCCTGACCGCTCTAACTTCGCTCTTGAGGTTAGAGATGCTAACAGAACTCCTCTGTGGCAACACAGGCTTGTTGTGAATGGTTACCAATCTACTATTCTCCATGTATGTATGCATTTATGTTTGTATGCATCTATGCACTGTATCTATTATGTATGCCTGCACGTATTTATGTATACCTACATCTATGCATGCAGGTGTGCATGTTTGACATCACAGCTGCTTCCATCACTTTGCATGTAATATAATTCACTATAATCAAGCAGAAAGTTAACTTCAAGCTAACATTTTAAGTTTACCAATACTCAGCATATTCTATTGTAAAGTCTATAGTGCTTATGTAAATTAACTTTTTAAACAAATATACTTTCCATAGGTATACTATTTAATGTGCAATAATGGTGAATATTCTGACAAAATAAATGTACTTATCAAAGGAAGGTAATGAGTCCCAATTAATGAGTCTTACAAGAACAATTTGTACTTATAGTATCTAAAGTAGCTGTGATGAGACAGTTTAGGGTCAGTAATGATGAATCAATACAGACACCACAGTTACATGTTTTGTGCACTGCTACAGTATGTCCAGACATTGTTGGCTGAGAAGTGCACCAGCTTTTTGGATGTCTATATTTTTTTTTCAAAAACACTGAGTTGCAACAATATACAGTAAGTGAAAGGTTACAGAAATAAAATGCAATAAAATAAAACAATATTAATCTGCACTGCTGACATTGTAAGGTCTTTTATAATCTGCAGTAACTTATTTTAGAATTTGATAGGCATGCTTTTTAATTTATCACGGCTACAACCAGCTTCATGTTAAGATGAGATCATCAAAAACTTAAATCTTTGAGATAGATATCCTCACAGGAGTAGAAATAGGATTGCATGAAAGTAGGACAGCATTTTTGGCACTGGAAGCTGAATACTCAGATGTCCACAATATGTTAATACAAACTTTTAATAAATTGATTTTTGTCTGGTGTTCTGACAGTGAAATAAATAGAATAACACATGGGACTCTTATCTGTTATGGTGCTGTATCACCATAGAGGGATTCCATAACATCATAAACCTTGAGAGCAAAACTGAAGAGGTTTATGATACCATGGAATCCTGAGAAAGTGGCAGAGCACCCTAAAAGACAGAGTCCCATGTGTTGTTTTCTATAATACATGGTACTGTATCATATTTTCCCCATTTTCTTTCTGTTTGACCTTAGTGCTGAATATATTACATTTACTGTGATTGAGCATTTCTCTGTGTCAATGGTCCAATTATTACTGCATGCATGTACACTCTTTCCCACCTCCCTTGTACCACACACTGCAACTGTCCCTCTCACCCTCACATAGCTAGAGTTGGCTATGACTAATCACTTCATGCACACACCTGCTCCCCAAGAACTGAATGGAAACAGCCAATCCATATACACACCTCTCAGATTCTGTCACTTTAACCCTCCGAGCCTTGTCTCTCTCACTTAGCATTATTTTTTTTCTCTTCTTGCCATTTTAATGTTGCTGGCTTACTTGCTTTGGGTGGACCAGACTGTTTTTCTCACTCGTAATCAGCTAATGACTTCTTCTGGGCGTAACAGTTTCAGGTAGGAGCATAAGCGTGATTCATACAGGGATTCTAAATCACAATACCATCAATTGACATCAGATCAATGGTATTATGACTCTGTGATGTCCTAACAATAGTATTACTAGGTAGTTAGTTTCCTGATTTTCTAAGGCAAAAACATATACCCATGTATTACTAGAATAATCTCTTGAGTTACCGGGCCCCATATCCAGCCAGTCACATTTGCACTGCACTTACATTAGCAGTACTGCCTGCAAATGGCAGCATAGATATTGAGAAATAGCATGCATGTTAACACCTTTGAATATTAGGCCGCATCACAGTAAACACACACAGCACATCAGTGTAGTGCTAGTGCTAGAGGAATGGCACAGCACAGAAATGAATACAGAACTACGCAGGGAGCAGGGGCAGGGGGATGGTACACAGCATAAATATCAAAAATAAACTTTGCTACATACAATGACCAATGACACATGAAGAAAAAACAAAGAAAAATATGAACAAAAACACAAGCAATTCCTGTAGAAAAAAAGGGGATGGGGACAAACGAATAGGTACAACTGCCTCTAGAAAAAATTGTGGGCAAACAAAGGAAGATGGACAACCGCTTGTCAGTAGAAAAGGGAGGGAAAACAATGGAATGGGGCAACTGCCTGTCAGTTGAAAGGGGGGAAACAAAGGAATAATGGCAACCACCCTTCAGTAGAAAAGGGAAAAAAACAGAAACATAAATAAGGCAATCACAGTTAAATACATATGAAAGAATAAAAAGGGTAACTACCCGTACAATACAAATTAAAAAAAGGGCAACCACCCATCAACAAAAGCTAAGGGCAATGGCCAACAATTGTAATTGCCTGCTTATGGCAGTGGTGGCTGCTGCCACTGGTTGGCCACCTTAAGGTCCTGGATGGCAATGGTGTTCCCTTGCTCCCTCAGGCCAAGCTTACGCAGCAGGGGGACTTGCACCAGAGCAAATAGTCTCTGCCCTCTTGCACTATGTTATCCTGCTACCTTCCTGTAGTACACTGGGAACCTATAGCTAGAAAGACACTGAATTCAGCCAACTGTTCACACAGGATGAGGGACAAAGGAGTGGCATAATGTTCATAACATACAGTATGTACATCCAGACAGCACATAGAAACATAGAAACATAGAATTTGACAGCAGATAAGGACCACTTGGCCCACCCAGTCTGCCCGTTTCCCTACCTAATGGATAAGCTGCAGATCCTAGTTGACCAGCAGCCTACTTCTTTCTACCCCAACCCCCTAGAATTGCCTTATGACTGTCCAATGCGTGCTTGAATTCAACCACTGTTTTTAACTCCACAACCTCCTCCGGAAGGCCGTTCCATGCATCCACAACCCTCTCCGTGAAAAAATACTTCCTTACATTACCTCTGAGCCGCCCCCCCTCTATCTTCAAATTGTGCCCCCTTGTTCTTGCACACCCCTTTTTTTTAAAAGATGCTACCCTCTTGGACTTTGTTGATTCCCCTGAGGTACTTGAAAGTTGCTATCATGTCCCTCTCCCTCCTTTCCTCGAGGCTATACATATTAAGCTCCTTTAGTCTCTCTTCATATGTCTTCTTGTGCAGACCCTGCACTATTTTAGTTGCCCTCCTCTGGACAGCTTCCATCTTGTCTATGTCCTTGTGGAGATTGGGTCTCCAGAACTACACACAGTACTCCAGATGGGGTCTCACCAGCTGTCTGTACATAGGGATAACAACTTCCTGTTTTCTACTGGTGATGCCTCTCCCTATGCATCCCAGTATCCCCCCAGCCCTCCTTACTGCCCTCTCACATTGCTGGCCCACCTTTAAGTCATCTGATATGACTACCCCCAGGTCCCTTTCCATTTTTGTTGTTGTTAGTATCACCCCCCATTGTGTACTCTTTCCCTGGGTTTTTGTTTCCCAGGTGCATTACCTTGCAGTTCTTAGCACTGAATCTAAGCTGCCATACATTTGACTATTCCTCTAACCTTGCCAAGTCCCTTCTCATCCTTTCCACCCCATCTTGTGCATCAACTCTGTTGCAGATCTTTGTGTCATCTGCAAATAGACATACTTTTCCTTCCAGTCCCTCTGTAATGCCGCTTATAAAGACATTGAAGAGGACCGGTCCTAATACTGAACCCTGCAGTACCCCACTAGTAACCCCCCTTTCTTCAGAGTGAACTTCATTTACTATTACCCTCTGTGTTCTATTCTCCAGCCAATTCTTTACCCAGGCTATCATCTTGGGACCCACTCCCAGGCTGGCTAACTTGTATATTAATCTTTTGTGTGGTACTGAGTCAAATGCCTTGCTAAAGTCTAAGTAGGCCATGTCCACAGCCCCTCCCATATCTACTACTTTGGTCACTCAGTCAAAGAAATCTATTAGATTCATCTGGCATGACCTTCCCACTGTGAATCCATGCTGCCTTGGGTCCTGTGCCCCTCTGGCCTCTAGGTATTCGACAATTCTTTCCTTCAGAAGTGATCCCATCATTTTCCCGATCACTGAGGTTAAACTAACAGGTATGTAGTTTCCTGCTTCTGCCCCGCTCCAACTTTTGTGAAGAAGAATCACATCGGTCCTCCTCCTCCAGTCCTCAGGTACCACCCCATCCTCCCAAGATTTGTTAAAGATGGTAGTCAGTGGTGTCACTAGTTCTACCCTTAGTTTTTTCAGAATTCTGGGATGAATCCCATCAGGCCCCATTGCTTTGTCCACCTTCAGTTTTAAGAGTTCTTTCAGAACCCTTTCTTCTGTAAATGGGCTGATATCATCTTCTGTATCCAGAGTGTCTATATTGTTTGTTTTAGGTACTTCCCCCTCTTCATTTGTAAATACTGAGCAAAAATATTTGTTTAGTATCTCTGCCTTTTCACCATCACCCTCTACCCACCCCCCCTTATTAAGCCTCACTATCCCTCCCTTAGTCTTCCTTCGCTCCCTGATGTACCTAAAAAAGGTTTTATCCCTCGTCTTAAGTGAGTTGGCTATCTTTTCCTCGGTTCAGGCTGTTTCTGTTCTGACTGCCTTCCCAGCTTCCTTTTGCTTTAACTGATACAATTCTCTGTCCTGCTCCTTCTGTGATTCCTTGTACTTTCTGAATGCTTTCTTTTTCTCTTGAACCTTCACTGCCACCTCCTTTGAGAATCATAGTGGTTTCTTACATCGTTTTGTTTTGTTTATTTACTTCACACAAAGGCTTGTTACCTCTGTGATGGCAGTTTTTATTATTCCCCATTGTTCTTCCACCCCTCCTTCCTGCCCATTTGCTAGTGCATTCCTTAGGCACTCACCCATTTTGGCAAAGTCAGCCCTCCTGAAGTCCAGTACTTTTGCCTTTGTTGGCTTGACTCTATTGCTGTGTTTATTGTGAACCATACTGCTCGATGGTCACTAGTTCCCAGATGGCTACCCACTTCTACATCTGTGATACTCTCTCCATCTCCATTTGAGAGAACCAGGTCTGAGATTGCTCTCTCTCGAGTAGGTTCCAATACTAGTTGTCTAAGGCATGCCCCCTTTAGGGCATCTAGAATAACCCCACTCTTAGAAGTGGCTGCTGCAACTGCACTCCAGTTAACATCTGGCATATACAGATCACCCATCAGCAATATCTCCCCTTTATCTGCCATTTTAAGTATACTTTCTATCATTTCCTTGTCCATTTCTTCCCCCTGGGGGGGGGTCTCTATACAACCCCTGTGGAGATTGTGGTGCCTTTGCCTGCCTCCAAATTGACCCACAGTGCTTCTTCTCCTTCCTGTTTACCCTTTTGTTCTGTTGCTTTGATTCCTTCCATTATGTAGAGAGCTACTCCTCCTCCTCTTTTACCCTCCCTGTCCTTCCTGTAGATAGTGTATCCTGGTATGTGCCACCTGTAGGCCCCCTCCATCCCAGCACATGGGCGGACATGTCACACACTGGTGAACTGAGTCATACAGACACAATGGAATGGGTGTGGCATACTAGAGACAGCATTATTTATCTGAACAGCAGAAGACTGCACCTAGAATGAGTGTGCCATACTGCAACAGAGCAGGACCGAGTCATATGAGGGACACACAACAGTGGCAGGTATGCCAGTTTTGAAAACACAGCACATGCCACAGCAACACCACGTCAGAACACAATAGGCAGTGTAACAACCCAGGTAGCATGGATTTGCACCCACACACCCAGCTCCCTGTAGAACAGGCATCCAGCATACTGGCCCACAAAGGTGTACAGGACAACAGACATCTATGAGACACAATGGCAGGGCCTACACACTCACACACAAGTGATTCACAGAGCACAGCTGAATATGGATAGGACCATGTGCAGCAGGCAGGGTAACGTACGAGCTCATTGCTGTGGTAAATGAGTGAGTGCCTGAGACACTTTGCAGCAGTCACAATAACATGAATATGAGATGCAGAGCCACCTGTAGGCCCCCTCCATCCCAGCAGATACCAGTTCCACCCTAATCATAGGGGTCACTCCATACAGAGGTTGTTCAGGTCATCAGTTTTACAATAAACCAGTTGTGTTGTATTGGATGCATTGCACCACCTGTGTACCATGGAATGATCGCAATATGGATATCACTGTGTTGGATAGACACTACAGACTGTGCATCACAGTGTCAAGCAAATACATGGTAAGGTACATTTAAGGACCGTCAATGGCTACCCTGGCCATTGACCCCATGCTGCATAAGACTGACTATGGTGAATACCACTGGCACTGTATATTGCACACAGCATGTCAGAAAGATGCATCAGTGCAATAGTGACCAATGCCTAGCACCACTAGAGGGATACACATTCCTAGGCCCAATCATGTGGCACAACAGTCCCAACTAACAATGACAGGTGCACTGCCTGGGGCTGTGAGCACAAAAGCCAATGCTCTACTGTACAAATCTGTGGCACAGGGGACATGCTGCTGCATGGAGTAATGCATGCCAAGGCACAGTAAACACACAGGGCAGCATGCCTGTTGCAATCCAAACCAACCAGTAGATGCTACTATCCCTGACACACCAGTGTCAGTGGTGGGACAATGTCCCAAGGGCCAGGTAAAGGGCCAGAATCACAAACACCTAGTTGTTGCCTCACAAGTATGCATGCATGCACCTGTTGAGACACACAATGGACTTCCTCCCAACAGCAGAAACATGTGGCATAACAAAAATATGCAACCTGTAGTATGAATCATACAGTGCAGGTTACTTATGAGAATACATATCCAAGGACCGTCTCGCCTTACTGTAGTGTCTCGAGGCCCCATCACAGTCGAGTGACCATGCCCTCCATAACTGGTCCTAGAAGTCCAGCTCAACTAGACTGGCCTTGCGTTTCTCTTGCTGAGTCCTGTTGTCTCCAAAGGTGTGATAAAGGTTACATGTGATCAATAACATGCAGCAGAACATGTGGCACATTCCAATGTACCCTAATTAATACCCATGCCAATATGCCACTACTGTGCCACAGCAGCCACATGTGCATGATTGGTATGGACAGGATCATACAGGGACAGAGCTAACCAATATGCATAACCATGCCTAGCCACACAGACAGGTGTGGCCATGCACCAGGCACAGCCTCCACACTACATGCCTGTGTTGTAGTTCTGACATAGCACTGTGCATGCAGGGCCTGTGTGATTCCCCTGTGCCGCCGTCCTCACCACCCCCATCACGCATACCCATACATGTTGGCTACACACCATGTACACCTCATATTACTTAGTAAGATGCATGTAACCTAAGATCCCACTCAACACGGGCACAGTACTCATACCATTGTTAACAGTGGGGTGGATATAATTCTGAAGGTGTAACCCTACACAATGGCAGGTCCTAGTCTGGCACACTAACACCAGTACAATTGTAATCCATGTATTATGTGCTGTATGTATACGTGCACCCATGCTACATACCATGGACAGTGTACATGAAATCAACATTGGCTGTGGCTACATACTGCTTTGTACACTTAAAATCCTGGCTATCAATACTCGTCCCCTAATACCAATGGTATATTCATACAACCAGACACAGCACCTAGGAACACACGCCTTAAAAATAAAACTGCCTTCAATTACTGTAAAGAGAATAATTAAATGTTTTTCCTCATAATCCTTCTATTATACACCCATATATAACTTAAACAATTAAATACATGTTCTGCAGCACTTAGTTTTATTTCTGAGTCTTTTTCTGACCATGAAAAATCCCTCTCCTATCCTCGCCTGCTTCCCAAGGAAACATTTGCTCTTCAACCTGCTTCAGATAAAACAGAAGCCGTAGTTTCATCTGAAGCCTTCTGGTACATGATTGTGTGGGTGAACATTGTGCCAGTAGAACTGAGCAGAGATATGAATTATTGTATTACATCCATAGTTAACATTGCATCTACTGAATGTATGAAAAATAGAAAAGAAACAAGGTGGGGAAATAGAGGAAATAATATAAAAAAAAAAAGAAATGGTGAAGAAACAGGTAAATGTGGTGGGTTGAGGAAAATAGAGTTTTTTTTTGTAAACTTTATTTTAAATTTGTGTAGATACAGACAAAACCAATGTTTACATACTCAAAGCCTGTTCCAAATCAACATCAGTTTGTTACAGCAACATATTTATATGGTCCTTGCAAAACAGGAATATATCATTTTTGGGGGGATGATGTCTAGAGTTTTTCAAAAACACTGAGTTACAACAGTATAAATAAAGTGTCACAGATTTAAAATTCAATGGAACAAAAAAAAGATTAGTTTACACTGTTGACATTGTACGGTCTGTTTTATAATCAGCAGGTAATTTGTTTTACGGTTTGGTAGGCATGCTTTTTAATATATCAGGGCTGCTACTAGCTTTGTGTAAACAAGAGATCATAGAAAACTTAAGTCTTTGAGATAGAAATTCTCACAGGAGTGGAAATAAGATTTCAGGAAAGTAGCACAGCATCTTTTGAACTTGAAAGGTGAATACAAAGATGTCCAAAAAATGTAAATAAAAGCTTTAAATAAATTGATTTTTGTCTGGTGTCTTGAGAGCGATATAAGAACAATCCCTTGAGTTGCCAAGTTTTGTTCATTCAAAATCACTTTGCTCTTTCAAGGTTTGTCTTTTACATATTTTAAAACATTTTGAAATGTTAAAACACACAGTAGCTGCTAGCACATATTTGTTTCTCACAATAGTATGGAATCAATGGGGGTGAAACCAGACCATGAAGTATGGAAGGCAACTTTTACAGTATATTGTCACTCTGCTGCTAAGCATTGTACATGTTGCTTGGCCTTAGGAAGGCAGACAGGGTTCATTCCAAGGGGGGGAGGTGCTCTGACACCACCCCTGGGGGAGGAACCACTTGGGCTGCCCACAGAGTTGGGGCTTTTTGTTGGAGGTAGAAAGTGAGGGGTTACAAAGAGCTGTGGGCTGCAGCTCCACCTCAGTCTTTTCCCCAGCTCAGCATAGTGAGGTATCAGCATCCAGTACATGGATTGAGGGATCCTCGTGGCAAGGAACTGCAGGTTGATCCACAGTGTATGGAAGGGACAAGGAGAAGGTGATGGCCAGCAGGGGACAGTACACCAAGCTGTGTGGTGAGAGATTGGCATACTCTACTCCCCAACTGTGTATCTTTGTTTGCTAAAGTGACAGTGATTATATGTGAATGTAATGCAAGCATTTAAAATAAATACCATGGGCCCAATTCTAAGAAGGGGCAGATGCACCATGTGTAAATTACCCACTTGTGCAAGTCACACCAACGCAGTTGCGACATATGAGATACACAATATTCTCACAGATATGCTAGTTGTGAGTGACAAAGCGCAAGTTGCACTCCAACCCCCTCGACTTGTGTCATATAAAAGCACGTGTGTCACAGAGAAGATGGACAGAGCAAAGTGAATACCATGGTGGAGAGAGGATCTCAGAAAGGGAGGGAGGAAGGAGATGGTGCAAACAGCAGCAGGGTGCCAGAGAAGAAAGAGAAACTTCTCACAGGAGGAGACAAACATACTAATAGAGGAGGTGCATGCCAAAGCAGCATTACTGCTCAGCAGGAGTGGTGACAAAAAGACAAAGGACAAGAGAAAGCTGGCCTGGGACAGTGTGGCCAGAAAGGTCAATGCAGTGGCAGCCCAGAAGTGAATGGTCCAGGACCTGCAAAAGAAATACAATGATGTTAAAAGAGTGGTAAAGCAGAAGTTAGCCCACAATAGGCACTGTGCCCAGACCACTGTTGGTGGGCCAACCCAGGTGCAGACCCTGACAACCACGGAGCAGATGGTAGCCACCCTCCTGGATCAACACAGCATCAGTGGTGGCACCAACCTCAGCACCTTCAGGCTGCAGAACACCAGAGGTAAGTATAGGGTTGGAGTGGCACACCCAACATCTGTGAGCATGGACATGGGTGTGTGCATATATGTGACCACCACAGGAACTGTCCAGAAGAAACATGTGCCGGTGCACAGCCAATGCCATACAGGCATATGCACCAGGGCCATGGGGAAAAGACAGGATACCGGTGTGCCACCCAACACAGGAGTGGGTAGCATATAAACATTGCAAATGGGAGATGGGTGAACAAATGGCCCTGGAGGTGGGTGGGTTGGTGACAATGTGTATGAAGGCACCCATACCAGAGAGAGGACTACACTCACAGGGGAATGTAGGCATGTACAGCAGCCATCCACAAGGGGTTGTATGCAGTACACTAGTGGCAGGCACCAGAACTGTGCCAATAAGAATGGGGGCATGGAACAGCCAGCTGGGAGACCAAGAAGCTGTACAGGGTTACACAGTGGCCAGAGAGGCAGGGCTAAACCATTGCAAGGCCATGCAAGTGGCTATCCTGCATAGCACCCATAGGAACCACCAACCGGGTCAGAATGTCGTATGCTTAATAGCGTGCAACATTCCAGCTAACCCGTAATTGAGCCATGGCTGAAAGCGAATGGTGCAATACCACTAATGCTGCTGCATGCAGTATTGCATCATTCGCACTTTCCCAGGCAGAGGATAGAACCTCTGCTGGGACTAGGTTCCACTGAGCAGCTACCGTGGCTCAATGGACTCATCCACTGCAGCAAGGAATCCAGGTGCTGCTTCTGGGACCTGGTTTGATTCCTGGTCCCAGAAACTTTAATTTTTTGCATGTTTTGTGCAAATTTTGAGTTCACCCCCTCCCTGCTGAGTTGAGAATCCTTATTGGGAGGTTCAGGGGGGCACAGCCTCCCATAATGGGGGGTGCCCACAAAAAAACAGACTTATGCCCCATGGCAGAAATCGTACTGTATTGGCAGCACAATGTTACCATGCGGCATAATGTATTGTGACATTATGACCCTATGCCCAGGAACCACTGGCCTGGTGGGAACCAGTTGACAGCAGGAAACCCAGTAGGAATACATTGATGGGGATGGCACCAGCAATGGGACCAGCAGTCCCGCAACCCCTGAAGTCCAGGACAATACCGATGGCACTGAGAAGGACACCAAGGCTGCAATGGAGGGAATTGAGGAGGGTGTGGAGGAAGAAGAGGGTGATGTGCAGAGGGAGGAATAGGAGGAGGAAGGTGAGGAGGAGCATGGGGACTCACAAGGGTCCACACATAAGAGCAATGGGGACACCATTAACATGGCATCTTCTGAGAACAGGCAACATGAGCAGCATGGCACAGGGGACACAGTGCACACCCAAAGCATCCATGACAATGTTGCTGAGGAGTTGAGCCCTCTAAGCATGGACAACCTAGGAGCCCAAATAGTGGGGGCCACAAGGAAACTACAGAAAGGCACCACAACCCCAGAGTATTTTGGGGAGTACTGTGATGCCAAGCAGGATAAACTCACACTGCGTAACAGCATGGAGACACACCAGTACCAGGTGGAGGGGCATATGTCAGACATGGTCACTGCAATACAGGCAGGGTCTCAGACAGCAACACAGCCCTGGAGAATGTTGTGGTGGCCCTGCATGACGTAATTAACCAGTCACACAGGTAGATGGATGCAATGCAATGGTGCACCACTGTGTTGGAGCATTTCTTAGTGCTAAAACAACAACACACAGAGGCCCTAATGATAGCTTTGCATGCCATTGCAACTGCACTGAAAGCCAGACAGCAACAGGATTCCATACCACCATGGCCAACACCAGCTGCACTGTGACCACTACAAGCACAGGTATGCCCATCCTGCGAGACTGTACCACAGAGGTTAGAGCCACCATCTGTGTTACCACACCATGTCAACACACATAAAGGATCACCCATGCACCCACAAGGCACACATGTGCAAGGGGGCAATACCTCAGTGCCGGTCACAGGAGGGCACCAGGCCACCCCCAATGAAGCCACAACAACTAGTGCAGCCACACCCTCCAGCACAGCTCCTGTCACCACCAGTGAAGACCACACCATAGGGTAACAGCCAACCATGGAACAGACTGCTACTGGCGTGAGGGGGCAGCAAACACACAGCAGTGCTACCTGGCACAAGTAAGCAGGAAGACACCACCCATGGGATACAACAGATGGTCCAAGAGAGTGTATTGTAACACAGCCCAGGAGTGCGGCAGGAAACATCAGAGCATGACCAGGATGGAGAATGCACCCAAGCCCCAACACGTTGGCCCAGTGGAGGAAGGGCTACTGTATTATTTATTCTGTACCTACCAGGCCTTCCTTGAAAATGAGCTTGCTCAATGGAGTATCACCTGGTTAAAATAAGATTGATTGGTTGGTTGACCGATTGGTTGATTAAGGGGGTCCATTGCAAAGTGACAGCGGACACCGGACACAGTAGCAAACAGCCACCAAGCAGTGTGGCGTACACACACATAGCAGCAAATCAAACATACAGGACAGCAAAGGCAACTGAGATAATGCACAACCTGGGGACACACACAATGGGACCTATCAAATTTGCCTGACACAGTGTTGACTAGGTGCAGGGGCACCAACATATGACCATGCACACAACACAGTGGGCAGTGACATGGGTTCACAACCGGGGAGGCCACTAGTGTCATGTAGGGGGTTTTGGGCAGACACAGGGATTCACCCATTTACATGCACATGTAAAGATTGCACTGGACATCCGGGAGGGGGGGTACACATGTAATGTCACTGGCACAACCGATAAGTAAACCGTTACCAACACACATCCTGTTGTCTGTGAGTGCATATCCTAGGAATGTAATGGGCCAGAAAGGGTGCACCATGTGCATATGGGGAACCACTCTTATAGTGGTGGGCAAAGGTGCATGGGAGAGGTGTGTGTGCACAGGTGCACTGGCTGCATGGCATGTCAAAGAACACTGTGCCATCAGGGTCATGTGTGTGTGTGTGTGAGTGTGTGTGTGTCTGTGTCTGTGTGTGTGTCTGTATACCACTGACCATGCAACACTTTGTAACACACCAGGGCACCAGGTCCCAAGTTGGGGTCCAGTGGCATGGTCACATGTGCATATGGTGAATCACATAGGAGGCGGACCACATGCCAGCTGTGTTGATTTGCATTGTAGTGCTGTGAGGGATGCAGTGTAATGCTCACCCATGCAGGTTATTGTATGCAACACAACACGTCAACATGGGCGTTCCAGCCATTGTGGTGGGGGGCATGCCAGTCACCATAGTCCAACACTGCAGTACAACAGACATGCACTGTACCCATACACCTATGGCATGCATTAGCACTGATGTGAGTATACCCATAGCTGCATCGTTCAACTGTGTACCACCCATGCTGGCTGTAGTAGCTACCAGGTCCCACCCACCTGACATGGCCACCTGACATGGTGTCACTGGTTCTATAAACAGTGACACCACGATGGGTGAGCAGCACTGGGCAGCATGTCACCAACATAGTGCAGAGTGTGTCTTGGACATGTGCTAATGGCACCAGTGTCACCTGTAGTTGTGTTTTCTCACAGGTGGTGTGCAGAACTGTCAGCCCACACCTGGCACATTGGTCAAGGTTGGACAGTGTCCCCCTCAGTACCAGCTGTGTTACCCTGTGTGGTGGATGCAGTGGCAGGCTGGGCATCAGTGTCCTCCTCACTTGAATCTGTCTGCAATTGCCTTGCCTTCTGTAGACGTGCCCTGGTACATTGCCGATATGCACATGCGTCCTCATTTTTTCTGCCTCCTCATCACTGTCAACAGAGCATGGTGTTGAGGGCTGTCCACTTGTGCACCGTCATGCTGTGTGGCATCTGTGGGATGGAAGCAGTACACATGACAGGGGCTTATGGTGCCAAACTGTGTCGCCATTGCAGTGGTGCAGGGTGTGACTGTGGGATGCCATGCAGCGGTGCTGCCAGCATGGCTGCAACCACTGTGGCTAGACATTGCATGCCTACAGTGGTCCTGCCACCACCACCACACTGACAGCAGTTGTACTATGGACATCCCACATGTGACATCCCCATGATCCACAGCCGCACATGTCAGTGGGGCCGTGCTGTGTGGCACACATCATGCACAGACATTGCGATTGTGCCACTGTCTGTTGTGGTACTGTGAGCCACAGCATAGCCCACAACACATGCAGGCAAGGCTTGGCCATGTTCATGGGATTGCAAACACTTACCTCCCTTATCCACTGCTGCCAGGTCCACCTGTCCACCATCAGTATTCCTGTCACAGGTCATAGATCTGTGACCTGTGGAGACATGGAGGGAGACATGCATCAGTGTTTGGCCCACTGGGGCATGTGGGACATGCCGTGTGGTGGCTCTACGATGCCAGTTCAACAACACTTTTGTTGACTGGCATCACATTGACAGGATTTATGTCGACCGCAAGTTGTGGTTGACATAAATCCCATTAGTCTCCTGGTCCTATTTTTTAAACAGTTATCAACTCCAGTCGGAGCTGATTCAGGGATGGAGTGCAGGACTGGGAGACAGTTTGCCCCTGTGTCAGGTGCACCAACACAGTGACCTGTTGGTAACCTGTTGATTATATTGACGGGTTGATAGGTCTCTGTGTCATCGTCATTGTCGGTGGTGGGCATACCCCATGGGGCTATGGCAGAGGGGCAGCAACACTGTACAACTTACCTTTTGGTGACCTCTGGCCAGTCCTCATGGCAACATCACTGTCCCTGGCCATATCCAGCATGGGCTGCAGGACCTGGGGATCACATCTTGAATGATCCTGCCACCTGTGCTTAAGCTGGCATATAGTATGCCTAACACCAGTGAGGTGGTGCAGGCACGCTGCGATTTGCCACCACGCTGCATCCCTTTCACTGAGGTGTGTCCTCTGCAGTCTGGTGAAAACAGTGTACTGCACCATTGCTGAACAAGATTGATGAGCTGGACAGACTCTTGGGGTGTAAAGTTAGGTGCCCTGCCACTTAGGGTCAGCCTTCCCTGCTTGCCATGGTTGTTTGGGCAGCCAGTACAGAATGGTGTGACTTCTATTGTGTTCTGCAAGTGTTTCTGCATGTTCCACATGCATGGTATCGCAACTCGCAAGTGCGACAATATGTACAGCAAAATGGCATGCAGAAGACACACACAGCAATGATAGTGCACGCAGTTGTGTTCCACTTTCAGCTTGATGTGTAGCCACACAACATAAAGTTGCACTGTGGCAGCATGTGCAGCACTGTATGCTACCGTGCACGGGGAGGGGCACTGTGTGTATGGGTGATGTGCATGTTGATGGGGTTCCATGCATGTCATCTGCTGCCAGTGCCACTCTGGCATACAGGTACATGGTAGACATGGCAGCTTTTGTGCATGTGATATTTCCGCTAGCCGCATATGCAGTGGAACATGTGCGCAACTCTGTCATGTATTGGCCGCAATGTGTCACTACACCATACTCTGCATTTGCCAGTGGGTTGAGCTGTTCAGATCATGCATGTTTGGTATGGCTGCACTGTGTGGTCCAGTACCATGCACTGTACACATGAGCATGTTATGGGGGTCACATGTTAGTGGACAAGACTGGATGCCAACAGTGGTGTGCAGGACAGGGCATGTGTGCAACAGGTGTACCGTCATCCTGGTGCAACACACCTGACATGACATCACTGTTATTCAGCCAGTGACCATGGCTGGTGTGCAGCACCTGGGTGGCACAGAGCATGTCAGTGTCTCTTATGCTTGCACAGCTACATGGTGTCCACAGGTGTCCTACAGGTGTGTCATGCTGGACTACAGTATGGGACATGGGGATGGCTACATCCATGCAAAACTTTGCAGGGACATGTCATTGCTGTCTGTCCAGGGTAGTAGGCTGGGTATATGTGCCTCCAGCATGCCTTCCTGTCTCCAAGTGCACCTTGGTCTTACAACACAATCTAGGAGGCTGGTCTGTCCACCAGATGCTGGACACAGGACAGGGTCACTGAATGCTATGTACACTGTGACGCTGTCATGTGTCCAGCACCTGGCATCGGGTCTGTACGTTGTTTAGGTGTTCACAGTGTGCTTCTGTACCACTGCTGGTGCACAATGCATACTGGTGGTTGCTGTTATGCAAAGTAGTGTTCAGGTCAGTTCACATCTGATGCATTACCCTGCACAGCACAGTGCAGCATGGGCCTGCAGCTGCCTCATGGGATAGTCACGGTGTTCTCCATCCCCATCGTCCTCCTAGCCATGCAGGTCTGGCAGTGGTACATGGTTCCTCATTGCCAGGTTTTGCAGGATATAGCACATGAGGAATATCTTATGGGTTATCCCAGGACTGTACTGGAGTCTCCACCTGACTGGTCCAGACACCTGAAGCATGCCTTGAGGATGCCAAAGATACATTCGATCATGCCCCTTGTTGCCTCATGGGAGTCATTGTACTGCTGTTCAGCTGTGGTGTGTGGATGTTGGAGGAGTGTCATGACCCCTGATGGGTGGAACGGTACATTATGACTGCACTGCATATTGTTGTTACCTCAGCTGGACAGAGGTGTTCACCCTGTGTACCACCTAGACCTATCGATGAGCCATCCACCTGTGATTTGTCCCAACTCCAATGCCTCATGCAGGCCACAGCTGTGTAGGATGTATGAATCATGGCAGGTACCAGGGAACTGGCAACCACATATAGGATCCTGTACTGGGCATCGCACACAACCTGCATGTTCATGGAGTGGTACCCCTTTCAATTCATGTAGACATCAGTCTTACCTAGTGGTGCCCTGATGGCCACATGTGTACAGTCAATTGCACCTAGCACATGGGGAACCTGGGCCAGATCACAGAATGTCTGCTTGAGCACCTACTGCTGCTGCACATCCCTTGGGTAATATATGTACCTATACACAAGTTCCTCCAGTGCATTCAGGACCTGCCTAAGGCAACGTGCTGTGGCAGGCTGTGAGATACCAATAGTGTCACCCACTGGGTTTGAAAGGTCCCTGTGGCAAGGAAGCACACTACTGCACTGACCTTCACCTCCACAGGGATGGGATGCCCTCTACAGGTGACACTCTGGAGATCTTCCCTCAGGTCATCACACAGTTTGGCTATGGTGGCACTTGACAGGCGATAGTGTGCGATGCAGTGCTCCTCTGTGAGTTCTAGATATGACATTCTAGGATGGTGCACATGTGGTGCATGGTGTCTGCCAGGTCTTTGCTGCTGTTGTGGATGCCTGTTCCCCTGGCTCCTGCCATCATGCCTCCTGTGGTGCCTACTCCACCTCTCTACTGCCAGTAGTATGCCCATTAGGGCTTCTGGGGCTGCCATTCCTCTATCACTCACTCACAGTAGTGTGTGTCCACTGCTTACTCCACAGTGTCTCTCTCTCTCTCACTCATGTGCATCTCCTTCTGCCCCTTTTATACTCTGCTGACTTACACCTGCTAACCCCTGGTGTAACTTCTGCCAGTTGCTATTGGTGTATCCTGTGGGTTGGTGGCTTCTAGAATTTCAAATCGGGTCTAGCTGTTATCTCACAGTTCGTATATGCATAGCTCAAGGTTTGGCATAACTATGGCATAAGTGGCCATTGGTATAGTGCTTTGCGCCATGACAAGTGAGTTTTCTAGAATGCTGCTTGTAGTAAGTGCTGGCGTATCTTGCCAGTTGTGACATTCGTGTTTGGTGTATTACATTTACATTTGGTGTATCCGTTTAAGAATAAGGCCCCATGGCTTTAAAAAGAATGCTAACATAAAAATTTAAAGATCAAGGCTGTTTATAAATTTGGCATCATTAGTTTGTGCTTGGGAATACTCTGACAGTCACTCTGGCAATGCACCCCTCCCCCACAACTGTGTATCTGTGTTTGCTAATGTGTTGATGAATATACATGTATACCATGTAAACATCTAACATATGTACCACGCTTTAAAAGAATTCCTAAATAGATTTTTTAAACAACAAGGCTGCATATAAATTTATCATCTTTAGTTTATGCTTGGGAATACACTGATTGTTGCTCTCATGGTTCTTGCCCACATGGCTGTGGCATCTGACACAATGAGGAATTACTCCTAAAGAGGTTTTATCCCAGGAGTGGAGAGTATGTGTACATTTAGGTGAACAGTGGGTATACTGGGCTTGCAGGGACATTTCTATATGTTAGCAATTTGGAGAATGAGACTTACAATCTGTGGGTGAACAGAATAATGGAGAGGTGTCCAAGGTCCGGCAGCTAAGCATGGGAGGTCATTTTGGGACAAGGTGGCAGGGTTCAGATTGGCTTGGTGTTTGCCACACCACCGGATAATATTTGGAGTGTCTTCTTACCATCCCAGGCAATTGTTCATTGTGCTAATTCCTGTTTATGTGTAATGGCAGCTGGTCTGCCCCCCCCCACCAAGTGGTGGCAGGACAGCGTTGCCATGGTAACCACAGGCCATGGGAGTGAATCCCAGCAGAACTGGTTACCACACAGTAGAAGGGGAAGCCTTATCTCTTTGAGTGCTGAATATGTTTGAACATATATACTGTAGATTCTGGATGTATATATATGCTTGCAATCTTCTATGGATTGATGTAGGATGCTATGATTTAGACAATGGTTGAGTCACAGGCCTATATAAACTGGCAACCCATGTTCTGGAGGTGCAGTAATCTGTGCTTTGCTGTAGTTTTAATACATTGACCTTTTCTGAGAATTTACATTGCGATTTAATCATATCATGCAAAGTACTAACAAAGTATCTGGAAGTTTTCAGATGCAAGCTTGGTCACAGGGTCATGATGTTTTTCATATAATGACAAAAGTTTATAAATTGATTTGCTAGAAGTGGAAGCCAACAATCTGTACAGTGTTGTAGCACAATATTTTACAGTACTTGCATCCATATAAAACATTAAGTCATAAACTATAGATTTAATGTAATTAGTATTAAGAGACTGACTCCAAATCTATTGTTATGCATTAGTATTTTCATGTAGACCTTGGGTATATGGAAGAACATAGTACTAAGTGCAGAAGAGGATAACAGTGGACCACTCAGATGGGGGACATTTTAGTAGGATGCCGGGCTAATGCAACAGGGTCCTTCCCCCAGGAGGCTGGATTTCATTAAGATAGACTGACATATGAGCTGGTGTCAAGACAAAGTTATCAACATTATTCTCCTTTTGGGGGCTGTAGTTTCTTATTATTTCAGGTTGTAGTAGTTTGAAAATTCCCAGCACGTGATAAAGAAAAAAACATCTGGTAAGGCAGGCAGGAGCATCCATGGTACTGGAAGCCCAAATGTGAGGTCCATGAATGCTGAAAATGGCCTAACCTGCTTGGACACTTGTTTGGAGAGGACCCTATTACCTGAGGAGAACCAAGCACCTGGGAAGCAGAAGCAGCCAGCAAAGAAGATGACAACCTCCCAAGCAAGGTAGTTAAGAAATGCAAGAAGAAAGTAAGGCTAACACTAAGGTTGCTGAGATGCCTGATGAGAAATTGAGACCAATGGTGATGCGAGTGTTTGGAGGGCCCCCTCCCCAGTCACTCCCCTCTGGGCTGACCCTCAACCACCACAAGGACAAAGGGAGCCCAGGGCCAGAAGGATGCCATGGTGACTGTAGGGGTATCATAACTCCCCACACTGAGTCTGGCATGGGAGGATACAGTGCACGTGCCCTCCCCCCCAAAATCAGCTGTAACCCATAGGGCCTGCCACCTTAGAGCAGAAGTTGGATAGGCTAAAGGAGGTGGTGGTAGGCCCTGCAGTGGCAGTCCAGGCCCAGCAGCAGGAAGCAAGGGGGCCCAGGTGATGCCAGTGGCAGGCGGTAGTGGGGCAGCACTGGAAGCATTGCCAATGGCCCCAGGGTATTATATAAGCATGGCATAGCTGGTTGGCTCCCACTTATCTGACAAGATCCACCCACAGATTTGTTGAAGCGAATATGTGGACATGTTTTCTTTTTTAAACTATCCCAAAAAGCTGGAAGAAAACAAAGAGAAGAAAGAAGACCCTAATCAGAAAAGTGTCAGGGCTGACAAGTCTTTTGATAACTGGCTAGCAGATTTCATAGCTTTTGCCAGCACCATATGTTATACTGCCCCTGATAAAAGTGTTGACCTGTTTAACTAGCTGAATAGGATCATGTGTGCCCAGAGACACAAAGGGGTTGGGGGGCTGAAATACGATGAATAGTTTTAGCGCCATATGTAATATGATCCATCTAAGGACTGGGGCATCCTGGACATGTCCTTGCTAGTTCAGACTATGCATGGGGGAGGGGTCCTCCATATAGACATCAGGCTACTAGTTAAAGCACTCCAGTCCCATAGGCTCAAGCTAAATGAGACCCATAACAAGTTGTGTTTTAATATCAGTAAAGTAAGTTGCAACAGGAACTGTGTAGGTTTTGGCACAAGTATTTTGCCTGCATCCAGCAGCACTCCTTCAGCCAGTGCAAAACTGGCAAGCCCCCAGAAGGAGGGAACCAGCCCTTTTGGAGGAAGCAACATAAGCCTGATACATGCAAGTATGCTCACTCCAGTAAGAATGGACTAGCTTAGGCCCTGGCCAGAGCAATACCCAGACCATAAGGCAGCTACACTGCTGGAACAAGGATTTATGGTGGTCTTTAGGATCCCATACAATGGGAAGTGCACCATCTATAGCCACCCATTGAGGAGTCTCCGATTCATGGGGTTTGAACCACTGCAGTATTTGGATGACTCTTAAAGCCCACAGGTATCGTGTAAACCAGGGTAGGCACCAGAAGCAGCTGACCAGTGGGCCTGGAGTTTATTATGGCTATACCTTGGCTGCACCCCTTCCCAGGTGAAATTGCCTATCAGTTTATCTATTTTGGTGAAACAAGTAGGGCTACCTCAAGTGGTAGATGGGAGAGGAGGCAAAACAGCTTTGGTGCTGTCACCATTTTAATGGCAGCAATTTTCCAGGCTATTGTGAGTCAGAGCAGTTTCTACCTCTCATGCTGTTTTAACCTCAGCCAGAAATGGGGCCAAGTTGGAGCCACAAATCCTGTTGGGATCTGGGACAAAGTTAATACCCAGATATATTCCATCAAGGGCCCGTTTGAGACCCATGGATTCAATCATGGGAGTTTAGCAGTGGTGAATTAAGGGAAGGACTTCGTTTTACAACTAGCTAACCTTCCATCCTGAGAGCTTTGTGAAGCTATACTAAAGGTTCACAAGGTGTCTGACAGAATGGCTAACATTCCCTAAGTGTACCAAAAGGTTGTCCAGATACATTAGTGTGGAGTACTGGTTGGAGCCTACTTGCATGCCTGTACTGTAATAGCCTTGTGTTGCCTAATAGCTGATACTAGAGGCTCCACGGCCATGATGAAGTAGAGGGGGGATAGGAGAAGTCTTTCCTGGTGCCTCTGGAAAGGGGAAATGTGTCTGAGAGAAGGGAGTTTGTGAGAAATATGGCAGTAGGGGAGGAATACAGGGATCAAAACCAAATTGAGATTTGGCTCTTATTCCCAGGTGGGCTAATACCAGGAGCAGATAATACCATACAATGTAATCAAAGGCTTTTACAAAATTGCCACTGCTGCAGCGGGGGTGGGGAGACATTTAGCTGTGTGCATGAGATTGATCAGGGTATGGATGTAGTCTAAGCTAATGTGGCTCCTGACAGAGCCCATCTCGGAAAGGTGAATGCTAGGGTAAGAGGTATTTGAGTCTGGTGGCCAGATCTTTGACATAAACATTGTTGTCCACACCGATGAGTGAAATAGGATGGTAGCTAGTTGCCGGCAACATTATTGGGTTGCATGCTTGAGGGGAGGGCATGGAGGTGAGCAAAAAAAAAAAGAAGATCCGAACTCTTATGAGAACCCTCTGGTGTTCAAGTTCTTATTTAGAACTCGAACACCAGAGTTCAAATAGGGTTCAAATCTTTCTAGAACTAGTTCTGACAACCCTAGTTTGGATGTCCTTCACCTTTATGGCCTTGGGGACGAATGCTGTGGCATAAAACTGATGCATAATGGCCACTATTTACCATTGCCTAAAGGGCCGTGCAGGTCACTTGGACAAGAAGTGGATGACAAATTGAGGGAATCGCACACTGAAGATGGGAGAATGGCAATCACAGAACCAATGCAGCCAGGCGTGGATGTATGGGTAGCACAGGAGCACAAGTACACAGCAGCACAGGTGCGGAGGGGTGCAGACATGCCATGGGATACGCATCCCACTTAGTCATGCAGTCTGGAAAGCTCCAAGTTCAATATGTTGCATCACATAGAACCAGGAGCAAAACACAGAATGAAGGGAGACAGCCCCAGGCACTCAGTGCATTTACCAACAAGTTGCTAGGATGTAACTTGGAAAGACTGGAGACAGGGGTCTCCACCCTCAACAACAATACATTTTGATGGGAGAACATGCACAGCAGGTAGGACAGAGTTACCCACCACCCCTGGAAGAACCCATATTGGACATATAGCCCCCTGACATGACATCCAATGCAGAATGGTGGCAGACACATGGGGGTACGGTGAGACACAGCCCAACCCAGAACTGCACAGAAGGTCATACAGTGCAGCACACAATGTGGACAACACAAGCCCCACTACAATGCCGCCACCACCCAACAGGACACAACGAACACCTCAAGACACCACAACATACACTAGGTAGGGCACAGACAAGGACGTTAGACAGACAAACTGTGATTGCTAGGCCACGCGACAGCAGCGACACACTCAAAAGCGGTGTGACACTAAGCATGCACTGGCCACCATGGTGCAGGGGACTGGACCACAGATGGCAGCCATGCAGGCCAGCCTACCAGCAGCCCAGACAACTCGGGGACCCAGGCCTCCCACCAGCAAGGCACTCACCACTGCAGGGTCATACCTATGATGGACAGAAGGATGCTCCTGAATGAGTGACTGTGGAAGCAGCAGAACAGGGCTAAGTGTATCCAGCAGGGCATGAAGTAGCAGTGGGATGAGCAGCTGTTGTCATAGTGCTGACACAGGGAGACAGCACTGCAGAACTGACAACTTATCAGGACACTCCACCTGCAGTAGATCATATGTCCTGCCCACATAAATGGGACCAGGGAACTGAAAGACCATGCAGACCACATAATGGTAACAGAGGTGGATGTACAAGGGGGACTGGAACACTGCAGTAAACAGGAATTCCATCCCTGGAGCACCAAATGCACACAGGAAGGGCTTCCACAGTGTAAATTGTCAGCTCGTGCATGATGGGTGGCTTTATCACCAATGTGTGTGCCAAATTCTCTAGCTTGTGCCGTTATTACTACATCTTTAACAGCTCTGGTCTGGGTGCCCACCTTACTGATTGTGTTGGACGTGATGTATTGTTGCTTATTACATGGTATTTGTTACACCAATTGCACTGTGCTCACTCGCTGACCATATCTTGCCCTTACAGGGCAACAAAAGATATTCCCTAAGACCCTACCTAATGACACCATACCTGGAGTCACATAGGCAGGCAGTGGAGGTGCACAATGAGGATCACAAGAAGACACGGTCCATGGTGGAACTCACGATCAGCCAGTTCAAGATGTGGTTCTGATGCCTGGATCACACAGGTGGCACGATGATGTTTGCCCCTGGAATGGCATGTAGAGTGTTCACTACATGTGCCATGTTCTACAACATGTGTATGCAATGTCGACTACCCCTGCATGGTGACACCATGGCAGTTGTAGTCGACCATGTGATGGTAGTGAAAACATGATTGTGGGGGTGGGGGACATATTCTTGGGGCAGGCAGTGAGGTATGCAGACACACATGGAACTTTTGCATGCTAGATGTGTGGGCTCAGCCAGACATGTGGTACTGAGGGTTCAGGCACTGGATGCCACACCTTGTGCCACGATGGCAAACGGAGTTCAGGAATGGACTATGGGACCTGGGAGTCAGCAGGGGGAAGAGAGGATTGAGCATCTGGAGGACTGCTCTCCTTTCCTCGGGTGGGGTATCGGGGACGCCTCACTTTGTAGCTGTTCCTGGTGGAAATTGGGAGCACTACAAGAAGCAGAGCCACTGAGGGGATGAGGCGACAGTGGAGGTCAGTGGAAGGGGCAAGATCATGTCCTCCGTGCAGACACCATTGCACGTCCCCACCTTGGTGAGAAACAAAAGGTGGAAAGCCCCGACTGCCGGGGTGGTGATGACGAGACTCCAAGGTCCGAACCCACACACCCATTGCTGGCCCTGACCCCGACTTGACTCTGTGTGGTCTCTGCCTCCTCCCGAATGGGTCTGGCAGGAGGTGAGGACCCAGCACCAAATTTTTCAGTCAGTGAAAGGTTTCAGGATTGGCAGTAGAGATGAGGATGAGCCGGTCTGTGCCAGAGAGATGCCCCAGTAAGCGGTGACCGGGAGGGAAACAAAGTCTACAAAATAAAAATAGATGTACGAACAATGTGGCACAGTGATGATCATCCCCCACTGAGTGCCCATTTGCCAGGAGTGCAGCCTGCTACTTTGGCCTCTGTGCACTGTGATGGGTGTACTGCCTCAGTGCCTTGTCTAAGTAGAGGTAAACTGTGCTTGTGGCATTGCATGACAATGGATCTGTCCTGCCATGGATCCCCAGATGGGGAGGGGGGAATTTGAAATCCAGGTGGAAGAGAGAAAGTGCCTCTGGTGTGAGAGGCAGTGCATGTACATGGTGTGGGTGGGCAGTACTATGCTATGTTCAGTGCTCATTAAGCAGCCATATGTCTGTGGGTACCTGTGCAGCATTGGGGGATTGTGACCAGCATGTGTGGGATGGTGCATGTGCTTACACTTCCCAGCGGATATCTGTGTGCAGCCTATAGGTCCATGCCAGTCATGTACTTGGTGTAGTTAATGTGGTGACCAGCTGAGACCATACACTGCACCCCTATCCATACCATGGGCATGCTGTGCAGTCACTTCCATGGCAGCCTGGTGCCTGTCCTAGTGCCCAGCCATCTCTCATTAGCCTGAGTGGCATGTCTTACTTGGGCTGGGACTGGTGCACCTCCAGGCCCGATGTTCCCTGCAGATCCACCTTGGTCTACCATGCCCAGTTGGGCACTGTCACCCTCAACTCCTGTGGGTACAGCCTGTGTGTTGGGTGGCTGACTGTGGACAGGCAGCATGCACAGTGTGGCCCTCTCCAGGATGCTCCTATGCGCTTCATGCCCTGGTGCTTGGCCCTCACCTTCTCAGTGAGTTCTCTGATGGCCCCCATAGTTTCCTGTTGTGCCCAGAGTCTATCACTTTCCAGCTGCCTTAGGTCATGGTAGTATGTTTGGAGGACACCTGTGGGTGGTTGGCGCCTGGTTTGGCAATGCTGGTGGCTGGCAAGATCCTCATCCCCACTGTGGTGGGCTGTCAATGGTGATGTGGGTGGCTCCCCTGCATGGATCCCCCCTCCAGTGTTTGCATGGTCTGGCAACTGTTGCTCTTCCAATGGCACCCATTCCTGAGTGTCATTGTTAGTTGGCACCACACACCCTGTGTGGCCAGGCCTGCCCTGTGGTGCAGCAGTGTCTCCTGGGAGCTGCGAGTTGTCACCAGGGGTGAGTATCTCTACTGGCTATGACTGGGTGTCAGTCCTGTCCGGTGTTCCTTCAGTGGCATCTACGTAGGCATCCCTTTCCTCCATGTCCAGTGTTGTGATGCCATGTAAAGGCTCTGCAAGGAAGGGAAACATTGTTGCATAAGCTGTGTTTCCACCCCTATTGCAATGCCACTTCCCATGGAGCTGTGGCAGATACCTCCCCCTGGGGAACACATGCCCTGGTTCCCCCACTGACACTGAGGGTGTCTTGTGAGGGTCATAGCTACCTACTGCAGTTGCTTTGGAGTCACAACAATTTGGCTGGGAATACAGTGAAGCAGCTTCCAGTCCCTCTGCTCTGCCTATTTGGGTACCTGCATACCTGGCATGGTGTCGATGTCACTCTCCTCACCATGGTATGCAACCTGTTTGATGGACTCTGCCACTTTTATCTCAGTGAGGATCAATATCTGTGTCTTTTGGAGTGGGGTCTCCACTTGTGGTGGCCTTGGAACAGTTGTCACACTCCAGCTTTCTTTTCACTGTGTACCAGACGTTGGGCTATTTGTGTTTGATGGCAAATAGGGTGTGCACCTCTAGCCCTGTGGCATTTACAGGTGACTGGATACCAAGCCACAGCTGTGCCTTAGTCTCTGTAGGAACTTTTAGGGAGTTCTCCCCATATAGTGTGGCATAGTGTGCCTTTACATCAGTGACAAGGGCTGCCATCTGTTGCCCTGTGACATTTGCAGCCCTGGGCTGGGTTGAGCTATCTGTCACACCTGTGGCTCACTGTTCCTGTGGCCAACCCTTGTCCATTGCTGGGCCTAGCTCAGTTGTCCCTTTGGCAGTTACAGCCATTGCTGACAGTGTTATGCACCATTTCATCTTGTGTTTTTCCTGCATACGCTGTGCGGACATATGAGTATCTTCATTCTTGTCAGGGTCTGGGGGAATTTCTGCATTTCTGATCCCCTCCTTTTGTGCCTCTGCATGGCTCTTTGGGAGCTGCCCCTTGGCCCGTCAGTCTTTCTGCACCCCTTTGTGCATGCCATGTGTCTCTGCAGGGCTGCACAGCATGTGGCTGTGCACTACATTTACATTTGTTTTCGGTGCTGTTTATGCACCTATGCGAATAGCGCCCAGTATTACTAACTTCCCTAGGGGATGTATGGATGTGGCCAGATGGGTCATACAGGACAGCAATAAACCTCTCCACCTGCTGCTTTCAGAGTCAATGAGCCAATAATGTTTTATTGATTGAGTGATTGATTAATCGATTGATTGACTGATTTTCAAATTTTGTTAAATAGGTAAAAAAGCACTGGGCAGCGTGGACCTTTTACAGGCTTGACCAGGATACATGCTACAGTCAGTCAGAATTGTTAATTCCACTTCCCCATCTCTCCTGATAAACACTGGTGTGCCTTGAGGTTCAATCCTTTTTGCGCTTCTTTTCTCCATCTTCCTAAACTACCTTCTGACAGTTTGCACTACATCTTCCATCCACATGTATGCAGATGATACAGTCCTTTTCTTGCCTGGCACCTCTCCCTCTGAAGTTGCTTCCACTCTACAGCAGGACTTTGAGAATGTCCAGGGCTGGTTAAGCTCCCATTAGATTTTCCTCAACACCAAGAAAACAGTCTCCATGACCTTTGGCACTAGGCAGAGACTCTCTAGGCTACCTAAATTGCCATCTTTCCACACCCAATACAGTACTATCCTGGAAGACACTTCCTCTTTTAGGTATCTTGGGGTCTGGATTGGCTAACACCTCAACTTTTCTGGACATATTGACTCTATCTTGAATAAGCTGCACCCCAAATTAGGTGCTTTATGCAGGAACTGAAGCTGCCTAGAACTACCGGCTAGGCATGAGCTTGTCCAGAAAATGCTCCTACTTATTTTCAACTACTGTGAAGCAGTCTACAGTACTACACCACAATTTTCTCTTACCAGATTTGACACCCTCTTCAATGCCTTTTGCCATTTTGCCCTAGTTCCCCCACCCCACACTCACACACCACTGTTCTGTCTATCAATCAGTTGAACTTCCCTTCCTGGATAATAGACATCTTGCCCACTGCATGAAATTCACCTCAAAATTCTGGTTCAGTTACCTTCCCCTATACCTATCCTCTACTTTGGCCCTGCACCCACAAATACTCCACGCCCTCTAATCAAGTGACTCTTGCACCTTGGCAATCCCATACCACTCTACCTCCATAGAACAATCGGCCTTCTCATAGGTTCCCAAAACAATGGAACTCACTGTCTTATCAAATTAGGCACCCCTCCTCCCCTTGGTCTATTGCATCCTCCCTCCACAACTTCTATCCTGCCTGCAGCTGCTCCTAGCCCCCTACTTACTCCTTCTGCCACCTGTCCCTATGCCCTATATAAAAAAAACTCTAGCTCCTAATCAGTCTTATCACTCGCTGCACTTGTGTATATAAGTATTTGTTTATAATTTATTATTTTGGTTACTTGTATTCTAGCCATCGCTCCTGTTTTTTGGGAAATGCTCATTGTATGCCATGTACCCTGTATGTGATAATAACTTCTTCTACTACTGTCTAATCTCATGTCTACAAATGTTTGTTCATAGTTATCTTCCTGGGCCAGTGGTGCCTACTCATGGCTAGCACATGTAATTAATTGATGTATTGGAATGTTTATTACTATGTTCTCCATTGTACCCTTCCCCCCAGGATGCTTTGTGAGATGAGCAATTTAATATTGTTCTTTGTGCCTTTTCCTGGTGAAACTTTTCAATAAATAAATAAAACAACACATAAAATATCATAGTTACATGATTCAGGAAAGGAAAACTAAAAAAAATGCAAAACTTTAAGACATAATGGGCCAGATATTCAAAGGGTAGCACCGGGCGCAAATCTGTTGCACTGGATTAGCACCGAATTTGTGCCCGACTGCAATATTCAAAAGGACATTTAGCGTCGACGCTAGGTGTTAGCACCGACGCTAAATCATTATGTATGCAGGGAAGGACTGAGGGAGGGACCTGAATGCCGGCACGACAACAGCATATTCAAGGTATAGCACCGCCATACATGCATTAGCGCGAGCTCTGTAGCTCAGTGCTAACTACCTCCAAAAAAGGCTGGAGGTAATGTGGGAGGTGCCCCCCATGAATCACAACCCCTATTGACCACAACATAGTATGGGATCTTCAGGTTCTGTCTTCTCCCCAAGCATACTATCTTCGTTTAGAAATAAAGAATCATTTTTCTGAATGGTCCTGCGAGATATCATACATTCAGAATAGACTCAGCTATCGGTTAGCTCCTTCACCACCATGACCGCCGTCGACTGAGATAGGAAGCTCCTCCTCAGTAGGCAGCCGGCCATGGTGGTGAGAGGAGGGCTGAGCCGGTCGCCAGTCGCCGGCTCCATTCTGGGAATCTATTTGGATGGGCGGGTTGTCACTGCAGGGGGGGGACCACTAGACTACCAGGGAAAATTAGCTATTTTATTTCTAAACCGGGGTTGGGATCGGTGCTTGGGGAAGGGGTGACCACTAGACTACCAGGGAAAATTATCTATTTCATTTCTAAACCAGGGTTGGGAGCGGTGCTTGGGGAAGGGGGGACCACTAGACTATCAAGGAAAATTAGCTATTTCATTTCTAAACCGGGGTTGGGAGCGGTGCTTGGGGGAGGGAGGACCACTAGACTACCAGGGAAAATTAGCTATTTCATTTCTAAACAGGGGTCGGTAGCCGTGCTTGGGGGAGGGGGGACCACTAGACTACCAGGGAAAATGAGCTGTTTTAATTCTAAACCAGGGTCGGGAGCCATGCGTGGGGAAGGGGGGACCACTAGACTACCAGGGAAAGTGTGTTATTATTATGCCAAACGAGGTCGGGATATGTGCTGGGGTTGGGGGGACCACTTGACTACCAGGGAAACTGAGTTCTTATTGTGCCAAATGGGTCTTGGGATACATGCTGGTGGGTGGGGGGACCACTACACTACCAGGGAAATGGAGTTATTATTATATCAAATGGGGGTTGGGGGACCACTAGACTGCCAGGGATACTGACGTGATATACTTGTATTGGGGATCAGGATTCATGCTGTAGGGGGGTGGGGGGACCACTGGACTACCAGGGAGTGGAAACAACACAGGTGGAAACAGGGACCATGACGGCTGTGAAGGGCTGCCTGGCCCAGCCTGTCTGCCCAGGTCCTTATATGTTAGATGGCTGCATTGCACAGCCCAGTGACCCTACAGCTGATATCCCACCCCCATCCCCTGCAGGCTTGCCTTATGCCTGCCCCATGCATACTTGTGTTCCACCCACACCTGCTGTGGGCTGCCTCTGTTGGTGTGGAGTGGGGGCATCATCCAGGACATGTGTGGCCACTGGTAGTGTGTGTGTGTATATAGCTATATATATATATATATATGTATGCATGTGTCTCTGTATCGATCTATAGTTATAGATCACTACGGATCTATATATCTCATTACGTACTGCTTGCAGTACTACATAGTTATGTTGTATGCACTGCTTGTACCAGCCAGCGCACAGTTCCTGCTGCTTCCAGCTTGTACTTCCATTCCGACCAACAGGGGATGCTGTGGGCTTGCCTTGGCCTGCAGCATCCAGCCTGTACTTCCATTCCGACCAAAAGGGGGAGCTTTTTGCTCCATGCAGTAGCACCAGGCAAACTGCATGGTAATGTATGCTACACAGCACTTAATGAGATGCAAATGTACGTGTTTGCCCACGGATTACCTAAGTAGGCTCATTTGCATGGGAGCTTTGAATATAGCTCCCGTTTGCCCTGGGCTAACCAGTTTGCGCTGGACTAATGTGTTAGCACTGTGCAATCAGGTTAGTCCCGGGCAAACAACCTCACTTCAGCATAGCACAGTTCTGCAGTGTGTGGCTTACATTGTTGTTTGCAGTCATACCTCTCAACTGTCCCTGAATTTACCTCAAACGTTTACTCTGTCCCTCTTACAAATTGTGTTTCCATGACCAAACAGTGGTGGTTGTAAGCATAACATAATGTCAGACATTAATGTTACAGATGTGTTCTTCCTTAGAAAATGCATTTTATACTACACCACTTATTCTACCAGCTTCCTGAGTAGATACCTCCAATTTATAAGGCGCGTCCCTGATTTTAAACCTTTGTCCCTGATTGTTTTAAGCCTTGTCCCTGATTTCTGAGGCAGGAGGTTGAGATGTGTGTTTGCAGTACCTGTGAGACATCTCTGTGCAATCACACACAATGTTCTCCACCTGCAACACTGGCTTGCTACAGAGCCTAATAAGCTGCAGCTGCAGTTTGCACTTCCCTGTTGCTGTATTCAGTGCTGTCTTAATCCTGGGCAATGTTTGCCCTGCACTCCTGGGTCTGTTTGCCCGGCTTCCTTCGCTTGCATTATTCAGCTGGTTTTGCACTGGGATATTCGTTTTGAATATAGCTATGTTTTTGCTCTGGGCACAGTTTGCCCACCGGGCAGTGCTAATTTAGCCCCGGGGCAAAGTTTTGAATCTCTGGCCCAATATGTACATAAAATCACATTCTAAATTACATACTCAAATATATAAAAATCAGACTTTTGTTAATTATTTCCAAGTTATAAAGTAAACACATAGTTCAACTTGCCTTAGATAGACTTTCATGTACAGTTACAATGCACTTCAGATGCTGCTACTTGTTTCAGGGATCATTTAAATTAATAAAAACATTGTACATTTCATATGTCTGTTGAAAAACTGTTCCAAGTTTTCACTGCGGTATGTTTAAAAGCCCTTTGATTTTTTGTAGTTTTACACAGAGGCACAGCAAGAGTTATGACATCATCAGATCTCAAAAATTTCAGGTTCTTCTTTAGTTCAAATAGTGCAACAAGAGGGTGTGGAGGGGTTATGGTATAACAGATGGACCAGACACAGAACTTCAGGTTCAACACACAATCTCTGTGTGATGTTTATCTAAAACACAGGGCATAACCTTTAAGGGATTTACCAATGTTTGCCATTACAAATGGGAATAGTAACCTGTAGGTGTTGTGAATCAGTCTCTTACAATTCAAACTGCCAAACTGTGCTGTTTTCCATGAACAAAATCCTTTTATTTTGGTTCTCTGTGGTGCTCTGCTTCATTTGTAGAACCTGACCTTTTTAGGGATGCAGTGGGCAGAGCCCTGCAGTTCTATTGCTTTCAGAACAAATTCTGGCAGAGCCACTACAGTTGCAAATGCATTAACTTGATAGGGGTGTTTGATGGGCTTAAAGAGCAACATGAATTATATTTAGTAAGGCCTATGATGCCATTATACATATAACTTGTGAACAAGCTAAGCAGCCTGTGAGTGGGTCACAAGGTGGTAAACTGGGTTAGGAACTGGCTGAATGACAGAAGATGGAGAGTCTTGGTACATGGTGCTCAATCTAAGTAAAGGAGTGTGAACAGCAGGGTGCCACAGGGATCAGTCCTGAGCCCAATCCCATTGTATGTCTTCACAAATGATATTACAGAGGGGCTAGAGGGGAAAGTGTGCCTGTTTGTGAATGACACTAAAATCTGCAACAGGGTGGACACTCTGGGATTGGTGGAAAAAATGAGGAGAAACCTAGGAAAACTGCAAGAATGGTCTGAAGTGTCGCAGCTGAGATATGATGCAAAAAGTGCAAAATCATGCATTTGGGTTGCAGGAATCCAGGGAAGGATTACGGGGGGGAGGGAGACTGATGGTCACCAAGCAGGAAAGGGATTTTGGGGTAATCATATTTAATGACCTAAAGGTGGCTAAACAATGCACCAAGGCTGTGTAGAGAGCTAGTGGGATGCTGGGGTGCATAGGGAGCAGTATCACTAGCAAAGGGAATGAGGTGGTGATGCTACTGTGCAGATCACTGGTGAGGCCTCATTTGGAATATGGTGTCCAGTTCTGGAGGCCGCATTTCTGTAATGTAATTTTAAATCACAAATGGGTTAAACAGCTTCATTTTAGATTTGTATCCCTCTCCCCTTCTGCTCCCATGGTTAGGCTTACTGAACACAACCTGGAAATATCTTGGCTAGCATAATGATTCACCTGTACAAGCTGCTTGTCAGTCCACTTCACTGTCTTTTTAAAATGTTAACTTCTTGTTGAAAATAGCAGTTTGCCACAGTAATACTGTACATAAGCTAAAGTGATGTCATCTACCAGGAGCTATAAGATATATTGTAGATAACGTGGCATGAGGAAGGGTGAACATGGTCAGGACCCCATAGCAATTTCAGATGCATATGCAGTAAATAATTTCAGATGCACTAACTTACCCTACAAGTGTTAAGTATCACAGTCTGCATAATACACAAGGCTTACACTGAGGAATCTTCATATGGTTTGGCTGGTTTGGGTTCTAATGTTTATAATACAGGGATGAATAACTAGTGAAGACATTTTTTCAATGATTGCTAAATGTGGTACAGTGGCAGATGTTTTGCAAAAGTATAACAGAAATTATGTCTATAAGGTATTGTCCAAGAACTGGATCACGTTTTCATACAGACAGATTACATTTAGGGTATATGATTGTACCTTTGTAAACTACTTCTGCTCACTGCACCAAATTTACTGTTAGACATGTGTCTAACCTAAATCTTTAAGTAGTGATTCTAGAACTTTACCCGGAACCTGTATTTATTAATTTTTAAAAAAATAGTTTGAGGGGTTGTTTGGTTATTTATTTTCCCAATATTTTTTTTGAAATTCAATATACTTTATTCATTTTTCACGCAGCCAGTTAAGGCCAAAACACAAAACAACACAAAATACAATACATTACATTACACAACATATCTGACACCCCTGTATGGTATCAGCTTGCAGATCTAATGGTGCATTCCCCAAGAAAGTCTCCTGTTATTCATACAAAGTACAATGTCTGCAATTTGCCCCAGATCTTATTGAATTTAGGTAAGTGGTTATGCACTCCAACAATTACCTTTTTCACAGCAAGATTAAGCAAAAGCTCCCTCAGCCACTCTGAATAAGATGCACCATTCCCATCCAGCCAGTGCCTAAGAACTAGCTTCTTCACCGACATTGCCATAACGGCTAAATGGTACTTCTGTGCAGTGACAGGTATGAGGGAGTAGTCCTCAACAAGACAGGCAACCGGTTCTATGTGTTCCGCTACTCCCAGTAAGGGGTCAACCCTCTGTTTGATGAGGGACCAGAGTGGGGCAACCATAGGGCACTCCCATAAAATGTGGTATAGGGAGCCTACATCCTGGAAGCATTGCCTGCAGGTTGGGGTAAGAAGCCTGCCAGTTTTAACCATTTTTACTGGGGTATAATACATGTTATTCAAAATTTGGAACTGCATGAATCGCAGCCTATCCTGAGATATAACTCTGTGAGTGTCCTTCTAGATCTTAGTCCAATTAAATGTTCTCTCAGGAAATTGGGCTTCTGAATAGGTGGAAGAACCATCCAACCACGGAAAGACCCTCTCAAGCAGCCCAGAACAGATGACCAAGACTGCATGAGGTTCTGTGACAATTAAACTGAGTGGTTGGAGAAACCTTCCCTCATCCTCTGCCCCCAGCTTTAGCTGTAAACTAGTTATCAAATGATTAAGTTGAAACACTTTAAAACTCAGATGGGCTCCTAACTTGTAATGTCTGATTATTTCCACTGTTATCAAGACCTTCCCTTCATTCCATAAGCTGGTTATAGATATACCTGCCAGCTGTGGAAACCAACGTTCCCTCCTATCTTAAAATTTGAGTTACCCATTAGAGGTTGATTAGGGTCCTGGGTGTGCCTGTAGGACAGAGACGCACACATCTGAGTGTGTACTTTTGCCGAGACTCCTATTGGAGTATCTCTCAGTGCTAGTGTAAGTAGTTTGGGGGATATGTGCAAGAGAGCAGGGGGAGATAAATCACATTCTGCAATTAAATCCCTTTCCAATGTGAGCCAAAGAGGCTTGCATTGATCTGGACCTGATACCTCTAATCTCTACAACCATCGCAAGTATTTTGCAGCATGACTCACCCAATGGTAAGGCTTAAAGTGGGGAAGTCTCAACCCTCCCTTGATTTTGGGGGCGGTTAATTTACTATAAGCCCGACAGGCCTGTTTACCTTTCCATATAAAAGTAGTAATCAGGGAGCATAGTTTAGAGAACCATGTCTGTGGTAACCACAAATTCAGCATGTTGAGGGGGTAGAAAATACAGAGTAATATATTCATTTTAACTAAGCTAATTCTACCCCAAAGCAACAACGGTAACTTTGTCCATCTATCTAGATCCTGTTGAAGAACCTGTACCACGGCTCCTAAATTACAGTGTTTAGAGGATTTGGGCTCCCATGTTAGAAAAATACCCAGGTATTTCAGCTTTTTATGCTCCCACCATAAACCAAAGTCCTCCACTTCTGTTTTAGGAGTAGCCATATTGAAGGGGAAAACTACAGTTTTCTCCAAGTTCAGCTTATAATTTGATAGGTCACCAAATTCTTCTATCAGCTGTAAGGTCCTGCTAATCGATGCCCTCAGATTGGACAGGTGAAGGAGTATGTCATCAGCATACGCTGACAGTTTGAACTCGTGAGAACCAATTGTTATTTCCTGGACCTCCAGGTCTACTTTAAACTGGGTTAAAAGGGGTTCCAGGTACAAATTGAATAAAAGGGGGGATAGGGGGCATTCCTGCCTGGTACCGGAGAAAAGAGGGAAATATGAAGAGAAAGTTCTGTTACAGTATATACAGGCAGTTGGGCTTTGTGTATAGAGCTTTGATCCATTGCACAAAGAGAGGAGGGAAACTGAACGTGTGGAGTGTTCTAAAGAGAAAGCTCCAGTTCACTCTGTCAAATGCTTTCTCTGCATCCAGAGACATCAATACTGCAGTGGATGCCTTGCCT
Organism: Neoceratodus forsteri; assembly: GCA_016271365.2. Lineage (NCBI taxonomy): Eukaryota > Metazoa > Chordata > Ceratodontiformes > Ceratodontidae > Neoceratodus > Neoceratodus forsteri. The sequence continues at coordinate 681,203,446 of JADMNL010000022.1, read as the reverse complement.
TGGGACGCAGAGAAAATGTGGTCTAGTTTCCTCAGGTGATCCGAGGATGACCTACCTGCCATAAAGCCTACTTGTTCTAAGCTAATCAGAAAGGGGATAACCTGGCCCATTCTAATCACCAAGATTTTTGCCAGGATTTTTATATCATAGTTCAGCAATGATATTGGTCTGTAGTTCGAGGTCTGTTCCAGATCCCTCCCCTCTTTGCGCAAAACTACTAGCAGGGCTTCAAACAGGTGATAATCCTGGCATTCCCCTGCTAAGATGGACTGAAACAGGCAATGTAACCATGGGGCCAGTTCTTCTCTTAAAACCTGTATAAAAATTAAGTGAGAAGCCATCTGGACCAGGGGATTTGTCTAATGGTAGGGCACTGATCACTAAGCTACTCTCTGCCTCAGTAAGAGGGGAAGTCAGCAGGATTTGCTATTCTAGGGAGAGACTGGGTACAGGCAATCCCTCTAGATATGCATCCAATCGATCCACTGAGGGGAGGTCAGATCTAGCACTATACATGCATTTAGAGAATTCCTGGAATTCAGCCACAATGTCCCTAGGGTTTGTTTTAAGGGCACCATCTATATTCGATTTGATTGCATTAGCCAATCTAGAGGCCTCCTGCTGCTTAACCCTCAGTGCTAACAGTCGTCCCACCTTCTCCCCCGATCAATGTAAGTGGATCTCACTTTAAGGATAGCATACTCTGCCTTCTCTGTCTACAAGTCATTGCATTGTGCTTAAAGTCGAATAAGTTCCTGATATTGAGTTTCTGGAGGAAGGAGAAATACTCCTTTTTAGCTCTCTAATGTGGAACAGGAAATCTTATAGCTGCTGTTCCTTTTTATGTTTTCATTTAGAGGTCATTCTAATGAGTTCTCCCCTTAGAAAGCATTTCAGTCCACCCCACTCCATGTCTGCCTGGCTTGTAGTCTTCAGGTTGACCTTGGTATAGTGTTTAATATAGGTCCTCAGTTTATCCATCACCCATTTTTCTTTTAATAATTGGTTGCTAATTTGCCATGCTGTTTCAGCCCTCTGATGAGGAAGTAGTGATAAGAGTACAGATCACTGGGGAATGGTCTGATATAACTTCTGGGGAGACCTGACAATCCATGAAGCCTGGAAAGAGCTGTTTATTCACTAAAAAAGAATCTATACAGGAAGAGATCCCATGCATCGGAGACCGAAATGTATATTCCCATAAATCTGGATGTAGTACCCTCCAGGGGTCACATAAACCTGGCTTGTCAATCAGATTCCTGATGGCCCTTTGAGCAGGGGAAAGACCCACCCTCAACCTGCCTGTCCTGTCTGCATCTGGAAAGAAGGGTAAATTCCAATCCCCAACTAACAGGAGTGGTACTGACAGGAAAGGCAACAGGAGATTAAGTAACTCCATGAAAAAAGAGGGAGTATCCATATTAGGGCCAAAAATGGACCCAAGGACTATGTCAGATCTCTTCAGTGTACCAGTGGTGAAAACATATCTACCCAAAAGGATCTCAGATGCATTGACTACACTTAAACCCCAGTTTCCTTGTTATTAGGATAGTGATCCCTTTCCTCTGTGTGCTTGTCCCTGCTGCATAAACCTGTCCTATATTTAATTTCCTCAGTAAGTTTGCTTCAGTGTCAAGCAAATGAGTCTTCTGCAGAAAGGAGATTTGCCCTTTGACCACTTGCAAATGTTTAAGCACTCTGTACCTCTTGTTTTTATTGCACACCCCCTTTACATTCCATGAATTGACACTAAAACGATTTGCCATGTATCTTTAATACAGCTATCTGTAATAATCAAACAGTTAGCGAAAGAACAAGAAATCCCCTTGCTAATACCATGGATCCCCCCCACCTCCCTCCCCTTATCCAACCCTAAACATATTACATCACAATGTTGCCCTCCCACCCCCCATCTGCCTGTACCTGGTAACTACCCCATAACACAGTACAATAACATTAACCACCTCTGCCCTCCTCCTTTACCATATCCCATGAAATAATCATGCACCTGATACAATATGAGAGGATCCATGCCAGCCCACTGGGTGTTGTACAGATCCCTGTAAAGCACACAGTTGCACAGGATGTGGTTAGCCCCTCCCCTTGATTCGGTACATGATTCTGACAATCAGGGCAGCATTTTCCTCCATCGCCCCCCGCCCCACCCCTTCTTCAACAACCCAAACAACAGCAGCATCTGAAAAGTGAACAACTGAGTGCATAACTTGCTGGCATAATAGTAGTTCTCAGGAAAAAAGCAAATGAGCCAAATTAGCAGCTCTGAAAAAAATGAAAATTAGCTGTGGGGGCTTCTAGTCAGCTACCATTAATTCCTATAGTTTGTTATGGCTGCTACTATACTGTGGTGGTTATTCCATGACAAAACTGGCACTGACTTGTTAACTGTCTCAAATGCTCAAAGTAAAACAGACGGGAAGCCCCACCCACCTTAATCATTTTGCCAGCTATAAATCTAATATTATTTACAATCCGTAACACATAGGGAAGAGGAGGGCAACTCAAGTTGCAAAATCAGGATGATAACAGTATTCAACTATTAGTGAAAGTTTTACGGCAATGCACACACTTGCGAAGCAGAGCTAACTGCATTCTTATTTGTGCTTGCATCTAGCTGCATGATGCTGTGCACGATTGAGTTGTTGCACTTTGCGAATGGATACTGAAATCAATGTCTTGATCCAGAGCAGCTACTGCAGTGCTTTAAGGAATGTGGTCTTCTGCTTAAAACATTATTGGTCCAGACTATATCTGCAAGTTTGAGATAGCTACTTCAAGTCCTTGAATTCCAATTTCAATTCAGTTAGGATGGTCACAAAAAAAAAAAAAAAGCCTAACCGTTGCGATGACCCTCAAAGCAAACAACATGAAAAATACCATGATAGAGCATGCTAATTGTGGCTTGAGAGCCCAGGTTACATTTGGGGTTATTCAGAACTCACCCCTAAAAGCCACCAGCTAGTGGATATTTGACAGGGCTGCAGCAATAGCCTGGTGTGACATCAATTTCCTTTTGCTATGGAGGATGTCATTTTCTAAATAGGTTGGGGAGAAGGTGCTGTGGCTCCTGTGATGCCTGCTCATTGGTTTCGAAAGAATGTCATCTCTCGTGCACCCTGACTTGCAGTGGGCAGGGTACAGCATATGAAAATGCACACCAGCAGGGATTAGACGAGGTACTGTAGGGTAAAAGGAGCCCCGTTTCTTCTGCATGGAAACCGGTAGATCTTGGGAAATTCTAATTTTATGGTCTTCCCAAATAACAGCTTGAATGTCTCTTAGTTTAATGATCACATGCTGTTTATCTAAGAAATTAAGCAGTTTCAGAATAAATGGCCTAGGTAGAGAGCCTTGGGCTGGCTTGGAGCACAATGCTTGGTGTGCACACTCCACTGTGTATGATGGCCAATTGGGAGAGAGGCCTGTGATTTTTTCCAGCAGTTTTTAAGCAAATTTTATTAGTGTGGATCCCTCTTCTTCCTCTGGGAGCCCCAGTATTACCAGATTATTACGGCGACTACACCCCTCAAGGTCTTCCAGCTTTAATTCCATCTTATGCAGTTGCCTTTTAAGAGAGAGGATTTCTGGTTCTGTAGTCAATCTCCATTTCTCTAAGGAGATAGCACAGACTTCATTGCCCCATACCTGACGAGAGACCTCCCTCAGCTCTTTCTTAACAGATGAGACTTCAGAGGTGAGTAAAGCTAATGTTTCTTGCAGCGGTCTCATCTCTAACAAGAAGCATTCTTCCATGAGCATTGTAGAAGCTGCTTTGCAGGTAGTTGTGGGAGCAGATTTAGCAGGCTGCTGCCTGGATTTCTAGGTGGCCTTGTCAGGGGAAGATGGCGGCGTGTGCCGTGGAAGCTCCTTCTTCATTGTGACCTCCATCCTGCAGAGAAATTTAGTTGCTAGTGATTGGATGGATGTTGAGGGTCTTCCATGATGTTTTGCCAGCTTTGTTTGTGCCACAGATTGTTTTTCTGCAAGTGTTAAATTGATTAATAGAGCGGGAGAGTGGGAGCTAGACAGATGACCTGCTTCTTCTCAGCCAGACATCATGTGACCCTCATGAATTATCCCAATACTTAATTTCAGCATTTTAGTGGAAACTTTGCACTCTGATTTTCTTATTCTGAATTTTTTTGTAGTATGTTGTCTGTATTTATATTAATCATGTTGTCATTATTGGCAATGTACAGGAGTAGGGGACTGAGCGGTGACTGGGTTTGAATAAGTAACATAAATATTCATTACATTGCTCTGCTATCTCCTCTGGATTTCTTACTGTTTCTCCTTTAATATTAATATACTTATATATTTGTTTAGGGTATTGATGTAGCTGCCCAATTGCTTGCTATTGCTTTTGTCTGCATCTGTTGCATTTGAGTTCCATTTTCTTTTTGAAGTGGTTACCTTTATGTTTATGTTTCTTTTAAAATGTTTAATAGCCTGGCCCAATGGAGCTGAGGGTTGAGGCGCTGGACACCACACCTCATGCCGCACCAGTGACCCAGGTTCGGGAGTGGACTTGGGTGCCAGGGGTCAGCAGGGGAGGGTTGAGGATTGAGTGTCCCCATGGTGCTCTCCTCCCTGGGGAAGGTGGGGCAGATGGCCCAGCATACCAGCAGTCCCCCGATGGAGACCGGGGGACACTGCAGCAAGCCGAGCAGCACTTTAACAGCATGGTTGATGTAGGTAGGGTTGTTGTGCGCCTGTGCGTCAGAAAGTACAGTATGCATGGGGGGGAGAAAGAGTGCAGAACAATGAAAACACCAGCTCTGTGGGACAGGCAATGGCACCTGTCCACCATGCCCTCTGCCAGGCTCTCCTCGACTGGTCTTCCAGTTCCTCCACCTGGACCCTGTCCTGCAGCCAGAGTCTGACTTAGTAGGAGCACCCAAAGAGGATGGGTGACCCTTCCTGGGTGGGCAAAACCAAGGGTGCTGGCTGTAGGTGGGGAGGGAGAGAAGAGGCACAGATTGGGGGAGCTTCTGGCAGGGCAGGACATGGATAGGATGCCTGAGAGAGGGTCCCTTGGGCCACGAAGGGAGGAAAGAAAGTTGAAAGGAAAAATAATAAAATGTTTAATATTCTGACCATGTCGTTATGTCATGGCTTTTGTTTTCAGATATTTTATTGCATGTTAAGCTTTTTTTTTTTGTTGTTGAGTACCTTTCTTCACATCCTCATTTAGCCATCTTGCTTGTCATCATTTGTTGTTATATTCCTTGATCCTTTTAATGTAAACTATTGCAGATGATAATATGTTGCCCTTTATAATGTGCCAAATATAATTTACTGTTTTGTTGTTTAAAATTTTATGTCTGTCTGTTTCTTTGATTTTTTATGTGTTGTTGGTTTTTTCCTACTTCATCTAAGATCCTTTCCCTTCATTTTTATCCTTTTCAACTGTTTTCTATATTTATGATCTATATTTTACTTGAGCGTTCATCCCTTGTCAAGTATAATGAAAATGCATTTCAATGCTGCTCACTTGCTATATACATATTACCCCTCCCTGCCCCTTTGCTTTGGCTTATTTTATGCACATTTTTTTCTTATGTGATTCTTTTTTTCTCTCTTTTTCTTTATGATCCAGACTGCTGTAGAGATACACATTTTTGATTTAAATTGGCAATAGGTTGATCTCATGGATTGTGAATATCTGAGCAGTACTTATTTATGGCATTGTGTTACTGGTACCATAAGCTTTATATTTAACATCATGAAACTGATGTCAACATGAATGTATAATGATCATGTACCAGCTATTTACTAACAGAAACATAGTATCTGCTGGCAAAAAAAGGACATCGTGGCCACCTAGTCTGCCTTAAGGTCCCTACCTACTGTGCTGCCATGGACCATGACTAATCTCCAGCCTTAACTCCCCCACCCATGCTGCAACCCTGTTACCAAGGTCACCTTATGTGTATCCCATGCATGTTTGAAACCTGTTACCATTTTGGTACTCATTACCTCTCCCGACAGGCTGTTCCAGGTGTCCACCACCCTATCTGTAAAGAAGTATATCCTCATATCCCCTGTAAGTCTTCCCTCCTTCTAGTTACATATCATGCCCCCTTGTCTTTGAACATCTCTTTCTCAGTAGAATTGTACCTTCCTGTACCTTACGGATACCTTTGAGGTATTTGAATGCTTCTATCATGTCTCCCCTTTCCCTTCTTTCCTCTAGAAAGTATATATTTATCTCCCTGACTCTTTCCCCATAGGCAACAATTGCATCATCTCTTGTCTTGAGTACAAGTTTAAAATTCCTGGCTACACCCCTGCTTACATGTATGATGTATCTTATAGCTGAGGTCTTAAGAGTTGGTGCCAAGTGAATTACACCATATAGGAAAAGAGATACAGCATCATCCCTAAGAGATGAAAACTTGACATGTCACTTTACCAATCATTTAAAATAACACAAGCTTAGTTTCATAGTCTTTCTTTTTTTTTCCATTCAGTTTTTATTGAAGTTTACAATACAGAGAATGAATCATAAGAAACAGAAAGTGTAACACAAAGTGGTTACCCACCACAACAGACAGATTCACTCTCTCCCACCCCCACCTCCTCCACCCCACCTCCCCTCCCCTCTGACGCAGCAGTGTACTATAGAATTAACAACATGTACTTTTAACAGCTAGATATCATAGTTGTACTGAATACAGGGCTTGTAAAGGACCCCATAGTTTGTTGAATTTCTTAAGTTTATTGGACAGACTTGCAATGGATCTCTCAGTTCTAAGGTTTGCAAGAAGCTCTTGGAGCCATTCGTTTCATATTCTTTCTGTAAGGGAAGCAAGTAACATCAACCAGCATGGTTAGTGAACAAATTAATTGACACTTCTGGATGAATGGGGGAGGGGATACCAGCAAAACAAGTTTCTTAGTTTGCAAATGGTTCTAAATTAAGCACTGAAACTTAACACAGAAAGAAAAGGCTCATAAAACACTATAGAGGAGGTTTCAGCTTTCAAAAAAAAGAGGCAGTACTTGGGATAGCTCAATTAAAGGAAAACTACATGTTAAAATCAGGAAAATATATGTATTATTAACTTTTTTGTGTTCTAACTCCATCTCAGTGTTTTTTCCCCAGTTCTGGCTATGAGATGAGTTTGTTTCTAACTTTCCCTGGCTATTTTATGGCCAATGGGGGCTGCTATTCAGGTTTCTTTATTGCATCATGTCCCAGAAAGTCTTCCCAGAGTGTCCTTTGCTCTAATGTTTAATAGCCCCCACTGGAGACCAGTGTCTTGTTACATGGTCTTTTTGTTTCAAATTAGCCACAGTAGACAGAACACAGCATCCAGAGGGGTCACACTGCTAGTCTTAGGGTAAGTGTAATCAATAAGTTTCCTAAATATTGGTACTTTATCCAGCTTTGTGTGGTGTGTGTGTGTGTGTATGTGTGTTTAAGCATGCTACTATTTAAAGTAGTTTTGTCTGCAAACCTGTTGTTATCCCTCAGTCCCTTTCAGTTTTTTGGAATCATCATGTAGCACAGCTATTTATAAAATAAATCTGTGATTGCTCCTCAACAATGCTACTTTACACACACACACACACACACACACACAAACACACACACACACACACACTCACCATTGCATAGCAAGGGACATCTTAGTTTATCTTAGCAGCAGTTATTGCTGCCTGCAATCTGTATATAAACTGTGTCATTTTGCATAAAATCCTGCCCCCCCCCCCCCCAATTTTGATCAACATGTTATGGACTTTTGATTCAATTGCTTGTGTCTTGCACAGAACACAGTGCTTGTAGACAAATCTAATCATTTTGTAGCTGTGGTCATCCATTGGATAAGAGGAGATTTTAGCTTGCAAAAAAAAAAAAGAGGCAGTACTTGGGATAGCTCAATTAAAATACAACTACATATAAAAATCAGGAAAAGATATGTATTATTAACTTTTTTGTGTTCTAACTTCACCCTAGTGTTTTTTTTTTCCAGTTCTGGATGTGAGAGGAATTTTTCTAACTTTTCCTGGCTGTTTTATGGCCCATGGGGGCTACCTTTTGTGTGTGTGTGTGTGTGTGTGTGTGTGTGTGTAAGCATGTCACTATTTAAAGTAGTTTTGTCTTCACTCCTGTTGCTATCCCTAAGTCCCTTTCAGTTTTTGTACCACTACCAAGAAGCAGAAATTGAACAGCACTTTCTAGTTTGTTAGAGTAGACCATAAATGAAGTAATATATGCAGAATTGGAATGGTTTATATAAACTCGCCTGGAAACATAATGGAGCACAGCTATTTACAAAGCAAGTCAGTGGTTGGTCCTCAACAATGCTACTTTACACTCCTCCCACCCCTTTGCATAACAAGGGACACATCAGTTTATCTTAGCAGTAGTTATTGCTGCCTTCAATCTGTATATAAATATTGTTACTTTGCCTAAAATCCTGCTCCCTCCATTTTGATCAATGTGTTATGGACTTTTGATTCAATTACTTGTGTCTTGCATAGAAGACAGTGCTTGTAGACAAATCTAATCATTTTGCAGCTGTGGTCATCCATTGGTTAAGTAGGCTTTGTGATTGTTCGTGTTTATGTGAGCCAGTCCTTAGTATTTGGTTACTTTATTGATGTCTACTATGGAGGGACTCAATATGCAGAATAGTTTTTTTAGCAAATTCAGTGAAATCGCAGAGGCACCAGACTTGGACTTTGGATGGAGTTTTCATTTAACTTCTCTCAAGCCAGAGGAAAGCCCCATAAAACACTATGGAGAAGGTTTCAACTTGCAAAAAAATGCAGTACTGGGGAGGGATCAATCAAATTCTCAAGCCAGAGGAAAAATAGTGCTTTCCGGCTGCCATACACACACAGGCCATGTAGTAATGAGGCTTCAAGTGGAGAACATTATTTTTGACACTCTACCATGTTGTTTGGAAGGTAATTATGCAGGTTGTCCTTTTCTAAAAGCAATACATCTGCAGGGCTATGCCCACTGCAGCTGTAAAAATGGGATTCTGCAGTCTTTCCTTCCTAACAACAGTTGCATCACAGTTCCCTATGCTCTCTATGAAACCCTCCCCTGTGTCAATGCAGACTTCTCATAGACACTATTGTTTTGTTATGTGGGATGGGGTGGTGGGCAGTGTAGTTTGTTATTACACTGCCTAACATTACTAAGATTCCTGGCTTTCTTCCATGTTTAGATGTCTGCATCAGTGGGGGGTGGGGGCCTGAGCTGCTTTAGTGTGACATTACTCACCTTATAGAAATTCCCAGCTTTCTTGCTTCTTTGATGTCAAGTGTGTGTGTGTGGGGGTAATAACTATCTGATTTCAGCTTGAAAGGGTGGAGAACTTTGGTGATATTGTCATTTGTACTTGTAATATGATCTATGGTTGCACTGTCTAAATACTATGCATTTATATACAAGTAAAATACTTATAAAGGTTTTAAAAAAGAGAGCCATTCCAAACATTGACTTAGTGCTAGATTATATCACTGTTAAAATGTTCATACTACAGAGAAGCAGAACTATGCATTTTCTGTATCCATTTTATCCTGGAGCACAAAGTGTTTTTTAAATAGTTCCTACATCTGGAAGAAATGGAATGGTCCTGGTTAGCTTTAACTTAGAAACATTCAACACCAGATCCAATGGACCTGAATCATTTTAAAATGCTTGCATAATTTATAAAGACAAAAGTAAAACCTGCTTGGCAAAGTCAAGTTCTTATTTTTGAAGTTTTATTGCCATTGCTGTTACTTATTTTCCTATATTCAGAAGGAGTAAGGATTATTTTTAATGTTAATTACATTTGGAAGAATATTTAAAGACACTGTAGAACACAGCAGGTGACATTTGAAAAGTTTAAAAATAATGATACAGTTGTGTCAAGACACCTACATTTGCATCGTGCAGATGCAGCATATGGGAATAACCAGAAAAAGACTGTGGTACCATTACTGACAATAAGCTGGATTTTAAACAACATAGGACACACCTAATATGGAGGGCAAATTATATGATCAGAAATATAAATAGATGTTTCATTAATAAATCTATAGGTTGTCTAGTTCCACTATATAAAATGTATGTGAGGCCACATGTGGACTATGGATCATCACTGTGAAGCCCATACATGCTTGGAGAGAGTAACAGAGTGAAAAGAATTCAGAGGAGGTACACAAAAATGATAGATTCACTAAGACCATAAAAATATGAGGAAAAACTTCAAAGGCTGGGGCTTTTTACATTACAACAAAGAAGAGTGAGATGTGGTCCCTTAACTGTGTACTAAATAATGGGAGAACCAGAATTAATTGAGGAGATGAGAATAGCCATGCAGGATAAACCTTTAAGTTTGAGAGGGCATAAGAAGCAAATAAGATAGAGACTGCCAGGAACAACAGCAGACACTTCACATTTATGAATAGAACTGGCAGGTTATGGAATGCACTTCCAAATGATTTAGTGTGCAGTAATTCTCTAACAAGCTTTAAGAAAGGTGTTGATAGCTGATTGATACAGAACAATCATAAATGGACCCACTAATGTGGAGAAGGTAACAATGGGCTGTAGAGGCCTTCTTCCATTCTAAACCCAGTATAAGTATAAGCACCCAGTGTAAGTATACAGTTGTGCCATATTTTCATAGCTGTATCAAAACTACAGTTACACTTGCATCATAATTGTATCATATTTGCTATATATTTGTGGGATGCATCACTACTGCATCGTGTCAGTGTCACTTTTTGTATCACTAATCTACAGTAGATGCAAGTGCAGGGGCAGCAGATTGTAGTGCATACATTGTCTAATGGTAGTGCACCCTTTTGATGCAGACACAGCTGTGATCTGTGATACAAAAGTGATGCAACTTGCAGTTGGGTCTGCAGAAAATCTTTGAAAATACAGGTCGGTATATTTACCCATCCCCCCATTACTCATAAACTCCAAACAGTCAGCTACAGATAATGGGTCCAGAATGAAGTACATACCTTGCAATACAGATCTGCACCAAATAGAGGAAAATAGGATGAGGGCCCATGTCTTGCAGCATCTTCTTTTTCCTCCTCAAGTTCAAGATCAGGAGAATTACAGCACAAAAGATGCTCCGCTCCTAGGCAGTTCCACCTGTTAACTGAAAACCACTGACTGCTGCCCATATAATCACATGTGTGTGCTATTAATCTCATATTTTTCCCTGTTTTTTTTTCTGTTAAGTGTTTTCCACCTTAGCCCTGACAGATGTTTCGGACCCGAGTGAGGAACTCTCTCTCTCAGGTCACACCGCGCCACTATCAGCCAATTCCACGGTATTTTCCCCCATGGCTTACCCCCAATGGTGGGGCAGCGGAGGTGGTGCCTCCTCCCCAGAGACCCAATCCAGATCCACTGGGGTCAGCCCACAGTGCAGTGGACGATCATGGAGCCCTGACAGGCTCATTTTTCCTCCTGGTTTTCTCCCCCCCCCCCACTGATATAATTACATTGGAATATGCCTCCGAAACTATATTGTCCTCTAGTCACCACCAGAGGGCAATCAGCGAGTGGGACAATGTGTGCTCTCCCACTGAGAGAGGAGAGCAGTCCTCTGGATGCTCAATCCTCCCTCCTCCTGCCGACCCCCGATGGTCCGGGCTCATTCCTGAACCCGGGTCACCAGCATGGTGCAAGGTGTGGCATCCAGAGCCTCAAGCCTCAGCACCACCAGGCCTGCTCTAATCTCACCTTTTCTGAAAAATTGTACCTTTACCAGCTGACTTACAATGAGAGGGAAAGGACGAAAGCAAGGAAAGCCATACTGCTGACCCCACCATTTTTGAAACATTACACCTGTACTATCTGACTTAAGATAGTTTAACTAATTTCCTGATATTTTTAAGGATGAAGCACTTTAGTATCTAAACTGGAAAACGATGTGTTTTTTCATGGATGCCCCTTCTATGAAAAAAAGTTCCCATCTTTATGACAAGAATAACAATTTAAAATGTCCCATCCGGATAAAAGATGCATCTAGTCATGTCTATGAAGATGATTGCTGGGCAGCAGGGTAAATCATACAAAGAGAGACTGAGGGTCCTAAATATCTACTCCCAGAGGACAAGAGGGAGTGGTGAGACATGATTGAGAACTTCAAGTACTTGAAAGAGATTAGTAAGGTGAACAGAAAGGGTATCTTCAAGCTAAACTGCAGCAAAACTCCAAAAGGGCACAGCCTAAAGTTGCAGGGTGGGTGTTTAAGAGAGAGGTTAGAAGAGTCACAGAAAGGGTGTTGAGCAAATGGAATGCTCTGCCAGAAGAGATGATCTCATTGAGGACAGCGGGCAGCTACAAGAGAGGCTGGGATAGCTATAGGGAGAAGATAAATGTAATGGAAGGAGGTGAGGAAGGTAGTGGAAAGGTAGGGGAAGGGGATCAGGAACACCAGCCTGAGCTAAGAATCCTGGGCAACGAGCAGACTAGATAGACTAAAAAGCCTAATTCCGTTGGCTTTCCCATTAGTAAAAATGCTAATTCTTTTAGAAAACAGCCTATAATGTGTGATAATCTAATCTTTTAACTATATAACATGAATAAATAAGAGATTATACCTTATAGCTGCTGTTTCATATATTTTCTTGGTTGCTAATCAATACAAACCACAATCTTGTATGATCCTACAAGGGACACAATAAATGCTTTTGTTTTCTGCACTGTCATGATTTTAGTCTGATTCTTTTTGAACTAGTTAAATTCTTAAAGTAAACAATATACTGTATATATTCTCAGAACATATTTCCATTCTCATTTCTTATGTTTGGTTAATAGAGATTTTCTTTGCTGGCCCACCTGCTGGCACAGCTGCAAGGCATCTGCTTGTGAAGTCAACATCCCGGGTTTGGTGATGGACTCAGGAGTGGTAGGAACAGCCGGCGGGGGGCAGAAGGATTGAACATCCCGGAGACTTGTCTCCTTCTTCAAGGGAAGGGGGGAGGAGTGTTCAACACTTTACAGACCCCTGGCAGAGGCTGTGGATACTGCTGCAGCCATCATCATCGCCTTAGGGGGTGGGGTGGATGCTGCACATAATTGCACATCCCCACCCCAGGGGATTCAGCATTCAAAAAGACAGCTGGCCACTGGACATGATTCCCTGCTCTGTCACCATGTCCACTGCCACCAATGTCTGCTGGGGGGGTCCCGCTCCCATGACCCCAACCTGGGAGGTAAGCTGGGGATTGCTCACCATGTCCACTGCCACCAATGTCTGCTGGGGGGTCCCGCTCCCATGACCCCAACCTGGGAGGTAAGCTGGGGCTTGCCAACAGTGTCTCTCGGGTGGAGGATCCCACACTGCAGACCTTCCCAGGGGGTAAGCCTAGGCATGAGGTGACAGTAGTCAGGGCAGGACTGAGTTCTGGTAAGGATTGGGGGTCATCCCTCCAAAAATGTTCAGGGTTTCTTCCCTTTCACTTCTTAATACATGTCTGTAGATGTTCTTTTCCCTCTCACTCCATAAGCTGTACCTATTATGTTTGTTAAAACAGTAAAATAATGGTCTCCCAAATTAGTCATGTTCTAATATAATTATTCATAAAAATATAAATGAGTCATTTAGTAACTAGAACACCATTGCTATTTTGTCACTGTATGACATCTTTAATATTGGTGGTTCAGTGTTGCTAGTACACTTCCCCTAAAGTAAAAATCAAATAACCTCATTAGCCTGCATCAGCATCACATCTGTAAGACTATTGCACTCAAAACACTAAAGATTCTAAAAGACATTTATATACTGTATTAATGTTATTCAATTACACAGAGTCACCAACAGCTGTGGGTGATACTACATGTGTTCCAGGCCATCCTCACTGCCTTCTTTTTAATGGAGGTACCCATCCCTACCATGCCAAGTGAAAAAATGATACACCAGGCATCACCATATCACTTGGTGTGCCATGTCGTTACATAGAATGTGATGACATCATACACTACTGATGACATACAGTGAAGCCCACCAGGATGAAGTGCAGTGACACAGGTTTACTGCATGACAAAAGGGATTTACTGCCATTGAAATTCCGTTGTTTGCTGCAGTAACTCTACTGTAGAATTCTGCAGCACTGTGCATCATCCTGGTAGGATTCACTGTAGTTGGCCACACAGTTGCTTGCAAAAGCCTGCAAATCCCCTCCCAGGCCAACACAGTCAGCCCCACACCAACAACAAAAAAAAAGAAAACTGGGTGGGGGTCCTGGTATGATGAGAGGCTGACTTCATTAAGGTCATCAGCTTGTACCTAAACAATGGATAGCAGCACCAGCTAGGAAGCAATGCAGTAATACTGTGGTATATCATAACATACTGCAGGGAACAGTGCAGTTCAATGGCAGTTAAAACCCTTTCTACTGCAGTAGTTATAAATGTTCTTATAAGCCCATCATGCTGATCACTATGGAAATAAAAAAAAGAAGTAGCAAACTTGAGAACTAAATGAGATACTGATAAGCTAAGTATTTTAAAAGATGCCGAAGTGGGTCGGGTGAAATATTGTGGGGTCCATAATAATATCCACCCATGGCCTTTACCCAGTGTATTGAACAGACCGTGACTAGCCATGGTTTGCTATAACTCTGAATATCATTATGAATTTTAGTGACTAGCACAGCAGCACTGATTCTTTGTCATAATTCAAAGCACAAGTATTTCCAAGTCAGCTGTTTAAAATACTCCTATTTTCAGAAGTGATATTTCTACTGACAGAAGACATAAGAGAAACATGGCAAAGAAGAAATATTTGAATCTCAGTGCTTCATAAAAACACTGCTACAAATGTAGTCCTGAGAGCAAATAGTATGCATTCAATGCCTTTGAAAAATTGTATCCCTTATAGTCAATTTTTAAGATTAAAAAGAAAATAGTGGCTGGCCCGGTGGTGTGGAGGGTTGAGGCATTATGCCTTTCCTCCTGCCACACTGGCGGCCCATGTTCACCATGTTCACAGTGCGAGTGGGTTGCCGGGGGTTGGCAGGGGAGGAGGAGGATTGAGCATCCCAAGGACAGTTCTCCTTCTCTGGGGGGTTCCAGCAATTGGTGCTTGCCTGGCCCTAGCAGAGGCTGGGGGATGGCACACTGATGCTCTACAAGGTGGGTGGAGGATGGGCAGATGCCTAGCGTGCCACACATGGGAGCGTGTGTGACACCACAACTGGCATCATTGCATGCCCTTTCCTATGAGACAAAAAAAGATAAGAAACATGTCTCCAGCAGTTGGATGATAGAGGTGCTCACAGGTCCCACTCCCTGACCAGCCGGGCACTGACCAGAACTGGATCCAATCTTCGGTGGGAACCTGGGGATCCCCCTGCTGACCCAGCTGGGGGGGTAAGCCTTGGGGGAAGATGGTTGGCACTGATGGTGGACTTTGGAGGGATGGACCTGGGGCTCTCTCTCCTGAATGTGGCCTGCTGGAGACAGGGGGAGAAAAAGTAATCAAAAAGTAGATTAAACAGAAAATGTAGTTCATCTGAACCATATGACCGACAGCCTAATGTACTGGTGATGAAATTTCTCAATAGGGGTTATTACCCATATGGAAAATAACTATATTTTTTTAATATCTGAAATATACCCTAGTGTCTCAAAATATATCTCGCATATATGTCAGATATTAGTCATAGTTCTGAGATACATTTTCAGATATATTCAAAAATTCACAGAATGATTCAAATATGTTTCAGATATTAGTCATTGTTTTCAGAAACATTTTCAGATATATTCAAGATATTCACAGAATGATTCATGATGTATCATAATTAGAAAATATCTTTTATACATACATTTGAAATATATTTCTTTGTTATTCTATTTCAAAATAATGTTTTACACAATCCAAACTATTCCATGCAGTTCTGTTTTAACCAAGTGTATATATATTGATCATGTCCTTGATATATAACATGATTTACCTATGCCTATTCACTGTTTGTGGCCCTTATATATGTAATCTATCATAGACACCATAAAAATACATTACTAAAATATATTTAATGATTTACATGCAAAATATACCCAGCCTTTAAAAGAACAGTTTTGAACATGGGTGAAGCAGTTTATACTTTTTTGGTTGCCTAGGTCTCTTGTCTCTGCTTCATGCTCATTAATAAGCACATTATTTTTATAATATATCATTAATTAGTCTCTTGTGGAGTACCAGCAATTTTTTTGTGTAAGTTTTTCCTCTAGCACAAAATGTCTTGCAAAAGCACACTATTTCTCTTTCCTAATTTTCAACCTCAGTATCTACTTTGTTAATAATTTTGTTTATCATTTTGGGCAACAACTGCTGTGCCGAAAGATGATGATGTTTCATAATCATAATGTTCCCAGTTTATTATTGTTTTTATGTTTGCAATCTAGTCCCATATCTTTGCTAACTGTATTCAAACCATAATAAGTTCTATTGTTAACTAGTCAAGTAACCCCCTAGTAGTGTTGTGCAAAATGGAAACATTTCGCCATGCAAAATATTTTGCATAATTCACACATGTTGAAAAATATTTTGTGTGTCAAAATGCAAAATGTCATTCATGGAGAAAGCAAAATTTCACCCTCGAAATGATGAAATTTACTGCTCGTGGTTGAAATTCAGCAATTTTGCCCCTACGAATGCCCCCCCCCACCAGTCACTGGGTCAAATTAAATTAAACTTCCCTTGTGTCTAGTGGTCTGCTCCCCATGCTTACCAGCCAAAATTAAACAAAGCCCCAAGTTACCCTCATGTCTGGTCTCCTTGTGGCAAAATAAATAAAACAATCATTTCTCCAACTTCCTGGTGTGTAGTGTACCGCACACACCCACTTTGTCATCAGATAGCACCCACCCCTCTTCCCTCCAGTATCCTGCTCAGGCCACTGGCACAGTTTCCAGTCACCTCCACTGCCAGTAGCCCAACTGAGTGCATCAGTGAATAACAGCATGCTTGTATAAGCACACACTCATTGATTTGATTCATACAGCCAGTGCTCTCACTACCACTGGAGTGTAACGAGAGAGCTGGCTGTCTGAATCTGTCTATGAATGAGCGTGTACTTGTACAAGCATACTCTCATTCATTAAAGGACTCAGTCATGCTGCCGGTCATGGAGGTGAGTGGATGGCTGAGCCATTGGCCTGATTGGTGTACCGGGGTGGGGTAGCAGGGTGTGCACTATCTAATGACATGGTGGTGGGTGGACGTTCCACTAGACACAATGGAGTTTGCATTTTAATTAATTTAATTTTTTTTTACCACAAGGAGTTGGGACCTGAGGGTAACTTGTGTGGGTCATTAATTCATTTCTGCCAGTGATCGGCTGTGTGTGGAACCACTAGACACCAGGGAGAATTTTTTCTCTCTAAATTTTGTACGTTGAGCAGTGGGTGTGGGGGTGGTCACTTGACACCATGGAAATGCCCATTATAAGTGTTGCAGAAATTGTTTTTAAAATGTGCAATTTTGCCGTTATTTAGTGAAAAATTTTGCACAGTGAAATTGCTGATTTAGCATCAATGTAGCATGCAAAATTTTATTTCACAGCATCTCTAACCCCACATGTCTTGATTGTTCACTTGTGCCCACAACTTGGGTTAAACATAACTGCAAGTTTGAGCGAGTTGAGCACTACTGTGCTGTGTTTTACAGCTGTTAGTAAAAAGTGATCACTGTTGTGACTGTTTGCATCATATTTTCTTGTTGGAGGTTGTGGTATTGAAATTTTGCAATTGTTTTCCAAGTGAGTCATGTACTATTTGTAGAAGTCAATGGACTATTAAAATAAAAGAGGAACCAAAATTTATTTTTTTCCACATATTTCATTGTATATGTATATGTATACATATGATCTTACAGTCAATACATTTCTGGTCTTACAATACAAGCCATCTTTCTTACATAATGTAAAGACACAAGACAAACTGTTATTAAATTTTCTCTTGTTTGACCTCATTTTCTGATGCATGATTCAAGTCTGATCAAATAAAAGTTTATTATGGTAGTCCAGTCACTCATATGGTGTTGCTCAAGTTCCGCCAATCTGATTTTAGCAGTCTACCCACATTTCCAACCCACCCACATATTTAACATAGCTCACTCAAGAATTGTTCAGGATAGAATGTTTTATTTTGTATAGTGTTGTTCTTGTACCTTCATTTACCAAACCAATCATACACTATCTTCAGCAAATAATTACTAAACCTTTAAAAGTGATGAGAGGAAGCTGGTTGTCTAAAGATAATGTTATTAACTTTGCAGGCAATGCCATATGTTGGTACAGTATACATGTAATATCAGGAACTGACAAAGCTGTGGTGGAATTGTATTTGATTTTAGCTTTGCCAAATTCAGGTTTAGCTTAGATTTAGATTTGCCAGATTCTGCCTACTGTATATGTATAATTAATTGAGAAAGGGGGTTATTAATAGAAAATCACCATAGAAAGTCAGTGAAATGACAGTAATATTAAAAGGTGAGCCACTGCTCAAGATAAATTGCATCATGCTGTTTAAAGTATTAATATCTGAACTATCAGTATGTCTTGACCTCAGATTTTCAGCATGTGCTTTTTTTAGCGGTGAAAATCACTGGAAAAATCATTTCACAGAATGATGTTCAAGCTATCGATGGGCCAAAGCCTTCCCTTGGAAACTGAGCCATTTTGAATTCAAGTGGCTTGGTTTTTGTGATACTTGCAGTGATCATAGCCGGACATGGCTTAGCTCTAATTTTGCACTCCCAGCATCCCTATTATGTGTCATGCTTATTTCCTGCTTTATGAGAGTGAGTCACTCATTCCAAGTGTTTGTGTCCCTCATTTTATTAAAAATAATTCTGTGTGGACACTGGACTTTTTGAAACCAGTGGCCGAAAAAGAGACGAGGGTGCTGGGGGCATCTTCTACATGACCAGTGGACTGCAGGAAGTCAGTTGCCAAAAAACAATTGTGCAGCATCTTGGTAACTCTAGGGATGCCAAGACAGCAAGTTCTTTCCTCCCCTGCCTTCTGTAGGAGAATGGCATTCTAATCAGCTGCACCATCTGCTACTTATCGAGTTTGTTGACAAAGGTATACCTGAGATGCACACTGCCTAGGTGTCATGTGACCTCTTCCTCTGTCTTCTCAGTTTGTCACATGACAGTGAGCAAGTCTGCCATATAATTGAGAGTCTGTGGAGTATGAGATCCAAGCAGCTGGCTTATTTGGTTTGTGTCTCACCCAAACTGAGCCACATGCATTGGAAGTGGCATGGTTTTCTAGGGGAGGCTTTTTGCCCTCCCTAATTATTACAGATACATACATGGAGAACTGCCTCAGAGTTATTAACATTATCTTTATATAGGTCCCCAAATCACTGTAAAAATGTATTTAAAGCACAAGCAGCACCATTCTCCACTTTTTATCAAAATGCTTATTTTTGGTGCAGTGTTTCATTACTGAGCAGACAGTTTGCTTGATATATGAATCTGTCAGTGAAGAACTGTAGTATTAAGTCCTTTGGCAGGCAACTCCTTGGTGTGATTTGCCATCTCATTATTGCAGTTGGTGTCAACTGCTCTCTAAAATGTACCTATCTATGGTTAGATAATCAGTGTTATAACATGGGCACCCTAAAAAGTGCAATGGTATTGGTGGCCTGACTCTGCGTGATCATACATTAATTTATGTTATACCAACAGCCTGAGTGAGTAGGTGTTAGCCAAAATCCCTTCTCACATCTAGCTGTAAGGTATATGGATGGGGTGGTCAGAAACTGTTCACGTCTGGGGAGTCCCTACCTTATCTACTGTAAGTGAAGTCCTGGTAAGTGAGGTTGTGGCTGTTGTCCTTGACAAGATTTGCTGGCTGCTCCCTCCCCTACAGTTCCTTGCACTGTAGTACTGCAGTCATTGTGGGGACCAGGAAACAGTTCTCATTCACCCACCTGCATGGATCATGCAGGAGGGAGCAGTCACACAAGGAAAGTGGGAAGCTGAGTAGAGTGACCTGATCTATTGTGTGTGCTGCAGTGCAGAGAGTGTCCTGAGCTATGGGCAGGGATGCAGGATCTGCCATTGAAGAGTCACCGTCTTGCCAGCAGCTCATGCAAAAAGGTTTAACAAAGCAACCTGACCTATGGCCAGGGACGCAGGAGGTCCCGTAGAAGAGCTGCCATGGGCACCAGTGCAGAGAGTGACCTAAGGTACAGACATGGATGCAGGAGGTGCTGTAGAAGAGCTGCCATATGGCGCACCAAGTTTCCTTTCACCAGGAAGATAGAGATCATAAAAGTGCAATTTCTTCCCACAACAGTGCTACAGAAAGACTCCGTCCTCACCTCGCAAGGGCTGCCATATTGCCGATGCCAACAGAGATGCATGAGGTACAGTAGAAGAGCTGCTGTATGGCCAGCAGCTCATACAGAAAGGTCCACCGGAGCCACAGAACAAGTTCCGTATCACCGGGAAGAGACAGAGAGTGGAAAAGTGCTACTGGGTAACTGAGGTACATCTGTGTTTCTAACTGTAGAAGGATTCAATAAGTACTTAGAAAAGTGTGTCAGACTGATCAAAACCAAGTAAATAAAGCAAACAGAGCAACACAATGAGAGCAGGGACTATTTGGTTCATTGGCAATTTGAGTGGAAGGATACCAAACTGAAACCGAAGACTTCGATATTTTAAAAAACTGAACAAAATTTGTGTAATTTGTCGTATCCCATGTTATAATGCTTACTTAACCAAGCGATTCCTTATGTAAAGCTCTACAGCCAAACTTCAGTATTCTATCAATCATTCATAAATTTTGCTTTCCAAATCAACAAATATTTTGTGCTTTTTTTTAAATAGTACCTTTCCTGTTACTGAAACGCTAAAACACAGAGCTCTCTTACCTCAATGTGAGCTCACCTGCTTTGTTTTAATTTTTTTTTTGTATTAACTACCAAATAAAGTGAAGGAATTAGAACTCTATTGACTGGCACAATGATCATTTTCCAGTTCATGACTTACTGCTCTGCCACTCCTGCTTTAATTTTTTGTGACATCTGTAGAGACAGATCACATGAACAGTCTCGATTCACTTGAACAGATCATATTTTCTACAACTGATTTCCAAATTTTGGTTGCAATCAATTCCAGTGCTCGACTAACAAAGTTCTTTTTAGTTGAACCCTGTCTTCATTCAGAAATAAAACTTGATTTACAATCTTTAAACCATCCTTAAAAAAAGACTTTCCGTTTAAGTAAATGGATTTTGCTCCTGTGTTTAAACAATCAAAAGTCACAAAACATTAGAATGCACATGTGGATTGGCAAGTCAGAAGTGGAAAGTTATCATGTGGTGAGCACTCTTTTGTTAAATTGTGATCCCTCCCCTTATACTTTTTGATGATTGTAGCAAAAATTGGAAGCATGTAGTGGGAGGTTCCATTTTTGGATTCTCCTGTTTCAGATGTCCCACACAGTTAAAAAGCAAGAAGGGTTTTCTGTAAAATACTGTTTTTACCCTACCGAGGCATGGGTATTCCATTACAAAAAAAATTGTGCTTCTTGCAGTGAGTCTGATGTTAAAGTCCCTAATGATATGGCTCTAAGTTTGTGCACAGATCATGGACAGTGTGTGTGCGTGTGGGGGCTCTGATGAGTATTGTATTGACAGTACTGGAGGAATTTTTTTATCAATTAATATTATTGAAGATAATCTCAAAGTATAGAAATCACAAAATACCTATAAAACGCTATATAAGTAACAAACTGACATAATAGGAATTTAAAAAGTAAATAAATTCTGTTGGGATGTGGGATGGGTGACTATTGGACTTCAGTACTGAGGTGGGGACAAGTAAGCACTGAACTATACAGTAGTACCAGGGAGGGGGGTGCAGGACAGGTAAGTATCTGGCTTTTAGTACTGACAACCCAGTACTCATGATCCTGCATTCTCCCAGTACTGATAGTCTGACACTAGCCATCCACACCTTCACAGTATTGACATCCTTATACTGACCTAATTCTCCCTCCTGGTACAGACAGCCCAGTACTCGACTGCCCCAAAACAACTCTCCCAATACCAACTGTCTGTTTCCGGCCATCCCAACATACAACATCCAACATACTGACAATCCAATACTGGCTTGTACCACCCCTCCACATCCCCAGTGCTGAAAGTCCAATACTTGGCTTTCCCAAAAATCTCTCTAAGTAAGGACAGCCCAATACTTGGCCACCCCACTCTCCCTTCCAGTACCAGGAGCCCAATACTTGGCTGTCCTGTACCTCCTCCAGTACACACCACCCAAGATTCACCCATCCCGCACCTCCTCTCTCCTGTATTGACAGCCCAGTACTTACTTGTTCACCCCTTTCCTGATGGGTTGATCCTCTTTCCCTGATAACAAGTCTGTATTCTTCAGAAATGCCTTTTACACTAAGTCCCTTATTATACCAGCACACTGAGTGGTATCAGGCTCCTCGTCCTTGGCCTGTAGTTCCTAACCCCCTTCCCTTATCCCTGGCGTGAGTTACCTTAATCAGCCACATAGTGGCAGGCTCCCTAACCTACCCTGCACAACAGCCATGGCATCAAGATCCTTGGCTCCCTTTCACACAGTGATGGTGGCAGGCTTCTGAGACCCATCCTTGGCCTCAGGCTTAATCAAACTCCATAGCCATGTCTTCAGCCTCCTGAGTGCACCTGTAGTACCCCGAAGTTAGTGGCATAGCAAAGAAACAAGGACCCTTTTCCCGAAGTAAAAATTTTTTTTTCTTCTCTCCCTTTCTCTTGCATGGCCCCCCTAGTCCTACATGCCCCACCCAGTCTCTTTGTTTCTTTTCATGCTGTTCGGCACTGGAAGGGGGGGTCATGGGCAGGAAACCCTCCTTGCGGGGCTTGTGTAGCCCAATCTCCTGGCCAAAAGCCAAGACCTTCTCTGCCCTACAAATGTGCTGGGGAGTGGCTAGAGAAGGACAGTCAGTGGCATCATGAGGTGGGTGGAGGATGCAGGGAGCATGGACAAAAGGAAAAGGCACCTGCAGGGTGTCCACGGCTTCCTCAGCATCGCTCCCCTCCCTCTTCTGTCCTGGGACATTCAGTGGTGTCAGCAGTGACAGGGTTGGGTAGGAGCTTGGCTCCATGATACAAACTGTCCCCTTCCCTCAGAGTCCCGACTGGCACAGGGCAGGGAAATATCTGCTGGTGGACCAAAGAGGTGCATCAGAAAATTGGTCTGGGCAGAAAATGTGCCCAGTACCCTGCAGTTCTACCCCAGCAGCCGTGCAGGCAAGACAGAAGCCGGGTGTGAATGCGGCTCCCCAGCCACATTTATTTTACTCCCCAGCAGCACAGAAGTCCCAGACCATGGTGGTGAGTAGGCCAAGTGCCCATTTTTTATTACACTCACACTACGGGTGCTAGAAAAGTGGGGAGGAAGGGAGAAAATAAAAAGTTGAAGGGACAGACTGCCCTGGAAAAATCCTTAAAGGACAAGAGCCCTAGTAAGGAGAAGGGAGGCATAGTGATCTCCTAGGTGGGTGGACAGCTCTAGGGAAATCAGGAGAACTCAAGCAGTGGGCTGAAGGCCCAGATGGACAGGGAGCAGAAGAAGGCTCTCGGTGTGGCTGGAGCCCATGGGGTCATTTTATTTTATTCTGCATGTTGGGAGCAGGGCACTGTGAGTCTGGAAGCCCTAGGTAGAGGAGGGGGCAATGAGGTGGGTTACCAGCCTTTCTTCAGACATGGGGCCATTCCACACTAGGGGCAGGGCCAGAGGCAGAGGCTAATAGCCAGCCAGCCCCTAAAGAGAAGCACAGGCCTATACCGAGGCCAGGAAGAGGAAGGGCTAGCAAGGCCCTATCCAAGGGCAGTGGCACCATTAGCATTAATGAGGGAGGTGGGGTCTGCACATGGAGCCCCACAGGGGTCAGTTCCACAGAGATAACCAACATTAGAGGTGCAATACCCAGGTGTGAAAAGATGGGCTAGCCGTGAGGGTCCAGCAACCAGGCCCAGGATTTCCAGAGACCCAGGCATAGGGTTGTTAGTAATATTAATGGTACAGGGGTGTGGCTGTAGAAACAACCAGAACAAAACCATCCTTAAAGGTGCAGCACCAGCTTGAGGAGGGGAAATGGTCCTGTGGCCTAATTGGCCGAGCACCCCAACTGAACTGTGCTGTTGTCTGCCTAGTGCCCCCTGAGAGTGTATTTCCTGCAAGAACTGAACTGTCTGTTTAAAAATTTTAACTGTTTGCATGCTACTGAACAGTGTTATCGAATTGCGCCCTGGTGTACCAGTCATTCAGCTTCACCTTTATTGCCCAGACCAGCTTTGTCAGAGCCTGACTCTGACCCAGGAAGCTCCCTGGCCCATTCACCGTCTGCAGCAGAATCACATCCAGTGATAACAGCCGGTTCCAAAGTTCTGCCACGAGTGTTCCCACATCAGTCCTGCAACAGTAAGTAGTAGAGAGCCACTAGTGAAGTATCCAATAGGGAGTCAGCTTAGGACCCGCTCTTGCTCAAGCTTGAGGGCCTACAGTTAATGTCATGCATGCCTTTTATTGTTTTGCTGTCCATCTGTAAGTGTGCGCTTGCCTGTGTCACTCTGCAGAGGCGGTCCAAAGATCATTCTGTCAGCAGTCATCTTGTTAGGAGGTCATCTGGGGCTGGGGCCCTGCCAGTGTTCAGTACAGCGGATCATCTAGGGAACCACCTGCCAACCAGAAGTCTTCAGCTTCTTGCCAGGGGCTGCAAAGGATTGCCAAGTTCTTCACTGACCAGCTAGCAGTGTTCCTTGTTGTGTTCTGTTCTGTTGGGGGATGCCCCTTTACTGCCTGTTTACAAAAGCGCTTTGTGGGGTCAATGCCCACCTGCTGATCAGCCAATGCAATGAAAAAGCTAAGCTTGGTTCATCAGTTGTTTCATCATCTTGGCCAAGTGCACACAAGACTTCGACTAAAAGGGATTAACCCCCTGTTCTTGGTTCAACCAATTGTTGGTCCCAGTCACATTGTTTTGTTATTTATTTTTTTATTTTCCTGTAACATTGTAAAACACAGTTATCTTGGTTTTCCTTGTCCCTGGTAAATAAACCTCTTGCATCATGGTCACTGAGTAAGCTTCTTGCCTCTCCTTCCAGCTTCATCTAGCCTGTCATAAGATTCTTAGGGAACCTTTCAGCCTGCTGCACACCAATTACTGGCCTCACTAGCCCATAAACCCCCTTCCCCAGCCATGGCAGAAGATTTCTGATTTCAAACCCAGCTATAGCAGAATGCTTCCCAAGTCCTCCTCTACCCATGTCCCCAAGTTAATGAAAGCCTGCAGCCATGCTCCTTCCATGATGAAATGGTCTTGCACCCCTATCACTGGCTTCAATGTCACTAGTTCCCCTTCTTCTAAGTCCTGCCTCAGGCTCACTAAACCCCTTCTGCCATGGCAGCATGCTCACCCACCCTAGCAGCAGAGTTCACCCACCCTCAACGCTGGCAGCAGGGTACCTAGCATCCACCAGTACTTGCAGCTGGCCACTGATCCTCCTCAGACGTTAGAATCTGTCATCCCCCAGAATCCTATGCCCCTCAGAACATGTCTGAACCCCACCAGAACTGGGATTTGGGCACCCCCTCAATTAGCATTTTTGCCCACTGTATAAAAAATTTGAGTGCCTCTTGAAGTTGATGTTATCTGCCCAATCCTTGCTGACATTGTCTGGAAGTCCTTGGAGAGGGGAGAGTCTTTCCTGACTCCCTCAAGGAGGCAGTTGTTCGACCACTCCTTAAGAAATCCTCTTTGGATCCAGACTGTCTAGCTAACAACTGACCTATCTTTAACTTGCCATTTGTTGGTAAAGTTATTGAAAAGGTGGTTGCAGTGCAGTTGGATGATCATCTTATAACTCACAATGTCTATGATACTCTCCAATCTGGTTTTAGGAAGAAGCACAGCACGGAGACTGCTCTTGTCCGGGCATTGAATGACCTCCTAATGGCTAGAGATTGAAAGGCATGTACCATTCTGGTCCTTCTTGATCTCTCTGCTGCATTTGACACTTTAGACCATGGTGTACTATTAAAGCACCTGCAGTTTTTTTGTGGACTGTCTTTTACAGTCCTCAATTAGTTCCATTCATACCTCACCGGCATGACTCTGAGAGTGACCACTGGAATTTATTCCTCGGGTGCTCACTCCCTGCCTTGTGGGGTGCTGCAGGGCTCTGTATAAGCCCCCATGTTGTTTGCAGTGTATATCCTGCCATTGGGAGACATCATCAGGTGATACAGTCTGAGTTTTCACTGCTATGCAGATGATACTCAGCTGTATACGTCCTTTCTGCCCAGACAAAATGATGCAGTCTCCATGCCGAATAATTGCCTTGCCGAGATCAGATCTTGGATGAGTTCCAGCTGGTTGAGACTGAATCCAGACAAGGCTGAAGTGTTGGTTGTGGACCCAGGTCATCCGAGAGCAGGTTTGGGGGTTGGACAATCATCAGGTTTATTACTTGGTGGTGTGCCACTCACTACCTCAGACCAGGTGCATAACCTGGGTGTTATTTTTGACAATGGCTTGACCTTAAAATCTCAGGTGTCAGCTGCCATCAAATCCTCTTTTTCTCATCTGAGGAATATTGCCCGGGTGAAACATCTGGTTTCCTTGGATGATCTTCCAACTTTGGTTCACGCCTTTGTTATGACCAGTCTTGCTTACTGCAATTCCCTCTACCTTGGGCTTCCAGGGGTTGATATCTGCCACTTGCAGCTGGTGCAGAACGTGGTGGCCAGGCTTTTGACTGGGACATCTAGGACCAGTCATATTACGCCTGTGCTCCATGGGCTGCACTGGCTGCCTATTCAGTGGTAGATCACCTTAAGGGTTGGCTTGCTAACCTTCAAAGCCCTACATGATCAGGAACCTGGCTACCTTAAAGATCTCCTGGTATCTTACAGCCCCCTCCATTCTCTCCGTTCCACCGATAAGGGATTGCTAGAGATTCCCAGGGTACGATTAAAGATGTCTGGTTCCCGTGTCTTTGCTTTTTCAGCACTGACCCTGTGGAATTCTCTACCTTGTCGGTTGAGACAATGCCCAACTGTCAGTAGATTTAAAACTGAGCTTAAAGCTTATTTATTTGACCTTGCCTTCCCTAGTGATGGATAATGTAACTCTTATGTTTTAATGTTATTTATATTGGTTGTTTTGTTTTATGTTAAGTACCTTGGTTTTGAAAGGTGCTATAAAAATAAAGTTGAATTGAATTGAAATAATTTTATTTTATCTGGTTGATCCTGCCATCACACTTGATTGCATTTTAAATGGAGTGCTTCGAATGGTGCATCCCACAGTCAGCCACAGCTGATGTCAGAGCTGGGGAGCAGCTGTGGGACCATGTTTAGTGTTAGCCCATGGATGGAGCTATTAACAGTTCCACTTTGCCACTTAGAGAGCTTGGTGCAATACCAAGACCAGGTAAAGAGTGGCAATCAGCCCCGGGTGATTGTGGCAAATTCTACATACTTTACACTAGCTTGGGTACTGTTTGCAAATAGCCACATTTATCACCCTGGGAACTCTCACTCTTTGGGGCTTACTTCCCCTAACTGCCCTCCCCCCTTTCCTGGTGCTTCTAAATTAAAAAAAAAAACTTGAGGGGCCATCTAACCCTTATTCACTAGCCCAACTGGCTAGCTTGGCAAGAACTGGGGATGCACTGTGCCTCATACCTAAACCTTGTGCCTTAATTAATTGCACATCAGGGACAAGGCTTAAAATGCAGGGACACATGCTCAAAATCGGCGCAAGCTGAAAACATTGTTATCAGCCCAAACAAGAACCCTCAGCTACTGTGTGGCTAAAATTGAAAGCATTTTCTGCACTCTTCAGTGAAAATAAATGTCAATAGTAGGAGGGATACAGATGACATTTCTAAGGCAAACTCAGAGACAGAGAGGGATGCCCCAAGCCCCTGCCTTATTTGCTCCTTCTGGAGCCCTAAGTATCTAACCCTCACCAAAGTGGAATACTAAATTTAGTTTAAAATAGTACTTAATTCATCTTATAAGACTAGGTTTAGTAATTTTTAATCTTCTGTAATCATCAGAAGGAGAATACTGCCTGTAGGAGTACTTAATTTTAAGAAGTATTCAACTGTAATTGTTTTTTAAGAGTAAATTATTACTAAATGAATATTATACAACGATTTTAGATGTACAAATTATTGAATTCTTTCGAATGATAAATGAAGACTTTTCAATACTTCTTTTGTTTTATAGGCTTGTTGATTTTCATGCTATCAAGGGGCATAACTTTGATTATTATGCACTGCAGATGATTGGTACATGGGGTTCATTAGACCAAGAAGATTAGGGGAGTACACTGAAGAGTCATATAATTTAAACTAAGCAAAGGAGGAGGGGTCTGGATTAAAGACTTTCTGGACAACAAATAAGGGAGGCTGTGGACCTCCCCCCCAAAATAAGGGTGACACGTTGGGGTCTGACACACCTCTGGGAAGGGGGGCAGAGGAGGGAGGGACTTTGTTGGAGGGGGCTTGTAGCAAATGCTAGGATCCTAGCTATTAAGATGTTGGAATTAGAGGCCATAATAGAGGACGAAGGGACTAGACTTAATTGCAGTCATGGAGACATGGTAGACAGAATATCACACATGGGAGACAACAATCCCTGGGTATAGATTGTTTAGGAAGGATGGGGGGATAGGAAGTCAGGGATGGGGTGGCTCTATGTTAAAGATGATATCAGGGCTATGGAGGGCAGGAAGGGGTGGGGTGAATGAACTCCTATGGGTCATGCTGAGCAGAGGGACAGGTGAACTCCTAAGGCTGGGGTGGTATACAGACCACCTCTGTAAGGAGAGGAAGAGGAAAGAAAACTGGCACATGCTATAGGAAGAATGTCCCTCAAAGAAGAAACACTACTCGAAGGGGACCTAAATCTCCTAAACATGGATTGGATCATCCCTGAGGCCACCTCGGTGAGGAGCAGGGTATTTCTAGAGATGCTGTAGGGTGCATTCCTGCAGCAGTTGGTCAAGGACTCATAAAGGGGAAACAACCTGTAGCAAAGTGTTTCTTACAGGGTATATCTTCTGTGAAATTATTACAGGTGGTGCTTTACAGGTTTCACAGTTTTATCTATCATTAGGATAAGCTTTCAGGGCTACTGCATTTGTTGCTGGCTGATTGTTCCTGCTCTTATCTCCTTGTTTCTTTCATCTGTGGTTCTTTTTATTGGCAGGGGAAAGACCCAGCCACCCACCACATCCCCAACCACCCCACACTACACTCCTTTTATAGGGTAGCACAGTCGTGACATTTCCTGCAGCAAAGCAGGAAGGAAAAGATCAGAGGGGTATGCACACAGTGACATCATTTACAGGGGCACTAGTAATATCACTTGTTATAACAAATTATACAAAAACAAACAAACAAACCACAAAATCAAACTTTTGCTTTCATTTTCTTCCTTCTAATTACTCTGACCAGGTTATAAACCCAGCAACTTATCTGGAATGGATATCATTAAGTGCAGGTACTATGAAACACATTTTAGAAGGGCAGTTTTACAGGATTTAGGACACCGTCCTACATGCTGGGCCATTGGAGATCTTAGGGCTCAGCTTCAGGCAGCATGGGCAGAGATTGTGTGCCTCAAATTGCATATTCAAGAGGAAATATATTATAAGAACTACCCACCATTTCCCCAACTTCAAACAGAAGCACATTGTCCACAGAGGGTAGTTTGTCTGGGAGATTGGTAGGTGGTTAGGAGGGGCAAATCGGGTGCCCCATCACTCGGTGCTCTCCAACATATCACCTCCACAAACCATATAAAAACTACAAACAGGTATCTGCCTCTGTCTCCAAAATCAAACAAAGGGGCAGAGAAGACTGCAGAGCAGGACACTGCAGCACAGGAGCTAGCACAACAAAGTCACCCAAAACAGGAACCAAAACAAAAAAAGCAAAAAAGAAATCCAAAAAACTTCTGATCATAGGAGACTCCATGATTTGGGGAGTTGATATTTATCTTCAGCCAGGGGTAATGGTCAGATGTCTCCAAGGCACATCTGTGTAGACCGACACTGGCCACATTGCTAAAATTGTTCAGGAAGCAGGAGAAAATATTGACATACTGGTATACATAGGGACTAATGATATCACCAGCTGGTCAGTTGTGGTGACCAAAGAATACCCGACCAGGCTGGGTGACAAACTATCATCCATTTCATTCATCATCTCCATCTCTGAGATTCTGCCAGTCTGGGAGAGGGAGACAGATGGATGGAAGGTCAGAGAAGCGGAGAGAGGGGAGCTAAACATGTGGCTCAAGGGCTGGTGCCAGAAAAAAGGACGCACATTTGTAGGGAACTGGCAACAGTTTTGGGAGCGAAAGTTCTTTAAATTTGATGGACTGCATCTGACTAAGGAGGGAGTCAGTGCATTGGGGCAGAAGTTTGATGTCTTTGCAGAATATTTAAACTAGCAAATGGGGAAAGGGGTGCAGCACCTCATATGTCGAATGGGAAGAACACCCCTCCCCTCAGCTAGTGGTCAAACAGGAGTTCAGCATGTTTGTAGTTCATTTGCATCACCAGGTAAGAAAAAGGTCTGGCTCCCCATATGATGCACAGGGGAAACACCAGAATTCGCCCAACAAATAACACGCTGAAATCTGGCCAATGGAAAACCATGTATATAAATGCTTGCAGTCTGGGAAACAAGATCCCAGACCTGCAGGCAATAATGACAGAAGCTAAACTGGACATACTAGCCATTAGCGAGACATAGTTTACCAGTAACCACACTTGGGAAACTTCAGTACCTGGCTATGTACTGTTCAGAAGAGACCGAGGTGCAAAAAGGGGGTGTAGTGGCCCTTTATGTCAATGAAAATATCAAAGCTACAGAAATTCAGAATACACATAAGGAGCCAGAAGAACTGTGGGTCACCCTGGAAACAGGAAATGGGACAGCCATACGAACTGGGGTTGTGTACAGGCCTTCAGAGCAGGGGGAGGACATAGACTCATTACTGTTAGAAGATATACAAAACTTGACAGCTAGAGGGGAGGTTCTGATAATGGGAGACTTCAACATGCCAAATACAGATTGGTCAATACCAGCAGGAACATCTGCCAGAACTAGACACATGGCTGATTCCTTTCAGGGGGAGGGACTCAAACAAATGGCATAACAACCCACAAGAGACAGGGCTATCCTAGATCTAGTACTGACTAACAGGGAAAGGATCTCAGCTCTCCAGGTAGAAGGTCACCTGGGGGCCAGAGACCATCATATGGTATGGTTCAGTTTGGCCACTAGAACTAAATAATCCCATTCCAAGGCAAAAATATGGGACTTCAGATGAGCTGACTTTGATAAGATGGCCAACAGAGTTAAGCTACCCATGGCAAAAAGAAATACAAGTGAGGGGGTCCAGGAAAAGTGGGCAAGCATTAAAGATGCAATACTTGAAGCAACATCCCATTGTGCCAGAGAGAAATGGAAGTGCAAAAGAAGAAGGAAACCATTTTGATTCTCAAAAACAGTAGCAGAAAAGGTCAGAGCCAAAAGGCTGGCCTTTCAGGAAATATAAGGGAACACAGCAGGATGAAGATAGGGAGGCATACCAACCTTCCCTAAGGGAAGCAGGGAAGGCAGTAAGGTAGGCAAAGGCCCAATCTGAAGAAACACTAGCACAAACAGTAAAAGAAGGTGATTAGACTTTCTATAGGTATTAGTGAAAGGAGAAAGTCCAGAGGGGGTGTTGTTAAGATCAAAGTGGATAAGGGGGCATCTGAGGAGGAGGACCATGTAAAAGCATCTATCCTAAATAGATACTTTTGCTCAGTATTTACTGAAGGGAAGGTAGGGCAGGACCCATAGCTCAGCACCACAGACACAGGGGGGAGAGAGGTGTGCACTAGTCCCTTCACAAATCGAAAGGGTCCTACAAGAGCTCGCTAAGCTCAGATGGACAAGACAATGGGACCCGATGACTTACATACCAGAGTACTAAAGGAGCTAAGGGTGTAACTAGCAGAGCCATTATCAGAACTGTTTAGTGAGTCTCTGAGCACAGAAGAGGTCCCAGAAGACTGGACAAGAGCTCATATGATTACGCTCCTCAAAAGTGGTAGCAGGCAGGAGGCAAGGAACTACAGACCAGTCAGTCTTACCTCAGTAGTGGGCAAGATTATGGAGGCTGTCCTTAAGGAAAGGATAGTGCAACACCTGGAATCCACAGGAGCACAGGATCCAAGACAGCATGGGTTTACAAAAGGAAGGTCCTGTCAAACTAATCTCATAGATTTCTCTAACTGGGTAACCAGAGTGGTGAACCAAGGGGGAGCAGTTGATGTCACCTACCTTGACTTCAGCAAAACTTTCGATACAGTTCCACAGAGAAGACTGATTAATAAGCTCGGTAGACTCGGTGAGGGTCAGAAGTTGGTCAACTGGGTGGCAAACTGGTTGATGGGCAGAAAACAGAGAGTGGTGGTAGACGGTATATGGTCAGAAGAGATACAAGTCACAAGTGGGGAACCTCAGGGATCAGTCCTGGGGATAGTCCTCTTCAATATCTTCATCAGTGACATTGCAGATGGACTGGAGGGTAAGGTTTGTCTGTTTGCAGATGACACCAAGATCTGCAACAGAGTAGATGATCCAGATGGGTTGGTCAGAATGAGAAGAGATCTGGATAAACTAGCAAAATGGTCACAAGAGTGGCAACTGGGGTTTAACGCAGAGAAGTGCAAGATCATGCACATAGGGAAGAGAAACCCTGAAGCCACCTATAGGCTGGGAGGGGAGTTGCTGGCAGTCACAAGGGAAGAAAGAGACTTGGGCGTCATCATCACCGATGACCTGAAATCATCCAAGCAGACCACTAAAGCAGTAGTTAAGGCTAGAGGGATGCTGGGGTGTATTAGTACGGGTATCATAAGTCGGAAGAGTGAGGTAATAATCCCTCTCTACAAGACACTGGTTAGGTCCCATCTGGAGTACTGCATGCAGTACTGGAGGCCACGCCTTGACAAGGACATTAACCAAACTGAGGCAGTCCAGAGAAGGGTAACCAAAGTGGTGTAGGTACTGCATCAGAAAACATGAGGACAGATTAACGGAGCTCAATATGTATACCCTAGAGCAAAGGAGAGAGAGAGGTGATATGATCGAAACATTCAAACACCTTAAGGGCATTAACAAGGTGAAAGAATCTAGCATGTTTCAATATAAGAAAAATAGCAGGACAAGAGGACATAGCATGAGATTAGAGGGAGGCCGATTAAGGGGTAATGTGAGGAAGTTCTTTTTCACAGAAAGGGTGTTGGATGCATGGAACGGCCTATCTCAGGAAGTGGTGGATATGAATACAGTGCAGGGCTTCAAACAGGCATGAGATAGGCATAAGTGAGCAATACAGATGAGTATGAATAGATTGGCTATTGACAGAGCAAAGGCAGATTCCACATTCATAAGGCAGAAAAAGAAATGGGCAGACTGGAAGGGCCTTGTGGTCCTTATCTGCCATCAACTTCTATGTTTCTATGTAGCCTGCTAGATGTCCTGACAAATAGGAAGAGTGTGGAGGAGGTGTAGGTGGGAGAGGCACTTGGTAACAGCAACCACAAGACAGTTCAGTATAGAGTTAGAGCGGGGAGGGAGGTAAGATGCACAACCACAACAGTCCTGGACTTCAAGAGAGCAGACTTTGACAGGATGAGACAGCTGATGTGGAAGGAACTGATGGATATGGAGGGTTAGGACAACACGGAGGAGCTACGGGGCTTTATAAAGACCCTGGTACAGAAAGCAATGGACTTGTGCATAAGGCAGGTAAGGAAAGGCACAAGAAGAAGGAGGCCCCTGTGGTTCACAAGGGAGGTGGTGAGGGTGGTAGGGGACAGGAGGAGAGCCTTCAGGAAATACAAGTGAACACAGAAAGAAGAGGACAGGGAAACCTATAGGGAGAGGAGGAGGCTAGCTGAGAAGGAAATAAGGAGGCCCAATGCAGAGACCAAGGAGAAGACAGCAAAACACATCAAGAGAGGGGTCAAAACATTTTTCAGATATGTGAGGGACAGGAGGAAGGCTAAACAGGGGATTATTTACAAGGCTAAAGGGAGGGGGGAGGAACTAAAATTGAAGAGGACAGTCAGAAAGCAGAAGAACTAAACAAGTACTTTTGTTCAGTTTTCATGGTGGAAGGTGAAGGCAGGATGCCAAAGCTCAGGGGGAGAGGGAGGTGGGGCAGTGGGATTAACCTATCCATTTGGATTTGAGAGGGTTAGGGAGGAATTAGGCACACTGCAGGTGGATAAGAAAATGTAGCCAGACAGACTGCACCCTAGAGTGATCTGGGAGTTGGGGAAAGAGCTGGCTGCCCCATTCAGGAAGGGTGCCAGAGGGCTAGAAGAAGGCAAAAGTGGTGCCATTGCATAAGGGAGGCATCAGGGATTTGAAAGAAAATTACCACCTGGTCAGCTTCACCTCTGTGATGGGGAAGGCCATGGAGTCACTCATGAAGGAGAGGATGTTTGAATATGTGGAGGAAAATGGACTCCCAGTTGACAGACAGCATGGATTTATGATAGGGAGGTCATGCCAGACAAACTTAATTGAATTCTTTGACTGGACGACACAGGAAATTGACCAAGCGGGGATCAGTGGATGTGATCTACATGGATTTCAGCAAGGCATTCAACACCGTCCCCAACAGAAGGCTAATGGACAAGTTGGAAAGCACAGGTGTGGGTGATAAAATAACCAGGTGGGTATAGAGAACTGATTGTCAGGATGAAGCTAGAGAGTGGTGGTAAATGGGATGTACTGGGAAATGGGGGGTGACAGGCGGAGTACCCCAGGGATTAGTACTGGGTCCCCTTCTTTTCAACATCTACATATGGGACACAGCAGAAGGACTGAGAGGGCAGGTGGGCCTTTTTGCAGACTATACAAAGAATATGCAACTCAGCAGGGGGGTGGAGGACATGAGACAGGACTTGAGGATTTTAGAAGGATGGGCAGAGACATGGCAGTTGAAGTTCAATGTCAAAAAGTGTGCAGTAGCTGGCCTGGTGGTGCTGAGGGCTGAGGCACTGGATGCCACACCTTGCACCATGCTGGCAGCCAGGGTTCAGGAATGGACTTGGGCCATCGGGGGTCAGCGGGGAGGGAGAAGACTGAGCATCCCATGACAGCTCTCCTCTCTCTGGGGTGGGTTAAAGGGTGTGCATTGCTCTGTTGCAGCTCCTGATGGAAGTCAAAGGATCTACAGGTGCAACACATAGAAGGGGGGCTGGAGCAGGACAGACATTGGCACACACGTGCGCTTACATCATGTCCTGCACCAGCACGGGAGAAAAGCATGGCAGGAAATTTTGGGGTGGTCATGGTGGCTGATGGCTGTGCACTGCACCCCAGGACCTGAAGATGTGCACCGTCCAGTTATTGGATCCAGGTCCTCCACGGGGGGGGGGTACTTTGTGTGCCAGCCTGTGTAGGTAGAATGAGTCGCTCATGGACCTGGGTTTTGGGGTGTGGGTGCTGGTGGCTGAATGACCTGCCAGCCCACTCCACAGAATAGAAAAAGAATATAAAAAAAAAGTATGCAGTGATTCACTTAGGGCAATACAAACCAGAAGCAAAACACACGCTGTGGGGAAGACATTTAGGTGACAGAGCAGGAGAAGGATTTGAGAGTAATAGTATCCAGCAACCTCAAGGCTGGCAACCAATGCAGCAGGGTGATGAAAATGGCAAATGGGATGCTGATGTGTCTTAGCAGGGGTATCACTAGCAGGCAAAGTGAGATACTAATGCCCCTTTACAAAGCTGTGCTAAGGCCTGGAGTATGGAGTCCAGTTCAGGAGGCAACATCTATGCAAGGACAGAGACAGGTTGGTGGGGGTTCAGAGAAGGGTGACTAAGATGTTGCAGGGTATGCAGGGCAAACTGTACATGCAGAAATGCAGGAAACTGTGTCTGTACTCCTTGGAAACTAGAAGTGAGAGAAGGGACATGATCAAAACATCCAAGTATGTCAAGGTGATCAATAGGTTTAAGACATGGAACCTATTCCACAAAAGGGATGGTGCAGTATCAAGAGGCTATAGTCTGAAACTACAGGGGGGAGATTCAGTCATGGAGATATAAGACAACAGTTCTTCACAGAGAGGGTGGTGGAAGCATGGAACAGGCTTCAAGAGGACGTGGTAGGGTCCAAAACAGTGACAGAATTTAAGATGGCATGGGACAGGCATAAGGGGCTGTGTGGAAAAACAAGGAGGACTGCAGGGAAGGGGACTGAATAAATGGGGTGGGAAGTGCAGACTAAATGGGCCAGAGGGTCTTTTTCTGTCAACAAGACTCTATGATTAGCCTTCTCCTTAATTATCTTAGTATGTTCCTTAGTATGATCACTTATTTTACAGTATCTTTTGCTCTATCAAGAATGCTAAGAAATACATTAATACAGCTGTCAAACTGTAATGCTCTTCAAAGTACAATTTGTTTTAATACTACTGAATCATAAATGAAGATTACAGTCCGCTGAGTAGTTCAAGGATTTAGCCAATCAAGGGTGGGTACATTAGCATGCATTTCAGTTCTACTAAGCAAAGAGAAATAGAACAACCAGCAACACCAATGAATTTTAAAGAAGGTAAGCAATCATAAAATGTGGGTTTTTACCTGGAAATAATATGATGCAAGAAAAAAAAAGGTTGGCAGTGCCCCTTTAAAAGTCTATACTGAACTACATTTTCCAGAAGTCTACTCAGTCAGTGGACTACATTTACCAGAATCACTTCATGTCCCTGCCCAGCCTAAAATAAATGTTTGAGCTGTGATTCTCTCCATTTTGAGTAACACCTGTTATTGCCTGCAGTTAAGATTTACATGTTAAGGTAAGTGTTTATGTTTAAATTGAAAAGTACATCATTTTAACTCCATGAAATGTTAAATACAGTAAGGGACTTGTATTAATCAGGTTTTATTGCTTTGTAATTGAAATGCTGTTGAGGTTTCACAATCAATATTTTGTTATGAAGACATTTTCTCTGCTCTGAGCTCATGTGGCAAAAACCTTTTTAAATACACAGTTTATGTTCAATCAAATCACTCCTTAAAGTGTCTAATGTGCCTCTAGATTACTTACTATTTGCATAATTTTTACTAGTTACTTTAAAGTGGTGTTGGGGTTGGGGGGAATTCTAGCAGAAAGATTTTATAAATAAGCAAATTCAGAATGCATGTTTTGTGTGTATATCCATTAAGTAGCCTATTTATCAATATTTACAGAGAAAAGACTACAACTTTTTTAATCTGAGAAAATTTGAAGTAACCTGCAGATTGATAAAGGAATAATTATTTACTGCACATGTGAGTGTGTGTGTGTGTGGGGGGGGGGTCTGGTGTTACATTTAGTATTGTTTTTGATAAAAACATTTGCTTGTGTTAATCCATTTTGTAATCCAGGGATTATTGTACTTTTTTTTTCTTTTGCTGTAGACTGCTGATTTCTTCTGTGCATGTGGAAGAATGTTTTGAGTCATTTTCCTATTTAGGAACAGCATTGATTCTTTCAATCCATATAGGCAAGGCAAGGCAAGGCAAAATTTATTTAAAAGACGCCCAATCCCAGAGGCTCTGGGCACCGTACAAAATTTTAAAACAAACATATAAAGATAATAAATATACAGTTTATACACAGTAAAAATACAAAATCTAAAAAATCAGAAACATTGCCGTAAATATCAATCTAAACCTCAAATGCTTTAGAAAAAAGAAAAGGCTTCAACTGGGCCTTAAAAATGTCTACTGTGGGGGCTTCCCTGACCATAATTGGCAGAGAATTCCTCAGAACAAGAGCCACGGTGCTAAATGCTCTATCGCCAGTGGATATCAACCTAGTTCTGGGAATGGCCAGGAAGCCACCACTAGAGGAACGAAGAGGGCATGAGGAGAGGGCAGGTAGCAGAAGGTCTGACAGGTAACCAGGGCCCAGCCCGTGTAGAGCCTTATAGGTGAGAAGACCCACCTTAAAGAGGACTCTTCACCTAACTGGCAGCCAGTGCAGTTCGCATAAAACCGGTGTAATATGACAAGACTGCTGCTGTCCGGTCAACAACCAGACAGCTGCGTTCTGCACCAGCTGCAGTCTACAGAGAGATCCTCCTGTGAACCCGAGATAGAGTGTGTTACAGTAATCAAGCCTTGATGTGACTAGGCATGTATCAAGGTAGGGAGGTCCAGAGGCGGAACAAGGGGCTTAATCCTGGCAATGTTTCTGAGATGATAAAAACAGGTACGAACTGTGAAGAAAATTTGAGCCTCCATGGTTAAGTCCCTGTCCAGAATCACTCCCAGATTTCGACCCAAGAGGAGGTCTTCAATGACACAGTTCCAAGAGCAAGCCCATTTTCTGCGTCAGAGGCCATCCTATCACGGATTCTGTTCAACTCCACTACCAATACCTCCATCTTATCGGGGTTTAGTCGCAACCAGCTGGAGGCCATCCAGTCGTTTATCTCGGCCAGACAGATATTAAGCACCTCCACAGCATTTGATGTTCCTGGGGCAAAGGAAAAATATAGCTGAGTATCATCAGCATAGCAATGAAAACTCAGACCATACTTCCTAATAATCCAACCCAGAGGCAGCATGTACACTGCGAACAACATTGGGGCCAGTACCAATCCTTGAGGAACTCCACAAAAAAGGAGACTGGGTGTAGATGAGGAATTCCCCATCATAACCCATTGCCTCCTGTTGGTAAGAAAGGACTCAAACCATTTGATGACAGTTCCGGTGAGTCCACATAGGTCCCTAAGGTGGACAAGCAACACACAATGGTCCACAGTGTCAAATGCTGAAGAGAGATTGAGGAGAACAAGAATTGTCTTGTCTCCCCAATCTCTAGCCCTGAGGAGATCATTGTGCACCTGAACAAGTGCTGTTTCAGTGCTATGTCTGGCACGAAAAGCCGACTGGAAGGGTTCATACAACTCATGAGATATGAGGCGCTCTTCCAACTGAAGTGCTACCACCTTCTCAACAACCTTCCCCAAAAATGGAAGGTTGGAGATAGGACGGTAATTTGCCTTGATCTCTGGGTCCAAAGATGGCTTCTTTAAGAGGGGTCTCACCAAAGCTTCCTTCGAGACATCCAGAAAGACACCTTCAGAAAGGGAACACCATACAATAGAGGCAAACACCGGGCCGATGGAGTCAACACATCTCATTAAGAAACGCATTGGCACCGAGTCCAGTTCACAAAAGGTATGCTTCATATTGGCCGCTACCTCGATAACCTCACTAACCTCCACTGGTCTAAACTCTCCCCAACCAGATGGAGTGCACTCAGAACACATCAGGCAATCACTGCCAGCTATAACATATCTGGCTAGGGAAGCCACCCGCCGGATAGAGGATACCCTGTCCGAAAAGAACCGAGCAAATTCCTCACAGTATATGTTGGAAAAAACCCTCCCCGGCTGTAGACAGGCAGGATGTAAAAGCCTATCCACAGTCTGGAAGAGTGAGGCCGGATGGTTCTTCCCGGCGGCAATCTCCCTAGACAGAAACACTGTCTTCTTGCAGTTGATTGCCTCCTGATACACACCATAATGGGCACGTAGGACCAATTTATCCGCCTCCAGATGGGATCTCCTCCAGCAGCACTCCAATATCCAACCCCTCTTCTTCATCTCCCTGAGCTCACCATCGAACCATGGTGGCCTCAGGTACGAAGTTCTGGGTCATACACGGATGGGTGCGAGGAAGTTAATGGTGTCAGATAACACCAGATTATAGGTGTCAACCCTGACAGCAACACCTCCCACGCATGCATCACCCACACTAGACAATTTCACTGCTGCCAAAAAACCCTCAGGGGTCAAACCCCGCAAAGGGCGACAGCTAATTATCTCGACAGGGGAAGGGCTTATGACGGGAGCCCCAAGGGTGAACTGCACCATGCAGTGATCGGACCAGAGGACCGGATTGATCCTGAGATCACTAATCTCAAGTCCCATTGAGAACACCAAGTCCAACATGTGGCCATCCCGGTGAGTCGGTGCAGAAACAGCCTGCATCAGACCTAAGGAGGACATAATCTGAGAAAACTCATGGCTGTATCTATGATTCACGTCGTCGACCCAAACATTGAAATCCCCCAGAAAAACACATCTGGGGGATTCTAATGTTTCGCCGGCAATGAAATCTGTGATCTCCTGCAGGAACTCTCCCATCGGCCCAGAAGGGCGATAAATGAGAAAAATCCTGCAGCCTGCATCAGGTCCTCCACGGATGGCCACACATTCAAAAGAACCCAGAGTTCTCACCGGGTTCATGGTGAAGGTCAGGCTGGATCTAAAGCAGATAGCTACACCGCCACCCCTGCGTTCCACTCTGGGGCAGTGCACTACGGTATACCCAGGAGGGACTGCAGCCTCAAAAATCGGACCTGCATCATCTCCCACCCAGGTTTCCGTAATACAAGCCAGATCGACCGAAGAAATCAAGGCAGCAATAAATGCTGTCTTATTTCTGATCGATCTGGCATTACAAAGCACTACCATCAGGGGATTTGGGGGTAATTCAGCCCCATAAGTTACCTGGCCACTCAATCTGGTGGACTCCCTGGGGATGGGCACCAACCACGTCTGGCCTCTCCCATGTGCCCATTGCAACCCAGGGCGCCTTCTGGACCTGACAACCTCAATCCTCCCACCACCCATATACGGGCTGTTCGAAAATGCATGACCAGCGCCATCTCTTTCAATCCCAACCTCCCAACAGCGTCTGATAGTAATAGCTGAAACTGGGAGGGGGATAAAAGGGTGCAGGTCGTGCAACATCGAACTATCATAAGTAATTCTAACCCCCTTTAGTCCTGCCATATAGCCCGTATGCATCTAAAGCACAAATAATTCTTAATTATCGAAGTTTAAGCAATAAACTACTTAACCTAAAAATATCCAGCCTAGCCTATTCTGTCATCAACAGATACTACTAATATCTAAAAACATAACAACACTACTAACAATAGTGCCTTCAATTACCTAATTCTCAGCCTCAATAATAATACACAACAATAGACTGTTTAGCTATAATGTTACTTTTACAAGGCCACAATAAAACAAAACACATAACCTTCTCTTCTGTGTTAACTAAGCATTTTCGATACCGAGTGGCGCTCGCGCCACTCATAATGCTCACATTTGCGAGTGACGCGGTAATTTAAATAGACAAAATCCCCACCCAGGACACACAGGTCCTAGCTCCCCCCAAGTCACTTCTGGCAGCTTGTAAAACACAGACCTGCTGCACAGCCTCTCACGCTGTGCAGGTCGTAAATCCAAAAAGCGATCGGACGAACGTCCAGAGCAGAGAGCTTTCAGTCAAGCACCTCCAGTAATCCCAGCCGCTAACAAGCAGCGACACAGTTCAGGCAAGTTTAACGCATACACAAACCTAAATAGCTGTTCAGTTTAAAGTTACTCATGAATTTATATGTTATATGTTAGTGTCTTGCATTTTTTTATACTACATTGGGAGGTATGGGGTCCATGGTTGTAGAAGGGTGATCTGGGGAGGGGGTCTAGTTGAAAGGAAGGTGATCAGGGGGAGGTTCTGCTCTAGAGAGAGGATGGGTCCAGCTCCTGGGAATGGTGGTTATCTGGGTGTCCAGTTTTGGGGAGATTGCTCAACTTGGGGAGGGGGAAGGCTGGTGTATGGGTGGGAATGAACACTGGAGGTAGAGCTGCAGGAAGGGTTGTCTGCTGGGGGAGGCTAGTTCAGGGCATGAAACAATGAGCCAGCAGCAGCGAGGGTGGCTGGTGGTGGGCAGACTAGTTCGGAGTTGGAAGTGAGGTCCAGCTGCAGGGTAGATGGTCAGATGGTGAGGCTGGTACGGGGCTTCTGGTGGATCCAGCTGTAGGTAGAGTGGTTGGTTGAGGACTGCTGGCCCAGGGGCTTGAGGAGGGCAGCTGCAGAGATGTAATCTGTTGGATGGAGGTTTGGGGTGGTGCTCCAACTGCATGAAGGTTGTATGGCATGTAGTTGGAGGCTGGTCCAGATGCAGGGATGGTGGTCGGCTGGGGAAGAGGCTGGTCTGGAGGCTGTGTGGTGCTCTTGCTTCAGTGAAGTTGCTCATCATGGAAGAGGTGGAGGTTAGAAGGGATTTCCAGCTGCATCGAGGATAGTCTGGTGCCTGGAAGGGTGATCTAGCAGAGAGGAGGGTGGTTGGCTGGTGGGGGAGATTGGGCAAACTGAAGAAATTAAACAGCCTAGGAGGATCCAAAGTCCTAAAATGAATTAGAAACTGGTTAATGAGTCAGCCATTTGGCTCAGCGGTAGCGCTGTGGCCCAAGGCGCAGGTGACCCGAGCTAAGATATGATCTCATGTCAGGGACTCACTGGGGGTTGGTGGAGGAGGAGGATCAAGTGATCTAGGAGATGCTCTCTTCCAGGGAAGGAGGACAGCCAGCTCCACTGTAGTACTGCCAATTGAGTGACCACAAGTGGCAGTGCAATCGGGAGCAGCTCATGGGTAGAAAGAAATTGGCTGGTGTTGTGCCACACATGTCTGTGCACATGTTTGTGCACCCTTGCCACTCATATCCTAGGGGATGGAAGAAAATGCAAAAGTATCCTGGCTACCTAAGCAACTCCTCCTCATATTGGATCCATTCTATGGCAGAGCAAGTGCTGGTAGATGCCAGTGTGATGCTGTTGTGGTAGCTGAACAGAAGGGAGCCAACTAGAGATGCAGGTGGAAAAAAAAGAATAGCAGCTGGGGGGGGATGGTTAACGGGTGTCCAAGGGTGATGGTTAATGGCACTCATTGCAGTGATGGGATAGTGAGCAACTCAACTCAGTACTGGGACAGATTCTCTCCAGTGTCTTCATAATTGACATTTCAGAAAAACTGGCAGAGAAGGGAATGCCTTTTTTGCAGACAATACCAAAATCTGCAGGGTGGGCACTAGGAAGGGAGCAGAGACCACATGCATAGGGCTCTTGAAGAAACTCAAAGAGTGGTCAAGATCATGGCAGCTGGGATTCAATGACAGAAAGTGCAGAATCATGCACAAAGGGCATAGGAATCCAGGAGCTGCTTTACAGAGTTGGGGGTGGTACTGATGGTCATTAAGCAGGAAAGGGACCTTGGGCTTATTATGATCTTAAAATTGCAGAGCTGTGTGACAAAGCAGTGGGTAGGGCTAGCAGGATGTTGGGACTAAATAGGGAGGGGTATCTTCAGCAGGAGGAGGGAGGGAGGTGGTGGTATTGCAAATAATCACTCATTAGTGAGACCCGACTTAGAGTACTGTGTCCAGTTTTGGAGGCTGCATCTTAGAAAGACCATAGGGTGGAGGCAGTATAAAGGGCAACTAAAATGGCACACAGGTTGCAGCAAAAGCCATGTGAGAACAGACTATGGGATCTCAACATGTACACCCCGAAAGAGAGGGGACGTAATGGAGACCCACAAGTACCTTACAAGGATGAAAAGTGTGCTGGGGTTCCTTCAGATAGGAAAGAGCACCAGGACCTGGAGGCATGGGATGAAGCTTGTGGTGGGGGTAAGAGGGACATGAAGAATTACTACTTCACTGAAAGGGTAGTAGACACCTGGAACAGACTGACAGCATTAGTGTTGGAGGTCAGGAGTGAAAAACGGTGGGGGGGGGGGGCTTAAAGCATGTGTGGCATAGACATAGGGGAATATCAGTAAATAAGGAGGGAAGAGGGAGGGCCATGAGACCATTAAGAGTTTGCAGAGAAGAACTTAACAGGAGTCCCTCTGGTGGCAGATGTGACGAGGCCTGGAAACCAGAGCAGAAATGTCACCTAGAGTGAGGGGTTATCAGCAGTGGGGTTTGCGAGCATGTAGTTTAAGAAAAAAAATATGACATTTTCTATGCATTGAGGTAGCTCTGGTAGCAGTTGTAGTGAGGTTAGGAAACCAGAGTGGAGG
Source organism: Neoceratodus forsteri (assembly GCA_016271365.2). NCBI lineage: Eukaryota > Metazoa > Chordata > Ceratodontiformes > Ceratodontidae > Neoceratodus > Neoceratodus forsteri. The sequence goes on along the minus strand of JADMNL010000022.1, from coordinate 681,159,438 downwards.
AGTGAGGGGTTCTCACTAGTTCAGTTTTTGAAGAAGCAGTATAAAACAAATGTTTGTCTGTTTGTATATTGAGGTGCAGAGAGGACACACAGCAGCAGCATGCAGAGGAGTGTGACAGCTGGAGCACATTTTGGAGCAGCCAGTTGAACAAAGCTTTGGTAAAAAAGCAAAAAAACAAAAACCTGTTAAACAGAAAAAAATTATCACTGTATGATAGTGGGGGAGAACAGGGAGAAGTACTAATGAGTAAGTGGCATGTGCTGTGGCTGAGGGACGGGCGACCTGAACAGTGGAAGAAACTAAACTAAAGCAAGATACCAGTAAGTAGTGCGAAACAGTGGGGGTGAGGATTGGGGATGTGTGACGCTGTATAGGGTTTTAAATAGCTGGTATCACATTGCACTTTGTGATGCAACCTAACTGCTACCGACAGAGAGCATTCCAAACTGCGAGTGCAGCTCTCTTCAAGGCGGCTTCCTGTCACCTCCATGCCCCATGGCAATTGCCACCAGAGTAGTGGTTTGGAAAGGTGGCTGTAGGTGCTGCTACCATGGCCTCCACTTCCCACTGGCCTTCTGTCCCTCTCCCACCCACCCAGAGTAGGCTGCAGCCTGAGCTCCATACAGGCTGGGAATAAGTGTCCAGACTCTGATGGCACTTTCACTTTTAGTGTGGTCCTGCTATATGGATGATGATGCTGCAGCAGTAGCCTAGGTTGGCTTGAGGCAAGGTTGGCTTTTGCTGTGAGTCACTGCTGTTTGTGGGCTCTTCCAAGCCCAAATTGTTCTCTCTCTCTCTCTCTCTCTCTCTCTGTCCCTCCCAATTAATATTTACAGCCCCTTGGGTCTTGCTGACAGCTGCATTGTGACTTTCAACATGTGACACCCGCCGCTCTCACTGCTCTGCCTCCTTGCGCCTCTCTTCTCCGCCTCAGCTTTGCATTTAGCCATGATACCACTTCACTTAAAACAGCATCTTCTTGCTGCTTTTCTCTTTGAACCCCCCCAGTCTCTTTTGCTGTGGGAGCGGCTTGACGTAATGGTGACATCTGCTACTCTGTGTACTCTCTCCCTCCTCTGCCACTTGAGCAGTTACACTTAATAGTTGTTTCTTGCTGCTACCCAGCCACTTTCTCCCAGGTTGCATCTTAAAAGAGCCCCATAGATCATAAACTAAACCGCCATAGTGGCAATTCGGTAAGGTGTGAGTAGACACTTCATCCCATGCCTCCCTCACCTCCTGCTGATTTCTTCCTCACTTTTTCCACCTGTGTGTAGAAGGCTGCAGCCTAAGCTCTGTATGGGCTGGGAGTTAACAGTACCTTCAGGAGCTGTCACTTAAGCACAGTCATGCTTCCAACAGGCTGCAACTTCAGCACAGTGTATTCCTCCTGCTGCGACTGCCACAAATTAACCCCCCACACAATTGCCAGGGCTCAGGAGCCCCACCAGATCCCAGGGAAAGGGTACTGAATTATAAAACAAACAAACAAAAAAAAAAACACTAGTCCCATCCACATAGGGAGCTAGCCCACTAGACCACCAGGGCATCATTTATTTAATTAATTAATTTATTTTAAGTCTTTGATTAACAGGTAGGTACACTGATCCTGAGGACTGTTTTATGGCATGACCCGAGCCAACAATATGGTACAATAAAATACATACCAGAAAACTAAAATTATACAGAATGCAAACAGAACAGTATACACAGCAGTGTACAAAGTGTTAGGGAAAATTAACATAATACACTACATAATACAAAGACTTGAGGTGGAAAGGGTGACAGTATACAATATATAATTATATGTTGTATTGGACTCTCAGGCAAAGATAACAGGCAATGACAAGTGGACTAGCAAAAAAGAGAATAGTCAGAAAGTACTATAATATTACACAGTGGCTCCCTCACAGGGCATTTCCTAGTCATGCTGACCACTGGTACCAATGACTACTTTACATTTCATAAAAGGGCTACTAGGCCCCCCACTAACTATTACTAGCCACCTTGGCTACTAAATAAATTACTGGCCACTCTGCCATGATTATGGGCAAAAGGTGTTTTAGCTCAGCCCCCCTTTCCCAAATCTCACTCTTTTTGTTTCTCTAGTTCTTCTCTTTTACTGGTGTTTACCCCAAATAGCATAACTTCTCTTTTATTTTTCAGGTCTGACCGGATGAGGACCCTAACATCATCAGATAAGTATAATTCTCTTCCTACCCTTTCTGCCCTACTGGATCCCCTAAAGAGCTGCAGATCCTTTGTGACCCCTTTTCTATCTTTTAATTTACTGGCGCAATGTACATTACCCCTTCTGACTCCTACCTTTGGCTCCCTAGGGCAGGCAGGTCCCTGTAATTTACATTATTTTGGATAGGTTGACTGTAATGGTGTGCCCACACCCACTACAACATAGGTGGGAGGGGTTATAGTATGTGTGTCCCCTGGGAAGTCCAGGTGTGGATAGGGGGGCCATAGATGAGGAACCCTGATCTTTTGGCTCCCTTTGGTGATTCAGATGGACTGGTCCTGGTGGGCAGAATGAAGGACATATAGTAGGTGGGAAATGCCAGTCTGGGACTCCAGAAATGGTCTGGATGGGGGGACAGAAGGGACTTAAATGGGGAGGCCAGTATAAGTGGTCACAGGGCTGGTGCAGGTGGAGGGATATGGATACATGGGTGGAAAAAGTTGGTCTAGTGGTCCTAGGGTGGGGCTGGGTAGGCAGGAAGGGAATTCATAGATGTGGAAGGCTAGTATGGTGGTCCAGAGGATTATCTGGATGAAGGAACATGGTGACATAGGTGGGGACAGCCAGTATGGGTTCACAGGGATAGTCTAGGTGTGCAAAAAGGTGAGATGTTGCTAGGAAAAGCTAGTCCTTGGATCCCAACACTGATCCAGATCAAGGGACATGGAGCACATAGGTGGTGGAGGCAGAGCCAGTGCCCTCAGGGCTGGTCCAAGTTGATGGACAATGGAAACATAGACATGGGAGGCTATTCTAGTCATTCCAGAGCTCGTCCATGTGGGATACCATGAGGACTTCAGTGAGGCAGGGCAGCCCAGCAGTACCAGGATTGGTTTGGGGTGGGAGAAAGAGATATAGGTAGGGGAGATAGGTCTGGGTTCTGATTGCTGGTCATTGTGGCAGAGAGGGAAGATGTTAGTAGGGATGCTAGTCAGGGGTCCCAGGGCTCTGGTGGAAGAAAGTAGGGCCCTTAGGTAGAAAAGACAAGTCTGGGTATCCTAAAGCTGGTCTGGGTGGGCACTGTAGACAGGCAAGACATTGTCAGGAGTGGCTAATATGTGGGGCTCAGGGCTGGTCCTGGTAGGTGGGCACAGTGGGAACACTGAATTGTGGAGGCCGTTTTGGGCATCTCAGATCTGGACCAGGGGCTGAAAGTGTCATCTAGGTGTTGGGACGTAGGTCAGCTAAGGGTAGGAGCCCGGTTTGGGGACTGAAAGTCATTCAGTGGGAGAGAGGGTGGTTACTTGTAAAGGGAAGCGTGATCCAGGGGCTGGAACAGTGGTCCAGTGGCAGGGATAGTGGTTAGCTGAGATGATAAGATGGAGGGGACAACTTCATAAGGTGGAGGTAGGGTGGAGGTTGGGGACAGGGGGACTCTAACAGATGGGGAGATCCAGGTGAGCAGAGTTTGGGAGACCCTAAAGTCCTTGAGGATGGACAAAGTCCCAGGCTTTGATGGTATCCACCCCAGAGTCTTAAAGAAGTTTATGGATGTCCTGGTGGCATCACTGATGGAAATATTCAATTCCTCCCTGAAATCATGATTTGTGCCTCAAGACTGGAGGATGGCACATGTAGTGCCCCTCCATAACAGTGGACTTTGGGATGAATGGGGGAACTATAGACTGGTAAGTCTGACATCAATAGTGGGGAAGCTCTTGGAAACCATCTGAAGAGAAGACTGATGGAGTTCTTCGAGGCAAATGGCCTTCAAGATGCCTGGCAACATGTTTTCTCAGAAAGAGATCTTGTCAGACTAACCTGGTTGAATTTTTTGACTGGGTGACAAGATCTCTGAATGGTGGGTCTCTGGTTGATGTCCTGTATCTGGACTTCAGCAAGGCATTCCACTCTGTGCTGCATGGGAGACTACTAGGAAAGCTGAATAACTTAGGGGTGGTAGTAAAGATGGTGATATGGATTGGGAGTTGGCTGAGCAACTGACTGCAATGGATGGTGGGGGGGGGGTGCTTTCTACAACCAGAATGCTCATTACTGGGGCACCGCAGGGTTCTGTCTTGGGGCCACTCTAATGTATTCATATCAGACATTGCAGAGGGATTTGGGAGCAAAATGAGCCTGTTCACTGATGATTCAAAACTAGGAGCAGTGGTGGACAGCAAGAAGGGGAGGAGGATACTCCAGGAGGACTTGGAAAGACTGGAGCAGTGGGCTTGCAAGTGGCAGCTGGGGTTTAACGCTGGGAAGTGTTGGATACTGGACTTAGGGGCTTGGAACCCAGAGTATAGCTACCATCTGGGTGAGGAGCAACTGAATGTCTTAAGGGAGGGAAAAGATCTAAGGGTGGTGATAGATGTCTGAATGAATCACTCAGAACAGTGCAAGATGGAGGTGACAAAGGCATGATGCAGTGCATTGCCAGAGGGATCACTTCAAGGATCTTGATGTAACAACAACTTCACAATTCCTGGTGTCTAGTTGAAACACCTTTCTTATGTGATCATGGACTCAAATGTAACATTACATTACTTGGTGTATGCTGGTCCCTCCCCCATCAACACCAATCTCCACTCGCCCTCAGTAATCCCCTTTAATAAATACAAAACCAGTAGCATCATTCCCTGGTGTCCAGCAGACCACCATCATCCACATCAAGTATGGCCCTACAACCCACATGTCCCAGCACCACGACCATGAATGGACAACTGACACAGCCTTATACTATTCACCACAGTTGGCCACTTGACTGTGCTGGAATGAATGAGTAATTAATTGTTTAGGGAAGTGCTCAATCATTGTCAGCTTGAATGCATAAATTTTTTTTTTTTTTTTTTGTGGAAAAGAGTGGAGGGCTTTTCCAGTTTCTGACAAGGGTGCCATGATGTGTTGAATGGTGTCATGGCTCATGGTGTCCATGGCACTATTTCCCCCATTCCAACCTCCACAAGCAACCGGAACTGCCCTACACTCATGTCTGGTCACCACCTCCAAAACAGCTCAGTAAATTGAGTGCATGCTTGCAATAAATGAACACATGCTTGTACATAAACATGCTCACTCATTCAAGCTCAGGCAGGTGTATGGATATATTGGAGAGTGGAGTGCTGTGCTGATCAGCAGCACCGGGTTGTGGTGGTGGTGGGAAGATCATAGTGATAGTGCAGTGCCTGGCAGGTAGGGGAGGTGTTTATCATTGGGTGTATGGTGCACCATTTCTTACTTTTTCCTGCTTTGTGAAATTTAAGTGAAATTTTATCTTGAAAAAATAAACAGCACGGCAGAGTTTTAAATATCAAAATTTATTGAAATAACTATTCATTTCACAAAATGAGGAAAGAAAGCAAACTTTGTGACATCTGTCAGCATATCGAATGCAACATAAAAGTTTATTGCATCTCTATGATCCATAGTCCAAGGCTGAGATCTAGCAGCAGGAAGGGTGTCGAATTGAATTGAAGAGGTTGGTCATGGAAATATAGCTGCTGGTTGGTGTGGAGGGGTGATATAGTGACACGTCTAACATTTTCTTATTTAGTCATTTTGCTTGATCAATGGTTTGATTCAAGTGTGTCAGGCAGCATATAGTGTAATTTTTGTTCATGGGAGTTAGTGTTAAGAAGAGTAACATATTAAATGTTTGTGATTATAGTGTAATAATGCTTTCAGCAAAGGTGATTGGTTGACGCATGTGTATTGTGTGATCCTTTTATCAGACTGAGCAGAGCAAGGTGGTCTTGAATGAGTTCTCATGTAATCCTTATACTCAGCAAGACATGATGAGGTGGTTCCTGTGTCATGTTCAGCTGTCACCTTACTTGTAACTAGTGTATAATTTTGGATCACATACAGTATGTTGATCAATGTCTACCTAATTCAGGTTGTTCCTGGTAGGAGGATGCTGTACACCTGCTGGGTGGTTATAATGTATGCATAAAGGGTGGTTAGAAGTATGAGGTAGTCTGATCCTGGAGACAGATGGTTAATTAGAAGACAGGTGTGTGAACGACTCAAGGTGGAGATGGTCTGTGGGTACAACTGATGGTATATGTTCACCAGTCACATTTTCTTTTTTGGTTCTGTTGTATAGTCTAGAGGTTAGAGTAACGAGCTGTGAATGAGCTTGGTACATCAAGCAGACCAGACTTGGGTTTGATTCTTACAACCTCCACTTGTATACTGTGTGACTCTAAGCAATTCAGTTAACCACCTATTGCACCCAGGTCACCCCTGAAAACCAGCACTTGTACTTAGTGGGCCTTAGCCAATTACCAAAGACTAAAATAAATAAAAAATAAAATAAATTGTTTGCTTATTGTTCACTGTGATTGGTAGGCCTAAAGTATAATATTTGTTTCAAGTAGTGCTGCTTGTGAGTATTAATATTTGTAAAATTGTATAATAAAGGATGGCATAAAACTTAGGTCATTAAAGTTGATCAGCTGCCACATGTGTATTGGGCGATCCTTTTATCAGACTGAGCAGAGCGAGATAGTCTTGGAACAAATTTTCATGTGACCCTTATATGCACTGCAAGTAATGATGAGGTGATTCCCGCATCACGTTCAGCTGTCACCTTATTTATACCTATCGTATAATGTTAGATAACATGCAGTGTAATGATCAAAGTCCATCTAGTTCTGGTTGCTCCTGGTGGGAGACTGCTCTATGCCTGATGAGTGTTAATAATGTGTGCATTGAGGGTGGTTAGAAGTAGCAGGGAATTTGATACTGAAAATAGATGTGTGTATCGGTGAAAGGTGTGTAAATGACCAAAGGTGGGGCCGGTCTATGGGTACAGCTGACATTGTATCTACACAATTCACATTTTATATTTTGGTCTAATTGTTTGCTTACTGTTTTTATCTAGGTGGTTGGTAGGCATTAAGTATAATATTCATTTATAAATAGTGCTGCTTGTGTTTATTAATATTTGTAAAATATATAAAAGTATGACATTAAAATGATGTCAACAAAGTGATCAGCAGCCAGCCTGGTGGCACAGAGGGTTGATGCGCTGGCACCATACCTCATCCATGCTGGCGACCCAGGTTCGGGAATGGATTCAGGGTGCAGGGGGTCAGCAGGGTGGTAGGAGAGGATTGATCATCAGGAGGATTACTCTTCTCTCCAGGGTTGGGATCGGGAGATGCATCGCTAGACCCCCAGTGGAGACTTGAGGCACTGTCTGAGCATGCAATGGAAAGGGGACACTGAAAAAAATCAGGAAAAATGGCACCTGATGCGAGTGGCTTGATGGCCATCCATGGTTTCACCTAGCCCCCACCTGGATCCATGTTCCACTGGGAGTTGGGGGCTCCCTGCAGTCCTGTTGCAGGGGGGAGCCACAGGAGTCAGGGTGCCCATGGTAGAGGCAGTTGGTGGATGGATGTCCCCAGATCAGGATGCGAGGACAAGGTAGGGAAGCAGGTCAGGTGGCCAAGGAGGGAAAAAAATAGAAACAAAAAACAATGGTGATCAGCTGCTACATGTGTATTGGGTGATCCTTTTATCAGACTGAACAAGGCGAGGTAGTCTTGAATTAATTTTCATGTGATCCTTATACTCTGTAAGTCATGACGAGGTGGTTCCTGTATCATGTTCAGCTGTCATCTTATTCATAACTCGCGTACGATGTTGGATCACATGCAGTGAGATTAAAATCACAAGAATGTCTATCTAATTCTGATTGCTGTTGGTGGGAGGCTACTCCATGACTGCGTGTTGGTTATAATGTGTGCATTGATAGTAGCTGAATGTAGGAGGGAGTCTGGGCCTGGAAAGGGATAGGTGTTCGGTGTCACAAGTGGTCAGATGGTTACAGGGGAGGCTTGTACAGGTGTAGGGGTTGTAGTCCAGGGTGTGAACTGGATGTCCAGCAGCAGGAATAGCTTTTAGCTGGGAATTGGAAGGCTAGTTGGTGACTGGGGTTGGTCAAGTGGGCAGGTGCTGAGGGATGATGGTGTGTGGTGGGCACAGCTTCTTATATTTACTAGCTGTGGTAACTTGAAAGATGTTGCAGGGCAAGGTACTTGTACATTCACCATCCCAATCAAGGATCTTCACAGTATAGTCATGTTAAACACTGTTTCCTACTCAGAAAACAGGCACAAGATTGTGTCCATCTGTTTGTGGGTTTCAACATACATATTTATTATAACTGTGCAAGATGTGTCTGACCATGCTGGCTTGTATGGGTTACTTTTCAGTTATCCCCCCCCCCACCCCCAAGAAGGAGACAACACATAGGAAGGCACAAGAAGGAAAACGTTAAAGCATACAAAAAGCAGAGAAAATTAAAATTCAAGAAAAAAAGAGAGCCCAGAAACAAGTGCAGGTCATGACTGTTCTAATTCTCCACAGAGGGCACATTCATGCAGTACAGAGGAAATTGGATTGTCAGTGCAAGAGTTCAATATTATACATTATAAAGTGGTTATCAGAAATGATTCAGTCTTGTCTGTCTTCATTCTGAAACCATAATATCAATCTTAACTACACAAAAAAGGTTCAACCGTGTCATCATATCACATTAATTAATTTTGAATAAGCAGCTTCAGTCACTTCAGGCATGCATTAAAATGACATTTCTGAGTAGTTGTGATGAGCAGTCACAAGGCGTGGGGCCTTTTTCAAAAAAAACTACTGCCCTTTCTGTTACTGTTCCATCTTTACTGGTCTTTTAACAAACATAGTGGGTGTTTCAACTAGTAAGTGCAAATTTTGGGAACTGAATGATGTAATTCATGTCCCTTTGGGCCACAGACTTATACACTACATCAGGAATGAATTGTGAAAACAAAGTAAGGTCTGTAACAAGGATATAACTACAGCACTTTTAGTGGATGGGGAGGGTCAGTGACCTGGAGGAACAGTATTTAGTGGGGATTATAGGGAACTTGGGCAGACTGGATGGACCTCTGCCCTTTTTAGGATGTCATTGTCTATGTTTCTATCATACAGTTGTACACTTGATGTTCCCACCTTAGTGTAATGAAGAAACATCTAGTCAAGCTACTAAAAGGCCACTAGAGTGGGAACTAAAATAGAATGAGAGGTAGTATTAGCAATGCTGCTCCTACAGAACAAAGGCTTGCATATACAAGGCAGTTCTCCTTTAAAACAATTGTATTTTGGGGGCTGACTGGTATTTCAAGCAATAAAAACTATGCATTTTGGTCTTTTCATGTCACTTTAGTATGCCAAATGACAGCATGATATCTCTAGGTGTGTGCTTTGAAGTGCCATAACCTACAAAAAAATTCAGCCTGCAGTACACTGAAGTATGTGAAAATGTGTTACATTCTTGGCAAAGTTACTATTCTAGAGTTTGCATGACTTTGCAGCACCTCATATACAGTGGTAAACACTGTTTGCCAGCACCAGTACCCAACAGCAATATGGCTTAAACTTGTGATGCTGACAGCCTGGGTTCAGGAACAGACATAAGGAGCCAGTGGACCAGCCAGGGAAGAAGGACTGAGTATGAAATAGACTACTGTCCTTTGGGGAATAGGGTTGGTTTGTGTTTGGTGCATGACTGACCATAGGGGAGACCAGAGAGGGGAGATCAGAGAGAGGAAGCAACTGCAAGAAAACAAGTTGTGTGGAGAAGTGGCAGACTTTGGCACCATCCCGTCATTTCACAGCATGTCTGCCACAAGGGATAAAACCATGCACAATGACATAGCCCATGAGTGACGGCCTGCTCTGACAGTCCCACTCTGACTGCCTGTAGCACTATAGTCACTACAGTGCTAAATGACGTAAGTATTCCATCTGGACGGCTTAACACAGCAGCCCCGTGGGGATTGGAGCCAGGGAAGCACACTCGTAACATGGTTTGACTGAAGCTGGGTTAAGGACTACCATCAGAGAAGCACCCTCTTAATGGCCCACCACTGGGGTACAACCCCTGGAGGATAGCCACCCAAGGTAAATTGGAGAGAATGAGTGAGGAGACTTGCAGCATGGGGCCTGAGCCTATAACAGGACATGGCAGAAAAGAAAAAGGAATTAATGCTGTATAGCAGATCATCAGTGTAACACATGGTGCCTCTGGGATTGTGTTTGATATGACTCAAGGTGTACCTATTATGGAAGAGACTGATTTTTACAGTATGACTGGGTACATTAAGCAAAGTCAATATGAAAGTGATATGGCACATAAACTGTTTAAGCAATCATTTGTACTCAGCAGGTCTGTATGTATTTCACCAAAGAAAGACTGTGTACATTTCAGAAGCAAATGATTTGATACCTTTCAATGGATCAACATAGATGTAACAACAAGAACAAAGTGCTCTAGCTTTCGGACCAAACAGTCCTTCTTCAAAAGCCTAATGGCAGTTATTTAGAAAAAAATAATACTTTTAACAGCTAGATCATGCAGAAAAAACAGAAAAAATCCCCATTGGTTTAAAATACTCATTTTACAAAATACATATGATGATGTCAGAGAAGTTAAACAGTACCATGTTACCTTCAACAGGGAGGGTCCCAGGGTCAAAGGAGTATGGTGCAAAACACATACAACGAATCCTACTGCATATAAATTTAATTGACATAGGATAACACTGCTGGAGCAGATGACTCTTAAATCAAGCTATGAGTGTCACAGTAACATTTGGGAATTTGTTTCTCTGTCAAAATCCTTGTACTACTGTTCTTATCCATTGGGGGTGCTGTACAAAACTGGATGACAAGGGTCCGCTGCAGCTTTTTATACTGACAGTTAACAGTATATTATGTTTATGTCATTCCAAGCAAGGATTTATCCTGAAGATCAGTACTAGTGATCTGGCATACAACTGCAACCGCTCATGTTTAACAAGACTACAGTTCTGTGAGATGAATAGTGAGCAAAAACATTTCAAAATTAGTAGTTCGCATTATATGACTGTAGGGCAGAAACATCATTTGGACAGCTAGGGTGTGTAACAGGCACACATGGGAACAGGGACCATGACGGCAGAGAAGGACTGCCTGGCCCAGCAAGTCTGCTCTCTTCCCTGTCTAATGGATATGCTGCATATCCTAGTGAATCTACAGCCTATGGCTTCTCACCCCCACCAGGTTTGCCTTATGCCTGTCCCGTGCATTGAGTCCCACCACTGTGTTTCACCCACTACTGTACCTATGTTGTTGGGGTGGCGTCCTCCAGGGCATGTATGGCCACAGGCAGTGTGTCTGTGTGTAGCTATCGATGTGTGTGTGTGTGTGTGTGTACATATATATATATATATATATGTATATATAATATAGATACACACACACATATATATATATATATATATTAGAGTAAACTCCATTTAATGTTAAGTTAGTGAGAGGCTGAAATTGATTATTTTGCCATTCTCACCGCATTGGGTGCGATTGGGATCGCCAGCCCAACTCTCACCCCATAAAATGTGTAAAGCAGCAGAAGTATAGAGAATGGGGTGAGAGTTAGGACCCACGATCCCAATGTGCACCCCAATGCCGGTTGGGGGTGGGCGGGGGTCCAAGGGGTTTTCAACCCTAACAGCAATTTCCTCACTTTTGTCGCTGTGGAACAACCCTAACTAATGCATTAAATGGAGTTTTTTGCCTCTAATTTCCCTTCCTTTTGAGAATGATAACGAGAAATAGTGAATGTAATGCAAGGGCCCCGTGCTCCCGCTGCATAATGCGTTGGCGGGAGCGCGGGGACCACATGATGTGTTGTGGCATACTAACAGGGACAGCAACGCAAACAGAAATGCTAACAGTGTTGCACATGGTAACACAAGCACGAATGAGAACAAAAAAGGTAACGCACATGGTGGCGTAGATGGGAATGGTCTGCCACGTGATGTGTTGTCACATAGTAACATGGTGCCTGCAAACAGAAATGTCAATGGGCATGGTGATGTAAAGTGAAACAGTAAGATAAACAGTACTGTAGACAGAAATGGCAAAAAATAACAGAAACGCAAGCGCAAATGAAAACGCAAAGGATAACGCACATGGTGGCGCAGACGTCAATGGTAAGTGAAACGGGTGCGGATCCACAAGCGGAAAGGGCAACAGTAACAGTAATGTAAGCGTACAGGCTGGTTTTCCCCAAAACCTGCATTGAGAAAGACAGTGAGTACAAATAATGTATGCAAAATAATGAGTATCGGCGCAGAAAATGAGATCTTGGAATACTAAATACATTATATCTCAGGAACCGTACGACATAGAAAAAAATTTAAAAGTCATATTATTTACAACTGTCCTGGCTAATTTGAATCTTAGCCTTAAAGGGCTACGAAGTTTTCGACGAAAGTCTGTATCTCTGACCGTTTCCAGATACGGGCCCTGAAAAGGTGCGCAAACGCCGTAATGTTATCCTATGGGAAAAAGAAAAGTCGAGCGCCATAACTTTGCCTCCCTGTAATGTTTTTTCACCAAACTACTGAAAGGCACATCTGTGGGCTGTTGGCTGTCTTCCTTCCAAATTTCAGGAAAAAAGACCAAACCGTTATTTTGCAGCAGGGTTCCAAATGATTTCTGTTAAGTGTCGGGCGCCGTAATGTTATTCTATGGGAAAAAACGTCAATTTTGGAGTGCCGTAACTTTGCCGCCATGTGATATTTTTTCACCAAACTACTGAAAGGCACATCTGTGTACTGTTGGCTGTCTTCCTCCAAATTTCAGGAAAAAAAGACCAAACCGTTATTTTGCAGCAGGGTGCCAAAGGATTCCTGTAATGCTCGGTACCGTAATGTTATCCTATGGGAAAAACTGTCAACTTTGGAGTGCCATAACTTTGCCGCCATGTAATATTTTTCAATACAACACTGAAAGGCACATCTGTGAGATGTCGTCATGCCCTCCAAATTTCAGCCCAAAACTCCCAACGTTATTTTGCAGTGCAGTGCCAAAGAATTGCTGTCATTTTCCCACAGACTAGAAAATTACTGTCACAATTTGAAAGCTTTCAAGAAAAATTTATGTATACACTTTCGTGAGCAAGAAAGTAGTTTGCGAAAAAGTACTTTTCCAGAAATTTGAAAATATATTTCTGGGATGTTTTACCACAAAATAAAGACATGGCAAGCATCCTCAGGGCCCGACTAGGTGAATACAAAAAAAAATAGGTTGCTAGAGGGTCCCAAATTTAAATGCCAACCAGTTTTCTGATCACCAACTGAAAACAAAATGGCCGATTTGCGAAAGTAACAGGCCCATTTGCGAAAGTAAAAATGCATTTGCGAAAGTGTTGAACTTTTTGTTAACTTTTCCCATTGACTTATAATGGGAAACTGTTTTTTGAATAACTTTTGAACCGTTTAATATTTTTTCATGAAATCTTCAAAAGGCACATTGGGGACCCTGGCTGCACATTCCCTGAAGATTTTGGGCTGGTCATGCAAACCGTACAACCTGTAGGCACGACCACAGAATTCCAGAAAAGCGTAAACGCGCACACAGATCACACTTAATAACTCTGCAGCCGTATATCCAACCAATACGAAACTTGGCAGATCCCAAGGCCTATGGTTCTTGATCATAAATTCCAAATTTCAGGCAAATCCATCAAACGGTTGCAAAGTTATTAAGGTGCAAAGTTTTGGGGTTTAACATAGAAATGGCTCCTCGACCCTAACTATGGTAGCACTACCGTATACTATACACACACACACACACACACACACACACACACACACATATACATGTCCTGCTTGCACAGATGTATGGGTGCATTGTATGCAATGAGTGTGCCTGCCAGCACACAGTTCCTGATGCTTCCAGCCTGTACTTCCATTCCAGCCAAAAGGTGGAGCTGTGTGCACCATGCAGTAGCACTGGGCAAACTGAATGGTAATGTATGCTAAGCAGCACATAATGAGATGCAAATGTGGTGGTAGTAGTAATATATTTTATTCAGGACATTGCCATGAAATGGATAAAACCTCCTTCTCTGACCTCTCTCATATCCTCCCACCTAACTTCTTTGACCCTACCTCCCACCCCCCCATCACCTTGGCCATCAACACCTCTACACCCTTTAGGCTAAGAGTCATCTCCTGTAATGAGGTAAAACGCTACCTCAACAAAGCTCTGGAGAATTCTCATTACAGCTCTGACGCGCTGGACCTCAAACTCATTAGGTTGTCAGTGGATATGACACTATCATATCTCACCAAAATCCTCAACCAGTCCTTTTGCCTCAGCCAATTCCCCTTGACTTGGAAGGCAGCAGTAATAACCCCTATTCTGAAGGGCAGGGACCCCACTGCAGCAGCAAACTGTAGACCGATTTCAATCCTACCACCTCTCTCTAAGGCACTTGAAAAAATAGTTTCGGATCAGCTTACTGACCACCTATCCAAACATGACCTACTTCGTCACGAACAGGACACTTTCCGAAGGGGCCACAGCACCTCCACTGCCCTCATTGAATTCACTACCTTGATTCATGAGGCCCTCGAACAAGAATCTGTGGTTGGGGTTGTCTACATTGATCTGACCAAAGCATTTGATACTGTCTGTCATGAGCTATTACTCCATACCCTCCCATCCCTTAACATTACACCAGAGGTCACTACCTGGTTTAAAGATTACCTCTCAGGTTGGTCACAACAAGTCAAAATTAACACAACTATCTCCACACGCAAGCCGGTTTGTGCTGGAGTCCTGCAGGGGTCAATACCTGGCCCCCTACTCTTCTCCCTCTTCCTTAACTCCCTCCCTAAATCCTGCAGTGGACACTTACTGCTCTATGCTGATGATGCAGTAATTTATTGGAAACACCCACATCCCAGTTCTCTTCTACTAGCCCTGCAGTGATACTTTAGAGAGCTAGAAACCTGGTTCTCTGAACACCGCCTTATGATCAACTACAAAAAGACGAAGTCCATGATCTTCGCACACCGCCAAAGCCCCCACTGTCACATGCCCCTAGTCATAACAGACACCCACGGCTCTGCCCTGGAGTAAATCTCTTGTTTTGAATATCTCGGAGTCACCTTAGACACCTCACTCTCCTTCCACACCTATATACAACAGGTCTCCTCCTCTATCAACATGAGACTGGGGATCCTTTACAGACACAAGCACTGCCTACCTCCCCCAGGCCATGCACCTCACTGTATCCTCCTCTATCCTGTCCTTGGTGGACTATGGGATAGTCATTTACATGTCAGCAGATCAAACTGTCCTGTGCAGCATCAACCTCACCCTTAACAAAGCCTGCTGATTAGTCTCGGGTTGTGACAAGTTAACCCACACCTATGAGCTCTATGAACATACTGGATGGCTAAACTTCCAAGGCAGACTTAAGTATTTCACCTGCCTCATGGCCAAAAAGATATAAGTAAAACTAGCCCCTATTGGCCTCCACCCGATTTTACACACAGCCCCCCATTGGTGGACACAACAGCACACAGCTAACTCCAACCTGCTAATCCCCCACTGTAGAACATCTCTCGGACAAAGATCCTTCCGCTATTGGGCCCCTCTCTGTCTGAACAGCCTCCCATCCTCCATCTCATTGACCCACAGTCTCAACCAGTTTAAGTCAGGTCTTAAAACTCTACTCCTTGACTCCATAACCTGTGACTGTAATTAAATCCCCACCCACCATATCCCTCTCACCAACTCCCCCTGCCCCCTCACCCCACTCCTGAGTCAGTTTACTCAGGAACCTACTCTCTCTCAGTAAACATCCTTTAACATTTGGTTGATTGTTGCTAGCCTCCCTCCCAAGGCACCCAAACTTTCCCTACCCCTTTATGCAGGTATTATGACTCTGGGTCCCTCATGACCCTACAAAAATGTTTCCTGTTTTAACTTTGACCCGGGGACTCCCACGTGCTCCCAGTTGATGTAACCTACTAAGTTAACGTAAGCCAAGATTGTCTAACCTGCATTATTATACTACTACTGTAAATGTATCTTTATTGAGTCTTGCTCTGTTCTACTTTACCTGATGTGGAGCCTTTGCAAAACAGTCTATGACTCAAAAGATTGTAACTGTATTTTCAGTAAATAAATAAAGACACCATTGAGCGAACTCATTTTCAAGGTTATCCAATTACACATTGATACAGTTGCCTTATACATATTCTCATAATACATAGATTACAGAAACATTTTACATATAATCCATTAATGTGATATATACATTGGGTCAATAGGCCCACAGGACCGTAAAACAATATTTAAGACTTACTAGATGATGCTACCGGACAACACAGTGCAGGGACATGGCTTTCATTAATAAATCATAGCTTAATAACGGTGCCTGTTTGCCCACGGATTATCTAAGTAGGCTCATTTGCATGGGAGCTTTGAATATAGCTCCCATTTGCCCCAGGCTAACCAGTTTGCACTAGGCTAATGTGTCAACACTGTGCAATCAGGTTAGCCCCGTGCAAACCTTACTTCAGCATAGCACAGTTCTGCAGTGTGTGGCTTGCATTGTTGTTTGCAGTGGATGTGAGACATCTCTGTGCAATCACACACAATGTTCTCCACCTGCAACACTGGTTTGCTCTAGTGTCTACTGAGCTTCTGTTGCAGTTTGCACTTCCCTGTTGCTATCTTCAGTGCTGTCTTATTCCCTGGCTATTTCTGTCCTGCACTCCCAGCCCAGTTTGATTGGCTTCCTTCATATGCTATATTCAGCAAGATTAGCACCAGGCTGATCCTTTTGAATATGGCTGGCTCTTTGGTCCGGGCAATGTTTGAGTGCTGGACAGTGCTAATTTACCCCTGAGCAAAGTTTTGAATATCTGGCCCTAGGAATGTTCCATGAGACTGTAGGGTGGAGAAGGGAAGAGGGTGCTATGGGAGGGGGGCAGTGTAACAGTTACTTGATTGATACAAGTATGCATAGTGAGCAGTAAATATATTGGAAATATGTTGTTAATATGTCCTTCAAAGTATGAGATACTGTTGAAATATATTTTAAATAGTCTCATGATACTGAAAATGTGTCAAATGCTAATATTTCATTGTATTCTCTAGATATGCTAAAAATAAATTCCATGGCCCTGATATTCAAGCTGTGCCAGGCTGTGGCACAAGCCTGGGTGCAGATCAACTTGGTTGTGCAGGGGTGTGGCCTGGGCGATATTCAACAGAGCTGTGCTATGGAGCAGCAGCTTTGAATATCACACCCTGGCCACCCCCACTGTGCATGGTGCAATGGCACTGCGGCAGCGCAAGTGGCCAGAGTGGAGCATGCATATGGCTAGCACAAGTGCAATTGCGCCATGCACAGCACCTGTGATATTCAAAAGGGGATATGCAAATGGGGCCATCATTTATGCAAGGCACACATGGGGCCATTTGCATGTCATTATGGCCCAATTTGCATACCATTAGCATGCAGGTGTGCCGATCCCCAACGACTTGCACCTGGCACCCTGCTAGGCAGCAGCCGTCAGGGACTGACGCCCCCTGCAGCCTGATCACGGGCATCTGTGTAAAAAAAATCCTCGTCTAATATCCCTGGTGGTCCAGTGGACTGCTATGTGCCTGATCACAGGCATTTGTCTCCCAAAAAAAGCCTCATCTAATATCCCTGGTGGTTCAGTAGACCACTATGTGCCCGATCACGGGCATCGGTATAATAAAGCCCCCCCTGTCCAATATCCCTGGTGGTTCAGTGGACCAATCTCTGCCCGATAGTGGGCATCTGTGTAAATCCCCCCTGCCAATATCCCTGGTGGTTCAGTGGACCGCACTCTGCCCGATTGCGGGCATCCATAAAACATAAAAGACGACCTAATACCCTGGTGGTCTAGTGTACCCCCAACCCGCCCACTGAGCCCCACTGCCCCGCTCCCCCCCGGTCAGCCGGCGGGCGGCAGCACCCACCCCGCCACCCAGCTGCCCGCCGACTGACAGCTCGGTAGGGCTGCACGCTCATTGGTTCACAGCGTGAGCCAATGGTCGCGCAGCCAATACCGTACAACACAGTCATTTACATATCTGGACTATGTAGTACGGTATGGGCTGCATGCCCATTTTCCCATAGCTCAGCTGGTTATAACAGCAAATACGCACCAGGTTTCCCTCTGATCAAGCATGCGCCAGTCACAGTGTTCTTTTAATAGGTGACGTTCATTGTTCCGAGAAGCAATGCCGCTCTCTGTCGGCATTTTTTTTTTTATTTGAAAAAAAAATAGACATACTCTGGGGAACAAAAACAAGCAGAAAAGGAACACACCATCCGGTTTCCCTCTCCACACACAAGAGCTGGCGGGTCTCTCCTCTTCATACCAAAGAACACCGCAGCTCTGCAACCGCTGTTTGCCGGTAAGTTAGAATACCGGAAACAAACAGAAAAAATATAGACATAGCTACCGTTACTTTCTCCACTTCTTGTTACCTCACATAAGCGGAGCACTATAACTTGTCAGACTGCAGAACGCTAAGACTTTTTACTGGTCCGTGGTTGCCTGAAAATGGATCATTTTAATTTCTACGATTGCTGAGGCAAAAAGCACATGCCAGCAATTATAAAAAATAAAATAAGGACTAGTGTGTGTAAAACTCAATTTTACACACACCCTCATTGTGGGATGCATTTTATAAACCCCTCGGGTGCATCCCACAACTCTGGTGTGTGTAAAATCTCTTGACACACACCAACCTATATATTATTCTCGATATTATTTTTAATAGTTCAACAATGTAAGCATCATGGACAAGCAGATTCATGATTCACCAATGAAATATAATAAAATAGTAGATAATATAGCAAATCTTGGTGTACCATCCCATGCACATTGATCCATTTCATAGCTTATATGAGCACAAAAGGTGCTATTGGAAAGTAAACATTTTTCGATTGAAAACTGTCTATACTTTTTGAAATAGTACTACACTGGTGAAATGTCTGAACAACATTCTTTGGTACAAAAACTGCTTTTCAATCATCACCTACCACCCAGAGATACAGTATATGGTTTACTTGATCACCATCAGGGTGCCCACAACAAATGCCCACAATCAGGCACATAGTGGTCCACTGGACCACCAGGGATATTAGACAAAGATTTTTTTTACACAAATGCCCGTGATCGGGCTGCAGGGGGCATCGGTCCCTGATGGCTGCTGCCTGGCAGGGCACCAGGTGCAAGTCATTGGGGATCGGAGCACCTGCATGCTAATGGGATGCAAATGGGGCCATAATGACATGCAAATGGCCCCATGTGCACCTTGCATAAATTATGGCCCCATTTGCAAGTCCCCTTTTGAATATCGCAGGTGCTGTGCATGGCACAATGGCACTTGCGCTAGTGCATCTCCATGCTCCACTCTGGCCACTTGCGCTGCCGCAGTGCCACTGCGCCATGCACAGTAGGGGTGGCCAGGGTGCAATATTCAAAGCTGCTGCACCATCGTGCAACTTTGTTGAATATTGCCCAGGCCACACCCCTATGCAACCAAGTTGATCTGCACCCAGGCTTGTGCCACAGCCTGGCGCAGTTTGAATATCAGGGCCATGGAATATATTTTTAGCATATCTAGAGAATACAATGAAATACTAACATTTGACACATTTTCAGTATCATAAGAACATTTAAAATATATTTCAACAATATCTCATACTTCGAAGGACATATTTACAACATATTTACAATATATTTCCAGCTCACTATGCATACTTGTAGCAATCAAGTAACTGTTACACTGCCCCCCTCCCATAGCACCCTCTTCCCTTCTCTACCCTACAGTCTCATGGAACATTCCTAGGGCCAAATATTTGAAGGACACATTAGCAACATATTTCCAATATAGTTTTTAATAATCTATGCAAATTACTACCAGCTCATGAATATATAAAATGTATATTCAATATATAAAGAATATATTATGAGCACATTCAAAAAATATCAGGGAATATGACCATTTAACATTCTTCAATATCATAAGAATATTTCATTACATTTAAACAACATCTCATCCATGTGATGAAATGGTTCCCAAATATAGTCCATATTTTTCTAGATAATCTACTCTAAATACACCCAGATCAGGAAGATATAAAATATATGGTAGATATAGAAAGGATATTACTAATGAATATTTCAAAATCATATTAGAATATTGACAATTAAAACATTTAAATAGCATGAGAACATTTCAAATATATTTAATCACAATATCATCATTGTAATACTGCCTCAAAAATATATTCAATACATTTCTTAATAATTATTAAATACATAATTTCAAAATATATATTACTTCAAAGAACAAATAATTTATGGAATATTAACTAGATATTTCTAGAAGTATTACAGAATAATATCTAGGGCTTAGCCAATATATATGCATTAGACATAGCCCAGATATTTCAAAACCAGCCAATCTGAGATATAATGCATATATTTGGAAACCATTATGAAAATCTATTTTTGGATATAAATCAAAAACTATTTAAAATATATCTTAAAACATATATTTGAAATATATTTCTTTTCCATATGGGAACAAAACATTACTGAGAAAGGCTAGAGATAAAGCTGATTTACTGAAAAAAGAACAATGAAAAACCATTAGAAAAATTAAATTTATGAACATGATCCTGTTACTTTTGTCAGCAAATTCAATCATTCGGCAGGTAAAATTTATCATAATTGCCCTATCCTGCTTAGTGACAATGATGTGATTTCGGCAGTGGGTAATATCCCATCCATTAATTTAAGTAGAGCAAGCAGTCTGAGAGACAACTTAGTCCATAGCCAATTTGAGACAAATCAGGCAGCTATCATTAATAAGCAATGGTTGCCATGCAAACCAAAAGGTTTCTTCAAATACTACATATAACGTGTGCACATATGAATATCCAGGTAAAGAGTTTATACACCCCCCTGAATGAAGATTTAAAGTTGGAGACATGTGACTTTATTAATTGCAGTACTGACTTTGACACCTATATTCTATGGTGTAACTGCAATAGGATATATGTGCAGAGAACAGTGCCCAGCTTGAAAGCTAGTACACAAGACCATTAAGCAGTATTATTAATAGGAAACTTGACACCCCACTTTGTTGTCCTTTGTGAGAGCTCATGACGTTTGGATTCTTCTCTTCTGCATTTGAGAGCTGGCCACTCAACTACCCTGAGTACTGACCCTGCACCGTGTATTGCCATGCAAACCAAAAGGTTTCTTCAAATACTACATATAACGTGTGCACATATGAATATCCTGGTAAAGAGTTTGTACACCCCTAAATGAAGATTTAAAGTTGGAGACATGTGACTATATTATTTGCAGTACTGACTTTGACACCTATATTCTATGGTGTAACTGCAATAGGATATATGTGCAGAGAACAGTGCCCAGCTTGAAAACTAGTACACAAGACCATTAAGCAGTATTATTAATAGGAAACTTGACACTCCACTTTATAGTCATTTGTTTGATTGCCATAATTCACATCCTAGTAGATTAATGAGTGAATAAACTACTGTTGGAAAAATCAACTTGGATTTATGAATTACAAAGCGTTGCACCTGCTGGTTTAAACAAGCAGTGGGATTTGAGATCTTTTCTTAAAAGATTACCTAGCCATGCTCCCTGAGGAAGATTCATCAAGAGTCAAAGTGCTTGGGCTTCCTACAGCCATAAAGACTTCTTTACCTGTAGCCATACCTTTACATCTAGCATTTACTGCATTTGTCTGCTTTCTTGCTTGTATTGGATTATATTTGTACTTTAATGTGGTTTGTGATATTACTGCCATTAAATAATTTTTGGCATCAGGCTGTGCCTGGCTGCTAGTTTCCTTTGTGAGTGCTCAGGACTTTTTGATTCTTTTCTTCTGCATTTGAGAGCTGGCCACCCAACTTCCCTGAGCACTGACCCTGCACCATGTATTGTGCCCTCCCTTTGGAACCAGAAACGCAGAAGCAAAGAGATTGCTTGCAGTTAAGGACTGTTTGCCCCCCCCCCCCCGTCTGCCCATTTTCCCTGCCTTCAGTA
The DNA here is from genome assembly GCA_016271365.2 of Neoceratodus forsteri. NCBI lineage: Eukaryota > Metazoa > Chordata > Ceratodontiformes > Ceratodontidae > Neoceratodus > Neoceratodus forsteri. The sequence continues at coordinate 681,137,274 of JADMNL010000022.1, read as the reverse complement.
AAACCACAGATCCTACATGAGCTCCAGTCAGTTCTCCCTCCTCCTTTTCACTGAGATTCTCTTGTGCGTATCCCATGCATTCTGGAACCCCACCACTGTTTTTGCTCCCACCACCTCCAATGAAATGCCGTTCCAGGAATCCACCACTCTCTCTTTGAAGAAGTACTTCCTCACATCTCTCCTGAAATTACCCCCCCTAATATCAGGTCCCCTTGTTCCTGAGTACATTTTTTTCTGAAAAATACTTCCCTCCTATATGTTATTTTGTATCTTTTTATAACAAGTCCATGTTGAAACTTTGGTGTAAAAATATTACAAAATAACACATGTATGAGCCTATGTTATATTTTGCAAATGTAGGCTCCTAACTTTGATACATTTCAATATTTTTATCCCAAATTCTTCATCTGCAGCCCTATCAGCTCTGGCCAGAGTTTTTTTTTCTCTCAGTGCTGCAACACCCACCTGTGACATCATATCAGGGAAACAAAGTTATTAAAGAGACAGTGTCACTTTTTAGTTTTAGGCAAATCAACAATGTACTGTACCCATAATGCCTTACTATGTAAATTAGTATGCAGGCTATTGCATTTCTGTGCTCACTGCAGAAACAGGAGACTACACATCTCAGTATAGAAGTTTTGTAACTAGATACGGTAGGCACAATGCATTGTTGTGAAGATAAACACACAAAAGCTTATATTGTTGACATCATTACAGAAATATGAGACAGCATCTCACAGCAAGGAAATTGGAAAACAGGTTCTTATTTTACCCACACTGCCTTGCTATGTACATTTACATATAAGTGCTCAGCGCTATCAACATACAGTATGGGACTGTACTTCTGAGTAATGCACATTTAAGTCAATAATACAAATTACCCAGAATTCCTTGATGATGTATGTAAAACATTGACAGCTCCCTAGTGTGGCATTATTCTGGGGGTGTAGCCACACACAGAAAGCAGGAGGACAAAACACTGATAAAACGCAAAAAAATGACTATGACGGATTTTTTTACAAAGCAGATTGCAGCTGCAATATCTGAAATATGGCTGGCAATGGGATACTATGTGAAAAAAGGCATTTGGGGAACCTTACTATAACACTTTAAGATGTTCCACCTCCTTCCCTTCTTCCCAGTGTTCTTTAACCATATCCAGTGGCCTTCTCAGTTTCCTCTCATACAGTAAAGAGAAAAGAGAGAAGCCAGTGGATGCTTGAGGGATTTCTCTGTAAGCGAAAGGTAAATAGGGGAGGTACCTATCCCAGTCTCTACCCTCTTCTTTTACATATTTCCTTAACATTCTCTTTAATGTCTGCTTAAACCTCTCTAAAAAGCCGTCAGTCTGTGGGTGATATGGGAGAGTATGCACTGCTACCATGCCCAGCAGATGGTACAATTCTTTTAATAGGTGTTCATTAAAATTACTCCCCTGATCAGTAAGTATTTCCTGGGGGATTCCCATATAGCTAAATACCTGTGCTAGCTCCTCTGCTATCCTTGGGGTAGTTACAGTTCTCATGGGGATAGTTTCTGGGTAGCAGATAGTGTAATCACATATGACCAGTACAAATCTGTTACCCATGGAGCTCTTTTCCAGGGGGGCCACTACATCCATGGCTATCCTGTCCAAGGGGTTAGTCACAGTGTGGATGAGTTGTAGTTGTACTCCATCACTTTGTTTCTGCTTGAGCTACTTTCTGACACTCAGCACATGCTTTACAATACTTGTAGCTATGTTCTCATGGATAGAAGGCCAATAAAACCTGGGTAATATCCTATTCAGGGTACTATCTCTGCCTGCATGGCCTATTAATGGGATGCCTTGTACCAGATTCATGATTTCGGAGTGGGATTTTTCTGGAAACATTAGTTGGTCTACTGCATCTTCAATTCTGGGGTTAGTGAATTCTCTGTATAGTCTTCCCTGTTTTACAACAAACTGAGGGTATCTTTCTCTACTACCTTTCCTACCTGTGGGGAAAAATGGGTTAAGTGAAGGGTCTGCTTTTTCCTCATGCTGCATACCACATTGAAAAGTGTGTCCCAAGTCTGGCTGTACACCAGCATGAATATCAATCCAGTACTTCTTTAGCTTCCTCTCCTCCATCTTAGTTTTATGGTCCTTGCCAGGATCCTCAAAAACATCATCATCAAATGGGAACACAGATAGTAAATGTCCCTGCTTCACTTGAGCTCTGGTGGTTTTGGCAACTTCAGCAGAGTCCTGGGCAGCATGAGAATGTATAAATGAAGCAAAGTCTGGGTGGTCATGCCTGATGACAACTGGCAAAGAACTGGCATGGGTAAATGAAGTACCAACCCCACTTCTTCCTCATGTGTCTTTTCTTGAACAGTCATGTATATGGTGGAAGGAGGGTAGCAATGGGTATCTCCTTGCACAAAGATGACTGCTGTATCTGCCTCTTTATTATTCCAAGTCACCAGATCTGCTTGCACAAGAGTCTGGTGGCTCCCTGAATCAATTAGTCCCATCATCTGCTGTGATCCAATCTCTAAAGTAGCCATAAAGTGTCCTCAGTTAGCTATGGCTAGGTGAGGTGTCTCCCATGGCATATAATCTCTGCTACAGGAATTTGTCCCCTCTTTCTGCTTTCCAGTCTTGTTTCACTGGGGTTGGATTTGACAGTTTATAAGTTAAAGGGTTTCTGACCAGATTTCTGGTAGTTGCAGCTGCTGATGTCCCTTGGAACCCTCTGGGTCTGGATGGTCAGGCTGCCAGGAAGTCTTCCACCAATGTGATGGTTTCATCTGTAGAATCAGGCTTATTCTCCCCAACCCAAAGTAGTACATTCTAGGGTAAAACTTTAATAAACTGTTAAATAATTACCACCTCCAGAAGTTGGTCCTTGTTCTTGTTATCTGGCTGCAACCATTTGCAGTATAGCTCCTTGAGACAGGCATAAGTCTCTTGGGGGAATATCCAGTGACAGCATTTTAAGAAACCTAAACCTCTGGCAATTGGTTTCAGTGTTTATGTCATAGCTCCTGGGGATCTCCTGCTTCACACAGTCATAGTATTCTGTCTCTCAGGAGTCTATGTGACTATAAACCAAGTGGGTAATTCCTGTCAGGTGCCATGCAATTCAAACAACCCACTGTTCCCTTGGCCATGTGCATGTCTGAGCAATCCTTTCAAATGTTGTGAGGTAGGCTTCAATGCCATCACTTTCCAAAAGTTTTGACAGTTTAACGTCTTTTGAGCTACTAGATCTTTCTGTTTGACCTCCATTGATGGTATGCAAGACCTTCATAGTATCCACCTATTTGGCATCTTGTCTTCTCTGCTCAAGGTCTCTATCTCTCCACTTAATGTCTCTCTCTGCTCAATGTCTCTATCTCTTTCTATTGGCACATGTTTTATGCACAGATATTTCAACAACTCCCCTATGTCATCAGGTGGAGCATCTTCAAGAGAAGGCAGTTCCCTCAATTCCCCCTCATCCTCTTGCATCTCTTTGTTATATTCAGGCTTGGCCTTCCTTCAAGTACCCAGGTCCAGTCCAGGCAGTAGCCTCTCTCCAAGTCTGTTGGCCATGGTTCTGGTCAGAACTCCACTGACTTTCTTCTCTGGGTTCTCCTCTGACAATTTCTGTTGCATCAGTCCACCTGGGATATCTGGGCAATATCCACCAGAATACATCCCCCTAGCCAAGTCCAGACATTTGCAGAAAGTTATTGCACTACTGTCACCAAGTCTGTGGAGTAGTTGTGAGGTAACAGATGGACCAGACACAGAACTTCAGGTTCAACACACAATTTCTGTGTGATGTTTATTTAAAACACAGGGGATAACCTTAAGCAATGGTATATCCATTCTTCAATACATCAGTTTGCAGCAACAGACTATGCATGTCCTTCTGCTGCACTTAGTCAGCACCTACTGACCCACTGATCTACTGATCTATCTCTGCTGTGGAAATGAACTATCCCCTATGTTGATCTAGTGAATTTGGGTGATGGGGAGCTCAAAAAGGAAAAAAAAAGCTAAAGAACCTCAATGCAGAGGCACTGAAGCAAGGGTTAACCCAAAAGGTATTGGCAATAAAGCCAAGTTTCAAAGAAACACAAAATCACATATACCCCCATAATGCAAAGCATCATGGGATGTATATAAAGATGTGCAAAATTGGAAAATTTCATTATGCAAAGTATTTTGTAAAATTTACTCATTTCACAAAATTTTTAGTGGAAGCGAAATTCGGAATTTTGCCTGTGTAATGTGAAATTTCACCTGCAGAAGGTTAAATTCACCTTTTGCCAATTATATTTTAGCTTTTTAATGGCATAATTTCTCATTTCACACCCTGCAAAATATTTTGTGTAATGGTCGAATTTCACAAAATATTTCTCACAGCGAAATTGCCGATTTCAAGGGAATTTCACTGGGGATATATCATTTTACAGCATCTTTAGATGCAAATCACCATGAAATTTTAGGCTGGTTCAGCTTAAAGCAGGAATGCATGGTGCCAAAGGGCCTCTCAAACAATCTGTAACTAACATGCATTTTAAATAACACAACAGGGGTTTACTGATATCTTTACCCTGGTAACTTAATTTTTTTTAATACAGTCACCTAGTAACTTTTTACCTTTATCAAAAACACCTAGTGCTGTGGTATTTCCAACACTTACAGGTTTCATAAACATAATGCATATACATCATGGTATTTTATGACATAATGTTATTGCATACTAAATCTAACAATAAGGAACACAGCCTGTTGTTTTACATAATTTCAGAGGTCACCCCAATAATGTTCCTATATGAAGACCTGAGAGGGAAAAGAAAAAATAAAGAGGACACTATAGCACAGTCAAGAAAGAGGAGGAGGGCACCCATAGGTTGCCAACCTTATGGACTAGAAATTGCAAAGGATAGACTAGGCTAAGGAATAATAGAACTATTGCAACAGATTTAAGAAAAGTTCAGTCCTCAGGAGTGATAGGATCTGCCTGTCACAGTGGGCTGATTTCTGTGGCATGCAACATTTTGTAAACAAAACAAAATGTATGCAAGTTGTCCCTTTGAGCAAGTGGGAGCTAGTTTAGTTTATCATATAGTGTACAGTAATGTTCTCTTTGCTTAGCTTTTAGAGCAAATCTACATATCATGTTGTACATACTAATATGCTGTTTTATCATTTTTTCTGATGCCGCCCATATTATTTATTTCAAAAGTTTCACTAGGAAAAACATACTGAGATGAGTACAGCTCATTTCCAGGTGCATCCTGTGGGAAGGAGAAAAGGAGGCATATTGGTGTGCAAAAACAACTGACTGGTAATACAAGTACAAAATTTAAACATAGTCTAACAGGCAGAATATGTTGGCCTAACACTGATTATATGAACTAAGCATGGAAGAGTAGAGGGTACAAGACAACATAAACATAAAGTGCATTGTGTGATTTGTCCTTGTCAAGGAGGTAGAGCCATAATTAGGAGAGAGGAGAAACAAGGAAGTGGAGGAGAAGGATGCAAGCAACTAAAACAGAGAGTGGCATTATATTAGAGGTGAGAAGGTGGAGGAGAGGTGGGGCAGAAGGAAGATGGGTATGGGAGTAAATAGGTAGGGGAAAAACAGAGGAGATAGTGAGTGGATCAGTTGCAGTTACAGGAGGTTGAGGTGAAGTTAAGTAGAAGAGAAGATCAAGAGTGAAGGGAGGAGGAAGAACAGATGGGTAAGGGGAGAGAGTTCCATAGTTTAGGGAAACAGTAGGAGAAAGCAGCCTGCCCACCAGAGGTAGTCCTGGGAGGAGAGCAAGAGAGTGAAAGTTAGAGCTGCAAAGGGCATAAGAGATGGGGGGGGCTGTGAGAGGAGAGAAGCGAGATATGAAAAGAGAGAGTCAAGCATGTGTTTGGCTATAAAGGAGAAGCATTGGGCTAGGTGTCTGGCTTCAAGAGAGCAAAAAGAGAGGGAGCTGTAATGACAGCAGTGGTGGGTGCATGGTGGCCAGTCCAGAGCAAAATTACAGAAGGCGTGAAAGAGGGTGTCCAGTCTGGAAAGTGTGGATTTAGGAGCAGCACAGAATACTGTATCACCATAGTCAAATATGAGGAGGATAATTTTCTGATTTATTGCTCTGTGGGCCAGAAGGGGGATGCAGCCACAGTTACAATATAGTGTGCCTAATTTGGGGTGCAATTTTTTGTGTACGGCATCCACATGTTCAGAAAAGTTGAGGTGCATGTCAAGCCAGACCCCGAGGTACTTGAAGGAGGATACATCCTTGATGGTGGACCCATCTAAGGTGAAGAAGGAGGGGAGACCAATAATACTAGAGAGTTTTTGCCTTGTGCCAAAGGTCATGGAGACTGTTTTCTTGGTGTTAAGGGCCAGCTGATTAGAGCGGAACCAGAGCTGAACATTGTCAAATTCCAGCTCGAGTTTGGCTATCAGAGCAATGGGGGAGGGGCCAAAGGCAAATAGGACTAAGTTGTCAGCACACATGTGAATGGGTGCTGATGTTCAGGCAGCTGGGATGTAATTTAGGAAGAACAAGAAGAGTACTGGTCTGAGGATGGACCTTAAGGTACACTGATGAAAATAGGGAGGGGGGATATGGAGTTGCCACTTCTAACTGATTGAATCCTACCCTCAAGGTAGGAGTGGAACCAGTTAGTGGCAGAGATGGAGAGCTCTGCTGCTGCAGGCTTGGTGAGGAGAAGGAGGTGGGCTACAGTGTCGAAGGCCTTGGCCAGACTGACAAAGATAGCTGAGTTAATATGACCCTGATCCATTTCTGAGAGAATGGAGTCAGTAAACTGGAGGAGGGAGGAAGAGGTGGAGTGGGATTCATGGAATTCAGTCTGAAATGAGGTGAAGAAGGAGGAAGAGTCAAGGAAGGGGGAGAGTTGAAAGAGCACCACATGCTCTTAGAGTTTGGCAAGGTTTGGGAGAATGGAGATAGGGTAAGAGTTGCCTGGATTGGAGGAGTTGCCACATTTGGGGAGTGGTATAACTGTGGTGTGTTTCAATGTATCAGAGACAGAGGTAAGGGTGAGAGACAGATTTAGAAGAGAGGAGATAGGGAGAGGGATGGCTGGGGCAGAGAGATGAAGAAGCATATGGTCAAGCCCATCAGGGCTTTTGGTTTTGTGGGTGTGTCTAGTAGAGCCTTAAAGGTGTCTGCAGGTGAGATAGGAGAGAAGGTGAAAGGGGGGAGGTTTAGGGAAGGTGGGAGGATACTGAGGGGCTGGGAGAAAGGAGGAGAGAAGGGTGGAGGCACATGAAGTGAAAAAAGCATTGAACTCAGTGACCACTGAAAGGGAGTCAGAAATGGTGGTATAACCCGCCTTAAGAACTGGGATGGTGGACTGGGCCTTGAGGGAGAATAAGGTGTGGACAACCATCCAAAACTTAAAAGAGTGGCTAATTTTGTCCTGAAAGGTATCAGAAAAGTGTTCATTTATAGCTAGTATAGTGACTCTGTTGCGTGCATTCCAAAGGGCTTGGTATTTCTATGCTCCCATATTCAAGACAGGGAAGGAGACAACTCTGTGCCAATGCCCTCCTGGAATCATCCATTAAATAATCTTTTACAGCAAACAAAGCTCTTAACTTCTCATGTTAAGAACTTTGCATGCTGAAAAGGAATATGATCATGAATGGTGTCTGTAGGTGTTTTACCTAGTCCTAGCAACCTTATAACTTTCAAAATGTGTTTAAGATTTTGTTAAAATGTCTTTTTGTGTTTGTACATGTTTAAACTGGACATCTGTGAAAATGACTTTTTAGCCCACAGACCTTTCAGTATAAAATACAAAATGAAATGAAATGTAGCTGCTTGATATTATTTTGGGTATGTCTATTATATTTTACATGTGAATCCAAGCAAATGCTTATATATTTAAACTCAGCAACTGCCTCTGAGTAATCTCCTTCCCCTGTTGAAATCTGAAGTTCTTCATTTACATCTCCATGAATTTCTTGCCACTTTTGCACCCTTCCCAATATTTATGCTTAACAGAGCATGGATATCTCTGCTTTGCAAGAGAGCAAGGTATTGATCTCCATCCTCATTTTAAGAACTGAGCGATATAATGGGGAATAAGGGTCAGGAGAAGGATCTTCTTTGAGGAGAGTCTCTTTGAATTTAATATCCTGCTCCAAAGCTTGGAGTTGTTCTCCTTTATGGCATCTAGCTAAGGTGTACCCTATTATTTTTCCCATTATGGTGGCCTTGTAGCTCTCCCATGTGACTCCTATGGATGTGTTCTGTGGCCTGTTCTCTTTTAGGAATTGTTTGGTTTCTTTCTGCATTCAAAGGAAGGAATTTAGGGTCTTTGAACAGCAAGGGGTCTAATCTTGAGGACAGAGATTTTGGGGGGGCATCCCCAAAGGAAGCGTAAATGCACTGGGACATGATCAGAGATCATGAGAGGCATGCTAGTGGAGTTAATCAAGGCCTGGGTGGTCTAAGAACAGATTAGCCAAAAGTCTACTCAGCTGAACGACCCATGCACTGTTGAATGATAGAAGTAATTGCAGTCATGGGGGGTGGAAAACATGCCACATGTCAGGAAGTCTGTGGTCTTTTAATATCTTTAGTAGTGCCTGGGCACTTCTGGAGTGGGGTTCAATATTAGGGCTGCTCCTGTCCAAGCAGAGGCCAGGATGAGATTGAAATCCCTTCCCATCATGACCAAAGTGGATGGGGAAGCTATTTCACCCAGGTTCTGCATCAGACCGTAGAAACATAGAAGCTGACGGCAGATGAGGACTGCAAGGCCTATCCAGTCTGCCCATTTTTTCTACCTTATGAATGTGCCATAGGCCTTTACTCTGTCAAAGGTCTATTTATTCATACTCATCTGTATTGCTCCCTTATGCCTATCCCATGCCTGTTTGAAGCTCTGCACCGTATTCATATCCACCACTTCCTGAGGTAGGCCGTTCCATGCATCCACCACCCTTTCTGTGAAAAAGAACTTCTTCACATTACCCCTTAATCAGCCTCCCTCTATTCTCATGCTGTGTCCTCTTGTCCTGCTATTTCTATTATACTGAGACATGTTAGACTCTTTCACCTTATTAATGCTCTTAAGATGTTTGGAATGTTTCGATCATATCACAATTCTCCCTTCTTTGCTCTAGGGTACATTTGTTGAGCCCTGTTAATCTGTCCTCATATGTTTTCTAATGCAGTCCCTGCACCATTTTGGTTCCCCTTCTCTGGACTGCCTGTATTTTGTTAATGTCCTTGTGCAGGTGTGGCCTCCAGTACTGCATGCAGTACTCCATATGGGGCCTAACCAATGTATTGTAAAGAGGGATTATTACCTCCCTTGTACAACTTGTGATACCCGTGCTAATACACCCCAACATCCCTCTCGCCTTACCTTCTGCTTTAGTGGTCTGCTTGGATGATTTCAGGTCTTCAGTGATGATGATGCCCAAGTCTCTTTCTTTCTCTTGTGATTGCCAGCAACTTCCCTCCCAACCTATAGGGAGCTTCAGGGTTTCTCTCCCCTATGTGCACAATCGTGTACTTCTTTGCGTTATACCCCAGTTACCACTCGTCTGGCCATTTTGCCAGTTTTTTAAGAGCTGTTCTCATCCTGCCCACCCCATCTGGATCATCTATTGTTTTGCAGATCTTTGTGCCATCTGCAAACAGGCAAACCTTACCCTCTAGTCCATCTGCAATGTCATTGATGAAGATATTGAAGAGGACTTGCCCCAGGACTGATCTCTGAGGTACCCCACTTGTGACTTGCATCTCTTCTGACTGTATACCATTTACCAACACTCTCTGTTTTCTGCCCAACAAATCAGTTTTTCATTCAGTTGACCAACTTCTGACTCACCACCAGCCTACACAGCTTATTAATCTTCTATATGGAACAATATCGAAAGCTTTGCTGAAGTCAAGGTAGGCAACATCAACTTCACCCTCTTGGTCCACAACTCTGGTTACCCAGTCAAAGAAATATATGAGATTAGTTTGGCAGGACTTTCCTTTTGGAAATGGAAGAAAATGGGATAATCCACAGTGGGAGCATATACATTACAGAGCAGGATGGAGGTACAGGGAGTGTCCATTAGTACTAGGATCCAGTGCCCTTGTGGGTCACTTCCTGAGGTAACAGGGGTCCATTTTAGAGACTTATTTGTTATAGTCACTACACGTGTACTGGTGAGGGTTGAGGGGTAGAATATCTGCCCCATCCAGTCTCTAAGTGCCTGTTGTGGTCAGGCATTGACAGACTGGTTTCTTGCAGGAAGGTAAGGGAGGATTTCAGTCTCTTCAGATGTAACAGGACTGGTTTCCTTTTTGCAGGTGAAATGAAACCCCTAACATTCCTGGTATAACAGGAAATATCACCCATGTCTGCTAATCAGGGCACATACCAAAACTGTATTTTGGAAATACCAAGCAGTGAGGAAAAAGTAACTATGGGGAAACAGGAAAACTGGGCACTTCACCAGCTTTTTCATAAAGAGGACCCACAGCTAAAATATGTTTTAAAACATTTATTAAAAATTAAAAAAATACAGTAGACACACTGTGCATGCCTGATGCATCTCAGATTGGATAATCCTTTATCAAAGGTGCAGTGTGCGTGTGCCCTATCTTTGTGGACACTAACTATAGGGGACCCTGTTATGACACCATGCACACGTAGTTTATGCAAGTGCCAGTAGAAGCTAGTATAAGATACATACTGGAGCAGTTGTCTACAGTACATACCATGTGGAGCATAGGTCAGCAAGGAGCCATAATTACTGCCTCTGCTAAAATCAGTAAAACATCAGGAACAGAGAAAATACAACTATCTTTTTCTGATCATCAAGTTATTTATTCAATCAGAAATGGCGTGGTCAAACCTATTTCTGAGTCCAAAATATTTTGGAGATGTTTTAGGAGGTTTGACTATATTAATTTCATGACTGATGTAGAAAATGTTAACTGGAATAGACTGGAATTGATCCCTACAACATCAATTGCTTGGGAATTATTCTTAAGTGAATTTTTGTGTATTTGTAATAAACATGCACCTCTGAAATCAAGATTGTTAAAAGAGGAAGGAAATGCTTGGTTTACTCCTGAGTTATATAAACTTAGGAAGGACAGGAATAAAAAATGAAAGAAAGCAAAAAAGACAGTGTTAAATCAGGATTGGGCTTCCTATAGGCAGGCTCGAAATTTATACACTACTAAAATTAAGGTAACACAACAAACAGTTCATCCATTCTAAACTGGGGGCCAACCATCAAAAGGATTCAAGGAGATTCTGGGGAATTATTTCAAATTTAATGGGGAAAAATAAACAAATTTGTTTAAATAAAATAGAGAAGGACGATATTGTATTGCCACCGGGAAAGGGAATGGTTGATGCTTTTAATAATTATTTTTCAAGAGTGACTTTACCAAGTCCCTTAGATGGGACTTATTGGCAACAAAATGATACTTTGAAGTTTAATCCCATAGATATTAACACAGAAGATAGAGATATAGGTGGTTTTGATTTTGCCCATATTTCTCCGGAAGAGGTATGTTCTGAACTTTTGAAGTTAGATATATGTAAAGCGAAGGGATCAGATGAAATCCCACCAAGACTGCTGAAATATGCAGCTCCTTGTGTGGCATATCCCTTGGCTTATATTTTTAATCTATCTATCTATCCAAAGTGGGTAATTTCCTGATGGATGGACGATTGCAAAGGTTAGACCTATTTTTAAATCTGGCAGGAGGAGCAAGTTAGGCAATTAACGGCCTATATCGCTCTTGTCTCAAATTTCTAAAATATTTGAGAAGATAGTGTCTAGCCAATTGAGAAGTTTTCTTGAAGATAATAATAAATTGACATCTTTTTAATCAGGGTTTAGGACCTGCCATAGTACACAAACCGCTCTGATGAGGGTTGTAAGCGATATCCAGCTGAGTCTGGACAGGAGGTTAATGACTGGGGCCTTGTTTATAGATCTTTCAAAGGCATTCTGTACCTGCTAGAGGAATAAGATTATGGAATAATTCTCCCCTAGAATTGAGAAAAAACAGAACTAGATATAATAAAAGTGCATTAAGGAACTGGTGTACTACTGTATTACATAATACTACTATGTGCATTAACTGTTAGTGTCTTAGGTATGTTATTGTGCAATGTGATTGTCCTATATTTATTTATTTTTTATTATTTATTGTCGTACTGTGATTCTTGTAAATTATTTGTGGTTTTTAGTGATTTGATGTAATGTCCTTTGATGTGGAACTTTATTTTATTTTATTTGTGACATGGAACTTCATTGAAAATGAGCTTTGCTCAATTGAATGTATCCTTTTATTCATTATGAATAAAAAATGATTTACTACTACTACTACTACTACATTTGCAACATAACTGAAAAAGCACAGCATAGAATGGCACAGGCTATGTGCTGACAGCACAGAGCAGCATGAGACCCTCCTGTGCCCACATGGCACACAAGAGAATACACCAAATAAGAGCAGTTACAATAACTATTAACGATAGGAGAACTAGAATGTTGGGCTGCTTTAGCAGTTCCCCTCCAAGTATACATTAACACAACATAACACAGAAAAGGTTAATCCCATTACGAGCACAGGTAAAATGAGCCAGAGTGTGGCCTTGATAACTTCTAGGTGACTGAACCAAGCATACATATGCTGTAAGAGCAGGTGAAAGAAAGGCTTAGACAAGGGATGAAGTACTGCTAAACTGACACCATTGCAGGCAGGGTGGCTCCCTGATGCTGGATCTATGTCAATGGCATCAGAGCCTTAGTGGGCATCCCCCAAGTAAACCTATGTACCTAGGAACTTGTGAGGGGGCTCTATCCTGGGGCTTGCTAGCTGTGGATTCCATAACTTGGCTAATCCCTTCAACACATAACAACACCTCTGTCCTATATGCTTCCAGGACCCAGAGCAAGTGGTGGGGGGGGGGGTGCAGGGATACAGGCAGGAATATGCTGGAGTTAAATGGAGTTGACTTGCAAAACCTGCCCCATTGAGCCTACCCTGAGAGCCAGAATCAGACATAATAGATTATTTTCCTAGAGTTGCCTGCATCATAGTACAAGATGATATCTACAGAACTAGCTCAAAGTTCAAAGTTATTTATTTACAGATGTATACAATTAAGACAATTTGTTACATCAAAAAATGTTAAAATGACAGACATCTATAGAACTAGCTGCTTTAAGGAAAATGAAAGCAGGGGTTAGCACTTATTAAAAGTCAGGGAGAACAGTGATCAGTTCCAAAGATTCTTTGCTGGAGGTTCCAATGACATAGATTGAGTGAAGCAATGCAGCAGAACATGTGCAATACTGTAGTCTCATTTGATGGTGTGCTGTGCTATGAACTCAGTTTCTGAAGTTAAGGAAGTTCAAGTTTATATATCCAGTAGCTGATGAAAGAATAGCCACTGGGTGGCAGTGCAAGAAAGATGATAATGGGGATTGCCAACAGTGAAAATGGTGGCATGGGGAGGCAGGGAGAGTGAGAGCATGACCCACTGAGAAGCCAACCTGAGTCCCTTCTAACCTAGGAGCCAACACTGAGCCCCGAATGACAGACCTACCAAAAACCCTTGTTCCCCTTTCTAAATCCACCCCAAAAGAACAACACAGTTCTGCCCAGATGTGTATTTATCAGATTAGCCCTGGGCCTGAGTGGTAGAAGACAAGACAGGAGATTAGTTTGGCTGAGTCAGTGTCTCCAGGGATGGTGTGGAACATTTTTGGGCCCAGAGGGGCTCGAGAAAGGAAGAGGTACGGTGTTAGCAACCACTGCTGCCCAGGATTCTGGAGTCCTGTGCTCAGTACTGGTAATGGTGAGAGCAGAGTAAGGTCTTCTATCACCAGTGTTGCAGCTGCATGAGGGGCTATTGAACTTAGAGAAGCATAACAGTTTTTGCTGAGTATTACTTCCAGTCCATCCAAGGAGCCTTCGGAGTCTTCTTCGGGGCTGTTGCTTTTGTATCACTGGGGATGGGAAGAAGAGTTCTATTTGTTCTTTTTGTGGTGCAGTTGACACATCTGATTATAATGAGGTAAGGCCCCAGCATCAATTTCTCCATAATGATAAATCCTGCCCGACTCCCATATTGCTGGGCCGCTGGTGTCCATTTCCTTTGGAACAATGCTGGCAGCGTGAGTACTGTGCCTATGAGGAGCTTGCGTCCCTTTAGGTCAGTACTTGTGCAAAAAATCCACAAGAACCTCCAGTGTGGTAAAATGTAGGGGAATTCCATTGCGTATCACCCACATCACCATAGGGTAGCACAAGGAGAATTGCAGGGAAATTTGATGTATAATGTGATTTGCTTCAGTGTAGGCCCTTTGCTTGTTCAACGAGTCATTTGAAAAGTTTTGAAATATGGGGATTTTAAGATCCTGCCACATTAAATTCCTCTGTTCTTGGGATTTTGTTCAAATCACTTCCTTTTTAGTGAAATTGAGGAACTTTGCCAAGTCTGGTCTTGGGCACTCGTCTTTCATTTGTGATGGTGTCAGGGATACGTCTCTCCATAATGATTTAACTAGAAGCTAAGATGTCAGCATCCATTCATTAAAGCCATTATGAAATGGGAATCAGCACTGAATGGAGCAGACAAACTTCGTAGGGCGACAATTTTCATTATTTGCAGGTTATAGTTTTTGAGTGCTGGTGGGGGAGGAAGCAGGTGGGGACCAGGGTGGGGACCAAAGGGTGTTTGGATGGGGACTGGGATTAAATATTAAACACAGTGGGACTAGGGTGGGTGGAGGTCGGGGGAGTGTATTTGATATGTGAGTGGACGTAAGGGATTACATTTTATTACAGAAATGCAGCAGCATGATGTTTGAGGGGCAGGAGGAGGAGAGAGTAGGGTGCCAGCGGGGTGTTGTTGGAGGAGAGTAACCTTTTTTAAACCTAATTTATCTTTGGAGTTACTGTCTAAGTGCCCATTTGCCATGTGAATTTGGACAATCTGCTGGCAAACAATGCAAAATGGAGTCCTCAGCTCCAGAAATTTGCAGACTTATTCAAGGAGTGAATTTCTGCAACTTTACATATTTTTAGTCCCAGCTTCTTTCTGACATTGAGTCATTGCTGCATTCCACAACTGTAAGATGATGGAATTCTTTAATCTCACACCTGAAATAATCTAACAAACATTTGTCAATGCCGAATGTTTGCTTGCATGGAGTGTCAGGTACGGTTTGGCTGTATTGTAAAGAATGACAGAAACATGAAGGATTGTGACAATGTTATAAGTTGGCAGTGTTGTGGCCTGGCTGCTATGTAGCAAAGGAATATATTTGTACAGTGCTATGATATTTAATTCTGTGAATTTCATATGCTGGCTAGCTGAGGAGGTGAGAGGAGGGCTGTGCCGGCTGCTAAACTCATGGGACCATCTCCCTTGGTGGGGGGGTGAGGATTGGGGGTTCTTGGTGGGTGAGTGGTATGTGTGTGGTTAGAGGGTGGGGGGAACAAGTGGAACACCAGGGAATGCTTCATAGTATAATAGGTGGGCAATGAGAGGGTTCACACTAAAATTCATACTAAGGTCACATGAGGAGCAAGGAGGCAAGATTGTCTATGACTTCTCCTGTAAATAATGCTGATAGTAACTCAGATGTGCACCTGAGAGAATATGTCTGTCAAGTCTTCTTTTGAATTCTGCCTTGTTTTTACTAACAACCACATCAATTGGCAGTCTATTCTAAGGGCCAACCACTCTAAGTGAGCAGAAATACTTTCTCATCAGTGTATTAAATGACCTGCTGGCAATTTGTAATGAATGAACTTTTATGTTCTGTGTATAGTCTTTAAATGCAATACCCAGTTCACACATAAGATATGGATCATTATCTACGTTAAACATAAGAAGGAGGGCCTCCTTATCCTTCTGGTCCCCAGAGGCATAGGTTTCAGGGACTCCAGTCTCTCATCATAGAGTTTATTTTTTAGCCCAGTGATGTTTTTCACTTCCTTTATACTTTTTTTAATTAACTTACAGTCAGATATCTTATAAGGGCACCAAACTTGAGATCCATATTGAAGATGGGGCCTAACATAAGCTCTATACAGGGCATTAGCATGGCAGAGTTTTTTGATATAATATTGCGCTTAATTGACCACAAGGTTGCTGTAAAAAATTGCTGCATTTACTTACTGTCTACTACTCAGATCATCAGAGATTTGTACTCTCAGGTCTTTCTCACAATTGGTTGTAAGTAATATTTTTCTATTTGAAGTGTAAGGCATATTTGGATTGTTTTTCCCCAAGTGCATTGCCTTACATTTTTGCTCATTCAGCTGCATGCCCCATTTGTTTACCTATATAGAAATTTTTAGTAAATCCCTCTGAATATCTTCAGTTTGTTGTGATGTACTACATGGGCCACCTATTTTAATATCACCAGTATATTTAACCAAGGAATGGGGAGAACCACTGGAAGAGCAGAACACACTTCACAATAAAGCAAACAGGTGATGGGGATGACCACTGGACCACCAAGGAATACTTCAAAATATAGGAAACAGGCAGTCGGGGGTAGGGTGAACCACTGCACCACTAGGGCTCTTGCTTGTACTGTGAAAGTGGCAGTAAGGGGTTGCTGTGCCACATGCAAATGAGTCCATAATGGGTACACAAATGACCCCATAATGCATTGCAAGACCAATGGGCTCATCTGCACACTCAGGCTGAATGTGGCCCACAGAAGACCTGGTGCAATCCTGTTTCAAGCAGCGCTAATCCCTGTGGGCCGTATGCAGCCCTGTTTCATGTCAGGATATTGTAGATTAATTTACAGCTGTGCTGACATGGGCCAATATTCAGTCAGATAATGCTGATCTGTCAGTAAGTACTAGCCATCTCAATATCTCAGGAGCCAGGAGTTAAACTGGGGCACGTGCAGCACAAATGACTTTGCTGCACTTGCCCAGTTTTTAACTATCTGGCCCTATAATGTTCTGACCTGTAGGCTGAATCAGGGACAGTATACTTAGAACTGCTTTCAAGTTTGTTTATGCTGCTATACCATTCCTTGAACTCGCCTTCTGGTCCTCTGAAGCACACTTTGGCATTATATGAACATACGAAAATGCCAGCACAAGCAGGCCTTATAGTCTGTCAAGTCTACTCGATTGTGCAGCTAGCCCCTCAACTTGCAGCTGCCCCACCCTCCCCTCTCCTCTTCATCACAACCCCCCCACCTTCTCCCAACCTCTCTTAAAGCTGCACACTGTTCTAAGTGATACCACCTCATTGAACAGAGTATTCCATCTGTCCACCATCTGTTCAGAGAAAAAATGTCTCCTGATTTCCCTCTTGAATCTTCCTCCCTCCAATCTCAACTGATGCCCTCTTGTATCCCTCCCTCTTCTAAGCTGGAAAATCCCTTCTGTATTAGCCTTATTTATCCTCTTAAGGTATTTAAAGGTTTCAATCATATCCCCCATCCCTCCTCCCCTCCAGGGAGTACATGTTCAGCTCGCCCAATCTATCCCCGTAGGACTTTCTCTCCAATCCCTGGATCATCTTGATCACCCTACGTTGCACCCCCTCCAACAATTTCCTTCTTCAGAAATGGGCACCAGTATTGCATGCAGTACTCCAGGTGTGGCCTGACCAGAGAGCCATACAAGGGAAGGCTCACCTCCCTCTTTCTGTAGAAGATTCCCCTCGCTATACACCCCAGCATCCTGTTGGCTTTTGCTGCTGCCTTCCTACACTGAGCTGAGTTGTTCATGCTGCCTGTTATAAGCATCCCAGATCCTTTTCCTCCTCTGTGCTTTCCAGCTGCACCCCTCCCAGCTGATAGCTTCTCCCCTGGTTCCTAGCTCCAAAATGCAGTACCTTGCACTTCTTGACATTGAACCACAGCTGCCATGTTTCTGACCACTTCTGTAGTTTGGTCAGGTCCTCCTGCAGCCCTGCATTCCCTTCGATGTCATCTACCACAGCTCCCATCTTTGTATCATCAATGAACAGACTGATCCTACTCTGGATCCCATGTGAGATATCATGTATATCCCAAACAGCACTGGTCCCAGTACCGATCCCTGTGGCACCCTGCTCATCACTTCCCTCGGTGATAAGAGTTCCTCCCCTACTACTACCCTCTGCTGCCTTCCATTCAGCCAGCTGATGATCCATCTGACCATCTTCAATCCCTCCCCTATGTATTCCATCTTCCTCCCAGCCTCCCATGTGGCAGGGAATCAAAGGCCTTGCTGAAGTCCAAATACAGGACATCCATTGCATGGCTTCTGTCCAGCTCCCTGCTCCCCCAGTCGTAATACTCAACTAGATTTGTCTGGCAGGATCTGCCCAAGACAAACCCATGTTGTTGGCCATCCTAGAGACCATTGTCCTCCAAAAAGGTCACTAGCCTCTCTTTTAGGATTGTTTCTATGAGCATCCCCACAATTAATGTGAGGCTTATTGGTCTGTAGTTGCTTGGTTCATCCCTAGGTCCACATTTGTGAATGGGCACCACATGGACCATCTTCTAGTCTTGTGGCATGCATCCTGTGTCCAGGGAGGTATTGAACAGATCATCCAGTGGTTCTGCCAGGATCTCTGCCAGCTCCCTGACTATGCTAGGGTGAATGCCATCTGGTTCCAGTGCCTTGTCCACCCTCAGTGCCCATAATCCTTCCAGAACCCTGTATTCTGTAATCCCTACATCAGTCACCCCTTCCCCCCCAATAACCACTCCATCCCACCCTTGGAGTATCTGCTGCCCTTTCTCTTTCGTGAACACAGAGCAGAAGTATATTGCCTCTGCCTGATCCTCACCCTTCTCCACCCACCCTCTATCCTTCCTAATCCTCACAATCTGGTCCTTGTTCTTCCTTCTTTCTCTAATGTATCTGAAGAAGTAATTTTCCCCTTCCTTAATACCCTGTGCCAGTCTCAGCTCTCTTGAAGCCTTGTCTACCCTGACTAGCCTGGTAACCTCCCTGGACTTCTTCGTATACTCATCCTTGTCAACCCCTCTTCCTGATGTCTTGAGTTTCCAAACTGCCTTCCTCTTGGCTCTCACCCCCCCAATAACATCTCGAGTTAACCAGCTGGTCTTCTTTGCTCTTCCCTTCTTACTCCGTGTCTTTGTACAAGTCTAACTGGCCTCTGTCAGATCTTTTTTAATAATATCCCATTTTTGACTAGCATCCATGTCTAGTTGAATTCCCGCCAGATACCTACCCAAAATTTCCCCTATCCTTTTAAAGTCCACCCCTTTAAAGTCAATCACCCTGGTCCCCATACCCCCTTTTTCTCTACCTATATTAAGTGTGAACCACATAGACAGGTGGTCACTCCCAGCCAGAGGGTCCTCCATCCCCAGTTCTCTTACAGCTTCTCCAATTGAAAGTACCAGGCCCAGCATCCTCTCCAATCTAGTCAGTTCATTTACCAACAGTACCAGGACGCTGTCCTGAAATGCATCTAGTATGACCTACTCCCTTGCAGTCAAGGTGGTTGGAGTACTCCAATCCACTCCAGGTAGGTTGCGTTTCCCCACCTCCACTGTGTTCCCCTACCTACAGACCCTTCTGATTTGCTCAGCTAGCTCTATCTAGGTCATCCCCTTACGCAGGTAATCTGTATACTACCCCCATCCTCAGTCTCCTACCTTTTGAGTCCTGACACTGCATCCATAGGGCCTCTGTTCTGCCTTCCTCCCTTATACACATTATCCCTTCCTATACATAGAATGCCACCACCCCATCCCCTTAGTCCTAGCCTTCCTGAATATTCTATACCCAGGGATCATCATATCCCAGTCCTGGTACTGAGTGTCCCACATTTCTGTGATGGCCACTGCCAGTAAAGCTTGCAACTCAGCTGTCTTATTACCTGGGGTCCTCGCATTCAGCATGACCACCCTCCACTCCATTTCCTTCTTTACCATTCCCTGATTTCCCCCCTCCTCCTCACCCGTGCCTCTACCCTGACTCCTATCCTGTTAATGTGGGGGGTAGGCTCATCTGACTTCCCCCTCTGGGATCCCTGCCTACTAGCTATCCACTCACCACCCTCCCACCTAGTTTAAACCCACCTTTGCTGCTATGTACCCCTCTATCCACTGCTTTAATGCACCCTTCCTCTCCCCATTCAAGTGTAGCCTGTCCCCTGTGTATAGATCGTTATTGTCACAGGTTCTGCCCCAGCCACCCACTAACCCATAACCCTTGGATCGACACCATTCTCCCAACCATGTGTTGAACTCTCTAATCCTTCCTTTCCTCATCGTACTTGTGCAGGGCACTGGAAGCGCCTCTGAGAATGCTACTGATTCCCCCAGTTTCTCACACAACCTTCCCAGCTCCTCGAACCTCTCCCTCACAACTTCCTTTGTCTCCTCCGACATGTCATTCATACCCATGTGCACCACAAGATGCAGTTTCCTCCTACCCCTCCTTGCACACTTCAGAATTGATTGCCCTGCCCTGCTCGCCGTTAACCTAGATATGGACTCTACCCATATACAACTATGCTTTTCACCTTTACTGCCCCATCTTATCCTTTTTAGTATGGAATCCCCCAGCACTAGTATCCCCCCTCATTATTCCTCATCCCCCCCCACCCTATTACCAAGATACCTGTCTGTAGAGGCTGCCACAATTGTAGGTCTGTCCTTCTTCCCCTGGCTCCCTCCCCACCCCAGACCAGTCCCCACTCTACCTCACTGTTCTTTCTCTATCCTACAAATCTCTCCCAACCTCCCTGGACCCTCCCTTATGCCCTTCCTGTTCTCTGCAACAGCATTGCTCCTCTCCCCTTTCCCCCTTGCTCCCTTCGACCTCCCCTCCAGCTGTTATTTACAAGGGCTTGCCTTCCTTTGTTGGTATGCCTCTGGCTTTACTCCTCAGAGTGGGGCCTTCAGAGTTGTCCAATCCTGAACCTTCTCAACTAGTTGTTGGGGAGGCTACCTGCATCCACAGCTGTGGAGTCTGCAGATGAGGGAGAGTTCATCATTACCTGTAGAGCCATACACAAAGCACGCTATAGACCTGATGCTTTAGATATATTTTAAAAAGGAAATGAATCGCAAAAAGTTATGTTAAAGCCTCCATTAGTGTTAAAGCTGAATGCTACAAAAGTAAAGAAATGTAGTTTTAGTGTTAAAAGTCTCCTGGATCTTTGTGAATCTGTGTCATGGCATTCCTCCGGGTTTGAACAATCACACAATGCAGCATTGGCATTCCCCTGACATAGGCACCCTGTCTCCAAGCATTGATGTTAGTATTTTTAGGTGACTGGACAGATTGTGCTGAAGTTATGTCAGTACCAATGCTGTGTCACGTGATCATTTAAACCCCAGGGAATGCCACAACACAGATTGTTTTTGGCTCATGGGTCTTATAATCCTTCTAACATTGCACCTCCTTACTTCTGTGTTGTTAAACTTCAACCCTTACTGATGTTTTAACATATTTTTTTGCAATTCATATGAATAATGCTGACCACCCAAATAAAGGTTATGCCTTTACTTTGATGTGAAAAAAAACAGTAATAAGCTGGCTGATAATGTCAGTTACAGTTTAGGAAGACAAGCAGACAATTTACCAAAGGATCCATTACTGGAAGCCTTTCTTTAAAGCAAACTAGTTAAAGTAAAACAACCACTATTTTCTACTCTGGTCATTGTTACCAAAGCATGAAAATGGTTAGAGAAATTCTATCCAGCTACAGAGGAATGATTGAGCACAGTAAATGTGGATAATTAGATGGAGAAGCAGACCATACCTGGGATACTGCCACTTGAAATATGGGGCCCTGACCATCATAATGTGGAACTCATCATCAAACATGGAGATTTAAGCTCAGAACATGGTGGAAATTTGTGCTTTGTTTTATAGTTTAAGTTTGATTTAGCATCTTAGATTGACATTTTTGCTTTAAAGTTTTGAATTTGCAGCACCTTCTACGTGTGGGTAGCACCTTTTCCATGAGAGATGGAGTGGGACAGAGCAATTTTTTTAATTCAGATTTATTTCCCTCCATGGCAGGCTGGGCAACTTTATCAGCCCATTCCACAGTCCCTGGCCATCTCGAGTTTCTGTTCTTCATTCTCCGTCAGAGACCTGGTGGGCCATTGGTGCTTGTGGGTTGGGCTTTGTGTAGCCTAACCTCCAATTTTCCACCTGATTTTTTCCCCAAGCTTTAGCCCCCACAGCCACTTAAGTGCAGTGGCATAATGGACGAGCTCTGCCTCCATGGATACATCCTCAAATGCCTATGTTTGGCTTGCTTGTGTGTGCCCAAACTGACCTACCACCTGGACACCTCAAGGTGTCAGGCAAGCAGTGGTTCACACAACCCTCCTCTCCTGAGGGAGGAGAGCTGTCAGATAGAATGCTCTATCCTCCCTCCCATGCCCAGTCCCTGAGTAACCCAACTTTATTCCAGAACTTAGAACACCAGTGTGGCAGGAGACAAGGCTCTAGGTGCCTTAGCCTTCTACACCATGGGGCTGGCTGGACAGAGCAATTTTAGAAGGTAAATGAAGGATGTCCCTCATAAGGTGGGATGGTTGAAAGTTATGAAGCTGATATACCTCATGAGACAGAGAAATGTAGTAAGTAGTAGTAAAATGTTTATTTATACAGGAAGGAAGACCAATTTCAAACACTGTTAGGGCCACTAGAGCCCTCTTTACAAGGTGTACCTGTTTAGATGTCAATAGTTAAAACAACAGTTACCATTATCCACACAAAAAACACTTGATCACAAATTTCGCATACAAATAAATATACTGGCCCGGATATTCAAAAGGGTTGCGCCATGCGCAACAGGGTTGCGCATGCTCAAGTCCAAACTTGCTCCATTCTGCGATATTCAGCAGGAGGCAGTTGTGCCACAGAAAACAGGCTGAGCAACAGCACAATCAAATGAATGCATGCTCAACTGGAGGGGGAGGAACCATGCATAAACTGCACAGCCGATATTCAGTCCGGGCTGTGCAGAAAGTGTCTGGTGTAACCCCAACCTAGTGCAGCCCATACTGTACATGACAGTCCAGATTTGTGAATGAAGTCATTCACAAATCTGGACTATCATATCCCAGCTATAGTTTCATACTCAGTAACTCTAGCTCTCGCACCAATGAGTGTGCAGCCACCGACCAGTCAGTCGGCGGGCGGGGCGGCTGGCGGGTGGATGCTGCTGCCCGCCGGCCGCCGGGGAGCGGGTGGTGGGGCTTCATGGGTGGGTGGGTGGGGCCACACCAGACACCAGGGAGATGTTTTGGGGGCAATTTGCTTACTGCCCGCGATCAGGCACATGGGATGTGGGGGTTCTGTATTCTTTCTGCCTGCGATCGGGCACATGGGATGTGGGGGGGGGTTCTGTATACTTTCTGCCCGCGATCAGGCATTTCGGTGCACTGGACCACCAGGGAGATGTATGGGAGGAGGTGGGGGAGCCACATTGCTGCCCGAGATCGGGCTGCAGGGTGCGTCGGTCCCCGACGGCTGCTGCCTCGCAGGGAGCCAGGCGCAAGTCCTCAGGGATCGGCGCACCTACATGCTAATGGCATGCAAATGGGGCTATAATGGCATGCAAATGGCCCCCCCTGCACCTTGCATGTATTACAGTCCCATTTGCATGTCACCTTTTGAATATCATGATTTTGCGCATGGCGCAATGGTACTTGCGCCACCGCAAGTTGACTGCTCCACTCTGTCAACTTGCGCTTGTGCAAGTTCCACTGCACCATGCACAGTGGCTATGGCTGGGGAGCGATATTCAAAGGAGTTGCTCAATAGCACAACTCCTTTGAATATCGTCTGGGCCACACCCCTGCGCATCTATTTTACGCAGTGCAAGGACTTGCACCTTTGAATGGCGCAGTTTGAATATCCGGGCCACTATATAATAAATGTCTTCTGAATGCAAGTAGTTCACCTATTACAGAAACGCTTCTCCTGGTTTATAGCTGTATTAAATTTTGTTATAGTTATATCTTGAGTTTTAAATTTGGGTGAAAGTGTGTTCCAGGTCATAGCTGCCCTATACTGGAAAGTCATTTGTACAAACCTATTTCTGTTTTTTGGAACTATCAGATCTCTTGCTGCTTTCTTCCTTAGATTAAGCTGATGTGAAGGGCTAATAAGCCTATCTGCTAAGCCTGGAGGAGAAGCAGATCTGTATATTTTATAGACTGTTTTAGTCCAGTTATTTTGTCTTCTGTACTTTAATGAAGTCCAATTTAACTTTATATACATGGTACAGTGATGAGTGTCAAACTTGCATCTCAAAACAAATCTGGCTAAGCCATTATAACATGTGTTCAGTTTATTTTGTGATTTTTTATTAGCACTAGAATAAACTTGACTCCCATAACAAATCAAAGGGATTATTGGTTGATTGGCTATAACCAACCTACCTTTAGTGATCACACAATTTGTTACTCTTCAAAGTGCACCTATCCTGGAATGAAACTTCTTTGTCAGTACATTTATATGTTGCTCAAAGGGAAGCTTTTGATCCACATATACTCCCAAATATTTATAAGTTGAAACTTGGACTAAATGACTGCCATTTGAAGAATATACTTACAATTTACCTTCTTTGGAGTTGTTCTTAAAAATATTGTTGCCAAACAGCATTACCTGAGTCTTTCTTGTATTCAAAATAAGATTTGATGAATTAAACCAATCTTGTAATATATTAAAGTATGTCTGTAACTTTGTCTCAACCTCTCCAATATCTGAACCTACAGAAACCAGGACAGTGTTGTCGGTGTAAAGCCTAATATCAGAAAATTTTATTTGACTGGTAAGATTATTAGTGTAAATGATAAATAGCTAGGGTCCTAATATGGACCCTTGTGGAACACCATGTGTCACAGGAAGAAACTTGGGACAGAAATTGTCCACCATTACCATCTGAGATTGAGTTTTCAAACAAGATTGAAACCAAATTGATGGTTCTTCAGCTAAATGTATATGCTTCAATCTGTTTATCAATGCTGAATAATCAACCAGGTCAAACACTTTTGATAAGTCAATGAACACTGCACCCATGGATCTAGACTCTCCAAGAGCAGTTGATACTGGGTCTATAAAATCCTTGAGTGCAGTGGTTGTAGATATACCCTTTCTGAATTCTGATTGGAATTGATTTACCTTATTATATTTTTCAAGGTAATTTGTGAGTTGACTATGAACCAATCTCTCCAGCAGTTTTGAGAGGATGTATAATAAGGCAATTGGCCTATAGTTTGTTGGACCAAAATCTGAACCTCCTTTATGTACTGGCATACTTTTAGCCCATTTCCATGACTCTGGAAATTTACCTTCAAGCAAGTTTCTGTTCAATAGGTCTGTTAGGGGCTGGGCTACCTCAAGAGCACAATCTTTTAACAATCTTGTTCCGATATCATCCAGACCCTTTGCTTTATTTGATTTTAGTTTTTTTATAACTCCTTTTTTTGCTATGGTTTTAAATCTAAATAAGGAAATGCATTTCTGCTCAAACTGGGTGGCCTTCATTTCCAATCCAAAGCTTCCTGAGTTATTTTGCCTACTAGGGATATCTAAATCTGGAAGTTCCACAAAATATCTGTTCAAAGAATCAACTGCATTTTCTAAATTTTGCAGAACTCCATTTTCAATGACCTTTATGTCCTTCAAATTTCTTGATGAGTTTGTAAGAATCTTCAGCAGTTCCCAATATTCTGTTGGGTCTTTTGTTTCTTTGATCTTATTTATTTATTTTGAAATTACACTTTAACCTCCCCTTGTCCTGCTGACTCCGACCCTTCAGGGCCCCACAAGGTGTCATCCTCCTGCCTCCCACTCCACTCATACTCACCTCCAGGACCCATGGAGCTGTGGCTTGCTGCCTGAGCAGGGCCAAAGTGGGGGACCAAACACCCCATAATCCTTCATTTCATCAGTCCGGCTATGGTCAAGGAAGAGGGGGCACATTGGAGGCATGCTTCTGGAGGCCCATCTTCCCAGAGTCAGCAGACAGTTTCTCTTTTTCTTCCCTCCCCTACAGCATGTAACCCCCTGATGTCATGGTGCAAGGCGCCAGCATCCACACTGTACTGCTGCCACCCATCCCCTATAATTGGAGGTTGCAATACTCTGAGCCTCCTCTCAGAGTCAGGCAAGTGTGCAGGCATAGGGCTCTTCCCTCCCCCGAGAAGGCGAGCTGTCATGGGATGCTCAAGCCTATCTTCCCCCGGCTGACCCACCAGTGACTCAAATCTGACCCTAAACCCGGGTCACCAGCATGGCGTGAGGTGTGGCGTCCAACACCTCAACCCTCAGCACCACCAGGCTGGCCCCTTTGATCTTACTTTATAACATTGTGCTTTTACATTTTTAACCTTCTGAGTAATTATATGACAAATCTTTTCAAACTGGTTCCATATTGTTTGCTTTTGAGTTTTATTTGTTTTCTTCCAAAGTTCCTTTTTTTTGAAAAATCTATTATTTTAATTTGTCATTTATCCAGGTGACATGGTTTCCTCACTTCTTTTTTATAGGGAGTATCTTTATTACATACTTCTAAAAACATTTTTGTAAATTCTTCTACTGCTATATTTAGGTCAGGGATAAGGGAAATTTGATACCATTTTTGTTGTGACTTCTGTTGTTGAAAAAGTTGTTTATTATATTTTCTATAACACTTTTTTATACTAAATTCAACTCTAGGTGTGTACTGTTTAATTTGCTCAGTAATAATATTACAGGATACAATGTTATAATCTCCCAGGTTTGGGGAACATACGTTTGTTTCCAGAACCCTTATACCATGGGACAAATAAATGAGGTCTAAAATGTTCCCAGGGCTGTCAATCTTCCGTTTTCTAGCTAGTGTTGTAACTACTTTAGTCAGATTTAAACTCCGAACTGATTCTTCTAGTTTCTGACCTCTTCCCCCCCCCCAGGCAGCATTAAAGTCCCCCACTAAAACTATTTTTTTATCTGTAACGTGTCCCTATTTCATCAATCAACTTCTCAAAATGTTTGTCTTTACCTTAGGAGGGGAATAGACCACACCAACAATAACATTGATAGACAAAATATATACCAGGATACATTCCATTCCTTCCATTTTTCCCGAATAAACAATTTCTGAGTGCCTCAGGGTATGGTTTAAGTACAGTATGATCCCCCAACCCCGGGCCCCTCTGTCCCTTCTTTGAAAGTAATATTCACTTAAACTTATATCCTTATGTTCATCTTTCTTTCCCAGCCAAATTTCTGATAGGGCAATAATCTCTGTTTTTTCTACACTAGCCCATGTTCAAAACAGATCCATTTTATTTACCAGGCTGCGGGCATTCTTATGCATGATTTTAATTTTGATTTTAATTTGCCTGGTTTCTGATGCTTTTGACAATTAATGCGTGTCATAGGTAGTGCTCACCATCCCAAGTGTAATTTATTTCGTTCCTTTAGTTAACAAAAACAAGGTTTGCAGAAGTGGAGGCATCAATGGTATAGAAAGAGAATTAGAATATGTCCTAATTATCTGTGTGGAGCAGATTTTCTTTACATCTGAAATTGACAAATTGACATGCAGGAACCAGAAACTGATTCAGAAACACAACGTATACATTTTGTATTGGAAGATACACTGCAATAATAATAAAAAAAAAATAGTGAAAATAAACTTTAAATGTCTGACTATCCTTGAATATTGGTTTGCTTAGTTATTTCACTTTTCTATGGTATTATCATAGAATTGTATGCTGCATCAAAGGACTTCACCAGTAGTATACAAGCAATGCAATTTATGACACTCTTTAGTACATAAAAATATATATTTCATCAGGCCACATTGGGGATTTCTAAGGCACTAATTATATTAATTAGTTATTATGTTCCATATTTCTTCCCTAGTACTTTACTTGTGATATTTTTTTCATGGTACAATGCTGTGTATATTTTGCTTGTATTCTCCCCTCTACACTACACCCATAGTGCTCTGTGCTTCCGGCAGATCACATAATAAATAGACTACTACCAATTTGCAGTGGGATACTTGTAGTACTTGCAAACACGCTGCAAATCCCTCCTTCCCTGTATTAGAGGCCAACCACCCCCCCCCACTCCAACCCTCTTCCTGAATGCTCCCCTACGCTTGCCTGGCTTTTGTCCACCCCTAACCACACCCTCCACCCTAACTTCATAGTTCCGGCAACCTCATTGAAGTTTGACTCCTACTTACAGCACCAGCTCTGCCTCCCTTTGCTCTGACACTATGCACTTTCGAATTTGTCACATTGCACAGTTGGTCTGCATGCTGATTTATTGATCCTACATATGAAGTTTTTGCCATTTTGTCAGTATTGCACTGAACGTATGGTCTTTATGTCATTTTCATTGTAACTATACCTGACTGGATGTATTTTGTTTGTAATTATGATTCTCCCCTTACCCCTTCTCCTGGATCACACTTGGAAATGAGCTTGGCTCAGTGTGCCTCTAACAGTTACCAATTTTAAATAAATAAACATACAAAAAACAAATCAATTAATAAATATGTTATTTAGGCCAAACAAACAAAAATTACAGGCAGCTATGGAAATCACAACAACTGCTTGAAACTGGTAAACACTGGGCAGCTGTGACTGACTGTTTCAAGTCCAGCAGAGTGAAGATATCCATTTCAGATACAGTGATTTCCTAAAAAAGGAAGAGTTTAAGTTCTTTCCAATAGGCTTGCTTGTATTCTTATGGAATGAGAATGCTGTTCTTCATCATGCCTGCACCTACAGTGAAGTCACTCAGGATGAAGTGCAGTGCTGCAGAATTTTGCAGTAGAGTTATTGCAGTAAACAATGGAATTTTAATAGTTAATCCCTGTTGCCATGCAGTAAACCTGTGACACTGCACTTCATCCTGGCTGACTTATCTGTATATGCTGCTTAGAAAATGGGCTTAAAAATTTAAGGATTCTAATGGGCTGACACTCATGCCAGGGGAAAGCATTAATTACCAGTTAGATTACTCTAGAAAATCAAGTGCCAGCTGTGCCAACCCCATCACAGGTATTTTGGTGCCAGTGTAGATTTTTAAACACAGAAGCCACCATTTTGACAGCCCCCTGACATAAGGGTTGCTTTTTATATTTAATGCTGGTGTACCTTATTTCAGTTATGTTCTTGACTGCTTGCTCCTAGTAAAAGCTGCCTGCTCCACTATGGCTGTCCTCCAGGTTGTACTTTCACTCCACTCACATACCCCGCCATCAGTGCCCGATGCCCCAAAACTCCATCACATGTTAACAGTTGTTCAAAAAAAAGAATAGCAGAATGCCAGTAGAGTCGGCCTTGATCACCAGCAACAATTCTACTCTTCTGCTTCATTCTAATCCCGATGACTTGAAGACACCACTTTCTTGACTGCACTCTTCAATACTCCTCAGCTGTGCTTTTCCACCATACTCATTCCTGTCCCTGACAATGCTAGTGCTAGTGATGTGCTTCTCACGTGTTTTCCTCCCTCTTATACCTGCTGACAACACAAGGAAAACCATTAAAAGAAGGGCTTCAACATTTTTTTAAAGAAAGGGTACCTCTTCTCTCCTCCATTACCTGACTGCATACACTACTGCCCTTCTCAGTCCCAACAAAATCTCAGCATCCAATACAAACAGAGCACAGGGAGGGGGGTAATGTTACAATGTCAGCAAATTTTAAAAAAAGACCACAGGCTGTGTTGGGGTGAAGTATACGTTTCTAAAGGGAAATAACTGTGAGACACAGTCTGTGTTTCTGCGAATTGGGAAGGAGGAACGTCTCACCAGAGAAGCAATTATAAAAGACTGCAGTGCCCTCTACTGTCAAATATGCCATTAAAGGGACTATTTTACAGAAAAAAACAACTTTACAATAATTTGTACAAATAATTTTCTATTGTCTTGACACTTTTCATTTCTTAAATAAAAATGTGACATGAAGCTCATTTTCTAAGTACAATAATATCCTCCAGGGTAGATTGTATAGGCAACACCAAACCTTCCAGGGGCCATAAGGCCCTCCACCAGTGGTATTGGGCCTCATTATGCCCCTGGGCAGTCATCTATTGCCTAATACCACCCACCCTGTGAGGTATTATTGCTTGTTTTCAACATAATTCTGTTTGTCACTGACTTTTAATATATAAGGGCAGTGGCATATTCTTTAATATATAAGGGTAGTGGCATGGTCTTTAATATATGAAGACAGTGGCATGGTCTTTATTATATAAGGACAGTAGCCTGGTCTTTAATATATGAAGGCAATAGCATGAACTTTGGCACCTACTGTATCTCTGTATAGGAAGGAACTAGGTTGTTAAACAGATTACAGAATGGCATACATAACATTACCTAAAAAAAAAAAAAATTAGGTGTTGCTGTTTTTAAATGCCAAAGCAAAGAGTCAAGCTTGCTTCCAATGGTAAAATACATTGCATTAAATTACATTGCAATAAAATGTGTGAATTCTTAATGAGTCGACTCTTTTTCATTCATGCTGGACCTGCAACTTATGGACAAACATACAGAGGCAGGATCTAAAGCACTTAATCTGTAACTTTATAGTGCTTCTGCTTCAACCACTGACAATGAAAACAAGACATGGCAGATGCCAAAATAGTATCTCAGCATGCCAGTACTGAATGGCAGCAGGTTTTTAACTGAAAATAAGTAGAAGGCAAAGGTTTGTGTTGGAATGAGCAGCGACTTAATTTTATTTATGTTTTCCAACCAGTAAAGCACACTGAGTCGTTCCCAGTATTGTCTGCAAGGCCTGGTTCTTCCAGAAATGGTACATTCATTTGTAAAGGCCAGGATTCCTGTTGGTGTCTCTGGAGTCTGAGAGTCTCCTGCTTTGCAATGACACTTGGTCTCTGTGGCTATCATGCTGCCCTGTCTTGTTAGCTTGACAAGGCTGAGGTGCTTGGATCTTAGAATCCCTTTGTGGGGGGAGGGTGTAGGCAAGGTTGAGATAGAAAACAGCATGGTGCCTCCAGCCAGAGAAAGTAAAAGTGGGCCTCGTACAAGTATGGTACAGTAAAACCTCCTTGGAGGCAGTACCTAACCACCTCATCACTAGACCACCCTAACAGTGAACCAGTTCAATAAAATGATGGTTATCACAAAGCATTCACTTATAATTAAACAATAGTAAGATTCACATTCAGAAATTAGGAAAAAGAGAGATTCAAAATGACCCCTACTGAGCAGGCTGCTTGAATGTAAAGCTCTTAATTTTGGGGACTATATTCATCTTTCTATGACATTCTCCTTCCTGAACACATATGTGAATACTCAAAAACAAATGAAAGTCAGAGGTTCCTCCACATCAGGGGATAGCTCATGTATTAGGTATGTACCTTTATAACAGATGACAATTAGATGTTTTTGGTGCAGCATTAGCCACTGCTAAGCAATTTAAACACATACTACAGTGAGAAATAAATAATGTGAGCTATTAAGAATTGAACCTAGGCACCCAGAGTACATTCCACTTATCTAACTATTCACATGGTTGGACGGGAGGTTCCCATACACACTTCCTTTCTCCGGTATTGGGTATCCTGCAAGTAAGGACACCCAAGGTGACAATTAGATGATATTTGCACAATATTAGCCACTGCTAAGCAATTTAAATCAAATTTGTAGTGAGAAAGAAATAATGTGACCAGCTGGGAATTGAACCCAGACCACCAGAATATCATCTTGGTACCTTTAGAAAAGTTTTGGTTTTTACAGTTGATACACTCAGCCAGGGAAAAAACTCAAAGTAAGCTGAAGCTGTGGTCAGGCTTATGGATTCAACTCAACAATGTGACTACTGAGAAAATGATGCATAGTTTTATTAATCTTTTCTCCTGTCAGAAGCGGAACCTCTAGTTGCTATCTCTACCATTGGCATTACCTCGATTTTTACCATACCAGCCCAGCCTCCTAAGATGCCTTCTGTTTTTACCTCCAATGCTTCAGAAAATATAAACAAAGAAACAGAATGCAAATGATAAAGAGTGCTTGAAAATGCTGGCCACATTTGATGCCTGTTTGACACAGACTGCAACAATGAACCAAATTACTTTAAGGGCAACTCAATCTTTATTTATTTATGTATTTATTTATTTATTTAAGGGAATCAGATACACCTTTGAGCCAGGGGATCTTTTACAAAGGTTCCACATCAGGTTACTTGAAACATTAGGACAGGCAGTGGTATTGTGCAAAAGAAAAATAAATATAGCAGCTGGTGGGCTTTGTCAATTACCAAAACATCACAATTGTGCAAATCACTTCTATAACAATCTGAAACAAATGTTCAACAAAAACAGGAACAAATCATGGAAATAAAAGAGATTTGTCATATGTGAAGTGAACAGAAGACACCAGCTCTGGGTGGGAAACATGGTCAGCTGCAGAGATATTTAACTTGGGTACACAGCATGTAACCCTAAATGAGAAGTACTAGAGAATCATAGCAGATAGTTAGAATTTCTTCTGTCTTGGACACAAACTATCCCTTCTACTCAATAAACAGCTAAAGAGCACCTTTCCTGATGATCACACCAGAAACTGTTAAAAACTCTTTTCTGCCCCAAAGTCATAGCGTACCAAAATTAGATTTTTTCATTGCCCCTATTTTGGAAGGGAATGGATCATAATTTGACTCTATGTAGCTGAGCTAGAAATCCTTTTCCACTTCCTAGTACTGTGGTCTGCCCATTTATCACTATATGGAGAGCATAGGGACTTGCTCCACCAACAAGAATGGGATGGTTTTTGAAACTCCAATTTACATATTTTAGATGGCCTCCATGAACAAATCGATGGGACTGCTCAACTAGCAAGAGCCTTGTTAGTTGAGCAGTGCCCTTTATTTGTTCACAGTGGTCATCTAAAATATCTAAAACAGTCATGTCTATGGAGCGCATCCTCATGCTATCCATATAGTGACATGACAAAAATGGGCAGATCGCAGTACTCAGAAGTGAAAAGGTAATGGTGGCTTGGCTCCACAGAGTCAAATTACAATCCCTTCCCTTCAAAATCAGGGGCAATAAAAAAATCTAATTTTCACATGATTTGAGTTTGAGGCAGGTAAGGCTCTTTCCTACTGCAAGGGGGGATGTTACAAATAGCAGGGAAGGTGCTGTTTAAAGTAGAAGACTCCTGTTTACTTATGATTTGGATATTTCTGACATATTTTTCAGACATTACATCAATTACTGCAAGCATGTCAATAAAAGATCAGTCATTTTTATGTTGGCTTGTGTGCATGTGCAAGCAACATCTTGTGCTAGTAGCACATTTCAGAGGTGTGTCAGTGTTGGCGAATGCAGGGCATGCTTTAGTAGGTGCGTCCCTCATTCACCAATTAGCCAGCATGCTAGCGCTGACACAGGCGTTATGCAAAGTGGACAAAACTTGTAAGAAAAGTGCTGCTGCACTCAGAGACAAGCTCGTCATGCAGCGGCACAGATGACACGCCTCCTGACTTGCCTTTTCTGGTGAAACATTTCAATAAACATGGCAGCGAGCTGCCACAAAACTGAAACTTACCAATACAATAACAGGTGCAGAAGGAACCCACTCCTGATACAATGCAAGCAGTACTGCGGCAACTGTGTAAGGCAACTCTGCAGAAGTGGGTGAACAAGGAGGAAGGATGGAAAGAATGCACAGAGATCTTGGGAAACCAGGCAGTGGTCAAGAGTATGGCTTTTGGGGTTACATACCAAAAAGTGCAAAATCATGCACCTAGTGCATGAGAACCAAATAACTGAGTATATACTGTAATTGGGAGAGTTACTATCAGTCACTAAGCAGAAAAGACACCATAGGGTTATCATATCTGACTACTTCAAAGTGGCAGGGCAGTGTAGCAAAGCAGTGGTTAAGGCTAGTGGGGTACTGGGATACATTGGGAGAGTTATTTCCAGCAGGAGGAGAGAGGTGGTGTTGACACAGTGTCGCTTGCTGGTGAGACCCCACCTCGAGTGTCATATCCAGTTCTGAAGGCTGCACCTCAGAAAGGATATAGACATGGTGGAGGAAGCCCAGAGAAGGGCAAGTAAAATGGTGCAGGGGTTGCTGAGGGATCTCGATATGTACACCATGGAAGACAGGCAACTGAGGGGTACCAAGACAGAGACTTACAAGATGGTAATGATAGGATTCCCTGAGGCCGTAGTCACTACCTCCACTGGTGACAGCAGCATTACTCCTTTTAATTTAGTTTCCTTACCCATGACAGCTAAGGTGTAACATCTAATTTTTGAGGGGCATCCTGTTTCAAATGCTGGCATTACAAGGTGGCGGGGGGTGGGCTTGCCAGAGCTTGTCCCCACTACTTCTGAAGTGAACTGTTGTTGCTCTTACATCATTGCAAATTATTTATAATGGGAATGGGGGCACTTTTAAAAGCATGGACCTGAGGGGCCACCACTGTTCCCAAGGAGGTTAGGGAACTTGTTAAGGGTTACAGAGTAATGGACTCTGGTAGGATTTGAACCTGAGTCTCCTGGTTTCTGTGCTTGTGCTTTAACCACTAGATGACCCTGCCTCCATATACTGAAGTTGTTGCTGCACTGGTGGCCTATTCCTTGTTCTAAAATCTGTGGTGCCCCACAGCAGCAATCCGATCACCGATGCCTAGTTTTTTATTTTGTTTTTTATTTTTATTTCATCTGATTATTCGGAAACAACCTTTGAGTATGAACTCTTTTACAAAGGTTCCACGTCATTCATGGTACAATAATTACAGAATATGCATTTATAACACATACATGAGTATACAATGCATTGAACAAAAGCAACACTGGAGGAAATTGATTAAGAAGTACTGTACATATGCAGATAAGTGCAACCAGTTACAGTATATGCTTCGGGTAAAATATGCAGAGGCTATAACAGTGGTCGGTTTTGGCCTTGTCAATGCAAGGGAAAGGACCATATTTACAAGATTTTCTCTAACTATTGTTGTCAATCAAAACACAGAATGCTAGTGCAAGTACAAAATAATACAAAATGTTTGTAATGACACTCAAAACTCTCTTGTTCCACACAGATTCATTTATTGGGTAAGTCTTTTTTGATAAAACAAACATTAATATAAATACAGGCACTTCCTTAATTTAATATACATGTTTTAAGTATTGTACATGTCAAATCAGCATTGCATCACACTCACACTGTTAGAATGGTATTAACTCACCTGATAAATGTGATTATTTGAGTACCCTTTATAGTACTCCACAGTCAGAGCCATCGGGTATTCCTCATCCATCCTATAGGTTGACGCATGATCCAATCAAAAAACAGGCTGGCTGAGGCCAGCCCCCTGTCCCATCTGAAAATCTCCAGTGTGAATCTTCGTTAGCAATTACAGGTACTGTATGCTGATAGACACAGAGGGGAAAAAACAGAGGAAACAGAGAGAACAACAGTATCTTCCTGTATGCTGCCCTCTTTGAAGATTGCCTGGTAGCCTTAACTGTCATATCACAGTAACAGTGAATAACACTAGAGATAGTAACAGGTCACTTCATCTTTTATTTAATAAAGAACATTCACTTCCATCGACATTTTGAATATGTCTGTTATTTAGAGACCTTAATAAATAATTTCATATCCCATTACATTTCCCGAATGATCACTTGAATGCTTAATAGAGTCCAGTAAATCACCAGAGTTCAATCACATCTGCCGGCCCAGGTGGGGCTGTGGAATACTATAAAGGGTACTCAAATAATCACCTTTACCAGGTGAGTAAATACCTTTATGTTTCATACCCTTTATAGTACTCCTCAGTCAGAACCATTGGGACCTTAGGAGCAGTGTGGTCATAGCATGTGTTCTGGGTGGGATACAGTTTAGGCAGATTGATTGTCTTTTATCTAGATTGAGCACCTGACATTAGTACTGCCCTGTCAAGGGAGGCTTTTTCAGCAGAGTCCACATCCATCTCTGGTGAAGGTGTGTATGGAAGACCATGTCACTGATGAGCATATGTCTGGTGCTGAGACTTCCCCCCTCTCTGCTCAGGATGTGGCAATCACTCTAGTAGAGAGAGCTTTTATTCCTTGTGGAGGTTCCTGACATACATCTCTGTAAGCTTTGGATATGGTTTGTTTTATCCACCTAGCTATTGTAGCTTTGGAGGCTGCCTGCCCCGCCCTCTTTCCTGTGGTAAGAATGAATAACCTGTCTGTTCTACGTGAACTATTGGTCATACTGAGGTATTTCTTTAGCTGGTGCCCAATATCTAGGGGGTGAGGTGCCCCTGTGTCATGGCTGTGCCCTGTCCCTAAGAAGGGTAGTTGAATTTCCTGAGCAAAGTGATACTGAGTTGCTACCTTTGGTAGAAAGGAGGGGACTGTTCTGAGTGTTGCCCCACTGTTGTGGAAAGTGAGGAAAGGTTCCCTGCATGATAGTGCGTGTAACTCTCCTATCCATCTAGCTGAGCACATAGCTACAAGGAATACTGTTTTTAGGGTACACCATTGTAGTGACTCCTGCTGGAAGGTGTGACCTTGAAGTGCCTCTAGCACTATGTTTAGTTGCCAAGGTGCTCACGTTGGCTTGACTCTGGGTGATGCCATCTTGACTACTTTGAGTAGCCTGACTACATCAGGGTGCAACCCTATCTAACCTATTCCAGGTAATGAGCTTCTTATGGCAAAAATGGCAGAAGTCTGTACCCTGAGCAATGCTGAGCTGAGTCCCTTATTTGCCCCATCATTAAGAAAGTCTAGGATTTGAGGCAGTCCTGTGACAGAAGAGGGAGGTTCCCTTCTCCATACACCATTTATGAAAGATCTGCCACTGTCTTTGATAAGTTGTGTTGGTAGATTTTCTCATAGATTGTAGCAATCGTTCCACTACCCTGCTGTGGTAGTGCAGTTTTAACAGTCTGTACCTTTCCATAGCCAGGTCGTCAGTTTCAGCATTGCTTGATTCTGGTGTAGAATTGGGCCTTGGCTCAGCAGATCCCGCCAGTGAGGTAACAGCATTGGTGAGTCCACTGCCATCGCCTGTATTAGAGAGTTCCATGGTCACCTTGGCCAGCCTGGTGCTACCAGAACTACTGTCAACCTCATGGCTTGAATCTTGTGAAGAACCTTGCTCAGCATGGAGGTTGGTGGGAACACATAGGCCCACTGGAACTGCCATGTTGCTGACAGAGTGCCCACTTCTTGTGCCTTGGTGTCTGAGAATCTTGAATGATATACAGGCAGTTGCACATTCTGTTATGATGCTACGAGGTCTACCTGTAGTGGCCCCCATTTCTTCTGGATCCTGCAAAATATTTTTTGATTGAGTTTCCATTCTGCTTGATTCATGGTTACTCTGCTCAGCCAATCTGCCTCTGTGTTGACCAAGCCTGCCAGATAAATTGCCATGACTGATGGCACATTTTGCTCGGCCCAGTGCAACAGCCTGATAGATTCCTTGATCATGGCCTTGTTTCATGTGCCCCTTGCTTGTTTAAGTATGTGATCATTACTTGATTGTTGCATCTCACTAGAACTGCCCTGTGTGCAATGAGTGGTTAGAAGAATGCCAGTGCTAGTCACACTGCTTTCATCTCCAGCACATTTATTGGAAGAGCTGAATCAGTTTAAGACCATAAACCCTGAGTTATGTGGTTCAGGTATGTTGCTCCCCAGCCTGTCAGACTTGCGTCTGTAGTGATGATGGCTACGGCTGGTTGTGCTAGAGGGCATCCCTCTAAGATGTTTTTCCTTAGTGTCCACCACCTCAAGTCTGATAGTATCTTCATCGGGGGGGGGGTCACTCAGGTTCTGAAGTTTTGAGTGGTTTGATCCCATGTTTCAATCAAGAACCTCTGTACTAATCTCATGTGCAGCCTGGCTCATGGCACCATATCTATTAAGGATGCCATAACTCCTAGCACCTGGAGGTAGTCCCAGACTGGCCTTCTGGGTCTTTTGAGGATCCCATTGACCAGGGATTAGATATTATGCACTTTCTCCTCCATCGGGGTCACTCAGTTGAGCCGGGTATTTATTATGGCACCCAGTTGGACCAGGGATTGTGTTGGCAGTAGCTGGCTTTTTGCTTTGATTATCACCCAGCCATGTTTTAGCAGACATGGCACTGCTATATTTGTGTTGTAATGGGCCTGTTCCATTATTCGTGCTCATAGCAGCTAGTCTTCCAGGTAGGGGATGACGTGCACACCTTCTTTTCACAGGTGTGCCACTGGGACGCTTAGTGTTTTGGTGAAAACTTGGAGGGCAGAGACAAGACCTAATGGGAGACAGGTATATTGATAGCATTCGTCCTGAATGTTGAATTGCAGGTATTTGTTGTGCGACTTCTGAACTGAAATATGTAGATAAGCACCCTTCAGATCTATTGGGGTTAGGTAGTCCCAAGGTTGGATGGTTAGTAAGATTGACCACAAAGTCTCCATTTTGAACTTACTGCAGACTACGAATTTGTTTAAATACTTTAGATCCAGGACTGGGTGCATCCCCCCAGTTTTCTTTGGGACCACAAAGAACAAGGAGTAAACCCCTGGGGATGGGTGAAATAGCCCCATTTTGTAGAAGGTCCAGAATTGACAGTTGAATCACTTGTGCCTTCTCTGGGCACTTTGGGATTGGGGAAACCAAAAGCCTGTGGTGAGCTGGTTTGTTGGTGAATTTGATGGTGTAGCCCTTTGTTATGACTTCCATTACCCACTTGTCCGTTGTTGTTTGAGCCCATTGTGTTGCAAACTCCTGCAGTCTCCCTGCTATTGGTGGGTTTGCATGGGTCTGCATGGCTTCATTGCTTTTTCCCTTGGTGTTTGAAATTTGGCTTGTGCCCGCCATTGCTGTATTATCTGCCTGCATTATTTTTTTTGTCTTGTTGTCATAAGGCTTGTTCTGAAATTCTGGTCTTGAGTCCACTGCCTGGATCCCTGTGGGTTGTATGCCTGGTTTTTCTGACTGAACATTTTCTCTTTAGGTCAAAAGGACCTGTCTGAGGGCAGGTAGACATCTTTGCCCCCTTATGCTTGCTTGACTCCCCTGTTTTTGAGGTATGGGGTTATGCCCTTGCCAAATAGAGTGCCTTCTTTGAATGGTAACCTCATCAGTGTGATTTTGGACTAATTATACTCTTGTCACAACTTGAGCCATAATGCCATCCTAGCTCTGTTTGCTAGGACAGCTGTCCTCAATCCGAATCTCATGATGTCCAAGGAGGCATCCATGATGTATTTGACTGCTTGGATTGCACATTCTGCTGTGGAAAGTTCTGATACCGGCTGGTCCACTTTAGGTGTTTCTCCCCAATATTCACTCTGTGTCTGCAAAAAGGAATACCAATTACCTACCAAGCTTTGCTCTGGCATTTTGATGGGTTCAGAAGCATCATACTCCTTATTTAGGATAGTCTCAATGGTCTTGAATGTTGGAAAGTGAATACATTCTTCTGGGACCCCCATTGACAGAAAGGGGTCCTCTGACGTGGCTGGTTGTTCAGGCTGCTTTGCAATTTTAAGTGCAGACCTGACCATTCTGATGAGCTCATCAATGTTATTGGCATGGTACATCCTGGTAGATTTGTCCATGTTGGCCTTGACTGGGCCGGCCAGGGTCTCTGACATGATATTGTTAGTGTCCAGTCTGGGCCTTTTTCTTGTGGTATCTTCCCCCAGCCTTTCAGCTTGCTAGGGTTTGGCATGGGGTTACTGGCTTTAAAGGCTTCCAGAATTTGGAACAGTAGCTGAGCCTGGCTGGCTTCCAACGTTATTGGGGTGGTTGGTGGGTGGGGGTCTCAGAGTCTGATCTCCCTTCAACCATCGCTTGGCAGTCCCCATGGGCTGTTAGCATGCACACTGTGCAGGCCGTGTCCCTGTCATCCTCTGGGACAAGTATTCTGCATTCCCTGCATTTCCTCATAATGCCTGATGCATTCTTAAACCTGTTGGTTTGGGATAGAAAGAACTGCAGCAGATATGGACTAGGCATGAAGAATCATCACATACAGGCTGACCGGTTTGCCCAGTCTTCCAGATGAGAGATATTCCCACTCTGTTGGTGAGATACAGTTGCCACCACTTTAATAGAAGTGTTGCCCCTTTAAGAGGTACTCCAGCATGTGTTAGGGAATTGTTGCAGCCCCAGGAAAGATGACCACCTAGAAGTCTCACAGGAGCTAGCATGACTTGGGCAGCTCTATTGAGTCAATTGGTCCCAGCTAAGATGGCCACAATGCTATTATGAGAGCTCCTGCGAGAACTGCAAGGGCTGCATGCCTTGCCAGTTGCTCCCCAGTCTCGTGGGAGCACACAACACTCTGGGATGGGCCAAGAAGAGAGGAAGACAGCATGGATTCTTAGAGTCTCTGTGTGCAGAGAAGTTGTGAATTTATTGTCCACCGAGACAAAGGACTGCAACGCTTGGGTCAAGGGATGGCCCTTGTTAGCATGGCCTAGTCGTTCTACAGAAAGACGCTCATCAAACCATTTTGGGATATGTGAACAATGAGGACCCAAGGAAGGTGCAGTCCACAAGTTATTAATCAAATAAACACCCCTTTACAGTTGGGTGAGTTGCACTGGGCTGAGGAGACTATGGAAGGTCCTCAGTCCATGCGGTCGAAATTGTATCTGATGATGAATTTTGGGGGATGCATGGGCTGGCAGCGGAGGGATCTCCAGGAGGGATCTCACCACTGGTGTGCCCAACTGCACTCTCGCATGTGGTTACTGTCCAGAGGGCGCTCCGTGAGGGACCTATGAACTGTGGGGTAGTCAGCTACAGGGAAAGAGCGTTTACAGACGCTGATGGCAGGCCTGCTCTGATATGCTGCGGATATGGTCAGGAAATGCTACATGAGGGTGACCTTCCCATGGTCACTGTGCTTTATTTTCATCCTTACCCCTAAGCACTTATCCTTTTTTACATGACCTATGCTTCACGATGCAAGGATAATAGATGCACACTCTGTATATTTATGAGACAAACTATTAAATTAATCCTGATGACTACCAGGCTTAGATAAAAAAATCTGAAAAAAGGAATTACCTTGTAAGTTGAAATAGCGATTATTGGGAGCCAGTCTGGATTGCAACCAACCTCTTTAGATGCTCTAAGTAAACTGGAGATTCTCAGATGGGACTGGGGGCTGGCCTCAGCCACACTGTTTTTTTGATTGAATCATGCATCAACCTATAGGATGGATGAGGAATACCCAATTATTCAGACTGTGGAGTACTATAAAGGGTACAAAACATAATCGCTGTTAGAATTGCACTTCAGGATGTGCAGGACACTTAAAGGTTCCCCAATTACTCAGGAGGGAACCAAATGTCATGGACATGGTTTACTGGTGGAACTGCATTTAGTGCAACACCACTATCTTTGTTGCTCTGATGACATCATCCTCCAGTAATGTTGATAGAAAAATGGAGCAGAAACACAATAATAGCTTCTGAGGTCTGTAACGTTTTTTATTTACAACTAGATTTGGACAGAAATAGGACTACTGGCAGCCAGAAAAGGCACACAACACTTAGCCATAAGGAGTCAGGAAAATGTTGCTGTGAAAAGAAGTGAGACTTCCCCTGTGATCTTGATGGAGGTTTTCTTCCTAGCAGTACATAATCCTTAGATAGTAATGAAAGCATACCATACAGTGCGGCAGAAATCTGGAGTTTTCGACTCTAAACTTATAATGCTCACCTTGGCAGAGCCATATGGTAACTAAAAGGATTTGTCTGGGGGGGGGGCACTATTTTCTTATTCTTTGTGATGATATTTAATCTTGGTTATTTTCTAAATGTTCAGGTCCAAGTGGAGACAGAAAACCATTCCAGAGGTGGGGGGAACTTATAAAAGTTCAAATGGAAAGTTCTTCCCATCAGGGGTGGGAACATGAAATGAAGACACTTAACCTGGCATCACTAGAAAAAGGCAGGGAGTATGCAGGATCTGTTTTAATGTTTTGTGCTCCTGTGGAACACTGCTGTATTGTCACACACAAGCCTGTCCATGACATAACTCTTTCAGTCTATTACTGAACTGCGAGTACTGCTGCAGTCTGTCAGTATTCTCTTTCTCTTGGACTTAGACAATTATCTCTTTTTGGTATTTTTCTTGATTTAAATGTCCCTACCCTGCTGCCCTTTGCTGTAAACACACCACACCGTCAAGCCCCAAATTCCCACGCTTAAGGATTTTTCTTTTTATAACATTTTCACTGCTCTGTGTTGTTAGACTCAGCAGGTATTGATGCCTCCTTGTTCCTGAGCTGCATGGCCCTTCCCTTTTCCCTTTGCGTAGCATTCAGAGACACAGAGAGAGAGATGCAATGATTGGGCTATGCAGTAGTAAGCTGTATAAAAACAGCCACTTCATTGACTGGTGGTGTCTATGTCTTATGTGATCGCTACATCCCAGAGCAAGCACCACTGAGAATGGACAGTGTGACTCTCACAGT
This sequence comes from Neoceratodus forsteri, assembly GCA_016271365.2. Lineage (NCBI taxonomy): Eukaryota > Metazoa > Chordata > Ceratodontiformes > Ceratodontidae > Neoceratodus > Neoceratodus forsteri. Next base: position 681,094,835 of record JADMNL010000022.1, on the reverse strand, counting down.
TGGGGAGATCATCACAGATGGCAGTCACATGCATCAGGATTCCTCCAACCTAGTGACATCTCTTGAGCCCATTGCGATTGCATGCCTGCCTCAATGTGCCTCAAGTGGCCTACCAGTTGGAAGGCAAGCATGTTTCATGTTAGGGGAAGGGTCACGATCTGCCAGCCAGCAGGCACAGTCATGAGGGGAAGTCACTGAACAAAAGAAACAAACAACACGCACAGCAGCTATACTGATCGTGCCCCCCAATGTGACACATCTGACGTGACTGAGTCAAGTCAGTAACTTATCATTTTTGTTTAAATAAATACAAACTAAACTTAAAGGGTTAAAATGAAAAAGAATTTTCTGCATCCCAGATCCAGATAAATAGCACCAGGTATCTGCGAGGATATATGCAAAGAAGGGGGTTATCACATTTTGCTGGCTACACTGAGGTCACAAGCAAATCTAATTACTTAAAACAACAGAACAGCACAAGACTCAAGCTTGTATTAGCTAAGTATTGTTCCATTAGTTCACTGACCTGCTTTATGACTTTCTTCCTCAGCTGGTTGGGTTTATAATGCATGCTAGTAACTGAGCTTTATATCAACAATTCATTTGGGATGAACTGAGTTAAAGCCCAGTGACTCACTAGCAAAAGCTTGCATGATAAATGAATAGAAGAACTTGAAGCTCCCTGACTCCTACTTGTAGGCAGTGCAGATAGCTGCCAGGGACTCCCAGCAGTAGTCCTAGTCCTTTATCATGCTCCTGAACAAACATCATGGAGATAAAAAAAAAGTACAAAAACTCCCATTGTGACAGCACTGAGCAAAAACTTGACCTCTCCCAGGCACTTTCTATCTCAGGACTTCTCTCTCTCTCTCTGTCTCTCTCTCTCCCCCTCACCCGGGGCAGCTAGGCTGGGCTTCTTTGACCTTATCTGACCAGCACTGATTTTGATTGAAATCAACATCGACCTGTATTTACATATTGTCTATATTTTATGGGATTGAATAATTTCTTCAGTGAGAAAGGGGAAATTGTTTAACCAGGAAAGGTATACTAAGCTGGAACTTGTTTCCTGGTGCAACCTGGGAGCACAAGGAAGTTAAATGACTTCCTCAGGGTCACACAGTATGAAAGTGTGGGCTAATGGGATTCAAACCCAGGTCTCAAGGTTTGGAGCTCAATGCACTTAACCACTACACTATACTGCCTCCTAAAAAGTGTCTCCTGCATAAAAAGTACAGGAAATGCAGCAGGAACATCGTGAATAGAACTTTGATAAACAACTCACCTGCTACTACATAAAACAACTGTAAAACTTTCTTTACAACATAAACTTGAAAAATTCATTCGTTTTTCCAATATTCAGTTTTTCTTTCACCTTTCTCGCTGAGGGATTCTGTGGTAACCAGTTTGCAGACAGGGCAACTTCCTCATTAGCATGGGATGCAGATGACATCTGTGGGCTGTCAGTGAAGACTACAGACTGATCAAGATCAACAGAGCTGGTAATCTTTTTAATTTTTAAGAGTGACAGGCAAAACAATTTTAAGCCTTTGTAGAGTCGTACTCACTGACAGTGTTTGTCTGTTTCCAGTGTGCTGGCTTTCAAACACAAACCTATGAAATCAGCTGGGGGGGTTCTCTGCTGGAAGGCACTCCATAATACCTTAAATACATCACAAACGTATATTACAGGGTTTTACGGCACCCAGTTTTGGTAGATGTTGACATCTACCAGTAATTGCATTTGTTTACATACATGTTATAGTTCTGCATAATTCTGTGCTTGAGTTTTCTTTGTTCCGATAATCAAACTGGCTGCATGGCCATCTTGGTTTATGCCCTGCCTGCAGCAGGTTGCTTTCTTGCTGTAGAAAGTAAACCAGGGGCTCTGCTGCCTGGGGCCCACTGTCTGTGGCCCAGAGGTCAGACTGAGCCCTGGCCATTATGTCCCTTGTCCTGCACTTCAGGTCAACAGCCCATATCCTCTTCTGCTCCACTGTCTGGTCCCTGCCTCCTGTGGTATTCACAGACTCTGTGATGTCCTGCCAGGTCTTTGCTATCTTATCCCATGTCCCCTGCAATTGTTCGCCAGTTCCTCCATGGCAACATAAGCATGGGCCAATGGCATTACCTCCTTTTCTGTAAAGCTCCTCTTTCGCAGTCTTTCTTCCTCCATCATGATACCTGTTGGAAAGGGGAGGATGGACAACACCGAGCAGTGTGTATATACAGCAGAGCACAGAGAACAGGTACAGTGGCAAGCAATTCCCTCTGGCCCCTGGTCAGGACGTGTGCATGTCCCTGCAGGTCAAAATCAAATGCACAGCTTGCTGCCTGCCCATTACAGACTTGAGGACATGTGCAGATACACCTACAGACAATTCTAGATGCTATGAAGATCCCTGTCTCTGTTGTAGGCCATTGCAAACCACAGTTACCTTTAGCTGCCTGCAGTACCTCTATGGAAGCTGTGTGGTGCTGTCTGCTCCTACTATATGCTCCAGGCACAGCTAGACATGTAAATGACAATACATTCCAGTAATGACATGTAAATGTGGATTTAGGGCATGGGCTATGAAACTAGATCATTAGCATACACTGTTTGAATATTGCATTTCTGCATCTAGTGCTATTGTGATAGTGCAGTGCTTGTGCTAGCACAAAGCTAGTGCTATGACCCATGAGGCAAATGCCATGAGACTGCACAATGCTTACTGAAATCATGGTGTTGTGTGTCTTGCACACTATGTCATTGAGCTACGTCACTGCGCACGAGCACTGTGGTGCTGCCCTTGTGTACCATGTGCCCTGGAAGTACATTGCTGTGCATGTGTGGGCCGACATCTCCCACCAGAAAACATGCTTAGTGATTCGCAAACTGATGTTAGCACTGTGCTAACATCAGATGTACAGCACTAAAGCCCATCCTAATTAGTACAGGCAAGGCAGCCCAGAGAACAGCTGGAGGAGTGAGAGGGAGTTGACAGCCAGGAGCACAAGGATCAGGAACCAGACAGCAGGACACTAGGTGGTTAGCTGTGGAGCTGGCCAACCAGGTCAACCTTGTGCTTGACCTGGAGGAATTGCTGCTGGAGGAGGAATCTGATAGGTCCTGGTGGAAGGTGTGGGCACAAGTGCGGTTGACCAGGTCCACCACCGTTATAGTGACCTGTACCAGAGGGAGCAAAGTCAACTTCAGCAGCTGAGGGCTATAGTAGACAGCGACAATGTGCCACAGCCAGGTGAGTACAGCTACAGTAGCTGTATGAATGGTTGCTGTTTTCTCTGAGGAACTGTGCCATGTATCCATGTGTACCTGTTGAGTACACTTTGTTCTATGAAAACTGATTCTCTTCATTTTCTTATGTAACCAATGAAGGTCTATGGGACCACTGTCCCTGTAGATGCCTCCATTGCCCTGTACAGTACAGGAATCACTCTGAAACTAGGAATCATGCTGCTTGCCATATCACTAAGGTGGTGTGATACCCCATACTGTAGGTATGTGATCACTGCATGTTCCTAGGCACTGTGTCTGGTTGGATGAATATATCCTGTACCTAGGTGTGTACATCTAGCCAGGCTGTTAAGTGTACCAAACAGCATGTTGCCTCAGCCAGTGTCTCGTCCATGTGCATTGTCAGTGGTATGTAGCATGGGTGCATATACACATATGCCATATAATCCACAGATTACAATTGTATTAGATTGGTTGTAGCACTCTAAGACCTGTCATTGGGTTTGGTTACACCTATGGCATGATATCCACCCTTACTGTTGCGATGGTATGATTATTGTGCTCAATTTGTATGAGACCTCATGCTGCATGCACCCAACTAAGTAACATTGGAGGTACATGGTGATTAGTTGACATGTATGGGTATGTTGGAAAGGGGTGCTGAGGACAGCAGCACAAGGGCACCAAATGGGCCTTGCATGCACAGTGCTAGTTGCTAGGTCCAACACTGTTACATAGAGTTGAGGCTGTGCCCAGTCCTTGGTCTCACTTGTCAGTGTGCCATGCCATGGCTGTGCATACCTGTCTGATGAGTCTTGGTATGGTCCTGTCCATCTCCACTGTGCATGTGTGGCTGCAGTGGCACAGTACTAGAGTATAGGCATGTGTAGTGTTGAAGGTGCATGGTAATGTGCCTTGTGTTCTGATGCCTGCTATTGATCACAACTCCTTTGTTCCCTTCACAGAAAACTAGAATCAGTCAGGGGTGTACAGGGCTAGCTAGGAAGCACAGGGCAGCATGATACCAGATGGCAGGAGGGGGCTCACAGCTGTGATGGCAGAAGGTGGCCATTTAGGGTGACCGATCAGGCCTTGGCCACATATACACATGAATACCCTGCATTGTGTGTTTTGTAGTCTATGTTGCATGTCTACACTATGCTGCATGTTTTTAATGGGGTGGGGGATGTTTATGTATGAGTCTCGCTAGGTTGCATGCATGCCTGTGAAGTCAGCACCTCAGTGGCTGAGAACCTGGATGTCTCCTCTTCTTTAGGGAACTGTCCTGCTGCTGATACTGTTGTCTGGCAGGGTCTGTGCCATTTAATGGTATGATCATCATTGCAACAGCCATGATGCCCTGTGTGTACTGTGTCTTGGCATGCATTACACCGTGGGGTCACCTGTGTCACAATCTTGGTACAGCAGGGCAGTGACAGTAATGCTTACTGCTTCAGGTTGCATGCCTATCATTGTTTGTCAGGTCTGTTGTACCACATGGTTGGGTCTAGGTATATGTACCTGTCTAGCAGTGGTAGTCTGGCAGTGGTAGGAATTGTCCACTGTTGTACCAGTACGCACCTGTGACATGCCATGAGCAGCATGCAACATCTGTGGCAGTCTGCCTGCACCAGTGCCATCTCCAGAGCCACTTGCACTGGGTTTCCCACCATTATATCATACCAGAGCCAGCCATGTGTGGCATGGGGTCCTTAGCATGTATTTGCTCAGCATTCTGATGCATAGTTGGTAGTGTCTACCCAACACAGTGATGTCCATTGTGGGGTCATTCAACAGTACACAGGCAGTGGCATGAATACATTACAACATCACAGGAATGTCACCAGACTAATGACCTGCATAGCCTCTGTATATGGGGACACTATCATTAGGGAGGGACTGGCATCTGTCTGGATGGAGGGTGCCTATTGGTGGCTCTGCATCTCACAACAGTGTTATGGTGACTGCAGTACAGTGTGTTTGTCACTCACTCACCTATCACACCACTGCATTCACATGTTACCTTGCCTGCTGCACATGGTACCACATGATGATCCCAACTATGTACAGCTATGCTCTGTGTACACCACTGGTGTGTGTGTGTGTGGGTGGGCCCAACCCCTGCTGATGCTGCTGGCCTGGGTGGTTCATGCATGTGCAATGCCCAGCACACTTGTGTAGACATCTGTGTTGGATAGCTGATCTGCAGGGTGCTGGTTGTGTGGCTGTACCTTATAGCCACTGAGGCTAATACACTGCCTATTGTGCTCTGTCATAGCACTACTGTAACATGTGCTGTGTTTCCACATCTACCATATCTGCCAGTGTCCTGTGTCACTAGCATGGCTGTGTACAGCTCTGTTGCAGCACGGCGCACTCATTCTATGTGCAGTCCTCTACTGTTCAGGTATGCAGTGCAGAATGTGGTATGCCACACATATTACATTGCAGCTATACAACTCTCTCCACCTGTGTGTGGCATGCCATCCCATATGATGTCTGGTTGTACACCTGTTATGCACATTATGCCACTCCCGTGTCTCTCATTCTTTGGGCACAACTGCAGTGTCTTTCATTCCATGGATGCCCAGAGTGCTGCCAGAAGGTGTAATACTTTAAGAGATCCAATACATTAAGTGGTTCTTCGCTACTTCAAAATTACATCATGCATTTTAAATAACTTTGGTTTATTTTTGGTTACCATGTTACTTTGAATTGAATTTAATTTGATTTCATTGATTTCCAGTAAGTGTAGTATGAAACAGATGTATGTCTCTTCAATGCCATGCCCCTGACACAGAGAGTCCTTCTTGAAGTGCCAGGGCAAGCTGTGGTTTTTGCTTTTGTATGTGATTCACCCACTTCATGTGAATAAAAGCTGTTTTTTAGAAAGACTATTCAGCGTGTGGGTAACTTTCTCCCTTACACCTCCATGAGTGCTCAGCTTGCTTTCTCTGGAGGTGGCAGGATGCCATGCTCTAGGAGGGCAGGGATGATGTAAGCAATAAGACATGACAGGGTGTGCATTACGTTGTGATAACCACACTCCTAGGGATGTAATTAGGAACAAGGTCGAAGGCCGAGAGCCAGTTACCCTTAGGAGTGCGGTTAACACACTGTAATGCACAACCTTGGAGTGTCTTCTTGTGCTTATAAAATGGACTTCCTTCATTTAAATGTATTTAGGAATTTAAGAAATTGTATAAAAAAACTATCCTTGCATTTTATGTTAAATAGTTCTTCCGCCTGCTGGAACGTTAAGGCATTTTCGCTTTGCCTGAAGAAGTTTGTTCAAATATTGCATCCGGATTTGTAGTTTTCTATGTACCTTTTATATCTCAGCTCTGCTACCCACCCATCCCCAACTTTACTAGCTTAATAGCGCTTTCAAAACCATTAGCTTTGTTATATATAGAAGTGTGTGAGTGTGAGCAAAGTTTCACTCTTTAGTAACTGCTGCCAGCCACACGCTCACTCAGGACCAGGAGTGTCACACTATACTGACACCAACTAGACGTGCACTTAGCCTCGGCAGTGCTACTCTGTGGAACCCATGCTGGCCGCATGCCCGCTTGTTCCCCAGCTTGTTTGCTTGGTAAACACAATGGAAACATCTGTATTGTATATACTTGGGCTGTAATTTTTATTTAACATTTATTGCAAATGAAGCTTTAACAACTATCAGGGAGACAGACACATAAAGCGGGTGCTGCGAGGGATACAGTACAGAAGGAGGGAGACAGCTCAGTGCATTTTTCTCTGGATCATTTTCTACAGCCTGTATGTAAGTGTGCAGATAATAGCTGAGAAACCAGCCCAATGTATTAAAACAATCTGTTCTGTGATGAGGGGGAGCCATAATAAAGAAACTTACTGTACGTGGTAATTGAGAGTGCTGTCTATTACATGTCTCTCTCCCCCACCCTTCGCACCCAAGATAGTCTTTATATATTCTGTATTTTGCAAATTAGGCAAATGTTATTGGTACCTTGCAATGTGAGTGTGAAATAGTGGTAGAATGGAGCTGTTTTAAGATTTTTGATTGAAGTTTCTGGTCTCAGCCATTTAGCGAGGGGGAAAATGGCGAGTTCAAAATACTGTAAAACTCTAAGTGGAATGCTGAAACAGAAAGCACAGAGCTCTCAAATTCTGTAAACAGGCATTTTTTCTGGCATTTGTTATTTATAGTGCAACATTGTCCTATATTGCACTACAAATAATCAATTGGAGTACTCCATTGATCTCTGTCATTTTATAACTGCTCTTATGCTAGGTCTGCCTTCTGCGAACTCTGGTCAGGCAGGTTGAGACGAATACCAGGACCATCCAGAACCATTTCAGTGGCCATTCAGCACCAGAATTCACCACCACTATTACCACCACCAGTACAACTACCTGCATTCCTTTGATTTGGTTGCCTATGGACAACAGTTTTGTTGAGAGATGGTTGCTCTTTTTTTATTTAATTTGTATTGTACAGGTGGTTGTCCTTTATTTTTAATTTGTATTTGATGGTGGTTGCCTTTTTTATGCTGTTGTTTTTGTTGTTCTTTTATTGGGCCATTGCCCATGTTTTTGTTTTAATTGAATCTTTTTGATATCTTTGCTGCTGTGCTGTGTGATTTTCATTGGTGCTTGCCACTCCTGCCCCCACCTGTTGCCCTGTTCTCTGGACTACAGCACTATAGTGTATGGTGGAACGTCGTTCTCCACAGAAATCGATCATTTTCGAAACCTTGTAGTCACACACTAGTGACGTTCGCAGTACAACAGAATGATGTTTTCTACTGTACTGCGAACGTCACACAGTGTCCTCGCGCAGCATTTGACAGTTAGGGCTCACTCCATAGACAGGACACATGGCGAAAGCAGCAATATCGGGGGCAGTATTAATGGTTAGTGTGAAAACGTTCACAATGTAAATTCTTTTTTCCTTCTAGTAGCTGTTTTTCCCAAAAAACGAGTTCCACCATATACTATAAAGAAAAATGCATGGGGAACAGTTGACAACAGGACATCTTTCACCTCGTTGGCACTATGAGGACGGATTACCTCTCAAGCTGCGCTCTCGAGGTAATCTGTCGTCATAGTGCCAACTCGGTGAAAGAATAGCCCTGTTGTCAACCATTCCCCATGCACTATCCTATATATATTCAGTGCTGTGCTTGTGCCCTGTGCAGTGGTGTTGTTCTGCACTACACAGTTGAGCTGCACATTTGTACTGCATTGTTGCCCAATATTCAGACATGTTAGCATGGATCTGTTTGCACTGATTCTGAATATCTCTGTGGGGCCTGTAGTGGTGCTAGCACTAGGCCTAGAACAGAGCTAGCACAGTACAATCACAACTGGCTGAATATGAGGCCCATTGACTTAAAATGAATGTACTTATAGAAGGAAAAGCCGCAACTTTCAGCTAAGGAGCCTTAAAAGCAAAATGTGTATTGATAGTATCTGCAGTAGCTGTGACCAGATAGTCTGGAGTCAGTAATGATGAAATGATACAAATTCTACAATAACAGTGGAGCTTACCAGGATGCAGTGTAGAATGCTGCAGAATTCAATAAACTTACTGCAGGAACTGTACAGTTTCAATGGCAGTTGATCCCTTGTCATGAAGGAATCTCTAACACTGCATTGCATCCTAACGGGCTCCACCATACAGCTTTGGTGCACGCTATATCCTGACATTTTGCAGAGGAGCGTACATTTTTTTTGGAACACATCTAGAATTTTTTAAAAACCTTTCATTTGCAGCAATATAAGTGAAGTGTTAATTCTTACACATTGAGAATGTAATAAATCAAAATAATATTGATTAGTTTGGTTGACATTGTATAGTCCAATTTATAATCAGCAATACATCTGTATTGCAATTTAGGTTTTTAATTTATCAGCACTGCAACCAGCTTCATGTAAACATGGGATCATTGAAAACTTATGTCTTTGAGACAGTAATTCTCACAGGGGTGGAAATAAGATTTCTTGAAAGATGCATAGCAACTTTGGCACTTGAAAGCTGAACACTCAGATGTCCAAAAAATGTAAATACAAACTTTTAATGAATTGATTTTTTTTATCTGATGTTTTGAGACTGATATAAGAAAAATCCCTTGAGTAGCTATGTTTTGTTCATTCAAAATCACATAGGTCTTTAAAGTTTTTCCTTTCAAATATGTTTTCTTTAAACATTTTGAAATGCTAAAACATTGCCGATATCAAACATTTGTTTTCTTTTTGATGAATGATTTTTTTCATGCATCCTGTGTTAGTCCTTGAATGTGCAATATATTGCATTCGGTCAGAGTCACCACTGACCAACTATGAACTGCTTTGAACTCAGCATGACAAATCTCTTGACATTTGACTTCTTCACAAGTAATCCTTGAAAAATGGGACTTTTAAAAGTGATGCATATCTGTGATTCAAATAACTATTATGTATTGAAAGGTTTTAAGGCTGTCTCAATAAAAATTCATTTTTCTCCTTTTAATCTTTCTCCTTGAAATTCCTACATTTGCCTATCCCTGTTTTCATTGTTTACTTTCTTTATTTTCTTGTCAACATTGACTTAAACTACAATATTATAACCATTTAAGAATGATACAGTTTTTAGAAATAATTCAATTATGGCTTAACTTGTAGATGCAATTTATAGCCAGTTAGGTGTTACAGCAGCATAAGTATTTTGTGTGTGAAGACTTTTTTACAGAAGCACTCTTAGATGTATAAAAGTAGTTTATGGTGATTTTTAGGGAGATGACAGCAAACCATAGCTGAGCTGTTCTGACACCAGAAGGGCACAATAATACCCACTGCTACACAGCAAAGAGTGTCTCAGGGAGGTGATTTATCCTATGATAAACATTTTTTTTTATTTTGCCAAGTTTGGAGTTACCTTTTTTCTCTAAAGTGCAGTCTTTTTAATCACATTTTTGGTTGTCTTATCATTATTTAGACACCACTATCAGTCTTTGGTTTTACTTAAGAATCCATCATCCAGGTGTCAGTTGCCACAGAAACAGGAGTAGCCCATACAGTGGTAACCAGCTTGATCTTAGACTTTACCACAAAACAGTTTCATTAAAGTACTTCAGTACAGTACTTTCCCCTCATTGTAGTATCATGCAAGGTACCACATTAGCTGAAGTTCTGTCTATGTGCTTAGCACAATAAGGTAACACTTCAGACAATGTGGTACTTTGAATAATATTGCTGTAGTAGAAAATGCTGTACTGCGGTACTGTACCCTAATATAGTAAACTTGTTAGAAGATAACAATGGCTATATAAGCAATAGGACATGACAGAGTGTGTACTAGACACTTCTAATGCATGGCCAGGGGCATAGTAAGGCATGAGGCTGCAGTCTGAGTGCCTTCATCCCCTAGCCATGCATTAGAGGTGTCTAGCATACAACCCCCGGAGTGTCTAATTGCACTTATGAAATGGGCCCCTGAATTGTACATGCATGTCAAAATTAAAATCAGTAGGATTAAGTAACAAAAAAGTGAAATCTTTGTCTTTATTTTAAATAAAATGGTCCCTCCACCTGCATGAGTCTGCTGTATTTTTTTCTGACTTAAGGACTTCTGTCCTACTGTGTCTTCCATAGTTGTATTTTTTTTTCTGAAGTGGTTGTCATGGCTCCCCACCCCAATTGTATTTGTTAGTAAAGTGTCCAGGATTTGATTCAAATACAAGATACATCCCATGTGTGGGATTTCTTTTTAACATTTTTCAATCCAGCAATCTGCCATTTGAGGCAGTGAGCGAAAGATTTCTGGCAGGGTCATGATCTGGGGTCATGATGAGTTCAAGCGGGTGAGTAGTGCAAGCAGGATACACAAGTGTTGTGAATAATTTACATCCCATGTCTGGGATATATTTTTAACATTTTGCTTGTTGAGCAATCTGTCCTTTGAGACAGTTAGGGACTGCATTCGAGCATGGTCATGAAGGGTGCGAGTGGGCCCATAGAGCAAGCAGGCATGGGTGACTGTGGTGAGAGGCTTGGAGGAAAGATTCCAGAACTGCTATAGAGATATTATCTTCTGAGTGCATCTGTTTTTGGTTACAAGGAAGGCTATTAGTGCAGCAGAAAGTTAAGGAGATCCATGTGAGCTATTTTTGTTCACCATGTAAAAAGGAAAACAAGATTTGCTGTTTACTTTTGAAATCAATCTGTGGTTAGTTGTGATTAGAGTGGGTGGGCCATCAGAGTCATAAAAAGTTATGGCACTTTGCAAGAAAGTAGGCAGCACAGTGAGAAAGCAGGCAGCATGGAACAGAACTGGGAGTCTAAAATGTGGTTATTCAAAAACTCGCATAATGGACTTAAGGAGCTTGTTTTCATTATAAGGAACTGTCTAAAATTGCAAATTTTGAGTATTTGTTTGTCTCTTACTTTCTACTGGGGAAAAAATGATGGCAGTTTAACTTTCCAAAAGTCTAATCTTGGCACAAGGATTTTTAAGATGCACTGCATCCTTGTCGGTAGGATTAGTTTTTAGCCATGCACAATACACTTCTAGCTCAGAGTGCTCGAAATCATAAGCCCTTTTCATAAGACTGTATGTTTTTGTGCTACAGAAAGGAAGTATACTATTCTACAGAAGACTCATTTCAGAGAAAGTTCATTTAGGTGTAAAGAAAATATGTTTTTATGTTTGTAATATATTTGTGTATATTCAAAGTATTATGTACAACATAAAGTCAAATATACTCCAGGTAAGATGTAGGGGTCATTAAAAGTGTATTTTACTAACCATAGGACTAGAAACTTTTTTTTTTAAGTGAAAGTTACACTGTATAGATATATACTTTCAGTGACTCAACGTACTGAAAAAAACATATACAATATTATTTAAAACTGGCATAGGAAGACAATCTTGCACACTGAAGAAGTGGAAAAAACCATCACGGACAAGAGGATGGCACTCAAGAAATATACAGTAAGTCAAAGAATACAGACTCAAAGAGAAAGGCATTTTAAAAACAAACTCTATCCAGAGCCGATATGGCTGTGGCGAGCTTGAAAAAGCTCCAAGTATCGAGCACCATGAGCGCCGCTGAATGTCACCCCACATGCACCATGCAAGGAAATTTTCAGCACTGACAAATGCTTGTTTTTTGTTATCTGCATGGCTTCCAGCAGTCTAACTGAGATGAAGACATAATCTCTGATTGTACACTGCAGTCATGAAACATTTTAGTATAATTCATCTTGATCTGTGCTGTATATTAGAATGTAATCCAGTCAACCCATTGCTGACCAGGGAAATTCTAAGTTGTGAGAGCATCTCTGACAGATAGCAATGCTCACAGACAGGGGTGCCAGAAGACTGAAATAGATGGGTGTGCTGAAAATTGGAAGGGCATTTGTTAAGGTATAAAAGGGCATTTTTTACAAACCTTTTTTCGATATACACCATAATACAACAGTATAAGATAGTGTCAACCACAGAGATTAAGTATTGCCAGTGGCAGCCATTCTAATGTCTAGAGCAATTAATTGCAAATACTGTATAGTTATAAAGTCTGCTTTTAAGTATGTGAGATAGTTAGATATATACTGATTATGAATGCAATGCATATTTTGCTAAAAAATTAAATTGATGTTGATTAACAAATACTGCTGCTTTAAGTGAACAAACCACTAACATACTTTCAAGGAAAAAAATATGCAGAAATGGGAAGTACCGGATTTTAAAAGTGTAAAATTATTACCATTCTTGTGTTATTCGGACTTTATAACATAAGAAGCATTACTCCACTGAAAACAGGGTAGTGTATCTCAACTGGACAATCTATCTGTCTGTCTATACACACACAGACACAGACACACACACACACACACACACACACATGTGTTTAGCAAATAAGAGCTATGATTTATACTTTTACTCTGAGATGTGAAATGGTCATGGTGCCCCTAGTCCAGTAATGCATAGAGACTTAGTGAAAATTAATACAGAAGGCTATTCTAAATCTTACCAGCAATCACACAACATGATATTGCTAGAGGGGCATGTTTACATCATTGTACTACTTTTGTTATAACAAATGTGACTTCTTTTAGATTCGGACAGAGAGACTGTATGTTTCTTACTAGGAGGCAGTATAGTGTAGTGGTTAAAAGCACTGGTCTACAAAACTAGAGACCTGGAGTTCAATCCCATCAGCTCCCACTTGAATACTGTGTGACCCTGAGCAAGTCACATAATTTCCTTGTGCTCCCAGGTGACACCTGGAATCAAGATCTGGATTAGTGTACCTTTCCTGGTGAAACAAGTCCCCCCCCCCACCTTACAGTACATTGGCTTGCTAAATGAAGTCTGGCTGTGGATAAGAGCTCTTGCTTTGACATTCAGGACTTCATGTAGTATAATAGTGTATTGAAGAAAAAAAGACTTTTTGCAAGAGAAATGCTGCATATAGTGGATACATGCCTGAACCAAAACAGAAAATGTATATTGTCTATTCAAGTAGGCAGTATAGTGTGTGGTTAAGAGCAGCGAGCTGCAAACCTAGAGATCTGGGTTTGAATCCCATCAGCCTCCACTTGCATACTGTATGACCCTGAGCAAGTCACTTAGCTTATCTGTGCTCCCAGGTCACACCTGGAAACAAGGTCTGGCTTAATGTGCCTTTTTTGGTTTAACAATTTCCCATTTTCCTTTCCATATATCTGGTAGGGTTATAACAGGAAGCTGGTATGCATAAGAAAGATGGCAAATAAAGTGATATTGGAGGCAGCCACATTTGAATGAAAATAAGTGCATGGGATTGTGTATAACATTAAGTGCTGCAAATATAGTTCTGTTTGTCATTCATGCTAAAAAAAATATTAAAGTGATTACAAGGTCTTATACAGGTGACAATTTCCCTGTTTCACAAAGGCATTTTTTACATCAGTATCAAAATGAAACCATCACTGGATCTCATTTTCCGTACCAACCATATGGCTTTTTAATACAGCAAACATCATGGTGGAGGTGTCAGAAAAATGGTTCCACCATGCCGTGGTGAGACACAGAACAGTAACTGTCAGTACAGCAATGGCACAACACTGCCAATTGGTGTTGTCCTGTCACTGGAAAAAACTTTGTTTTCTGTGGGGGGCTACATCCCCTACACCCCCCCATACAGATGGCTCTACCCCTTGCACCCCCCAGACTTTAAATAACCTGCTCCTAGTTGGAGTTGGTTCAGGAAGGGGATGAACACCCCAGAGTCAGCAGTGTTGGGAATACAGTGGACCATCATAGTGAACTGTTGGTATGTCGCTGTGATGGTCTTCACTGTATTCCCATCACTGTTGCAATGTGATACCCAGGAAAACACCCTTTCAGTAAGTGTATGTATTTATTAATACACCGTTCTTATTTGTATTTGTTGGGTTTTGATTCATTCAACTTTAGAAAAACATATTGCTGCAGGGGAAATATGTATTTAAAAAGAAACACATGTTAACAGTTGAGAAAGCAAATGAAAAGGAAGGCAGTCACCTGTTAACAATGTGCTGGACTGCTTTGAAGGCTATTAAGAAGAACTAGAAACTGACTTATTAACTGTCCTCCAGCCAGCCAACATCAAAGTTATAGCTCAGGATCTGCTGTTACATTAGGCATGACAAGATATAAACCATATGTTGATCTCAGCATAGTAATTTCACAAAGCAGGCTATTTGAAATGCAATAGAAGTTTAATAGAAAGAAGGGAGTGTGTCTAACTGCCATAGAGATTTGTAGAATGGAAGGCTACACTGGAAACTCCTTATGGATGTGTTCCACGGAAACAATCTTTTCAAGGGAAAGCAGGATGGCTGTAAGCTTTACCCACAGCCATAAAAAAGATAAAGGAGATCAAGAATGTCTTCAGTAGAGCAAAATCAGACACATTACAATAGCTTCATAGTAACAGGAGAAAAGGATAATGACAAGACCTTCTTTAAATGGAAAGCAAAAGATTGTATTGATAGGCTAACACATGGAGAACACCATAGAGGAGGATATGATTAAGGTGTATATCCTTCTACAGACTCAGCTGAATTGGCTGCTACAGCATGTATCCACCCAGCCCCTACTCTGTCTTAGATGAGCCAATATATTTGCTTTGTGCATGTGCACAAGCAAAAATAAAACAATATTGCATCTTGGCTGGGATTTTTTTCTGGGTAAATACAGTGTAAAAGCAGATAAAAGCAGGATGATGCAGAAAATGAAATACTGCATGTTAATAAATACAGGATAAAAAGTAATACAGAGTTTTATTAATAAACACATTTAAAAATAGTTTAAATTAGGACCTTGAAGTCATACTTTAACACACCCCCAAATGCAGCCCAGATAGGGCCTGCATATTTAAATTAATGCAGAGTTTTACTAATAAACACATTTAAAAATAGTTTAAATAAGGACCTTTAAGCCATAATTCAGCACACCCTCAAATGCTGCCCAGATAGGACCTGCATATTTAAACTATTTTAAATACTCATTTAAAAAAATCTAAGCTAGAATAAGTTATAGTAAATGGGGTGACCATGCACCAGTGCAATGTGTACACATATTTCAGCTGAAATTCTGTCAACAAACTACCTAAGGTAGAAACTACAGAAAAAGGAAAAAATTGAAAAGTTTAAAAATGTAGGATCTTTCTAGACAGCACTTTGGGGGAGGGGGTGCACTGGATACTGACTTGTGTATAGTATGCATGGCCACCAACTAGCATCCCTCCTGCTGTAAAGTATAGCCATAGTACTATAATTATATTTATAAAATGGGTATAAACAGTAATGTCCATGAAAAAGAAATTGCTGAGGATACAACAGAACTTTGTGACATAATCAAAGCAAAGGGGCACACACCAGTCATATTAAGGATTTTTCCAAAGCTAAACTGTCACAAGGAAAAAAAACTTACAATTCAAAGAATTAATGCCCACCTGCAAAATAGGTGTGAATAAATACAAGGGAGATCTTTCATAAAAACAAAACAAAACAAAAAAAAAACACCTCTGTGCTATGGATGGCCTGCATCTGAGTCCAGCAGAAATGCAAACACTAGCAACAAAGATACAAGATGCTGTGATTAATGTACCTTTAAATTGTTATTTAGGATATGTGACAAACATATAAGCAAGGTTAAGAAATGCGGTAACAGAGGAATCAAACCTAAATGGCTCACAACTTCCTTAAAAAGACAAAGAAAAAAACAGAAAGCTTTTATTAAGTTTAAAAAGACAGGCACTGATGATAAATGGAAACAATTTAAGCATCTCCAAAGAACAGTGTAATAACAGAATAAAAAAAAAATAAACAGAGGCTGGAAAACAGTTTGCAACCTCAGTTAATAAAGATAATATGAAAAGGTTTTACAGGTATGTGAACCAACTATGAAAATCGAACTCTTCGCTACTGTATGTTCTATAATGGTAGATAACTAACTTATGCTAGAACCAGTAATTATAGCGAACAAATGTAATTCCTATTTTGGATCTGTGTTCTCAAAATGTACAACTGACACAGGGGATGGCCCTAATAATGCAGATGCAAATATAGTCATTATTAGGGACAGAATAAATAAACTAAAAAATATATACTCAGCAGGACTAGATAGCATTTCCCCAAAATTACTCAAATTACTAATGTCAAATATCACCATCCCTCTGCAAATGTTGTTCCAAAAATCAACAGTGGACAAAGAAGTCCCACCAGACTGGTTAACTGCGAATATGGTGTCTGTTCACAAAAAAGGGAATATGACTGACCATTCAAACTATAGACCCATTAGCTTGAGGTCAGTGCTGGTAGGTCATGTGTAACAAATCTGTCATTTTTCTATAAAAAAAAAATATCCAGGGTATTGGATGGGGGAGGACCAGTGGACTGTATATATCTGGATTTTGCAAATGCCTTTGACAAGGTTCCACATGAAGGTATTGTACAAAGCCTTTATGATAAATAAATAGATCACAGAATTGTGAGCTGTAATGCTGACTGGCTGAGAGGGAGAACACAGAGGGTATGCATCAATGGCTACTACTCCACCCCAGTGCGGGTGACGAGTGGGGTGCCGCAGGGGTTAGTCTTGGGACCGGTGTTATTCCAACTTTGTTTGTCTAGTATGGGACAAAGAACAACAAGTTGGCTGAGTAAATATGCTGATGACACCAAACTGGCAGGTGTAGCTAGTAACAAAGAACACATTGCTATTATACAAGAAGATCTGGACAACATATATAAATGGGACACCCAAAGAGGAATGAGTTCTAATACTGAAAAGTGTTGTGCTATATACTTGGGGAGAAGAAATGTGAAAGATGCATATTTTCTTAATGCAATGCCATTCAGGGAATCAAAGGAGGAAAGGGACTTAGGCAGAGAAATAAATGATGAACTTACATATGGTACATACTGTAATAAGTAAATATCCTAGTAAAAAAGATATTATGGGCCTTAAAGCTAAACGTTTAGAGTAGAAATGTGCAGGTCGTGTGATGCAACTGTATAGATCATATGTTAGGCCACTTCTGGACTATGGAAGCCCGGTTTTGGCCCAATTATAAGAGACTGTATAAACAAAATTGAGTGTATTCAAAGACACACTACAAAAATTATATATAAGCTAAATATAGTAACATACAGTGGTCACATCAAAGCATTACATTTCATTACTCTAGAGACTAGGAGAATAAGAGAAGACTTGTTGACATGATATAATGCAAGACACCTATCTACTAAATTAACTTGATATGGAATTCAAAAGCAACAGAACCAGTATCAGGGTGCACCCCCTACAGTTAAGGCAAAGGAAATTTAATAGTAATAAAAAGAAGACCTTATATACCTAGAGGGTGCTGTATCCCTGTAACAAAGTGCCACTACAAATCATAAGTGAGAACAAATATAATTTCAAGAGAAGACTAGATGCTTATAACAGGGAGGGAAACAAACTGACTTATGTGCATTATGGGTAAAGAGGACAGGTGCTAACATGGGTTTATTGCCTCTACCACTCCTTACACCTCAGTATGAACCTTAGTATAATGGAAGGTGATAGGCTGAAACAACATTGTAGCCATGCTTTTTTAATTTTGCTATACCACGTTAAATAACAAGGCTTACTAGAAGTGATCTATTTAATAACTGGAATCCGTGACTCACAGATCCAGTGCAATAACATAGCCCCAATTGTTTTCCCTAGTGAGTGGCAACCTGCTTTCTTCAGTGAGTGAAACTCAGTCAAACCACAAATAAGCATATGTGGAAAAAGGAAAAAAACTGAAAAGATAAGTTAGCACACAGTAAGTAAAGCCTTATCCTGGACCCGGACAGATCAGTTCTTACCCAAGTCATTGGCAGTCTCTTGCTCTCGGTTCTAACTGGCAGAGAGTGAGACCACTGGCACTTTTACAAACCATGCTTCTGCAGATGGAAGTGTGCTGCTAGAAAGCAAGACCCAAGGAAATGTTGGTCTTGCCTGTGGCCTAGTGACCCGGTACGGTCACTCTTTATAACAGTCACAAAAGTGACTGAGAATTATCTGAATGAATCAATGAAATAGAATGGTGGGTGGTACAGAAAACACTGTACAGATTAAACAGAGATGGGGTGTCAGACAAAACTTGGAAATTCCTTGATCTCCAGCACTCCTACTGTCAATTAAGTGGAGGGACTATTTTATTAAAAAAAAAAAAGAAATCTTTTGACAATTATTTTTTTAAGTGACAATATTTTTCAACATATACCCATTTTATAAAAGCAATAACACACTCCAGGGTGTGGGTAATTATGGAAAAATTCACTTCTAGAGGCAATAAGGCACTTGGCCTGTGGCCTCTTGCCTCACTATGCACCAAGGCAGGCATATAGTTCATACATAACATTGCTATTTTACTAGGTTGTGACCATGAATTATCAAGACACAATTTGTATTACTCCAGGATATGAAAATGACAGGTGTCATTTATCAAATGCCACCCAAAGTGTGATTTTTCAGAATGACCACAAAAAAATAGGTTTGGGAAATTTAAAAATGACACTTGAAATATTCATTATATGGGGTAAAAAATTAATATGTTGAAAACATAGGTTCAGTTAAATAACATTGAAACATTATGTTTAAATGTTGAGGAATGTCATTGTTTGTCCATTTCTTTGATGTATTATGAGATTTTGACCCCAAATTTTCAGCCTAGTCATTTGATAATATGACCTTATGAACACAAAAGGTGTTTTATAAGATCTTGGTCAGAAAGTAATTTTGTGGAATGCGCCTGAAAAGAGGTTCTGTGTACGATTTGAAAAATGAAACCTACTGTACATGTTCATGAGGTGGTGCAAAACAATGGCTATGTGAAAACTTTGGGGTCAAAATCAGGAAAAATATCACAGTTCTGAATAAATGTTGAAGAATTTTCAATGATTGTTCATACCTCTGTTGTTTTTTGAGATTTTGCCCCCATGTTTTCAACATCTGGTGGCACCAGCCAGGATGCAACACAATACTTTGCAGTATTACTGCAGTAAAACTGCAGAGTGCTGCAATATACTGCAGGGAACAATGCAAGTCAATGACAATTAGGCCCTTTTGTCAGTATTCTGTGACATGCTATTCACTGCAAGGTATTGCATTTCATCATGGCTGGCACTTCTGTAGTCTTTTTATGTCCCCACCTTCTGAATATGACAGATATCTTTAATGAAATTCTGGTTGAGAAGGTTGAAAATTTGAGGTACATATTTAAAAAAATTACACAGCTACAATATGAGTAAAAGTTTGAAATGCATTAAATAGCCACTAAACGGACTTGCCTTGATTTCAGTCAGTCCACAGTTGGACACAATAGAGAGAGGAGCTTTGCCAGCTGTAAAAGGATTACTTCATGTGACCCTTCCTATGTAGGAGAGGGATTAGAGGTGGGATGGTGGGTGCGGAGTGGAGGTCAGGTGGCGGTGTATGGTCAAGGAGGGTTGGAAGACATTGGTGGATGGTTTTCTTCTTTTCAGGTTAAACACAAAGAACAAGGAGGGACTTTACTGGTTATGACATTGGGGAATGGGTAATAGGCACTTCGGTGACTCAATCAGATGTGTGTGTTTGGGGAGGGGAGAATGAGCTATCTGTCATTGGATTTAAGAGATCGATTGGGTATAGGGATAGTGTCAGCAGGTTTTATCACCCACCACTAATTTTATTGAAAAGGTGGTTAGCTGGGAGGGGGTGCTAACACTGGTGTGATTGAGCACACACTGCTGGCTTTAATTGGATGTTGGCTTGTGTGAGAGGGGGATACCAGTGCTGGTTTTGTGTAGTGACTGGGTTGGGTGGAAGATACTGGCAGCAGGATTGCGCATCCACTACCAGTTTAGTTGAAGGGTTGCTGGATGTTGACATGGCTACAACAGACAGGATAATGCTGAGGATGTTTACCACATGTCTGCCATTCCTGTAGAAACAGAGTACTAAACATGAACACATGTGTTACATGTATAACCAACACACTCGCTAGCTGCATTTCCAGCTAGCAGTGGGAGCTACTTTTAAACTGTGAACTTTTGGCTGACCAACTGAAAGCAGCAGTGCTTCTTGGTGGAGGGACTTCCTGCAATACCTGGGATACCTTGCCCCAGCCGCTCATCAGTCACCATGAGCAGGACGTCATCAACAGCCATCTCTGGGGGTCATGAGTCAACTTGTGCTGTGACTCCCCCAGCAACCAACTCATATTCCAACTAGCAGCGAGAGCTGCTTTTAAACTGTGGACTTTCAGCTGCACAATTGAAAGCGATAGTGTTCTTTATGATGTCTGTGCATCTTTGCGGTCCTGCATGAGTGGTCCCAGCATTAGTGGCACAGCAGGAGTGGGAGTCACCAGAGGGGAGATGCCAGGATGCCAAGAGAATCTGCCCAAGTCCCATCCTGAGTGTGTCTGTAAGTGTCCTATTACTGTTTAACCTTATACATACTTTTCTATGTTTAGACCATCTGCTTGTAACTGGATAGGTACACAGTCAGTCTGCACTTCTGTTATTTGCTGTTACATTTGTGCTCAATGTGTATCGGACAGCCTACCCTGTATGCAGTGCTCTGCTAAAATTATTTGTTTTGTCTCTAACATGGTGCTGAAAATCAGCTTCTGTTTTAGGGAATCACTGCCTAAATCAGCTTACCCTGTCACAGTCAATACTTAACACTAGAATCGTTATGTGTCATATCATCAAGACCTAAGGTAGGTGGTTCTGCTATTCATCGTTGTTGTTTCGTCTGCTGTATTCCCTATCTAATTGTGTGTTTCTTATTAGTTCATTGTCACTTATCTATTTATTCACAGCTACTCATTCTTTTGACTGTTCTCAATTAGGTAGATTCCTACAGTATATCCTTAATTTACCTTTATTCTGTGGTATTCATCTCTACTGCCTGCTTAGTTTTTGCAAATTCACACCTGTCTGTCATGTTTTATTTTGTTTAACTTTCCATATATCATTATTGTATACTTAATTGTATTCAGCTTGTACATTATTAATGCCTGCAAATCAGTAACATTATATTTTTAGTGTATATCTGCTGCCTGTTTTGAAACTGCATTAGGTTACTGCTACAGTTTGTTTCTAGTTATCTCTGATGTGTAAATATCTATTAGTACTGCTGCTGCCACAGTTCATTTTTAGGTTACCTCTGATACCTGTTCAGTAACTGCATTATAGTTCATCTCTAACTTATCTCTGCAGCTTATTTAATTAACCTGCATTAGTACTGCTGCTGCTTCCCTGCCCAGCATTCCCTGCTACCCTATCCCTGACAGCCTTTCAATTTCCTCTCCCTCTGCTTATTCCCTTCGGCACCAACTCCCTATATAGGAAACCCTGATCTCTCCTTCTCGCTCTGTTAGTTTCCCTGCATAGTTAGCACTTGGCTGCCTTCTACTTCCTCTCCCTCTGCTTATCCCACTTGTACATTGCTACTTAAGATGTGATGTAACCCTTGTAACCACACCCCTGATGAAGGCTCTTGCCGAAGTGCTGGGGTCTGGGTTGAGAGCCCAGCTCAAATAAATGCATTTGCTGTAGGCTGCTGTCTGAAACTGCTATTTTGCCTTTGAGTGCTGTGTATGTGAATTTCATGGCCTATTTAATTAACCTGTTTTAGTGGTGCTGCTACTTCACAGACCAGCATGCTCTGCTACCCTATCCCTGACAGCCTTTCAACTTCCTCACCCTCTGCTTTTTAAGGGAGCTCCAACACCCTGTACATGGTCCCCTAATCTCTCTTTCTCACTCTGCTAGCTTCCCTGCATAGTCAGCACCTGGCTGTCTCCTATTTCCTCTCCCTCTGCTTATCCCAGACTGCTCCAACTCCCCTGACCATTCTATTCACTGCGTTATTTTCACAGCTGTCTTTCTATGTTCTTCCCCTCCACTTATTCCATTATGCACCAACTCTCTATATAGGGCCCCCTTATCTTTCTATTTCACTGTGATACTATCCCAGCATAGACCCCTCCAAATTCCTGTTCAACTGCTGCTACTCCTTGTTCCCCCACTTCTCCTCCCTGAGTGGCTCTCCTCCCTCACTTCTTCCCTCCTTTCTATCTCAGACCGCCAGGCCTCCTGTCTCTCCAGCATACTCCTAATTTCCCTATCTCTCCTTCCCTTCTTGTTTACCCTTGCTTCTCTCCCTCCCACTGAGTCTTCCTCCCTTCCTCTCTCCTCTCCTCTCCTCTCCTCTCCTCCTCTCCATTCCCCGCAACCTTTCTCCCGCCCTCCCTTCTTCCTGCCTTCTCTATTTCTCCCATTTCTTCCTGGCTTCCTAACTGCTCTCTTCTCCCATCATGCAGCCTTCATCTTGCTACTCTTAGGTCCTTGCTCTCCTCCTCTCCATCTCCCACCTGCACACCTACTCCCACCCTGAACTGCCATGCAAGAACCCCTCTGTTCCCATTGAGCTCCTTATCTACTGCTGCTATTAGCTGCAGGTGATATAGAGCCAATCCTGGACCTGCGCTTCCCCCCAATGCCTACATCCCCAAAGTGCTGAATGTGGTGCATATCAATGTCTGCAACCTACTCCCCAAAATGTACCTGCTACAACCCCTCAAGATCAACATTCATCCAGATATGTTGATTATCTCAGTATCCTGGCTTTCCCATGAGATTTCAGATACAGCAGTTGCCATCCCTGGGTAGTCACTTACCCGGCAGGAACGAGCTACAAGGGGAGAAAGTGTTGACATTTACCTCTCCTCTGCCATCCAGTTTGTCCCTATACTCTCTATCTCCTCCCCTCTGCTTATGAACTCCTACTCCTCAAACTCTCTCTCTCCCTCCCTTTCTGTCTCCCATATGTGTGTCTGGCATTTATTGTAGCCCAGGCCTAACCTCCCACACTTTTGCTGGTCTAGTCACCACTATCTCTCCTCTTGCCTTATCTGGTGAACTACTCATCCTTGGGGACTTTAATAAAAATTGGCTCTCCCCCTCTCTATCCAAATTCTGCCATAACATGAAGTCCCTTAATCTAACCAAACTGGTCTCTGATCCCACCTGCCTCAACCACAAATGACATAAGCACACCTTATTGGACTGGGCTCTTGTCTCCTACCCTTAAATTATTATTTATGCTGGCACCCTCTTGCATGCCCTAGGTGACCACCGCAT
Source organism: Neoceratodus forsteri (assembly GCA_016271365.2). NCBI lineage: Eukaryota > Metazoa > Chordata > Ceratodontiformes > Ceratodontidae > Neoceratodus > Neoceratodus forsteri. The sequence continues at coordinate 681,070,936 of JADMNL010000022.1, read as the reverse complement.
GGTCTACTGTGTACACAAAATATAACTACTCAAAGCCCTGCACCCAAATCCTTCTGATCTAATCCTTCCAGTCATTGAACTTATCCTCCCACCATGAGGACTTAGTGGCTATCACCTGGTCGCCAATTTCCTCTGCTAGCACCATCAACTCTTCCCTCAATTATTTCAAATCCATTTTTTTATCTGGGATCATCATGCTCCCCTCTGGAATACCAGGGTCCAAGGTTCTCACTTTCACTGGGTCTCAGCTGAACTACTGGCTTGCCTGGGTGCACAGGATATTGCACGAAAGGCTCACAAGTCCTTAGGCTCCTCTACTGACTTACTTAAATTCCTAGCCATTTGATATGCCTGCACCAGAGCCACCAGACTTACTAAGGCTGAGTACTTTTCCTCCAACTTCCAAAACAACATTAAGCATACCTCCAAATTTTAGAAGGTCATCCTCATGCTCTTTTCTCCCTCAGCTCAGTCCTCCTCCACAATCCTCAAGGAAAGAGACACCACCATTTCTGACTCACCTGTTGCCTCTGAATTCAATGCTTTCTTCACCTCCTGTGTGTCTTCCCTTTTCTCCTCTTTTGCCCCAACCTCCCCGGCCCCATCCACCCACCCCATCTCCTCCTTTCTCCTTCTCTCCTATTTCATCAGCAGACACTCTCAATGCCCTCCTAGTTCTTAACCCTCTCAAGGTCAGGAGCCCTGATGTGCTAGACCCTAAACTCCTCCATCTCTCTGTCCCTGCCATCAGTCTACCAATCACCTCCCTTCTAAATCTCTCCTTCTCCCATGCCTGTGTCCCCAATGCTTGGAAACATGCCACTGTTATAACTGTTCCAAAGGTGGTGACTTGTCCATTCCTAGCAACTACTGACATTTCTCCCTGCTTCCTACCCTGGCTAAACTTCAGGAACACCTAGTGCTTACTCAGGTCTCTTCCTTCCTTGATTTGTCACCCTCCTCCTTCACTCTTTTCCAGTCTATTTTCCATAAATCACACTCCACCATCTCTTCTCTTCTCCAGCTTACCTGATTCCATTCTGTCAGGCATGGATCAAGGGTAAGACCACATCTGCCATCTTTGCCAACTTGACTAAAGCTTTCGACACCATAGCTCACCCACTTCTCCTTGTTAAGCTTGCAGCTGTGGGGCTTTCCATCTCCAGTACTAATTGGTTCCACTCCTACCTTGTGGATAGGACTCAGTCAGTTAGAATTGGAGAGTCCCTGTCCCCCTCCATCAGCACTTGTGTCCCCCAAGGATCTGTTCTTGGCCTTATATTATTTTCAGTATTCCTAAATGACCTCCCTGCTGCTTGCACCTCAGAGTCCATCCATATGTATGCAAACAATACAGTTCTTTTTGTTTCTGACTCCCCCCAATCTGATGACCAGTCTGCAGTGGGACTTTGACAGTGTTCGCACTAGTTCCAATCTAATCAGCTATTCAGCAGCAACAAAAAAATTATCACTATGACCTTTGGTACAAGGCAAGAGCTCATCAGGCTTACTGCCCTCCCCTCCTTTCACATCCAGGATGGGCGTTCTGCTAGGGATGTTCCCTTTTTCAAGTACATCAGGATTTGGCTTGACCATCATCTCAACTTTTCTGAGTATCCACAAAAGACTGCACCCAAAACTAGGTGTGTTATACAGAAGCTGGAGCTAAATCCCCCTTCTGGCTCACAAAACCATTCTCCAGAAAATGATTCTTTGTATTTTAACGCAGAAGGAACAGGAGAGGGAGGGTTACCAGAAGAAACTAAGGGAGGCAGCAAAAGCAGTTAGGAGTGCTAAGGCACAAATGGATGAAAACATTGCCAGGTCAGTAAAAAGGGGGATAAAGCATTCTTTAGGCATATAAGCAAAAGGGGGGAGGACAAGGTAGGGATAGTAAGTCTAAAAGGAGAAGGAAGAGAGTGTGTGGAAGAGGACCAGTAGAAAGCAGACATATTGAACAAGTACTTTTGCTTAGTATTTACAAAGATTGGAGTGGGTGACAGGCGACAGATAGGGCAAAAGGGCATTAATGGAAGGGAGGTAGACACTAGCCCTTTTATGGAGCAGAGAGTCCTCAAGAAACCAGAACAACTAAAGGTGGATAAGGCAATTTGTCAAGCTGGGGTTCACCCCAAGATACTGAGGGAACTTAGAAAGGAGCTCACTGCATATCCAAGGGGCTAGAGGAAGGCAGATGTCTTCCCACTTCACAAAAGTGGGAATACAGAGGAGGCAGGAAACTGTAGACCTATAAGTCTGATGGTGGTGGTGGGCAAACTTATGGAAACACTGCTCAAAGAAAGGATTGTGGAATACCTTGTGGTTAATGGACTGCAGGATCTGAGACAGCATGGGTTCACAGGGGGGAGATCTTGCCAGACAAACTTGATTGACTTCTTTGACTGGGTGACCGGGGAGGTGGATCAGGGAGGGGCAATAGATGTGGCATACCTGGATTTCATTAAGGCCTTTAGCACCTTTTCACACAGAAAACTAGTAAGCAGGTTGGGCAGCCCAGGAGTGGGTAAGAAGGTATTAAAATGGGTCCAAAGCTAGCTGAGAAACAAAAGCCAGAGGGTGGTTGTAAATTGGGTTCCCTCAGAGGAGGACACAGTAAACAGCGGGGTACCATAAGGGTAAGTCCTGGGACCGGTTCTCTTCAATGTCATCATTAGTGACATCACAGAAGGGCTGGAAGGGAAAGTATGCCTATCTGCAGACAACACAAAAATCAGAAACAGAGTGGTCATAGCTGGGGTTTAGACAGAATGAGGAATGACCTGAAAAAACTGGAAGAATGGTCAATGGTATGGCAACTGGGCTTCAATACCAAAAAGTGCAAAATGATGCACATAGGGTGCAGGACCCCAATGGCAATGTACCAATTAGGGAGGGAGGAGGTGACAACAACAAAATAGGAAAGGGACCTGGGGCTTATCATATCTGATGACCTGAAGGTGGTAAGGCAGTGTGATAAGGCTGTGGGAAATATTAGTAGAATGCTGGGGTGCATAGGGAGCATTATCACAAGCAGAAAGAGGGAGGTGGTGTTGCCCCTGTATAGATCAATGTTGAGGCCCCATCTGGAGAACTGCGTCCAGTTCTGGAGGCCCCATCTCAGGAAGAATATAAATCATGAGGAGGTGGTACACAGAGGGCAACCAAAATGATGCATGGCATGCATCAGAAGCTCTATGAGGAAAAACTCAAGGAATTAAATATGTACTCTATAGAGGATAGAAGGGGAAGAGGAGACATGATAGAAACATTCAAATACCTCAAGGGTATCAATAAGGTACAGGAGGGTGGCATTTTAATGAGGAAGAGATGCTCATGGACAAGGGGGCACAATATGTAACTGCAAGGGGGAGGCTCATAGGGGCTGTGAGGAAGTATTTCTTTAAGGAAACTGTAGTGGATGCCTTAAACAGACTACCATATGAGGTGGTGCGAACCAAAATGGTAGCAGGATTCAAGTATGCATGGTATAGACAAAGAGGAACCTTAGTAACAAGGATGGGGGTTAGGGGGTAAAACCGCAGATTGCATATAATCTGCAGAAACACAGTGGGTAGAAAATTATTTGGCATAAACACAAAATTTGGGCACTCACCACCTTGCTATACAGATGGATAAAAACAGCTTTAATTAATTCAGTTAAAAAGTCATTTATTGACACAGAGCAGCAGTGCTTGCTGGAGTTCATACTAGAGAGAATAAGGAAGTCAAAAGTCATTTGCCCATAAAGACCTCCCCCACCATTCAGTGGCGATGACCTATGTCACTAACTTCAGTAAGGAATCTATCCAAACTTTTTTTAAATATACTTATACTTCTGGCATCAACCACCTTCTGTGGCAAGACATTCCACCACCTAACCAACCTGTTCTTAAATCCATTTCCTTTCCACTCTGTTCTCACCATTTCCTCCTTCAGTTGTTTATCAAGACAGCATAAATAATTAGGTTTATCTTTCCACTCCAGCCCCAGATCAGACTTTAACACTTCATCTTTCAAAATTTTAAATAATAAAAATAAATCATCCCTCTTTCTTCTACTCTCCAATGTCCACAAACTCAATCCCTGCAACCTCTCATCATAAGATCTATCCCCCCACCCCTTTATCATTTTTGTATAGGTTATCTGTGGCCTCTCCATTACCTTCGTATCGTTTAAAAGATAGGGACAGAAAACTGTGGAGCAATAATCCAAAATGGGCCTCACCATTATTTTATACAATGGCAGCAACACCTCCCCACTCCTGGATTGGAAGCCCCGTCTAATGCAGCTTACCAACTGCATAGCTTTACTTGATGTTTTTTTTACTTTGTGTATCACTTTTAAGATCATTCTGTATGTATACTTCCAAATCTTTCTCCCCCTCTGATATATTTAATTTTAATCCCAAATGCCATATGACTGTTGAACATTATGCCTCCGACAATACATTATGGTGCATTTTTCCTCATTAAAGGTCATACCATTAGTCCTTGCCCATTCCAATATGTAAATCATATCTTGTCCAAAAATCAGTCTGTCATTAAAGGTATCCACAGCTCCTCCAATCTTAATATCCCCTACACACATCCCATCTGACATGTTTTGGACAGGAACTATCCTTTATCAAAGGCAAGGGAACAGACATATTGCAAACACTTAAATACATATGAATACATGTGACTCAATGACGGCAGGGATGATTATGACAATGCTGATTGGTCAAACACAATTAATTATACAATCATTTATACAAAATCCTCTTAAAACCAGAACATAAAAAGATCAGTGCAAATCCATGAATAATCAGCAGTATAAATATCCAATCAGTACGACTGTTGAGAATAAAAAACAAGGGTTGGGGGGGGAGGAAAATGCATCGTTATTAAAACATGATAATAAAATCATGAGTACAAATCTCTGTGATGCTCTAATAAGTAATTCATACATATGAAAGGCTGTTATAAATATCCTATATGTATACTGATAAATTCTAAATAAAATAGCTTAATATTTATTTAAAAACTTCACAATATAGTTCATAGAATATTAATCATATTGTTTCAAAGCTGCAAAGTTAAGAGTTTTTCCAGATAAGGATGCAGATCAAAGCCAGTATTGAAATGTGTTTTTCTGTTGGCTTTAAGTCTTAAAATCCTGAAATTTTCTCATTTCAACATTAAGTTGTTGAAATTCATTCCTCTTGAATTTTGGCTAACTCTGTCTATAGCAATGAAATTGAAAACATGATTCATATCATCCTTAGCCTTCATCACATGAGCAGCTGTTGCTTAAGTTGCATCTTTTCTAGTGATCACCCTTAAATGTTCCCTCTTGTGAGTTTTAAAGCACCTGGTTGATTTCACCACATAAAATGTGTTACAAGACTATGTAGCCAAATAGATAACTCCTGTAGAACTGCAAGTGCTACAGTGTCAAATTTCAAATGTTTCATCACTGTTGCAAGTGGAAAAGTTTTTTCGACAAAATTGCAGTATATGGAATTTTTACACTGGTAACAGCCTCAATTTTGTTGTAACCATGTGGTTGTATGTTTATCAGTGAAGTGGCTGTGTACCAGAACATCTTTTAAAAAAGGGGTTCTTCTATAGGGCATTCTAGGCAGCTCTAAAGTGATTACTCAAAGTCCTGGGTCATCTGATAGCACACGCCAGTGCTGCATAATAATCCTTTCTAGATGTCTTGCTTGCATAGAGTAGGAAATGACAAAATTAAATCTTTTGTCCATGCTTTCCATTGTAACTTTGTTTTGTAACAGTTCTGTTCTGTCTTGGTGTTTTGCAAAATTTCTAGTTTCCAACATCTTTTCTTTTATTTTTTATTATTATAGCCCTTTTCTGTTAACTTAACCAACAATTCCTTCACCCCTTGTTCAAATGTTCATTGTAGCTGCAATTACATCTGATTCTCAGGAACTGACCTTTGGATATATTGGTAAGTACATGGGGTGGATGGCAACTAAAGGCCAGAAGTAACATGTCGCCACCCACTTGTTTCTGTAAACCTCACTGTCAGTGTTCCCCCTAAATACTTTGTTAAACACAAATCTAAACAGGATACCATTTCCTTGCTGCACTTGTAAGTGAATCTAAGGTGTGGATTGGGAGCATGTAAAAACTGAATAAAATTATCCAGATCTTGTTTTTCCACTTCCCAAATTAATAATACATTGCTATATAGTATTTCCAGACAACAATGTTAGCCACATATACATTTTTGTCAGCATTCAAAATCACATCTTTCTTTCATTTTCCTACTTAGATGTATATGTTCATTGTTACATTTACCATGTTGGAGTGGGGGGGCAGGGTGTGCTCTGAGTTTTTGGTTTTTTTTAGTGTGCCATATGCAGTAACAAGCCTCATTTAGAATCTCATTTATAGTTTGTGAAAGAGCAAGGGTGAGCAGTTAATACTGGATAAAGTTTGCAAATGGAGGAATATGTCTTTCTCATTTGGCTAGCTCCCCACCAGCTACCTACACATTGGCGGGGGACCAAACCTTACGTAAGCCATTTTTAGGCTGATGCACCCTATACAAAGGTAAGCCATTTGAGGCAGATGCAGTTTAGAGTAGGGACTCAGCTGGTGAATGGTCTCCCTCAGTGTTGGTAGCTGGGTAACTTCACAGCAGGGCCCTGAGGTGAATACCAAGAGACCCCCACTCCTTTTGAAATCAAATTAGTAAATTGCCAATCCAGGCTGAAAGAATAGGTTTATTGTTACAATTACCCTTTTGGGGGGGGGGAGATCAGGGTGTGCTGTGACTTTTTTTTTGTTGTCGTTGTATGCCATATGCAGTAGCACCCCTCATTTAGAATCCCAGTTATAGTTTGTGAATAAGCAAGGGTGAGCAGTTAATATTGGATATAGAGGATCACTCTGGCAGGAGTTGACCAAAGAGACCATGACCGGGTGCTCATGGGTGTCACAGTCCCAAAGTCTAAATGGGATCCAGGGGTGTTGGGGATGACGTTAGCTGAGGACGGCATCAGCATCAATGTGTCCAACAGATGCCTTGCCTTGGGAGTGCTCGTGGTACTGTGCAGGGTGCCATGGCAACTCCTGCGAACATGAGCCACCAGGGAAGCAAAGCCCACTGCAGTGGCCTGTGCAATCTTGTCCAGAGCAGTGGTCATGGCCACCCACAGTTGATGTGACTCATCAAGCAACAGGGCGTGTCTCATGGCATCATGCTCATCCATGTGCCCCACCTGCAACTGCAGACCACATAGCTCGTTCCTGAGTGCGGCCTGGCCTGCCACGGTTGTCTGCAGGAGCCAGATGTGCTCATTAAGCCTGTCAGTGGGTAATGTAATGGGGAGTCCTGGTCTGCTGTGCCATGTCCCTTGTCTGGGAACACTGCACAGGAGGCCACCGTTCAGGCAGGAACTGTGCGGGTTTGCACAGCAGACCCTGGGATAGGGGTGGACATGGTCATCTGGCAGCTGTTGCAGCACCACAGCACCCTGCTGGACAGTGCAGGCAGTTTCAGACCCCACAGTGGTGCTGCATACCCGGTCACCCCCAGCTGCTGCAGTGGCTGGCAATGGGGGGGGCACTGTGAAGGGGTGTGTGTGGGGGCAGGACCACTCACGCTGCTTGTTGCTGCCCGTGTGTATGCCACACAAGTGGTAGGGTAGGCTCTGCCTCTGTGTCCCTCTATCTGTGTGGCATTATCACCATCATCATCATCATCCTGCTCTTCCATGGCTTGTGCAAGCATGGTGATGTTGTCCTCCAACAGAAGACCAGACAAGGGTTCATCATCAGCCAAGCTCAGTAGATTCAAGAACATGCATGCTGAACATGCGTAGCACTGGCCACCACTCCAGTAGACATCAATGGTATGGCCTCATCCTCCACCGGTGCCATGGGATGGGCACTGGTCTGTGAAGCACCTCTGAGGCATGATGGAGCTGAAAGGCAGAAAAAAAGCATGGTGAGTGACACATGGCTGTAATGCAGGAAGGCAGTTAGACTTGGGGGATGTGTATGTGAACCACAGGTGCACCTGTGCCACCACACAGGCCTGAGACTACCATTGTGGTCTGTGCAGCACAAGCGCAATGGCAGTATAAGACATGCATGTGTGCAAAGGTGCACACTCATGGCAGCATGTGACACAGGGCCATAATGGACTGGCTTCAGCCAGGCCAATACCCCCCCATGACCAACCACAGATACTGCCACCCTGCTGTGGACCACCTGACAACTGTACCCAGTTGGTGCAGGGTCCCACAGTGGATGGCTGGGTGACACCGCACATGACATGGAGGCCCTGTGGGAATGCATAGCCATCTTCTGACTGTGTTGTTGGGCCCCCCTCACCCTGGGTCCTGCAGCATGCCACTGGTCATGTGCAATGACAAACAGGACAGCATGCGGGCACATGATATGGCTGTGTACTGCCAGTATCCCTGCACAGCACAGTCTGGACATGGTTCAGGCCCCTGTGTGTCATATCAGATACAGTCACAGCCAAAGACATGGTCAGATATTTCCTGAAATTTCTGTGATCTTTCTAGAGAAATTTCCACAGTAGGGCAACAGAGAGAAACTCTTTAGAAATTTTGCAAACTATCTGGAAATATCTGACCATGTCTGTGGCTACTACTGTACACCTGTTGCTGGCACATGCCTGCCCCACAAGGGGTGACACATGCATATTCACACTGCTGAGATAGGCTGGCCCCAGTCTAGAACCCCCCCCCAGGATACCCTCCACAGATACCCTGCTCATGGAGGCCACAATCATCTCCTCACCGGGTGTGAGGGTGGGTGCAGCGGAGGGGCCCCCACCAGTCTGTCTCAGGGAGGCCTGTATGGTGCCAGTTTCCCCTTGGCCCTCCACTTGTCACTGGTCATCCACTTCATGCACTCCTAGGGAGTGCAGTTGTACCTCCCATAGACATTGATATACTCAGCCACCTCCTCCCAGCCCTTCGACCTTTCCTGCTGGGTGTCTGTCTTGCCTGTGAGCAGTGCCTCAATTTGGAAGTAGGCCTCCACCAGTGCACGCTGCTTGTCATGCATGAAATTAGGTCTCTGCCTCTTCTGCTGCTCTTCCTCAGCACCAGACATCCTGTTGCTTGTGCACAGGAATGGGACAAGCATGAGCACAAGTCCAGCATGATCTGGAGCTGAGCAAGGTCCCCAAAAATGCAGGGCAAAAGAGGTCGTTGAATGGGGAAAATAAACAAATCTACTTTCCAGACTGCAGTTCCTGTCAGTTACCTGTGGTGTGGGGTATCACTTTAATGGCTCATCTCATGCAAAAGAGGTATGGTGCAGCCTGAAATGCTCACTTCGCCTTGTTATTGTGATTGTGACTTCTCGTTGTGATTCTGCCTTAACTTGAAGTATGGAGGAGTGACAACAATATTGGCAGCCCCCAGGCCCCCACACATCACATGGCTTACAGTACTGTAACTCACAAGTTGTACAGGAATGAGAATGCCTACAGCTGTAGTTCCCCCATGACAATGACCTGTATCACAAGACTCCTCAATTTGAAAACTCATATCAACGAGTACAGTGATGAAGTCTGGAGAGATACTACAAAACAGGCTTACATGATGCAAGTAAGCAGTAAAAAATTTATTTTGTGATTCGTGATGTGATCAGGAATCGTGACTGCATTCGTGACCGTGAAACATGAATTTATTTTTCTTGGACTTGGAGCTGACGAGCGTATTGGAAATGCAAATGCCTACTGCTGTACTTCCCTGATGACCTGGCTGTTCACAAAACTCATCAGCCTGAAAACTCATATCAGTGGGTACAGTGGTGAAGCCTGGAGAGATACTACAAAACATTCATTTTGTGATTCGTGACATGATCGTGAATTGTGTGCACCACACCAGTATTCTGAAGGGAAGCCAAAGAAACACCTGTGACTTAAGTAACTGATGTAGATTGGGCTCTAAAGAGATGCAAATGCACAGACAGATTAAGACTGTGCTGCACACTAAAGGGATGTAGATACAAAGGCACAACAACAACACCTAACCAGTGCTCACCATCAGAAATCCAAATTTGTAAAATAATACTTTTGCTATTGGGTGGGTAGTTGGGTAGTGCACGGCAGTAACAGTCCACTACTACCAGTAAAGATACCACAAGTAGTACAAAAAATTCATGCAGGTGCAGTGATAGCAGGTTCACACTGCTGCAATTACTCTGTGGCACAATAAATGGTATCTGATTTAATGGCACGCATGCATCGCACACACACTCACACACACACACACTACAAGTAATGCATAGCTAATTGAAAACCTTTATTAATCCAACCAAATGTTTTAAACAAACTGAAATTATACACTGCTGCACCACAACAATCAGCAAAAGAGTTCCAAGAATTACTGAAAATATTACTGTGTGTACATTAACACAGTTATACAGGAAAAATATAACCAAAACCGAAAGACTGCCTTTTTCTCCCAGTTAATCTACCTACACCACAGATATGCCCCTCCCCCAAAGCACACTTCACAGTACACAGACTAACTGTTCTAAATTAACATTAAAAAATCCACACACAAAAAATAAACACTCGATGATATGAGCACAGGAGGGTTTCCTGCAATCGATGTACTAAATTTTGAGTAAAAAAAATGGCTTAAAAAGGTTTTTTTAACAGCTTTAAGAGGATTTGAATGGCAGAGCTCTGAGAGGAAACTGTCTCCATCTTCCACTACACACACACTGCACAGAACTGAGGCTGTACAGAACAATCTAGAGCCCATGTGACCTGCAATCCCATGAAGCACTGCAAATTCACTTTGAAACTCAATAACAAGGCAAAGTGATGCAAAGTACATTGATTCCAGTGTTACTTCACCTTAAAATTGGTGGAGAAGTGGTTTGGGGAAGGCGAAGTAAAGTGAAGTCATTGTTTTCAATGGACTTCGCGTTCCCCATTATAACGCGAAGTACTCCGCTTCACGTTGTGGAGCACCTCGCGGATTCGGCGTTACTCCACGTATCACTTCACGGAGCAAATTTAGCCCACTTCACCCACCAGTAGTGTGGAGGAGCTGCAGGTGGCATGGACCCAGGTGTTGGCCTGTGTGGTAGCCTAGGCGGAGCACCAGACTGGCATACTCAGAACAGGGGAGCAGTGTCATCACCGTTATGGAGACCTCAGGCAATAGGATCCAGAGCAGCTCTGGAAGCTGCGTAAGGAGGTCCACATGGGGGCAGTGTCAGGCCCAGGTACATATGTACTGTGTGCATGCTTTCTTCACCTGTTCTTGGGGGTTTGTAGGTGTGCGGCAGGTGCGTGTGTCCCTGCCCACATGGTTGCCATGACCCTGGTTGCAGGGCTGGGTTATATTGCTGCCATACATCCTATGGCTTGCCCTGTGTGGACTGGTGATCCACTGTGCTGTTGCCATGGGACTGTGCTTCCACATTGTCTGTTGCCCTTCAACTGGGCACACATCATGATGCGCCATGCTGCATTGTGTCACTGTTTTGGGGGTGGGATATGTTCCAGCATACTGCTCACTGTTCTATTCCATTGTGTTTCCCTTGAAGGTCAGGAGGAGCATCTGCAAAGCAGGGTGGGAGTTGAGAAGCAGTTCGGAGCCACTGGAGGTGGCATATCATCGTGTGCCCAATGTCATTTGGCAGGTCAGTACACTGCATGTGCTGCCTCTGTTTGTACATGGGTTTGGAGGGGGTCATTGCCCACAGTGGACCATTGATTGCTTTTTGTGCATGTTTATGAGGTGGCAGTCACATACACACATGGATCATTGTGTTAACAGATGGTAGTCCCGCAGTGCCCATGGCACCTGTGTGTTTGACCCCAGGTGCCATGTTTGGTCCTGGCTGTGGGTGCCCACTGGTGCTCATATGGGGTAACCTCAGGGCCTGCATGATTGGTGTACATGGATGGCAGGTTCCCTTGCTGAGGGGGACATGGCCACATGTCTCTTGGCAACACCCTCTACCTGCTCACTGTGCCATTTCCCATTCACTGTGTGACTCTGTTTCTGGGCATGTTGCTTTTGCGTGCTTTGCATGGTGGGTTGACGTCCCTCTGCAAGGGGTCAGCCAGCATTGGGCATGCACAACCAGCCCATGGGGGGTGCCTATGTGGGCTATGGTACTGAGTATGTGTTCTCTGTTTCCCCACCATAGGTCATTGGGATGCCAGAGGAGCACAGCAGAGGAGGGGATGTGTGTTGGCAGGTGTCTGGCTGGTTTCTTCATTGCCATTATCTGGCACCAGGGGACTATACTGAGGGTAGCCTGAGAGATCCTGGCCAAGTTGCGGAGGGCCAGCCAATGGGCACAGGGATAGCCAGACCATCACCAGGGGCACTAGGCCTCTAGCATTGTGGACTTTCCATTTTGTACTTAGCTCCATTTAGACCTTCCCCACACCTACATTCCTCTTTGTAAATAGTTCTACCCCTGAATTCCATTTCTTCCTTCCACCTTCCTACACACCCCTGCTGCTGTGCATAGTTTTTATTGTTGTTGTTTTCTTGTTCTTCATGTTAGTTGTATTGATTTGTATATTGTTGGGTGTTAGTAAACATTTTTGCTGCTAACAGCCTGTGTCTGTGGTCATCACTGGACTGTTGTTACATTCATCTGTTGTGTTGCATGGCTGGCACAATACCTCTTGCTTACTGATGCCCTTTTGTTTCTGTGCCTTGGCACACCAATACACACTGTCCACCTTGTTTTACCCACACTGTGTTTGTCTTGCTGTCCCCGGGCCACCTCTGTGGTGTCCATTGGTGCTGCTCATGTTGTCACCTGCATATAGCCTCTGTTCTGGTGCTGTGCATGCCTCTGCTGTCTTCCTGGTCCCCCTGCTGCTGTGCTGCACTGTCTACAGTCCTGCATACCTGTGAACATGTGACACCTGTGTGGCCTACAGACATCTGCCTGTGTGCCATTCTGCCTCTGGACTACTGTGCCTGTGCTGTGGCTACCATGACCACCCTGCTTTGTTCATTTGCACTGCTGTCATGATGCATGGCTGGGCCATACTGTCCGTTGGGCCTCTGGTGCTGGGGTACTCCTTTCCTGCCCTCCTGTGTGTCATGCCCCTTGTGCCTCTTTGTTCCTGGGTTGGTGGTGCATGTGTGGTGAATGTACTGTGCCCATTGTGCACTTTGGCAGTGCCTTCCTCCACCTCTTTTGCCTTGGGGTGCTTCCCTTCCTGTTTCGGCTGTTCTACACCACTCAGTTTCCATTTCACATCCTTCCCTGTTACTCCACTGTCCCATGCCAGGTTGCCTCTTTTCCTATATTCAATCCTGCCTAGAAGCTCTTGTGCATTTCCAGGTGTGCAGTGCATTTCAGGATGTGTATCTCTGGTATATTCAGCCTGAGATGAGGTGGCATATCTCACTGCACATCTCGCGAATATTTCAATATTTTGCAACGGCACATCTTAGATGCGCATAGCAAGCACTTGCACCCTTTCCAAGTGCACTTTTGAAAATTAGGGCCCATAAGAATTTTAACTGAGAGCTGATCATTAAATATTAATCTGGAATCTTTAAGTTCTTACTGTTATGAAGCATAAATATCAAAGACTACAACATCTAGTACTAAACTCCCCATTTTGGTTGGAAAGGTGATGTAAACTTTACCATCACCTGTACACCTGCCATTGTGGATTTGCATGTTATATTCTACAAAACAAGAAAGTAGTATTTTTTTCAATTAAATTTCAGGATGGGGACAGGGGTGAGTCTTGACGGGGAGCAGTGATCAGCTGGTGGGGGTGAGATCACTAGGCACCAGGGAGCATGGAAATTGTAAATATTTCTTTTATTATTGCCCAGGAGGAGGGGACCCTTTTTTAAATTTTTAAATATACATTTATTTTATTTTCCTTCAAATGCGGAATTTCACCTGCAAATGGCGAAATTTCACATTTCTCCCCTTATTTTTCACCTGCAAAATATTCTACAAATGAAACAAATTTCATGAAAATTTTCACTGGGCAAAATTCCCAATTTTGCCAGAATTTCACCAGCAAAATAATATTTTGCTGTAGCTTTACTCCTTTTATGTTCTGGTTTTAAGAGGATTTTTGTAATAATGGTTGTATGATTGTGTTTGACAAATCGGCATTGTCACGATTATCTCTGATGTCATTGAGTCACATGTATTCATATGTATTTAGGTGTTTGTAATCTGTCTGTTCCTCAGAATTTAATAAAGGACAGTTCTTCTCCAAACTGCATCAGGTGGGACATGTGTAGGTGTGTTAGAACTCCTGGTGTACACTATGTCAATAAACAACTTTTTAAATGAAGTAATTTGAGCTGTTGATGTCAATCTGTATACTGTAGCAAGGTGGTGAGTGACCAAATTTTGTGTTTATGCTTGAACTTTTCTTCGTGAGCACCACCAGTCCTAGTGCGCACATCTTCAGTTTGAAAGGAATTTTTTTGGGTAGACTGGATGGGCCAAGGGGCCCTTTTCTGCTCACAACTTCTATGTTTCTATGTTTCTGTTGTTTAAAGTGCAGCTCCTAAGTCCACTCTAGCCAGACTGGAACCTCTATATCACTCCTGCTGCTGCTTTGCCCTGGACCTTCCACCTTGCACCCACCATTGATCCCTTTACACCTCCCTCTGCTTTGCCTCCCTTGAAGCCAGGCATCCGGCTGATTGCTCCTCCTTTATTACTAAACACTGGCATGGTTCTCTTACCTCTCCTCTCCCCCTTCCACTTATACCCCTTCAGAACTCTGACTTTCATTTCCTAGCATTCCCTTCAAGGTCATCCTCAGCTGGCCAGATTGCTTTCTCCTACTGCTTCCCTAAACTATGGGAATCTCTCCCCCTCTCCATCTGCTCTGCTTCTTCCCTTTGCTCACTCTTCTGTCTTCAACAAGACTTCATCTCTACCTCCTGTAATGCACCTGATTGCCACCTCTGCTCCTCTACTTAACTACTCACTCACCATCACCTCCTCGTCTCCATTTCCCCTCTATAATTTTTCCCTAGCTCCACACCCACCTAACCCCATTCGGAGATCTACTGTATAGCTTCCAATGCCACCTCCTGTATAGTGCCATGATGCACTTGAATGTTATCCTCTGCTATATCCAGGCCTAGTTTATATATGTTAAAGTTGTCAGTTGTTTGTTGAGATTTCTTAAGGCAAAGTTTGTCTCTCTGCCAACATTGTAAATATTGCTTTGATATGTTATACTTTGCCTGTCTTTACCCCTGACCCACCGGACACATCTGGAAATGCACTGCCACTCAGCTCAGTATGTCTTTCCTAGTGAAACTTTTGAAAATAAATAAATAATTTGCTGTTTAATGACCATAATTGTTACCTGTTTACCTGGTCAACTATCTACTGGACATGGATGTACTTGAATACTGTTTATTATGTTTGCTTGCACGCATGTGCAAGAAACATAGTGCCATCATCTGAGATTTCGGTGTGTTTCTCCTCCTCCAATTCAGTCAGTGTGTTGCAGGCGTGACCCTGTAAGCTAATGCATGCTGGAGCTGTCTATGACAAGCTCCAAATGCAGTGGCATAAGAGTTGAAAGGGGAGCTACGCTCAGTGAGCAGCGAGCAGATATCGCCTGCTCATCGCAGCTCCCCTACACACACACACCACACACACGATACTGCGTGCTGCCCCATGCACACACTCCATAGCCGGCGGGGTGCCCAATCCCCGTCGGCCAGCTGGCGCTGCCCCAAAGCCTTCCAAATGCCACGCTGGGTGCCCACCCCAGCGTGGCAACTCGATGAGTATAGCTGACGGGGTGCCCAACTCGTCAGCTTCACTGTCTCTCCTCCCCATGTTATCGCCGATGGGGGTGCCCAATCCCCATCGGCCTTACCCCCGTCACAAGGTGCCATGCTGGGAGCCCACCCCAGCGGCAAGTGATGCTTTGGCCGATGGGGTGTCCAATCCCCGCCAGCTAAACATCCCCAACCATCCTTGTGCCATGCTGGGAGCCCACCCCAGCGTGGCAAACGTCCCACATCATCACTGAAAAAAAAATAACCTGTAAAGAAAAACCGGTCCCACGTAGTCTCCCTGGCCCCCCTCCCACAACCCGCACCCACCTACTGCGTACCCTGCCTCCCCACACACCCCCTCACCCCATACTTTCCTCCGGAGCTTGGCGTGATGATCTTCGGTGGACCGGGAACACGTCTGCACTCTTCAAAGTTGACCGCGAACTGAGGAAATGCAGGTAAGCTGTATAATGGGCTAGATAGGGGGTTTTCAACTTTATTGCATATCTCAGGCATTTTTTGGAATTTTGCACCAAATTTTCAACATGGGGTTTTTGGGACCCCTTCTCATGAATGATGTCACTGTCATGACGTTATTCAGGCCCGAAGGGTGATTTCGCAGTCACTGCGCGAAATCACCTTTGGGCCTGAATAACACCATGACAGTGACATCATTCATGAGAAGGGGTCCCAAAAACCCCATGTTGAAAATTTAGTGGAAAAGTTCAAAAAATTGACTGTTTTACGAGCGTGCGTTGCGCAGTTCCTACACAGGCTTGTAAGTTCGTGAATTTTCAATATTTTCACTCCAGATTTTCAACATTGCCATTTCACCACACCTTCTTATGAGCAGTACAGCTGTCATTTTTTACATCTCACCCAAAATGTGTTTCCACCCATGTAATGCACAATGGCGCAGTCGGTGTGCGAAATCAATGTATGGGACACATTAAGAAAATCACAGTGACACTGTTCATGAGCAGAGGTCTTAAAATGGCTATGTTGAAAATTTGGTAAAATTCCTAAAATGACTGTTTTCACGAGGTTGCATTGCGCGGTTCCTCACGCACTCCTGTGAAGTTCAATTTTCAATATTTTCATTCCAGATTTTCAACATTGCCATTTTATCACACCTCCTATGAGCAGTACAGCTGTCATTTTTTACATCTTGCCCAAAATGTGTTTCCACTAATTGTAGCGCACATATGGCGCAGTCAATGTGCAAAATCAATGTATGGGACACATTAACAAAATCACAGTGACACTGTTCATGAGCAGAGGTCTTAAAATGGCTATGTTGAAAATTTGTAAAATTCCTAAAATGACTGTTTTACAGTTGTTGGCGCAGTTCCTATGCATGCTCGTAAGTTTGCAAATTTAATATTTTCACTCAGATTTTCAACATTGCCATTTTATTACACTTCCTTATGACCAGTACAGCTGCAATTTTTCATATGTCACCCAAAATGTGTTTTCACACATGTAGCGCACAATGGTGCTGTTGGTGTGTGAAAGCAATGTTTAGGACAGATTAAGAAAATCACAGTTACACTGTTCATGAGCAGAGGTCTTAAAATGGCTATGTTGAAAATTTGGTGACAAAAGTCCATAAAATGACTGTGTTATAAGTGAGCATTGCGCAGTTTCCACGCACCCTCATAAGTTCATGACTTTCTAATATTTTCAGTCCAGATTTTCACCAGTGGCATTTTTCCACACTTCGTTATGAACAGTACAGCTGTCATTTTTCATAACATGGCTGAAGTGTGTTTTCACACTTTCAGTGCAGAGATGCGTGGTCGCTGTGGGAAATCATTGTTTGGCACAGATAAAGAAAATCACAGTGACACTGTTCATGATCGGAGGCACCAAAATGCCTGAGTTAACAATCTGCTGTAAAAAATCCCCAACCTAATTATATTACGGGTGTGCGTTGCACAGTTTCTATGTACGCTTGTGACTTCACCATTTTTTTTAATATTTTTACTGCAGATTTGCAACATTGCCATTTTTTACACCTCCCCATGAACAGTACAGCTGTCATTTTTTATATCCTGTTTGGAATGTTTTTGCACCTGTGGTCCTAAATGCTTTAGTCACTGTGCATAAGCAGCTTTCGGCTAACAAACTGATATTCCCCCTGTTCATGAGGTGGGGTCACAAAAAAAACATGTTGAAAATCTGGAGTGAAAATACCAACAAATGCCTGAGGTATTAGGGTTTCCAACCATAACGCCCAACCCTGTAGAGAATGACAGGCATCAGGGGTGTGACTTGGGATTCTTGCCTGTGATGCTCATACCATTCCACACCCTGCAGCCAGTGAGAGACATCGAGGTATGCCTTGGACTCTTCGGCCCCAAAGTTCACCCCATTCTCCTATATCGCACCCATCTCACTATATTTCCTAATGAAATGGGATGCGCATAATGGCCAAAGACCCCAAGGAACACCGTGACACTTGTCAGTGTCTGCAGGGTGGGGTGTGGTGAAATGGCATGGCCGTTATGCCTGACAACCCAAACGCACACCCCAATGCCTGTCACTCTCTGCAGGGTGGTGGTGGGGTTGGCTTCAGTTCAATACTTCACTGCCATTCCTATTACACAGCTCTGTAACTTCTACACAACCACTGCCAATGCCAGCAAGCAAACATTCAGCATTGACAAATGCTTGTCTGTTGTGCTTTGGAAATCTCAATAAACACTTTTATGGTACAAAAAATAAATAAATATGAACGCAGTAAACAGTAGCACATATGTGGAACAAAAAGCAGGGGTAAGGTTTCAAGCACAAATCAGTAGTTGCACAAGAAAAACCACTTCCAGATTTTTGATTAGACCATGACAATAAATGGAAAAGGAGGAGGAGAAGGGCAGAGAATGGACAGAATTAGGAGGAGATTCAGTATTGTAAAGCGGTACTAGGTGAAGGAGGAGCATGCCCACAAAAACCTCTCACAACACAAACTGATAATACATTTGTATGCTTTGCAAGCAGACAGATTTAAGCTGACTCATATTTGAAGAAAAGCCCATTCTTCTATAAGACATTGAATGCAGAGGCTGCAACAACTGGCAGCCGTATTTTGTCTGGGGCCATCCTTCCCTGGACACAGGAAGAGGTGTGGGAGGGAAAGAACAAATAGTGGTCACAAGGGGGGCTTGGAGGAGTCCAATAATTGGACGCAGGGACCACCAAGGCTTCTCACATGGGAAGGGGGGCACATTCTGTGGGGGAAGGGAGAAGGATATATCTGAGACTGTAGCCAGCAGTCCTGCCTCTTTCTCCTTTCACCCTCGCAGGATCAGGATCAACAGCAGCACCAGCTCCCAGATGCCAAAAAGGAAAAAAAAGGCAGCTGGGGCCTAGGAAGGGTGGAACTCCTGGCTGGCTACATAGCCCAGAGGTTAGCTGGCAGGGGTCAAGCCAGTGTAGTACATACAGCAGAAGTGTGTTTGTTCCTATGGCCTACAAGGCCACTGGATACGGCTTGGCACCCTGGGCTATTGCCCTGCAACATGCCGTGCTCCTCCATGGGATGGCAGCCTGTGGTAGGGGCCCAAGGTGGGACTGCTCAGTCCCAGGTGGTCCTGAGGATGGGACAGCTTCTCTTCCATGTCCTCCTGGGGCATTGTTAGTGCTTCCCCAGGTTTAAAAAAAAAAAAAAAGAGGAGAAATCCCTACTTACAAGTAGGAGGCTGGATAGGCCTACCTGGGCTTGCGGAGTCCCTGTAGCTTCTGGTTGGCATCACGACTTCTCAGCCTGGTGGCAGCAAGTAAGTGGGACTGCATCGCAGTAGAAGCTGTATGCTCTGGGCAGCCCCGCATTTCTCCTCAAGATCCTCCCTCATCGTGGTAGGTTTCCCGAGCCCACTCATTCCTTGCCCCATGCCATCAGAGCCTGGGGGGTTTGCTGTAGGCTCATGAGTGGCGAATGGTGATGCATCCACTCAGGGTCCAGGCGAGTGTGGGGCTGGTCCAGCTGCTCTCTGGTCAAGGTGGTAGGCAGCCCATGCAGCACCCAGTAGATGGCCAGGGATTGCACTGGCCGAAATTTCAATATGGGTCCCAGCATCCTTTGAAGTGCTCATGGGCAGCCAGTGGATTGGCCGAGTAGCGAACATGCACTGTTTCAGAGGTCCCGTGAGACCTGGACCTCAAGAGGCATACAGCCATTGCAGATCTCACTGGACCACCTGAGAGGAAGGTGCCATCTTGGTTGGGGCTGCAACTGGTTGGCCCAAATTGCGCATTGTTCCCAGGAGTGCCAGGTAGGTCTCGCTCCCAGACATGGTCACAGGTCGGGCAGGCCTAGGATGCCCAGAGGGTTTGCTGAACCATCGTTGCACAGGCAAAGCAGGGCATGCAGCAAATGGATGGCTGCAGTGCCCCCCCGATAATCAAAATAAATAAACTGTAGGTATATAAATGTGTAAATAAATAACATTAAATAAAGGACGATTGGCGCTCTTGGCCTCCAGGCAGAGCTGGGACTGCAGCCAGTCGCCCAGTGTAGTGGGCTGGAAGTGCACCCCCTAGGTCACCAGCTGTGGGTTGGAATCCCAGCAGGGACAGGCCGAGGTCCCAGGGCTAGTAGGCATACAGTCTTCCGGGTCCCTCATTAAAAAAAAAAAAGTATATATATAAATAAATAAAATGCATACATATACACACTGAGATCATAAAAATATTAATGATTGTTGAACAGTGAGGTGGCCAGTGGGTGAATTACTTGGGGATGGCCTTGCTTGGTGGATTGACACCAGGTGACATGGGCATGGCGTGAGTCATTGCCCCCTCTTCTTTCCCTCCGATTCACTGGGGGAGGGAGAAGGGCCTTGCAGGGCTGGGGGCTAAGAGGGAGGGCCGAGGCATGCAAAGTGGGGTGGATCCTCCTGAACCATCCGTGAGTTCTTACTTGGTGGCACTACTAACCAGTTTTGTATGGGGGGCTCTTAGTGTTTTACAGATTATGGCTACACAGCAGAGAACCCCATCACAGAAAGCCACAGAGGGCCTGGAAGGGCAGCTTCATGAGATATACCAGAAGAAAGGAGCTGCCTGGTGCTAAGCCTTCTTGGTGGGGCTGGATGGCTCATCAACATCAAGGGGCAGGCAGGGGGCACCATCACAGAAGTGGTCAGCAAGAGGGAAGGTGGTGCCTCCAGCTAAGGTGCCGAGGATGCTGGGAAGGGGTAAGCAGAGCAACAGGGTGTGGGAGCTGACTGATGGGGACATGCAACAAGTCTTTGATGTGTTGTTAGTGGTAGGAGAACAATCCCCACACAGGCAGGAGGTCACAGGGGAGTAGGGGATCCCTACGTCACAGAAGCAGAAAGACAATGAGGAAGGGGGGGGGCCAGAGGCTTCTCCTACTGTGGGAGCAGAGGCCAAACTAGACAAGCTGCTGGACCTCATGGCGGTGATGGTAGAGAAGACAGGGCTACAGGACACGACCACGGGGGTGGCAGCCATGCCGCTGCTGTCTGTGGTCATGCCTTCTCCCCCTTCTCCAAGTTCTTATGCAGGCTTAGACAAGCAATTGGGGTTACACCTTATGGAGAAGGTTAGGCAGCAAATCAGAAGCAGGAAGTACACTGACATGTTCTCCTTGTTGAATAGAACGGTGGAGCAGGAGGACAAAAAGAAAGAAAAAGCAGAGGAGTCAGAGAAAAAGCCTCCAAAAGTTCCCCAGACATTTGAGAACTGGATAGCGGCCTTCCCTATTTTAAAAGACACTATACTGCAGATGGAGAAGGACCAAGGGTTGGGGCTTTACACTATCAGAACAGGATCACACTCATGCACAGGAAAAAAAAGGGGGGGTGGCATGGCTCGAATATGATGAGCAATTTAGGAGGCAGAGACAGGAGGATGGGTCCCTGGGTTGTACATCAGTGGACATGACTTTGCTGGTAGATGTCATGCATGGTGGGGGAGTTGTACACTCTGACAGTGGCTTTCCACTGTGGCCAACTCCTCCATTAAAGCCCGATGGGGTCTCAGGGGATGGACAGGCCTACTACCTGTACAACCAGGCTAAGTGTAAGAGGGTGTTGTTCCACTTTCAACACTCCTGCATGGCCTGCAGGTGGCAGCACCCCTTCGTCCAGTGTCCATCGCCCTGGCCCTCCGGGGGGGGGGCTTTAGAAGAGCGGCGAGGAAACCAGGGATGCAGCAAAGCTACAGGCCTGCCTACCGCAATAAGGGTGGACAGGAACAGATAGTGGTTGGCACAGTACCTGAACAGGGAGGCTGCCGAACTGCTCAGAGGGGAATGACCATATTGACCCGCATCATACAGTCATCCAATATGCATCTTTCGACAGGGCAGTTCAGATGATGCAAGAGGCGGGGCCTCAGGCACTCTTGGCAAAGGCAGACATTGGGTCCACATTCCGGCTGCTTCCTGTGCACCCAGAGGACAGGGAGCTTCTGGGCATGAAGTCTGAGGGACAGTACTACATCAACAACTCCATGCCCATGGGTAGCTCTGTAGTGTTCTGTCTTTGAGATGTTCAGCAGGTTCCTGCACTGGGTGATGGAGAGGCAATCAAAAAACAAACTTGTGGTCCACTACCTCTATGATTTTCTGTTTTCTGGGGAAGACAGCCAGGAGGATTGCAAAGATACCAGACGTAACCAAAATTCAGGGACAAGCACCCTCCTAGACATCATTGTCTCAAACTGCCCCCAAAAAATTCAAGATATTCAAGTCTTCTTAGATTCCTTAAGCAGCCACTCCCCTCTCCTATTCCTCTGGTCTACCCCACCCCCAAACCCATAGCCCAAACCACTCACCGCAGGCACCTTCACCCAGGAGGACTGTTAAAACTCAGGCAGTTCCTCGCTCACATTGATTGGTCTCCCATCCGCCATGCAACAAGCGTTGATACTGCCCTCGACCTATTCTCACAAGCTTTTACCAAGGCCTGTGATCTTTCTGCACCCTTCACCATGATCCACTCCAAAAACCAAAATGCACCCTGGGTCATCCCTGCCCTGCTCCAACTACTCAGGGACAAGGATAACCTTGGCATATAGCCACTGAGATTGGTCGGGCAGCCGACAAACAGGCATATAATGCTGCCTGGAACAGGTGCTCACGAGCCATCTGCAAAGCCAAGGCTAACCACTACCAGGCCACCCTCACCTCCTCATGGGGCTGCTCCCAGAACTTTTGGGACAATATAAAATAAATAACTGGGAAATCACTCTCCGCCCTCCAGCCCACCTTACAGTCAATGGCACCACCATCACTGACCCCACTGACATTACCAACTGCCTTAACTCCTCCTTTTCTAATCTTAGCTCTGTCCTCCCGAGTAACTTTTTTGACCCTACTCACAAACTGCCGCCTTCAGATCCGCAGTGCCCCTGGTTCTACCTATGCAAGGTATCCATTCAGGAAGCCAAACCACTCTTGCTTAAAGTACTAAAAGGCACCAGTCCTAGCAGAGACTCCCTGGATCCAAAAATACTCCAGCTGGTCCTGGGTGAAGTCCTGGTCCCACTTACGGATCTACTGAACTGATCCCTTTGTCTGGGGCAATTCCCTACAGCATGGAAAACTGCGACAATCACACCTATTCACAAAGCTGGTGACCAGTCTGCCTCCAGCAACTATCGGACAATTTCCATCCCCCCCCCAAAGCCTTAGAAAATGTGGTGGCCACCCAACTCACTAAATCTCTAGCAAAATATAACATCCTGTGTCCAGAACAGCATGGTTTCCACGCTGGTCACAGTACAGGCACAGCTTTAATGGAGTTCTCCAACTTACTACATGCCTCCTAGGACCTCGGCTCCCTAGTTGGGGCAGTGTTCATTGACCTCTCTAAGGCCTTTTGACACTGTCTCCCACCCACTCCTACTAAATGTCCTCAACCAGATGGGTTTCTCTGCTGGCCCCCTCTCCTGGTGTGCGAGCTACCTATCAGCCCACTCCCAGCGGGTCAAAAACAATGGGGTACTCTCTGAAATCCATCCCATCCACTCAGTGGTTCCCCAGGGCTTTATCCTGGGCCTACTACTCTTTAGCCTGTACCTAAACACCCTGCCTAGTGCCTGTTCTGGCAATATTCTACTATATGCTGATGACGCCGTGATTTATGCAGCTCACAAAAATCTCACCTCCCTCCAAGACTCCCTCCA
Source organism: Neoceratodus forsteri (assembly GCA_016271365.2). Classification (NCBI taxonomy): domain Eukaryota; kingdom Metazoa; phylum Chordata; order Ceratodontiformes; family Ceratodontidae; genus Neoceratodus; species Neoceratodus forsteri. The sequence goes on along the minus strand of JADMNL010000022.1, from coordinate 681,047,007 downwards.
GCACTATTTCAATGATGCTGAGAACTAGTTTAAGAAGAGCAGACTAGTAATTAACCTCAAAAAACTAAGGCAATGCTCTTAGTCCACCACCAGAACAAAGCCAGCAAAAGTCCCCTCCAAATCTTCCCCAGCCCTTGTCAACCACTCGAACAAGTTTACTCGTGCAAACACCTTGGAATCACATTTGACTCAGCCCTCACCTTTCATGCCCACATTACTGCCCTTGCTTCCACCGCAAACACACGCCTTGGCATCCTGTACTGGCACAAGGACTGCCTCCCACCTGATGCTCTCAGGCTCTCCATCATGTCCTCAGTAATGTCCCTTATTGATTACAGCCTCCCAGTATATGGTGCTGTTGACTCCACTGTCCTCAGCAAGATTAGACTCTTGCTAAATAAGGCCTGCAGGCTACTGACCAGTGCCCCTAGACTCACCCACACCTGTCAGCTCTATGACATGGCCAAACTCCTAAACCTCGATGAACGCATCTCCTACTAAACCAGCCTGCTAACCAAGAAGATTCTACTTGGGCTCCCCACCCCAGGGATGTCTGCCTCCATCCAATTTACACCCCCCCACAGCCACCACCTGAACTTCGGGCAAGGTCATTCTACTAGTGTGCAGAACTAGGATAACCCGGGCTCAATGGTAATTCAGCTACAGTGCCCCTACCTGGTTCAGGTCACTCCTTGCAGCCATTTCCAACACCGCCAAAATTGCCCCCTTCAAAGCTGCCTTACAAGACCTGTTGTTCAACACCCGCTGCTGCACTGTCACTAAAAGATACTCTGCTGCTCTTCCAGCACTATTGACATGGCCCACTGATCTGAACACCCATCCATCCCACCTCCCAACCCCCCCAGGCCCTCTCTCCCCTGCCAGTACCTGTTGGTACTACTTGAAATGTTTATTAATTACACATGTGTTCAAGCAATTTTTATGTAATACTATGTATTTCTGTTCATGCAGCCTATGTAAAACTATGTGATTCTGTATGTCTGTATTCTGTAAATATGTAAAAAAAACTCTGTTATTCTGTATTGACTGTACTCTGTAAATTATGTTAACCATGTGTGTCATCTCTGTGGCGAGGTACCTTTGTAAACGAGCCACTGGCTCAAAGGTTGTAAATCTGATTGTACAATAAATAAATAAATAAATACTCTGTCCACCTTCATGGCGATATGCAGGGACTTTGGGGTCCCCTTAGCCCAAGGTAAGGTCGAGGCACCAACCAGGGTTATAGTGTTTCTGGGGATTGAAACTGACATCATTAACAGGCTCTGCCACTTACCTCGGGAGAAGGTGGGGGCGCTAAAGTGCTTGCTTGACTCCATGGATAAGGCCAACAAGGTAACCTTGCGGCAGTTGCAGCAGCTGATGAGACACCTCAATTTCACTTGTTGGGTGAAGCTAGGGAGGGGGGGTACACTAGGCCACACCACAGGTTGCGAGTCACAAAGGGCTTCTGTGAGGACCTACGGGTATGGAGGGTCTTCTTGAAGCACTTCAACGGTGTGGCTCTCCAGCAGGTGGATAGTGGAGAGCACGAGCTTCAGCTGTTCACAGACACAGTGGGATCTTTAGTGTATGGGGCATACTTTCAGGGGCAATGGAGTGCTGGGCAATGGCCGCCTGGATGGGAGGGAGTGGGGCTGCTTAAAAACATCACGCTGTTGGAGTTTTTCCCCATAGTGGTAGCCCTGCATTTATGGGGTGAACAGCTGAAAGATGGCAGGGTCCTCTTCAGGTCGGACAACATGAGGGATTGTGCATACCATTAACAGACAGTTGGGACCGAAGGGCCCAGTGGGGGATTTGATGCATATCTTTGTTCTAAAATGCTTGCTGTTGAACATCTCCTTTAAGGTCATTCACATACCAGAGGCTGATAATGGGATTGCTGATGCTTTGTCTCATTCACAGTGGCAAAGGTTTTGGAAGCTGGCTCCAGCAGCAGAGCTAGGGCCCCCCTTTCTGACCCCTTAATGGTGACCACAATAGGGGTCGGGGAGTGGCTTTTCCTGCTTTTTCACTACAAAAGGGTTTTCCAGGTGTTTCACATTCTCTGAAAAGGGTGCAAAAACTGAGTTAGTAACAGGAGGACAAAATAGGATACAGCAAATAGGGCATAGATGAATGTCAATTTTTCACACTCATGTTTTATTGCATCTTGGGAGGATCACAATTACAGAGAATGGTCAGCAGGGGCAGTGGTAAGCTGTAGTCTTCAATAGGCTCATGGCTTCCAGCTCTGGTTGGCATGGAGGCAGAAATTGAGTAGCCTGACCTGGATGAGGGGTTGCTGTATAGCTATCCTGCAAGGCTAACGGTGCCTGATGGGGGGATGGCCGGTAAGCCTTGGCCCTGGTAACCTCGGACCAATGATCCTCCCGTGTGCGCATGCTGCTCTCAATCTGGTTGTAATCAATAAATGCATGGCTGCAGCCATTTTCTCCAAGATTGGGTCTGTGTGTTCTTTCTGGAGAAAGGGGTTTATGGATGGGTACCAGATAGTATACTGCACTACTGTACAGTTGCACCCATTGCAATTGTCAGATATTTCCTGAAATTCCTGCCTGTCATACTGCTGAAAATGCAAGAAAAAGAATCACCAGAGATGTTGCAAAGTAGAACCTTGCAGCACTGGTTGCAGCTGGATATGAACTGTGCCTTGTTTATTTATGTTGTAAGGACCAACATGTTACGTTCAATGTTTAAAAAACAGGTAAGCAGAGTAACAAAACAGCTCCTTAGCTAAGCTAATCAAGGAGTGTAGGAACATGTTTGAACATGTTTTACTTTCTGTAATCACAGTATGAAAATACATTACTTCCACAAGTTGTAAGCACTGCATTGTGGGTATGCAGATTACATGGGTTGTACAACATCCTTATCATACCCTGAGAAACAAATGATTAAACAATAGCACAAATGAAAGTAGAAAGCAGCAGCACATGTGGAACAAAAAGCAGGGGGAAGGTTTCAAGTAAGAGTTAGCAGTTGCACTAGAAACTCACTTCCACTTTGCTTTTTCAAGTTTTATGATTAGGCACAGACTTCACACAGAAAAGGAGGAGAAAGTCAGAGAATGGGTAGAATTAGGATGGCAGTCAGTATTTTAAATCTGTGCTAGGTGGAAGAAGGGTACCCCCACAAAGACGTCTTGCAGCACAGACTGATACCAACACATGAGTATGCTTTAAAAGCAAACAGATTTAACCTTAATTGTAGGAAAGGACAAGCCCATTCCCATAATACATTGTGTACACTGGTGTACAGTTGCTCCCATTGCAATAGTAAGATATTTCCTGAAATTTCTGTAATATCACTAGACTAGAAATTCCTGCCAGCTTGCAGGAATGATTTAAAGACACCAAGGAGAATCTCTTTAGAAGTATTACAAATTATACAATGGTTACTTAAACTACTTTAATTTCATTGATCAGCTGGCACCCTTACCCTGTTGTAAATTTTAGCATTACCAACAGGAAGAAGTGCCGGCTGTGCCAAGGCTCAAGCCCACAAAAAAAAAAAACAGTCCGACCCCTGATTCAACCTCTTAATACCGCAATCTTGGGTGGTCGCACTACCGGCAACTGCAAACTCAGACGAAACTAAAAAAAAAATGGAAAGTAGTTTCAACATTTTAGAGGACGTGGAGCTAGATGACATCATCAGCTCCTGAGCGGAAAGTCTCCCCGGTAGTCCTGCAACAAATGTTTTAGTTAGTGAAATAGTTCTTGAAATACTGGCAACACAGCCGGTTGAAACATCCATGCCACAGCCTCGCGTTCCCACTCTGCTTTTCCAGACATGCAGCAGAGACAGCCATCAAGAGCCACAGAGTCAAATTTCAATTTGGCAAGTCCCTCTAGCTTAACTGGCCTGACCAATCCTGTTGGGAAAACAAAGCACTGTTACCACGATGTAAGTTCAGAGGAAATGACTGAACCAGAACTTAAAAGGCATGAGCAAACCACTGTCAAACAAAGCCAGTGGGCTGTTAATGTGTTCCTGGATTCGGCCAAAGAAAAACAGCTAAACATTGATTTTAAAAACATTCCAGCTCATGACTTAAACAACGTACTCAGTACTTACTACAGTACAGTTAGGAACACCTCAGTGGAACAATATGTACTGAGTAGCTTTGTTAGCTTGCAGTATGGCTTAAATATATTAATAAATGACCCCCCCATTACTAGACAAACTTAATGTTGGATCCAGAGTTTATAACTATAAATAATATATTTAAAGCTGTGGCAAAGAAATACCAAAAATCAAGGAAAGACAAAGCTCGACATCACCCAGCACTCATAGTATCCAAACTAGCAAGCATTAGAAATTCAGAAGCAGTGTCACTACAAACAGCAAGGGCCTTGTAAAAAAAGTGTGGTTAGACATTCAACTTCATTTCACTAGGCATGGGAATGAAGGGGTGAGACAATTCAGCATAAAGTCATTTGAAATAAAGAAATATGAAAACGGTTTGTGTTATTTAACAAAACATTTTAATGAGGAAACCAAAAATCACAAGCAATATTATGACCCCACGTCTCACCTCACAAGAGACTACATGTCTAAGCAGCTGGATGACCCCCGTGTCCACTCACAAGTTTTGAAAGATACTTTAGTAAGTTTACCCCGAACCCCACAGCATTTTTTCTGCACCCAAAAAGGCTTACTCAAGACATTTTAGATAAAATGCCAGTAAGGTTTTTCATTGAACCCATAGAAACATAGAAACATAGATGCTGATGGCAGATAAGGACCACAAGGCAAATCTAGTCTGCCCATTTTTTTCTACTTTATGAATGTGCCATAAGCCTTTACTCTGTCAATGGCCTATATATTCATACTCATCTGTATTGCTCCCTGATGCCTATCCCATGCCTGTTTGAGGCCCTGCATCGTATTCATATCAACCACTTCCTGAGGTAGGCCGTTCCGTGCACCTACTATCCTTTTTGTGAAAAAGAACTTCCCCACATTACCGCTTAATTGTCGTTCCTCTAATCTCATGCTGTGTCCTCTTGTCCTGCTATTTTTCTTATACTGAAACAAGTTAGACTCTTTCACCTTGTTAATGCCCTTAAACTGTTTGAATGTTTCAATCATATCACCTCTCTTTCTCCTTTACTCTAGGGGATACATGTTGAGCTCCATTAATCTGTCCTCATATGTTTTCTGATGCAGTCCCTGCACCATTTTGGTTGCCTTTCTCTAACTGCCTCAATTTTGTTAATGTCCTTGTGCAGGTGCGGCCTCCAGTACTGCATGCAGTACTCCAGATGGGGCCTAACCAGTGTCTTGTAAAGAGGGATTATTACCACCCTCTTATGACTTGTGATGCCCCTACTAATACACCCCAACAGCCATCTAGCCTTACCTACTGCTTTAGTGGTCTGCTTGGATGACTTCAGGTCATCTGTGATGATGATGCTCAAATCTCTTTCTTCCCTTGTGATTGCCAGCAACTCCCCTCCCAAACTATAGGTAGCTTCAGGGTTTCTCTTCCCTATGTGCATGATCTTGCACTCCTTTGAGTTGATCCCCAGTTGCCACTCTTCCAACCATTTTGCCAGTTTTTCCAGATTTCTTCCCATTCTGCCCACCCCATCTGGATCATCTACTCTGTTGCAGATCTTGGTGTCATCTGCAAACAGGCAAACCTTTCCCTCCAGTCCATCTGCAGTGTCAGTGATGAAGATATTGAAGAGAACTGGCCCCAGGACTGATCCCTGAGATACCCCACTTGTGACTTGCATCTCTTCTGACTGTATATCATTTACCACCAATCTCAGATTTCTGCCTGCCAACCAGTTTGCCACCCAGTTGACCAACCTCTGACCTTCCCAGAGTCTACCCAGTTTATTAATCAATCTTCTAGGTGGAACAGCATTGAAAGCTTTGTTGAAGTCAAGCTGGTGACATCAACTGCACCCCTTGGTCCACAACTCTGGTTATCCAGTCAAAGAAATCTATGAGATTAGTTTGACAGGACCTTCCTGTCGTAAACTCATACTGTTGTGGATCCTGTGTTCCTATGGATTACAAGTGTTGCACTATCCTTTTCTTAAGGAGTGCCTCCATAATCTTGCCCACTACTGATGTAAGACTGACAGGTCTATAGTTCCCTGCATCCTCCCTGCTGCCACTCTTGTGGTGTGGGATCACATGAGCCCTTCTCCAGTCTTCTGGGACCTCTCCTGTGCTCGGAGACTCACTAAACAGTTCTGCTAATTACTCTGCTAATTCCACCCTTGGCTCCTTTAGTACACTGGGATGTATGCCATCAGGTCCTATTGCTTTGTCCACCCTGAGCTTAGCGAGCTCTTGTAGGACCCTTTCTTTTGTGAAGGGACTTATGAACACCTCCTTCCCGCTGTGTCCATGGTGCTGAGCTGTGGGCCCTGCCCTACCTTCTCCTCTGTAAATACTGAGCAAAAGTATCTATTTAGGATAGATGCTTTTTCTTGGTCCTCCTCCACACACACTCTCCCCCTTATCCCCTTTGATCTTAACAATTCTCCCTCTGGACTTTCTCCTTTCACTAATGTATCTATAGAAAGTATTGTCCCTTCTTTTTCAGTTAGTGCTAGTGTTTTCTCGGTTTGGGCCTTTGCCTGTCTTACTGCCTTCCCTGCTTCTATTAGGGAAGTTTGGTATGCCTCCCTATCTTCGTCCCATTACATTCCCTTATATTTCCTGAAAGGCCAACCTTTAGGCTCTGATCTTTTCTGCTACTGTTTTTGAGAACCAAAGTGGTTTCTTCCTTCTTTTGCTCTTGCTTTTCTCCCTAACACAATGGGATGTTGCTTCAAGTATTGCACCCTTAATGCGTGCCCATTTTGCCTGTATCCCCTCACCTGTATTTCTTCTTGCCAGAGCTAGCTTAATTCTGTTGGCCATCTTATCAAAGCCAGCTCCTCTGAAGTCCCATATTTTTGCCTTGAATGGGATGATTTAGTTCTAGTGACCAAATTGAACTGTACCATATAATGGTCACTGGCCCCCAGGTGACCTTCTACCTGGAGATCTGTGATCCTTTCCTTGTTAGTCAATACTTGATTCAGAATAGCCCTGTGTCTTGTGGGTTGTTGTACCAATTGTTTGAGGCCCTCCCCCTGCAAAGAATCCACTATGTGTCTAGTTCTGGCTGATGTTCCTGCTGGTAGTGACCAATCTTAATCTGGCATGTTGAAGTCTCCCGTTATTAGAACCTCCCTTTTAGATGTCATGATTTATATATCTTCTAACAATAAGGTGTCTATGTCCTCCCCCTGGTCTTGAGGCCTGTAAACAACCACAGTTCATATAGCTGTCCCATTTTCTGTTTCCCAGGTGATCCACAGTTCTTCTGGCTCCTTATGTGTATTCTGAATTTCTGCAGCTTTAATATTGCACCTCAATCTCTTCTGAACAGTACATAGCCGGGTACTGAAGTATCCCAAGTGTGGTTACTGGTGAACCATGTCTCGCTAATGGCTATTATGTCCAGTTTAGCCTTTATCATTGTTGCCTCCAGGTCTGGGATCTTGTTTCCCAGACTGTGGGCATTTGTGTACATGATTTTCCATTGGCCAGATTTTGGTGTGTTAGTTGTGGGGCAAGGTCAGGCTTTTCCCCCGTGTATCATATGGTGAGCTGGACCTTTTTCCTTACCTGGTGATGTAAATGAACTACAAATATGCTGAACTCCTGTTTGATCACTAGCTGTGGGAGGAGGGGTGTTCTTCCCATTCAATGTATCTGGTGCTGCACCCCTCTCCCCAATTGCTAGTTTAAATATTCTGTAAATGCATCAAATGTCTGCCCCAATGCACTGACTGCCTCTTTAGTCAGATGAAGTCCATAAAATTTAAGAACTTTCACTCCCAAAACTCTTGCCAGTTACCTACAAATTTGTGTCCTTTTTCCTGGCACCAGCCCTTGAGCCACATGTTTAGCTCCCCTAGCTCCCCTTCTCTGACCTTCCATCCATCTGCCCCCCCCAGACTAGCAGGATCTCAGAGAAGGAGATGTTAGACAAAATGGATGACAGTTGTCTCTCAGCCTGGTCGGGTGTTCCTTGGTCTCTGCAACTGATCAGCTGGCAAGATCATTGGCATGGCCATGGGCATAAACTATCTCAGAAAAATACTGCCACTTATTTGTAAAGAAGCCCAACTGCCAACAGTGTACACAAACCACACATTAAGAGTCACCGCTGCTACATTACTCAGTGATGGAAGAATGGAATCTCGACAAATACTGTCAATCACTGGCCATAAAAGCGAAGCATCATTGCGGAGCTACTGAAAGCCCAACATAAATGACTTCCAAAAATGAGGAAATGTAAATGCAGGAGATGGCCATCAAGAAAGTTTGGCCCCTCCCCCAAAACTCCTGTGTGCAGACAAAACAAGTCAGAATGACTCCTTGCCTCAACAACTGCAATGCTCCATGATTTCCAGCTGCACCAGCCACATATCTGAAAATCAGCCTCCAAGGGAAGAAGTGAATACTTTTAATATTCTCAGCGTTTTTCAGCCAAGCATGCCACAATCAAGTCATCATGCAGAAGGAAATCCTTCACCGAGCCACCAGCCCTCCTGAGTGAATGCAGGAACAGGATCTAACCAGCATGACTACAACTCCTCACATGGTGGATTGAACCAACCATCATTTGGAAGCATTTTCAGCTATGGCACAGTAAATTTATTTTGCAAGTATTTTTTAGGTAAGTTAAAAACAGAAAACATCCCAGCTCATGTTGTCTGGAACATAAGTCGCTCAGTAATAAAATATAACATTTTTTTGTCACTTTGCAACTCATCAAACAGTGGATGTTCTCCCCTCAAAGCTAATTGGAAGTACTAAAGACCACATAAACATCCCATCTTAAAGCGACAGTACAATCAGCTCTGTCTCAATAAACTACTACAGTGGACCTGCATACTCTTAAGCAGAAATGCTATTTTATCGAACATAAATATTTTCTTGAATAATAAAAAATATGTACTTTCAACATCAAAATTTGCATAAAAACCACAGTTTTCCTGAGAAAATATACATATACAGTACTAGTAACACATAATTAATTACACAACAAGTTGTTTCACCTTCTAAGCAGAATTGCTCAAATAAAATGTTAAAGCAACAGAAAAGAAACACTTTTAGATGTATACAGTCAAACCAGTATATGGAGTATTTTTTTTGGGTGGAAGGATGTTTCCATAATTGTTCTATTTTTAAACAAAAGTAAGTAATTTTATTCACAATGTCTTCCTGTTTTGAACCTCACTACAATTGTACAATAGCAATAAACCACTCCAGGATGTGGGTGATGCTGGGTTTACCCATGCCTAGCAAGGTTCGGTCACTCATCCTGTGGCCTTGTGACCGAACCATGCCAGGCATGGGTAAACCCAGCATCCCCCACATCCTGTTGTGGTTTATTGCTTAAATATCTGACCATGTCAATAGTTTTATCTGGACAGGACCTGTGCCTTGTTTATTATTTTGTAAGGAGTAAAATGTTTACTTTCTGTGTTCAAAACACAGGTAAGCAGAGTAACACAGTTCCTTAGTGAGCTATAACCAACTCCAGACAATGGTGTATGAGGGCATTAATGCATGCATCTGGTGTGTTGTGAGGTGTGAGGCTGAAGGTCGATTGCCCTCCAACTATGTGGAAAGTGTATCAGTGTCCCTATATACCCATCGCCTGGAACGAGTTTTTGCACTGATATAATGGATTATGTTTATTGAACAAAAATAAGACAAATCTTGTTAATAGCTTTACAACAGAAGAAATGTGGTGTTCTGCCACATTGTAAAGTAGTCCCAAACAATATGGTGCCATTTCAAAAGATTCATTGTAAAAGTTAGTTAACAATTTATTAAAGAAAGTGAACTGTTGATTTTTTAATTAAAAAAAAGATTGGTCTGACTTATTATGCTGATTTGAAAATGCTGTGATGTCAAGCATCACTGAAATGTAAACGGAAAAGCTGATGTCACTTTTTTCTTTGAAAAATATCAAACTACAGTGCCATCTGTGGTGCAACCATTGGCCTTGCAAAGACTCATCCTTATGCCACATTCTTGCCCCTCCCTGTTTAAGCTCCTCCCGTCAATCATGCCAGCCTTGCACAACTGATTATATTCTGTTCCAGGTCTCTCTCTCTCTCTCTCTCTCTCTCTCTCTCTCTCTCACTCACATGGCTCTGGCCTTAGAGATGCTGTGCTGTTTAGGTCCCCTGTCTGTCTGTCTGGCTCTCTGTTTCCTCTGGCTCTGATCAATCATGTTATCTCACATACCATTCCAGGTCTCTCTCTTAACTTCAGTAGCAGCCTGGCGAACTGTGATTATCAGATTTAGTCAATTATGTTAGGACAAGTGCAATTCTGAGAGGGAGCAGAATGTGAACCTTTAACCGAACGCATCAGAGCAATTGAGGAGTAGAGCCTTGGGAAAGTGTGCAATGAGTTTTGGAGCAAGTTTCCTGTGGTTCTATAATTAGTCCAGTTTCTGAACTGTGTGTGTGTAACTAGGACATTAATGATTGTTCATGTGATTATTTTAAGCCAATGATTTTTGTGGGATGTGCTTTCATTTCACAACCCATTGTATAACCTAAATTAATCAGAGTGTAGGAACATGCTTGAACATCTGTTTTACTCACTGTAACCGCAGTATGAAAATTCATTAACTCTACAAGTTGTAAGCTCTTCATCATGGGTATACTAATAATATGGGTTGTGCAACATCACTGCCATACCCTGAAAAACAAATTATTAAACTGTAGGACATATGACAGTAGTAAACAGTAGCACATAAGTAGAATGAAAAGCAGGGGACAGGTTTCAAGTGTGAATTAGGAGTTGCACAAGAAGTCCCACTTTCAACTTGCTTTTTCAGCCTATTGATTGTTCAAGGATGTCAATCAAAAGAGAAAGGCAAGAATGTGCAGAATTAAGGAAGAGATTCAGTATGTTAAAGCTTCAGTGGATAAAGGAGGGCATGCTCTCAAAAGCCCGTCCCCAGCTCAAACTTTTCCCCTAGAAGTACAGAAACATTGATTCTGACATCAGATAAGGGACCGCCTGGCCCACCTAGTCTGCCCATTTCCCTACCTGCTTTAACTCCGGATCCTAAATTATCAGCAGTTTACCCTCTCTTTCCTATCATTAGGGTTACCTTCTGTTTATCCCATGCATTCTTGAACTCATCAATAATTTTAGCCTCTACAACCTCCACTGGGAGGCTATTCCATGCATCCACCACCCTTTTTGTGAAAAAAATACTTCCTCACATTACCCCTCAGTTTCCCCCTCCCCAGCCTCATATCGAGACCCCTTTTTCTTGGACATCTCTTTTTTTGAAAGATGCTGCCCTCCTGTACCTTGTTGATTCACCTAGGTATTTGAATGTTTCTATCATATTCCCCCTCTCCCTTCTTTCCTCCAGGATATACATATTGAGGTCTTTCAGTCTTTCCTCATATGTTTTCTGGTGCATCCCTTTCACCATTTTTGATGCCCTTCCCTGGACTGCTTCCATTTTGTCATTGTCCTTCCAGAGGTGCGGTCTCCAGAACTGAACACATTATTCCAGATGTGACCTGACCAATTGTCTGTACAGTGGCATCACCACCTCCTGTTTTGTACTGATGGTGCCCCACCCAATTCACCCCAGCATCCCTTCCCACAACCTTTTCACATTGCTTGGCCACCCGCGGGTCATCCATTTTGTTTACCCACAGGTCACTTAGGTCCCTTTACAGTTTGTTGTTGTTACTATACCCGCTCATTTTATATTCCTCTTCAGGATTCATGTGGCCCACATGCATGAGTTTGAACATTTTTGTATTGAATTTATGCTGCCACACTCTTGTTCAGTCCTCCAAAGTTGCCTAGGTCTCCTCTCATTTTTTCCACCCTGTCTGGAGTGTCTACCCTATTGCAGATCTTGATGTAATTTGCAGAGAAGCTTACCTTCCAATCCAGCCACTCCGCAGTGTCACTAATGAAGACATTTGAAAATGACCTGCCCCATAACCGAAGCCCTGTGGCACCATAACTGTCATCCCCCCTCTCCTGGGATTGAACTCCATTTACTACCACCCTCTGTGTCCTGTTGCTCAGCCAACTCTGGACCCAGTATATCACCTTGGAACCTACTCCCAGACTGTGCAACTTGTTTACTAGCCTCCTGTGTGTGATGGTGTCAAGTGCCTTGCTAAAATCAAGGTAGGCTATGTCCACTGCCCCCTCCTTAATCAATCACCCTGGATTCCCAATCAATGAACTCAATCCGATTTGTCTGACAGGATCTCCCTGCTGTGAATTCATGTTGCCTTGGGTCTTGTGCCCCACTAGCCTCCAGGTATGACACAGTCCTCTCCTTTAACATGGATTCCATGATTTTTCCCACCACTGAAGTCAAGCTGACCAGGCTGTAATTTCCAGCCTCCACCTTGCTCCCACTTTTGTGTAGTGCTACCACATTCCCCCTCCTCCAGTCCTTTGGTGCCACTCCCTCCTCTAGTGATTTGTTAAATAGTGCTGTCACTGGTGCCCCTAGTACCTCCATGAGTAATTTTAGTATTCTGGGATGCATCCCGTCTGGTCCCAGTGCCTTTTGCACTTTTAGTTTCGAGAGTTTCTTTAGGACTTTATCCTCTGTGAATTGACTGGTGTCCACCCCACCGTGTGTTTCTACCCCTAATTTTTTTTCTTCCCCTTCCTTTGCAAATACTGAGCAAAAGTATTCATTTTGAATTTCTGTTTTTTCTAGGTCCCTCTGAATCTGCACACCCTCCCCTCTTTATTCAACCTCACCATCCCTTCATTGGCCTTTTTCCTTTCCCTGATATACCTGAAGACGGTTTTGTCACCTTCTTTTACTGATTTTGCTGCCTTTCTTCAGTTTTCACTTTCGCACACCTGACTGCGTTCCCCACCTCCTTCTGCTTTGTCTGGTACATTTCCCTGTCTCCCTCCCTCTGTGTTTCCTTGTACTTTCTGAATGCCTGCTTATTTCTCCCTAACCTTCTATGCCACTTCTTTTGAAAACCATAGTGTTTTTTACTTTCTTTTTGTTTTGTTTACTAGCTTTACACAGAGGCCTGTTGTTTCTGCTATGGCTCCTTTAAGTTTCTCCCACTGTTCCTCCACTCCCCTTCCCCCTTCACCAGGATTCTCTGGAGGTGTTCCCCCATTTTTGCAAAGCCTGCTCTCTTTAAGTCAAGTACCTATACCTTTGCATGGATTGACTCTACTACTGTCTTCACCTTAAACCACACTCTGAGGTGTACACTGGACCCTAGATGGCTTCCTACTAATAGATCCATTATTCTGTCACCAATTGTAAGAACCAGGTCTAGTATTGCTCCCTTTAGTGTGATCTTCTTCACCAACTGTCTGAGGCATGCTCCTTCCATGGCATTCAAGATGTCTTTGCTCCTGGTAGTGGCTGCTGTATATGTGTTTCAGTTAACATCTAGCATGGTTAGGTCCCACACAAGCAACACCTACCCTTTCTTTGCCATTTACTGTATGGTTTCCATTAATACCCTGTCTATTTCTTTCCCCTGTGCTGGAGGTCTGTAGACAACTCCAATGCGGATAGTGATGGTGCCATTTCCCATCCCTAATGTGATCCACAGTGCATCTCCCCTTCTTGTCTTTCCCCTAACTCCTTTGCCATGATCCCTGGTCTGATGTACATAGCCACCCCTCCCCCCTTTTTGCCCTCCCTGTCTCTCCTGAAGATTGTGTACCCTGGTATGGTAACATCCCAGTCATGGTTTCCTGTGCACCATGTTTCAGTGACTGCGGCAATGTCTACGTCTTCTTTCAGCATCAAGGCTGTTAGGTCTGGGATCTTGTTTCTCAGGCACCAAGCATTTATATACATGACTTTCCATGTTTTGGTGCCCCTGCCTGTACCAGCTCCCCCCTCTCCCAATCAGTATGCCTTCCCTCCATGGCTCCCTCGCTGTTACTTCCCTTTGTGTTTCCTTTTTTTGCTTCCATGGACATAGCATCAACCTTTTTGTCTACTTTTCTCTGTAAGGGGGGCAAGTGGTTTTTCCTCTGCTTAATTCTGGCCCCCCTTGGCTAGTTTAAATGTTCTGTCCTTGGCTCTAGTATCTGTCCATTTGTCTACATTAACTTGTGTGGGGGGGCAGTTGATTCTTTCTTGCTTAATTCCTCAACCCCCGCTAGTTTAAATGTTTGCCAATGAAACATTTAAACCTCTCCCTAAGGATCTCGGTGCCTCAACCTGATGGATGCAGGCCATCCCTCCCATACAAGTCCGCATCCCTCCAGGAGGTCCCACAGTCCCCAATGAAGCCAAATCCCTCAGCTGTGCTCCAGATCTTCAGCCATTTGTTGAATCCCCTGGTGCAGAGTACCCTGGCCTCCCCCATGCCATAGACCTGTAGCACTTATGAGAAAGTTACCTTACATGCCACTTGTCTAAGACCCCTCCCCAACTCTTTGAACTCCCTCTGCACTGCCCTCACCTCATCCCTAGCCAGTTAATTTGTCCCCAGGTGGACAATGACACCTACAGTGGTGTGAAAAAGTATTTGCCCCCTTCCTGATTTTCTCTATTATTGCATATTTGTCACACTGGATGTTTTCAGGTCTTTAGACAAAATGTAATATTAGATAAAGGGAACCTGAGTGAACAAATAACACTTGTTTGTTTTTTTTATTTCACTTATTTAACGAAAAAAAGTTAACCAACACCAATTGGCACAGTGTGAAAAAGTAATTGCCCCCTTACATTAATAACTGGTTACGCCACATTTAGCTGCAATGACTGCAACCAAACACTTCCTATAATTCAATATCAGTCTTTCACATCGCTGTGGAGGAATTTTAACCCACTTTTCCTCGCAGAACTGCTTTAATTCAGTAACATTTGGTAGGTTTTGAGTATGAACTGCTCGTTTCAGGTCCTGCCACAGCATCTCTATCGGATTTGAGTCTGGACTTTGACTAGGCCACTCAAAACTTTAATTTTACTTCTTTTCGCCATTCTGATGTGGACTTGCTTTTGTGTTTTGGATCATTGTCTTGCTGCATAACCCAACTACGCTTCAGCTTCAGCTGATGGAAGGATGACTGGACATTCTCTTAAGAATTTTCTGGTACAGAGCAGAATTCATGGTTCCTTTAATTATGGCAAGTCATCCAGGTCCTTAGGGCAGCAAGCATCCCACACCATCACACACCACCACCATGTTTGACTGTTGGTATGGTGTTCTTACTGTGGAATGCTGTGTTTGCTTTTACGCGAGACATTATGGATCCATGTTGTCCAAAAGTTCCACTTTGGACTCATCTGTCCATAGAACATTTTCCCAAAAGGCTTGTGGATCATCCAGGTGCTTCTTGGCAAATGAGAGATGAGCATTTATGTTCTTCTTAGTTGCAGTGGTTTCATGCTTTCTCACATAAGCCCATTTTTGCCCAGTCTCTTTCTGATTGTGGAGTCATGAACACTGACCTTAGCTGAGGCAAGAGAAGCCTGCAGTTCTTTGGATGTTGTTTTAGGATCCTTTGAGACTTCTTGGATGATTTTTATACTGCGCCCTTGGAGTAATTTTGGCAGGCCGCCCACTCCTGGGAAGGTTCACTACTGTTCCAAGTGTTCTCCATTTGGAGATTATGGCTCTCACTGTGGTTCGATGGAGTCCCAGAGCCTTAGAAATAGCTTTGTAACCCTTTCCAGACTGATAGAGGGCAACAAAATGTTTTTCTGATCTTTTCAGGAACTTCCTTTGATCATGGCATAATGTGCTTGTTGAATCTTTGTCCTGACAATGTGACTCTGATGGTGAGGCCAAAATAAGTGAGGTTTATATTGAGCAGGGCTGGCTGTAATCAAGCCTGGCTGTGTTCAATCAGCTGACTCTAATTATCCCTTTAATTGGGTTGATTTAACTAGGGGCAATTACTTTTTCACACAGTGCCAGTTGGTGTTGGTTAACTTTTTTCATTAAATAAATGAAATAAGTAAAAAAAAAAAAGTGTTATTTGTCCACTCAGGTTCCCTTTATCTAATATTATATTTTGTCTAAAGACCTGAAAACATCCAATGTGACAAATATGCAATAATAGAGAAAATCAGGAAGGGGGCAAATACTTTTTCACGCCACTGTAGCTTGCCCTCCTGCCTTGCTGCCCCAGCAATCCTTCAGAATTGCTTCTGATCCCTCCAAACAGTGGCATTGTGTAGGCACCTGCTTGCCCTTTTTCCTGTCCCCAGCACCACCCTCCCTAATAATACAGTCCCCCACTAGGAGTTGCTTCTTTCTCCACTGGGGTCCCGTGCCAACTGCCAGGGGCGCTCCACTGTGGAATATCCCTACCTTGTCCACCACTGTGGGTGTCTCATTAATCCCACCTTGCCACAACAGCATAGGAGTTGTGGATCGGAACCTCAGGTTGGATGCACCTCTACCCCACCCTCAACCACTCTGAGCCCACCTTTGTCCAACTGCCTCTCATTCCTGGCATCCTTTGAGGCAGTGGGTGTAGATTTGGTGGTCCAAGGGCTTTGCAAGCAAACAGAATCTGTTCAACTCCCGGAAGAAAACAATTCCATTTCTGTAAGAAATTGGGTATACTGGTGTATATGACCAGTGCCTTGTTTATTTATGTTGTAAAGGCCAACATTCTGTACTTTCAATGCTAACAATACAGGTAAGCAGAGTAACACATCTCCTTAGCAAAACTGATCAATGAGTGTAGGAATAAGAACATCTGTTTTACTTGCTGTAACCACAGTATGAGAATACATTAATTTCATGAGTTGCAAGCACTGCATCACTGGTATGAAAATGATATCGGTTGTGCAGTATCCCTTGCATTCCCTGAGAAACAAAGCACTAAACATCCAGAGTCTATTAGCTAAAAAACCCTTGCTCGAATCCTGGCTTTCTGACAATCCCTTCGATAGTATTGCCCTCACCAAAACATGGCTTTTCTCCCAAGATCCCTTCAAATGAAATCAGCCTAGAGGGATACTCCCTCTTCAGAAAGGACAGACACAGTAAAATAGGGGGTGGTTGCCTCCTTTGGACAGCCAGTCCCCTCTCAGCCACTGAACTTGAAACACCACCAGAGAACCCTTGTCTTGAATCCCTATCAGTGAATCTCCTCCTTGGCAATAACAAAATAATCACCATTAGTGTGACCTATCTCCCCCCTGGCACCCCACCCCCTGGCTGAACTAGATGTTTTCCTTAACATTAAGAACTCATTTCCCCAGGGAAGGGAATGGATATTCCTTGGTGATTTTAAACTAAACTGGCAGTCCCATCAGCTAAACAATGCCAAACAATCCATTATCAGCCTCAGCCTCCACCAGCTAATCAACTCCACTACCCACACTAATTATAGGACTGGGTATGAATCTGTTCTGGATTGGATGCTTGTCTCTAACTTTTCCCAGATCACCTCCTCAGGGTCCTTCCTGATTCTATTAGTGACCACTGTGCAGTTTGCTTCTGCTGGTCATCCAAAACTCCCAGCCAAGACCACAACTACATCTACACCAGACAACTCAAAAACTCAACCCCATTGAATTAAATAATGCTGCCCTAGCCACTGACTGGTCATTCACCGAGTCAATAAATGGCTGTGACTCCACCCTCAAAATGTTCAGTAGCAACTTCCTTGCCATATGTGACTCCCTCATCCCTAGGCTAAAAGGTCACAGTCATGAATGGATCCCCTCAACCTTACGAGGAAAAGGGACAGGGCCTGGTCAAAATACACAAGACGTACACTCCCGTACCTCCTATGACAGTACAAAACTCTACACAACAGCTGTAAATCAGCAGTCCACTCTGCAAAAATCAGCTTCCTCTCTGAAAAACAGCATAGCTCATTGGGCAACCCTAAGCACACCTGGAACCTCCTTACTGAATTTACTGGAAGATGACTAAGTAGTGAACAAATCAGCCTCTCCTCCAGGGGACAGCCAGTTACTGACCACATGTAAACTGCCTCACTTTTTAATTGCTACTTTGGTGACCTAGACAAATACAAGCCTAACCCTCCCCTGTCCCCGTATCTCCCCCTTTCCAATCCCCCACCCCATCATCTACTTCTGTTACTTATCCCTCCATGAGGTAGTAAAACTTTTTAAAACAAATGACCCTATGCATTCTATTGGGCAACAAAACACTGACTACTGGATTCTCAAACTGGTCTGTGAATCCATAGCCGTTCCTTTTACAAACATTCTTAACCACTCCATCTGCACTGGGTCCTTCCCCTTAAAATGAAAATGCTCAACTATTAAACCCTTCCATAAATCTGGACCCAAAGATGATGTTACCAACTACAGACCTATCTCCCTCTTGTCTCCCCTTTCCAAAATCATTGAAAATATTGTCCATAGGTAAAGCATCAAATTTCTCAAAAAACACAACTTGCAGACAGAGGCACAGCACGGATTCATTGCCAACCACAACACCAAGACTGCCCAGATAAAATTCACCAACTTCATTGATAGAACCAATGATGAAGGTCTCTATAATAGCTTGGTGTTTGTGGACCTAACAAAAGCCTTAAACCTCATCGACCACAAGGTCCTACTCTCCACCTTTACCTGTTCATATTTCTCCTCCGATGTTGTAAACTGGTTTCGCAACTACTTAAGTCACAGGTTGTACTGAACTGTGATCAAAGGCGTCCTTTCTGACTCCTGCCCTATAAAATACTGAATACCCCAAGGGTCCATTCTGGGTCCTCTTCTTTTCTCCATTGTGGCAAACTCACTTCCTGAAATTTTCAACCACACTGAGATCATACTATATGCCGATAATGCAGCCCTTTTCTGCAAGGACAGAGACCCCTCTACCCTATTCAACAAACTTCAGCTTGACTTCCGTAGGCTCCACTCCTGGTTCTCAGCTAAAGGGCTAGTACTAAATGCAAAAAAAAAAAAACAAATCCATGGTCTTCTCCAACTCATGGAAACTTCTAGCATTCAACTTCTTCCTGTGTGATGAAAATAGCAACCCCACTGAAAGAGTTACTGAATTCAAATACCTAGGCCTGCACCTCGCCTGCCACCTCCAGTTTGAAGCCCACACAAATCAGATGATTGAGAAAGCCCAACAATAGATTGATCTGTTATAACTTATACTGTGTGTAACCTTTCCTTGCCCCTGAATCCAAGACTCTCCTAGCTTCCTGTTTCCTGCTCCCATTTTTGACTATGGTGCTCTAATCTTCTACCCCTCTGTCCCTCTCCAAAAGGAATTTCAACAGGCTTACGGGAACCTACCCCAATATTATTCATTTTGTCTCAGGCCTCCCTTGACACACCCACCACTGTGACTGATGCAGACTCACTAACTGCCCCACCCCCCGGGACAGGCTCAATAGCAAAATCCTTACCTTTTTCCACAAGCTTGCCTTGGACTCCTTCCTAACAGCACCTCTTCTCTCTTCCTTAAGTCAGCACCCTCCTGGACCACCAGATGGTCCTCCACCCTCTCCTCCTCCCTCCATTTTTGTTGCACCTCAAAATGCAAAAAACATCCTCTCCTACAAGGGCTCTAAACTTTTCAACAATCTCCCCTCAGCTTTAATCCAGTGTCCCTCTATCGCTTCCTTTAAGTACAACCTTAAGATACACCTTTCCCTTTCCTTTACTTGCAATTGCCCTCAGACCTGATTGTTTCCACAGTAGCTTCACAACCTGTTCATCTTCTAAAGCAGCTGCATGTTGTCGCTTTCCCCTTTTTTAGGCCTTATCGCCTTTGGTTACCACTTAGTCCCCCTCTCTGACACATTATGTGTGCCTCAAGTCTTATTGGCACTTAATTTCAGTCTCTGCATATTCACATTATGTGTTTGGTTTCAAAATTAATGTAATTGCATTATTGTTCTTCTGTATAGTACAGTGTTTCCTTTGTATAATGTACACCTACCTGTTCTGTTTGTCCAAAACTGGACGCTTGTGAAAACAGACAACTTTGCTCATGTGCCTTTCCAGTATAATAAATAAACTGAAACTAAAAGTACATACTGTATGAAAGTAATAAACAGTAGTGCATCTGTGGAAAAGAAAAGCATGGGGAAATGGTTTCATGTAGAAAGTAAGAGCTGGACAACAAAACATTTCAGTTTTCATTTTCCAGCCTTGTGATTGGATAAGGACTTCAAAGACAAAAGGAGGAGCAAGTGGGAGAGCAGGCAGAATTAGGGAGGATATTTGGTATTCTTCAGTTGTGATCGGTGGAGGAGGTGCATTTCTTTAAATGTCCTTTCACTGCTCAAACTGATTCCAATATGTTAACTTGTTTGCACGCAAACATAACAATGGGTAAAAAGCAGAACTTCACTGAAACAAGAAATTGGAGAAACAGCCATTGCTGGGTGTTGCAAAATCTTATTTTCTTTTCTTGTACTTCTACAAATGTGTGTGTGTGCCCATGCAGTAGAATGAAAATGCTTATATGAGCATGCTACATCAAAGTCATTCAAAGAATGGTAAAGAGCAGCAGTGTGGCAACCTAGGCAAGGTGAACAGTTGGCTTTCACTGCATATAATGTCCTTTTTATGAGCATGAATCCAGTAATTAAAGGAACAGTATCCTTTGATTTATGCACGGTATGCACCAAGAGACTTTCACTGCCTGAACAGTCCATCACTTTTGCATAACTGAAACTGCAAATGCAGTAATAATTAAGGACATAATAGACTGCAGCACTGATGCAAACATTCTTTCATTATCTAGAAAATTATTTAATGCACCACAATGTATAACAGACTGGCTAATGAGTAAGCTTGAACAAAGCACTGAATAATCTTAAAATACACAACACAGAACTACTTAATAACAAATTAATTGTTAAGAGACAACCAGCTGAATGGGGGGGAGGGTACAAGGGAGATGGGTGGAAATATTTCTTCACTGAAAGAGTGGGTGATGCCTGGAACAGACTGCCAGCAGACATAGACATAGTAGAGGCAAAAACAGTAGGATGATTCGGGCATACCTACGATAGGCATAGAGGTACATTAGAAAAGAGACAGGGATGCAGTAGTGTCACCAGAGACCAGTTAGGGTCTGCAGAGACAGATTAGGAAAGGAATAGCTGGGTAGATCACAAACAAATGTGATCTGCACTCACTGAATACTATCAGAAAAAAATACAGGAGCTGATTCCAAATACACTGTTGTCCAACATAATTTTATTTCAATCCAGTGGCAAAAACTGACTTGTTAGAACTTTGGCAGTTCCGCTAATGAGTGAAGCACCAGGGCACATGCTGTGGTGGTGGCTTGGTCTTTATCACAAGTGTCTCTTAGCTGTTGCCATTGGATTTAAATAAAATTATGCTGGACAAAAGAACTTCTAGAATAAGCTCCTACTTTTTTATTTTCTGATAGTGTTCAGTGAGTGCAGATTTAATGTGTTTGGTTTACATTAATAGGGGTGAGCAACACCCTCACTTTGCACCAAACATTGCACCAGAGAGCACATATCCTCACCATTGCCTGAAGCATCTGGGCAGATAAGGTGGGCCAAGCAAACCTTTCCTGCCAACAACTTGCATGTTTATGTTTATGTTCATTTACCCCTGTATGACCAAGAGACTGTTCTAGAGTGCATGATCCAAGATATCACATGCCACAACTCATATGAATAACCTGTTGCATGCCCATGATCCAAAAGGGTCAATCATTCAATTGAATAGGGTGATAGGTTGATGTGCAACCCTCTCTTTGTTCAGTCCAACCATCATACTCTGTGAGTTTGGCAGTGCAGTCCTTGCCACAGTTCATTAGGGAGGGACTGTCACAGTCATTTGGGTGTGCTTCCTTTCACACATTCCACAGTGTTCATTATTTTTCTGAAGTTCACAGCAAATGCCAAAAGGTTCCATGGTTTTTCACAATTCTTCAGATTTATCTTTCTTTTTCTGAGGTCCATGGCAAAGGCCCAGAAGATCAACAGTACTTCAAGGTGCTTCAGGTTCTTCATTAATTTCTTGAGGTACAACAGTAGTAGCTTAGAGGTCAATGTTTTCTATGGTTTATCAGCTTCACTTATTGTATCAGGAATTGACTCTAGTGCATCCTTTAGGGTTTTCAGACACTCATAATATCTGCTTCTATCTTTCTTCAGTAGTTCCCCAGTCAACTAAAGCCAGACCATGAATGCTTGTGACCACAGTTCAACTGCTTCTCACATCTTGGTCAGAACTGTTATAGTGCCCATCTTGTGCACGTAAACCCTGGTCATGCTCAAACTCTTGAAATACATGCAGTAAATTCTGTACAGTCAATATTCAAGTCTTTCATTAGAGACTTAAGAGTTATTGTTCAAAGATTTACCTAGGGATTTATAAGTCATGCAAAGTATTCCATAAGTAGGAGTCTATAAATTCATTATTAGTTTACTGCATAAGAAGGCAATTAAGAGTACACTCAGTCTTAGAGAATTATTTTATGGTTTGATTACAAGGTGTCCATCTGTCCTGTTACATCAGTGGTAGCATTGCTCTAAAATAACATTTGCATTCCCTAGAGGCTGTCTCCTTCCTCTTCTTGTTCAGCTCAGCTACAACATTAGCAAAAACACAACATATGCTGTCTACATTAGTTCAAGTCAGACTGATACTGAAGCAGGTACAGAATGAATCAAGGGGTGGTTTCACCCCTGTGTCCCTTAGGGAAGCTTGCTATTGTAAACAGAAAAATGTTGCAAAGCGATCAGTGCCTGGTCACCCATGAAAGGGTTTGAACTTTGTTTCAATTGACTAAGTCCAGTTTTCAGTTTTGCACAGCAGTGATGTTTGCTTGAACGTCAAAAAAAAGGTTTAATTATTAATACTGATTTTCTTCAGTTTCATCTCATGTTTTACTAAACTAGTTGCACAAAAGTTGTGCTGGAGCAAATCCCTGACAGAGAATGAGGAGAAATTTAAATCAACTGGTACTTCTTTAACCAGATATTAACAGAGTCTTCAAAAAAGAATGACAGAAAGCCAACGCTACATTATACATTTGGAGCTCATTTTCACCTGTGCCAGGACACCACTTAAGTAGTGATTTTAATATCAGCACAAGAGCCATTAGTGGAAAATCCTTTTTCCCACCCCCCACCCACAAACCCAGTCGGCCACACTCATTTTCTAATTTTTTGATCACTGTATTTGCTTTATTGTTTCCTCTTTAAGCTTTTTTTAAAAATATGATTACTGCTGTTTTCCTGAGGACTGCCATGTAATCCAGCTGCTGAATCTCATGATGCTATTCTGGTAGGAGAAATTTCACCTCAATAAATACTGTAAGGTGACACAGTATACTGCCACATTAAAGGATCTCCTGGTTCTCTGGAAAGATCAGGGGATTCATCCATAATAATACTCATTTCACTGATCAGGCACTGTTCAGTTACCTTCAACACTAGCAATCAGGCAATGCTGTGGCTGACCAGTAAAATTCCATAGAAAGGATCTTTTGCCCATGCTTACTTTACCTAGGGCAATAATTAGTTCTGTTTCTGGAACATTCATAATATGGACTGCTGCTCAGGTATTCTTTGCCAGTCCAGTAGCAGCAACAACAACACACATTGCTGCTAATTGAGACACCTGTGTGTGCACACACTGCAAGCATAGGTGCCGGAACGGGGGGGGCACTAGGGCCATGGCCCTACCACTTTCATAAGTGGCCCTATCACTTTTTGCTATCATGGTAATAGATTTAATAGGGAAAAATTTACCCCTTACGTCCTTAGTCCTACCACTTTTCAAACCATTCCGGCACCACTGACTGCAAGCGTCACTACCTAGCCCTAAACAGTGGGCAGACAACTGCCCTCTGAGACTGCTGGTGGCTACAACTTTCGTGAAACCCAAGCCCAACCTCAGATTACACCACAAATATTTCTTACACACAGATTTCTATGGCAGAACTTCTGCAATTCAGTTATTTTTTTATTTGTAAATGCACAAAGGTTATGCTGTATTTCAGTACAGAAAATTGGTCGCAAGCAGCAGTACTGCTTTATTTTCACACAGAAAATTATTGCAAGCAACATGCTCACAGGGCAGATAAGAGTGTGCACACAATGCAAGCATCACTACTTAGCCCTAAATCATGGGGGGTGGGAATACAGTCAGCCAACTGTCCTCCGAGACTGCTGATGGCTACCGACTTTATTGAAACCCAACCCAATCTCAGATTATACCACAAATATTTCTTACACAAAGATTCTACAGTGAAACTTCTTCAATTCACTTTTTTATTTGCAAATGCACACAAGTTCTGCTGTATGTCAGTACAAAAAATGGTTGTAAGCAGCAGTACTGCATTATTTTCACACAACAAAATTACTGCAAGCAGCACACATGTAGGGCAAGTGAGGGTGTGCACACATTGCAAGCATTGCTACCTAGCCCTAAACCATGGGGGTTGGAATGCAGTTAGCTGACTGCCCTCCAAAACTGCTGGTCGCTAATGACTTTTGTGAAACCCAAGCCCAACCTCGGAGTGCACCACAAATATTTCTTACAGAGATTTCTATGGCAGAACTACTGCAATTCACTTTTTTTATTTGTAAATGCACACAAGTTCTGCTGAATTTTAGTACAAAGAAATGGTTGCAACAGCAGTAGTGCTATATTTTAGCACAGAAACAATTTTGCAAGCCACAGGCATGCGCTCAGGGCAGATGAAGCTGTGCACACACTGCAAGCATCACTACCTAGCCCCAAACCAAGGGGGGTAG
This sequence comes from Neoceratodus forsteri, assembly GCA_016271365.2. Lineage (NCBI taxonomy): Eukaryota > Metazoa > Chordata > Ceratodontiformes > Ceratodontidae > Neoceratodus > Neoceratodus forsteri. The sequence goes on along the minus strand of JADMNL010000022.1, from coordinate 681,022,233 downwards.
GATTGCAGTTAGCCGATTACCCTCTGAGACTGGTGGCAACTATTGACTTTCGTGAAACAGCAGCCCAACCTAAGATTACACCACAAATATTTCTTACAGAGATTTCTAAAGGCAGAACTACTGCAATTAAGTTTTTTATTTGTAAATGCAGGCAAGTTCTGATGTATTTCACTACAAGAAAATAGTTGTAAGCAGCAGTTGTGCTTTATTTATGCACAGCAAAATGACTGCAAGCAGCACAGACGCAGGGCAGGTGAGGGTTTGCACACACTACTAGTGTCATTACCTAGCCCTAAACTGTGGGGTGTGGGAGTGTAGTCAGCTGACTGTACTCTGAGACTGCTGGTGGCTACTGACTTTTGTGAAACCCCAGCCCAACCTCAGATTACACCAAAAATATTTCTTGATTTTTATGGCAGAACTACTGCAATTCATTTTTTAAAAATGTGTAAATGCACACAAGTTCTGCTGTATATTAAAACAAAAAATGGTTGCATGCAGCAGTACTGCTTTATTTGAGGACAGAAGAATTACTGCAAGCAGTATGCATGCAGGGAATGTGAGGATGTGCACACACTGCAAGCATCACTACCTGGCCCTAAACTATGAGTGGTGGGAGTGCAGTCAGCCAACTGCCCTCCAAAACTGCTGGTGGCTTCTGATGTTTGTGAAACCCCAGCCCAACCTCAGATTATGCCACAAATATTTATTGCAGATTTCTATGGCAGAACTACTGTAATTTACTTTTTTTTATTTGTAATTGCACAAAAGTTCTGCTCTATTTCAGTACAACAAAATGGTTGCAAACAGCAGTACTGCTTTATTAAGTGTGGAAAAAATTACTGCAAGCAGTACACATGCAGGGCAGGCGACAGTGTGCACACACTGCAAGTGTCACTATGTAGTCATATACCATGGGTGCTGGGAGTGCAGTCATTTAACTGCCCTCCAAGTTTTCTGTCTAGGGTTTCATGAAAACTGAGGCCCCCCCAAATACATTTTGTTTACACTACCAAATTAAAGACTTTTTTTTAAATCAGTACAGTACACCAGTCAATGTAGAAGTTATAACTACTGTAATTAGAGAGGAAACTGCAACTTAAGTCTCTCTGCAGGTCCTCCTGGCAAAATAAATCAGACAATTTCTCTTGGGAAAATACAAAAAGCCTCACACCACTATCAGTCCCTGAAATTAAGGTAAACTAGTTTCTCTCTGCAGCTCCAAGTGAAAAAAAAATCACTACAGCAGAAGATTTATCCAGAAAAAAAAAACTCCCAGTGCTCTGACTACTACTAGGCACTAAAGACACACAGTACAGAACAAAAAAAAAATAAAGGTTTTGTGATGAAAATATTAGTTTTGCAACTCCTGATCTCTGCTGACTCAGAGCTCTTTCTTCACTCTTCACTGTGATCTCTCCACCAGTTATGAGAGGCTCCTGAAATGAAGGTATACTAGTTTCTCTGCAGCTCCTAGCAACAAAAAAAAAATCAGTACACCAGACGATTTATCCACAAAAAAAACTGTCAGTGCTCCCACTAGTACTAGGCATTAAAGACACATGGTACAGAACAAATAAATAAAGGTTTTATGTTGAAAATACTAGTTTTTGCAACTCCTAATCTCTGCTGACACAAAGTTCTCTTCACTCTCTACTATGATCTCTCTCCACTATGCATCAATGTCAAACTGTCACGTGAACTAGCTTTGGCACATGCTCAGTCAGGGATTGGACAGCAAGTCCTATGAGATCTTAAAATCCCATGGGAATGCCAAATGCTGTATCACCCAATAGCTGCAATATTCATTATTTGGCTCTCGAATACCATATTATTCATGGTATTCCAGATTTATTATTCATTACTCACACACACCTACTATTTTACTTGCTGTAACCACAGTATGAAAATGCATTAATTCCATGAGCTGTAATCACTGCATTGTGGGTATGCCAATTATATGGGTTGTACAACATCTCTACCATATCTTAAGAAATAAATTATTAAACAATAGCACATATTAAAGTAGTAAACAGCAGCATCATTGGAACAAAAAGCAGGTTAAAGGTTTCAAGCAAGAGTTTGCAGTTGCACAAGAAACTCACTTCCATCTTGCTTTTCCAAACTTTATGACTGAGCACAGACTTCAAACACAAAAGAAAGAGAACAATAAGGAGTAGAGTTAGGATGGCAGTCAGTATTTTAAAGCTGTGCTAAGTAGAAGAAAGGCACACCCACAAAGACCTCTCATGGCACAGACTGATACCAGCACATTTGTATGCTTTAAAAGCAAAAAGATTTAACCTTACTTATAGGATAGGACAAGCCCATTCCAATAATACATTGTGTATACTGCTGTACAGTTGCACCCATTGCCATGGTCAGATAATTCCTGAACTTTCTGTGATATTTCTAGTCAAGTAATTCCTGCCTGTCTGCAGGACTGCTTTAGGGACAACAAAGAGAATCTCTTTAGAAATAACAATCAATCAGTCAATCAATCAATCTTTATTTTACCAAGCGAAACACCAATGAGAATAACTCATTTGCAAGGAGGACCTGTCCTTGAATATTGCAAAATATCTGTCTGTGTCAATAGCTATATCTAGATAGGACCTGTGTCTTGTTAATTTATTTTGTAAGGAATAAAATGTTTACTTTCTGTATTCAAAACACAGGTAAGCAGAGTATCATAGCTTGTTAGTGAGCTGTAACCAACTCTAGACCATGGTGTATGCAAACAATAATACCTGACACTGTGGGCGGTATTGAGAAATAGCAGACCACCCATGGGTGCAATGAAGCCCGACACCACAGTCAGAGGGCCTTATAGCCCCTGGAAGATATGGTATTTCCCAATACTGCCCCCCTTGAGGGTATTATTGTGCTTAGAAAATGACCCATAGGTTATAGTTTTATTAAATAAATAAAACATTTTAATCAAGTATAATTAATGTTTTTAAAAAAGAATACAATACATTTATCTTGTAAAATAGTCCCTGTCTTGTATTGTCCTTGGCAGTAGAGGGTGCTTCTCTTTAATAAATGGAATTTGCTTGAGTGTATAGTTGTGCCACATGTTTATAAGACTTGTAGTCCTATGTGTAAAATTTGGAAGGGAGCAGAGGATACAGGTGGGAATGCCGGTAGAAAAGGAACATTCAGGAACTGAGGAGAGGATTTTTTTGGGGATGGGATATTTGTGGAATTAGTCACTTGTAATGGAATCTTGCTACCCAGTACCATGCTTAACTAGTAAGAGAGCGGGCAGGGAAAACATTGTTGGGAATGGTGGCAGTGAGAGATTCGGGCAAAGTTTTTACAAGTGATGAAAAAGAAAAGAAATGAAAGAGGAAATCTTGGGTGTAAGGAGAGGATGGAGCAGGTAAGAAAGTGTACTCGACAGGGTGGGAGTTATCTGGGATCCTACTGTAAACTTTAGCAGATTGGGAGAATAGGATTGAGGAGTAGAGGCGCTCAACTGCAGCTTCCTGGATATGCAGAAAAACAAAAGAAAACTAATTTTTATATTGTGGTATGAACTGTGTTTTTTGTTGGTAGCCTGTGGAGTGAGCAGTCAGTGGTAGAGCGAGAATGTTGCTATGTTAGGCACAATTGGAGGCATGATCTGACAGGGAACTCGGTGGAAAAAACAAAACAAAAGTACTTTCATTTGGTTAAGAAAAATGTGCTCAGTTAGGTCTTAGGGGTGGTTTGTTTGTGGCTGGTTAGCAGGGTGGTTGTCTGGTGTAGATTTTCATTGATGGTGTGGGGTGGGTGGGCTTGCCCAGCCATCTACTCCTCACAAAGTGAGAAATAAACATGTTGCTACTAAGTTTGAAAATTTGGGGTGCCCCATGATGTTCCAAGTAATGGGGCACCCCCAAATTGATGCTTATTTTTAGTGCTCTCTATCAGAAAATACCAGCCTACTAATGTCCGTCTCCTAGCCAGTGAGAGAGCTAGGATTTACTTGCCATTTTTCTAAGGGGACATGAATGCATGCCTCGGGTGTATTGTGAGGCATGAGGCTGAAGGTCAAGTGCCCTTCAACCAATTGGAAAGTGCATCAATGCCCCCTTACACACATGGCCTGGTATGAGTTATTGCTCTTATACAATGGATTATGTTTATTTAACAAAAGTAAGATAAATTATTTTAATAGCTTTACAACATGAGAAATATGGTATCCTGCTGCATTGCTAAGTAGTCCCAATCAATACAGGGCCATTTTAAAAGTTTCATTGTAAAAATTAGTTTACAATATATTAAAGAAAGTGAACTGTTAATTTTTTGATAAAAACATTTGACTGACTTATTATGCTGATTTGAAAATACTGTGATGTCAACATCACAGAAATGCAACCGTGAAAGCTGACAACACTTTTTTTTCTTTGAGAAGTGTCAAACTGCAAAATCATCTGCCGTGCAACCATTAGCATCAAAAAGACTCATCCTTGTGCACTTGATCATGTGACATTCTTGACCAATCCAGTTTATGTCCCCCTTTCTCTCCCTTCCCCCCAGCTCCAGTTAATCATACCATCTTGCACCACTGATTATGTCCTGTTCCAGGTCTCTGTCTCTCTCTCCGTCTCTGTCTTTGTCTCTGACCCGGTCTCTCTCCCTCTTTCTCTCTCTCTCTCTCTCACTCACTCTCACTCTCACACTCACACACTCTCTCTCTCTCTCACTCTCACTCTCTCTCATGACTCTGGCCATAGAGATGCTGTGCTGTTAAGGTTCTTTGATTTTCTCTCTCTCCCCCCCAACTCTGATCAGTCATGTTATCCTATGTCCTATTTCGGCCTCTCAACTTTAGCAGCAACACGGCAAGTCATGATTATCAAATGGAGTCAATCATGTTATGACTTCAGTCCTTACAGTGAGCTGGATGTGAACCTTCAATCAAAAGCAGCAGAGTCATCAAGGAGCTGAGCCGTAGGAATGTGTACACTGAGTTTTGAACCATGATTGTTGTGGTTCTATAATTAGTCCAGTTTTGAACTGTGTGTGTAACTAGGGCATTAATTAATGGTCATATGATTATTCTAAGCCAATGATTTTTGTGGGATGTGCTTTCATTTCACAACTCGTTGTATAAGCTAACTTAATCAATGAGTATATGAACATGCTTGAATATCTGTTTTATTTGCTGTTACCACAGTGTGAAAACTTATTAACTCCATGAGTTGTGAGCTCTGTATTATGGGTACGCTAATGATGTGGATTGTGTAACATCTCTGAATACACTGAAAAACAAATTATTAAAGTGTAGGACATATGACAGTACTATACAGTAGCATATATGTGGAATGAAAAACAGGGCAAAGGTTTCAAGTGTGAATTAGGAGTTGCACAAGAAAATCCACTTCAAGCTGTGCTTTCTCCATCCTATTGATTGGTCAGGGATGTCAACCAAATGGAAAAGGAGGAGAAAGGTAAGAATGTGCAGAATTAGGGAAGGCATTCGGTATTTTGAAGCTATTATGGGTGGAGCAGGGCACGCTCTCAAAAGCCCCCTCACAGCTCAAACTGATCCCAGCATGTTTACATGATTTTCAAGCAAACAGAATCTGTTCAATTCCTAGAAGAAAACAAGTCCATTGGGTACACTGGTGTACATAACCAGTGCCTTATTTATTTATATTGTAAGGGCCCAAATGATGTACCTTCGATGCTAACAATACAGGTAAGCAGAGTAACACACCTCCTCAGCAAAACTGATCAATGAGCATAGGAATAACAACATCTGTTTTACTTACTGTAACCACAGTATGAGAATACATTAATGTCACAAATGGCAAGCACTGCATCATTGGTATGCAAACAATACAGATTGTGCAGTATTCCCTTGCATTCCCTGAGAATCAAAGCGCTAAACAAAAGCAAATACTGTATAAAAGTAGTAAACAGTATTGCATCTGTGGAACAAAAAGCAGGGGAAATGGTTTCACCGAGGAATTAAAAGATGGATAAGAAAACCTTTCAGTTTACATTTTCCAGCCCTGTGATTGGAGAATGACTTCAAAGATAAAATCAGGAGCAACAGGGAGAGTGGGCAGAATTAGGGAGGAGATTTGATATTATTCAGCTGTGATCTGTGGAGGAGGTACAATCCTCCAAATGTCCTTTCACTGCTTACACTGATTCCAATATGTTAACTCTGCAAGCAAACATAACAATGGGTAAAAGCAGAACCTCACTGAAACAAGAAATTGGAAAAACAGTCATTGCTGGCTGTTGCTGAATGTTATTTTCTTTTCTTGCTCTTCTACAAGTGTGAGTGTGTGTGTGTGTGTGTATATGTGTGTGTGTGTGTGTATGTGTGTATGCAAGGCCATGTAGTAGACTTAAGATGCCTGTACGAGCATGCTATAACAAAGTCATTCAAAGCACTGGTTCAGGCAGCAAGTCGGGCAACATAGATAAGGTGAACGATTGCCTTTCAGTGCATGTAATAGCCTTCTTGTAATGCATGAATACCATATTTAGAACAACAGTATCCTTCAATAAGCATGGTATGCACCAAGAGACTTTCACTGCCTGATCTGTACATCACGTTTGCATTTCTGAAACTGCAAATGCAGTAATAATTAAGGACATAATAGACTGCAGCATTGATGAAGACATTCTTTCTTTACCTGGGAAATTATTAAATGAACCACAATGTATAACAGACTGTCTGCTGAGTGCTTGGTCAAAGTACTTAATATTCTTATATTACACAGCACAGAACTTCTTAATAACAAATTAACGTTTAAGAGACAATCAACTGGAGGGGGAGTTCAAGAGAGATGGGTGGAAATATTTCTTCACTGAAAAGGTGGTTGATGCCTGGAACAGACTGCCTGCAGACATGGTAGAGGCTAAACAGTAGGGGGGCTTCAAGCATGCATACGATAGTCATAAAGGGTAGGTAAGAAAACAGACAGGGATGCAGAAGTATCACCAGAGACCATTTGGGGTCTGCAGAACTGAGGACTCTTCCAGCCATGTATGCAGTGGTGGTACAGCACCCATCATTAGGGCACCACATGGCCAAATTCACAGCCCCCTCCCCAAGGTCCATTCCCCTGGAGCTGGCATATTTTGAAACAGGGTGCATGGTGTGAATGCAGCCTCCCACAAACAGAGAGGGCAACAACATTGGGACTTGGTGCCCTAATGACCAGGCACATCGTGATGGGTGCCGTACATGCATGGAACCTGCAGAGACAGATTAGGCAAGGAACATCTGGGCAGACTACAAACAAATTTGATCTGCACTTACTGAACACTATTAGAAAAAAAAAATAGCTGATTCCAGATGCACTGTTGTCCAACACAATTTTATTTAAATCCAGTGGCAACAGCTGACTTGTTAGAGCTTTGTCAGGTCCGCTAATGGGTGAAGCACCAGGGCACATGGTGTGGTGGTTTCTTTGTCTTTATCACAAGTGCCTCTTAGCTGTTGCCATTGGATTTAAATAAAATGATGTTGGACAACAGCAAATCCAGAATAATCTTTTTTTTTTATTTTCTGATAGTGTTCAGTGAGTGCAGATTGAATTTGTTTGTGGTTTACATTAATAGGGGCAGCAACCTCCTCACTGTGCACCAAATCTTGTATTGGAGAGCAAATATCCTCACCATTGCCTGAAACATCTGAACAAATATATTCTAGAGTGCATGATCCAAGGTATCACATGCCACAACTCTGATGACTAAACTGTTGCATGCCCATGATCCAAAAGGATCTATCATTCAAATGAATAGGGTGATACGTTGATGTGCATCCCTCTCTTTGTTCAGTCCAGCCATCACTCTTCTTGAGTAGAGATGCAGCAAAATGAAATTTTGCCAGTGAAATAGTGAATTTTGCTGCATGAAACATTTCTCGAAATTCCAGATTTCACTGACAAATTTAACTGGTGCAAAATGGAAAATTCCACTTGTGAAATTGCAAATTTCATCCATGAGTGGTGGAATTTCACCTGAGAGTGGTGAAATTCCACCATCCGTGGGTGAAATTCTGCATTTCATGTGCAACATTTGCTTTTTCTCCAACAATATTCATGATTTTTGCAGGCATAATTTCACATTTTGCATGAGTAAAATATTTCACAAAACGTGCAAATTTCACAAAATATTTTGTGGAATGAAATTGTCGGATTTCACACATATGTAGTTGTGAATTAGGAAGTGTAGGATCTGCCCCAGTTCATTTGACAGAGACTCCCAATATCAGTTGAGTGGACTTCCTTTCACAGGTTCTACAAATTGTTTATTATTTTTCTGAAGTTCACAGCAAATACCAAGATGTTCCATGGTTCTACAGATTTATCTTTCATTTTCTGAGGTCCATGGCAAAGGCCCAGAAGTTCAACAGCACTTCAAGGTGCTACAGGTTCTTCATTAATTTCCTGAGGTCCACAGTAGTAGCTCAGAGGTTAATGTTCTTCAGGTTCATCAGCATCACTTATCGTATCAGGAAATTACTTTTATTCATCCTTTAGGGTTTTCAGACACTCATTGTATCTGCTTCTGTCTTTCTTCAGCAGTTGCCCAGTCAACTAATATCAGACAATGAATGCTTGTGACCAGACTTCAGCTCCTTCTCACATCTTGGTCAAAACTGTTTTCGTGCCCATCTTGTTAGCATAAACCCTGGCCATGCTCAAACTCTTGAAATACATGCAGTAAATTCAGTAGTCAATATTCAAGTCTTGCATTAAAGACCAAGTTATTGTTCAAAGATTTACCTAGGGATTTAAAAGTCACATAAAGTACTCCATAAGTAAGAGTCTATACATTCATTATTAGTTTAATGCATAAGAGGATAATTTAGAGTACGTTCAGTCTTAAAGCATTATGCTATGGTTTGATTACAAGGTCTGCATCTCTACTATTACATCAGTTGTAGCATTGCTCTAAAATAAATTCTGCATTCCCTTGAGGTTGTCTCCTGCCTCTTCTTTCTCAGCACAGCTACAATATCAGAAAAAACACACAGCTTGTGCTCTCTACATTAGTTCAAGTCAGACTAATACTGAAGCAGGTACAGAATGAATCAAGGAATGCTTTTACCCCTGTGTCCCTTAGGAAAGCTCCCTACTGTAAATAGAAAAATGTTGCAAAGGGATCAGTGCCTGGTCACCCATGAAAGGATTTGAACATTGTTCCAATTGACTAAGTCCAGTTTTCAGTTTTGCACAGCAGTGATGTTTGCATGTACGTCAAATAAAAGGTTTATTAAAACTGATTTTCTTCAGTTTCAACTCATGTTTTATTAAACTAAGTGCACAAAACATGTGCTGGAGCAAATCCCTCACACAGAAAAAGGAGAAATTTAAATTAACTGGCACTTCTTTAACCATATTGTATATAAACAGAGTCTACAAAAAGAATGACAGAAAGCCAAAGCTACATTACACAATTGGAGCTTATTTTCACCTATGTCAGGACCCCACTTAAGCACTGATTTTAATATCAGCACAAGAACCATTAGTGAAAAATTCTTTTTTCACACCCTACACCTTCCCCGAACCCTGTCAGCCACACTCATTTTCAACTTTTTGATTATCGTATGTGTTTTATTGTTTTCTGATTGAGCTATAAAATGAGGTGCTGCAACTAACAATGCATGAGCATGGTAACCCATGTAAAGGACAACAGTGTAATTTAAATGTGCAGTTTAAAGTTCCACACAAACCTTGCTGCTATTGCAAGTCCAAATTAATGGTTACTAGTGTTGTTTATTGAAAACTGATTTTAATAATAAAACTTAATTGGTTTTAGTCCACGATTGGTTATAATTAATAAGTAACATGTAATTCTGTCACTATTTATATGGAGGCACTGTTGTGATATTTTAGATTTACTCTGATGATACCTGACTGTGATCAGGGGAAACAACAGTGTTGGAATAGCTTTTACCGCTTATGTTTGGGACTTGGTGCATATGTAACATGCAGTTTTGTATTTAAATAAAAGGACTTCATTTTTTTCATCAAAGTCCTGTGCTCTCTGATTTTTGTGGGTGCTCTTAATACTTCTTCCGTTACTTTTGGTCAAAATGAGCACCACAATAAATTGCCTGGTGCTCCACTTTGCTGTTTTTCTGCTGGTTACCTGTTAATGGAGCACAGGTTTCTTCAAGTAGAAGAGTAAAAAGTCAATCAGTGAGCACTGTTGAATTGGTTCACATTTAAGAACTATACTTGAACATTTAACTGCAACATTGCACCATTTGTATGAATGGATGGCAACCTGACTGATTCCTGAGTGTTTTATAAATTAGCCTGTCTTAAACAGTTGGTTTTTGGGATGAAATGGTGAACCAGGAACAAGTTAATAAGGAAGCCACCACTTCTATACCCATTGGTGGATTTGCTGATAGAATCTTTTCTGGGACTGGACATGGAAACCCCATTTTGGAACAAGGAACAGAAGTAGCTGCACCAGCCATGGAGGTTCAGACCACAATACTATTCTGGAACTTGAAGAGACTTGTTCTAAAAGGTAGAAGGATGTTTTGGCATAAAACTACCTTAGAAGCATATTTATCTGTTAAAAGAGTACCACAGGGTCTTTGGATTTTACAGAAGACGGCTCATGGCAGTGATGATTTAACATTAATGATTAAATGGCATCTTAACATGGAGGAGGCATCTTTGATAAATATAGAAAGACTATGCCAAACCAGCTTGGGAACAACTGACTTCAGAGATAGCTAAGACAGAAAGTGATTTGAAATCACAGACTACAACTGAAGAATTTGCCAAATACAATAAACTTTTATTTGATAAAGTAACACAATATGACATCCAATTGGTAAAGCATAAAAAAAAAGTTTACAAGGGATGAAAATGATTATAGATCAAATCAAGTTTATAATTGTCACGTAAAAGAAAGAACGCAGAAAAACTCCAAATCCATACTGAAAAAGGGAACTGGTATGAACAACAAGGAAGGGGACATTAACACTCTTTTGATTATACTACTGGGTCTTCAGACACTGATGGATCAGAAACAGATCCTGTAGCAGAGGAAGATCTTGGTGATACATAACAGAGACCTCCACAGTTACAGAATTTGCGAAATATAAGAAGTAATAAACGAGTGACCCATTTTCAGGATTTTTGAGCACCAAGGGGAAGAGGTTAGGGGGCATGGAAGAAGAAGAAAAACAGACTATTAGTACATCAATACATGGAATCAGTTAGCCCCCCCCCCCCAGGAAAAGAAACCCGTGATTAACATCTCAGATTATGAACTGTCAGCTGATAAAGAAAAGTACTTAGTAAAGGACTTCCATTCAGTCCAACTTCTGATGTCATTTTTTTCAACACTAATGTTGATTTACATATTTTTCTAGGAACTTAACTCTCAAATGTCTGTATTCTGAGAAAGCTAATGAAAAGTTAGATGGCACAGAGGTGATAATCAATGCTGTTCAGATCAATTTCCAGGCTGGTTCTTTGTACTGCCCTGAAACAAACCCTGTAGTTTCTATGTTCATCAAAAAATGTGAGTTAGACCTTGAACAGATTCGTAATATGGGAAGAGTGCAAGGTTTCATGAACTGTAGTCAGGTGGAGTTCTTGGCCAGTAAATCCCTTTCAGAAAATAAATTTATAACTATAAAATCAGCTGACAAGGGAGGAGCCATTGTGGTCATGAACACTGCAGACTATGTTTGTGAAATTGAATGGCAGCTCTCTGACATTGATTTTTATCAGAGGGTGAATAGAGAATGCATTTCCACTTATAAGAATGACATTGATAAAATATTAAACTCTGGGTTTTTGAAATGTTACATTTCTGATAGTGAGTATAGAGCTCTAACAGTCAGCCATCCCATTATTCCCACTATTTACATTTTGCCCCAAATCCATGAGAGTTTAACCAATCAACCAGGCAGGCCAATTATATTGGGTAGGGGGTGGCTGACTGAGCCACTATCGATTTTTGTTGACCAACACTTAAGCCCCAGTGCAAAATCTTTGGTTCTATATCCAGGACTCGACAGAGGTGGTATGGTTGATGGAAGACCTGGAAATGGACAAAGATTGGTACTTTACAACTATTGATGTAAACTCCCTTTATACAGTAATACCACGTGGTGAAGATTTGACAGCTATGCAGTACTTTTTAAACACTAGAAGTGAAATACAACAAGTGGAAATCCCTACTGCTTTTCTGATACAATTAGATGAAAAAGTGTTAAGAAACAATGTGTTTCTGTTTCAGCAACAAGTTTACCACCAAATACTATAAGAGGGACCATGATGGGAGCCACAATATGCCAATCTGTATTTGGGAATGTTTGCATCTCTATGATGCCACAACAAATCCATTCTTAGATAAGGTGGATTTGTGGCAGCACTTTATAGATGATATACTTGTAGTGTGGAGAGGGACAGTGGAAGAATTTCATAATTGTGTGCAGTGGATGGAAAATACAAGCAGTAGTTTACGATACAAGTATGAAATACATTAGTCAGAGATTACTTTCCTGGATTTGAAAATTTATAGGAATATGAACGGTGATGTATGTACAACATTGTTTCAGAAGGAAACAGATCGAAATAGTCTTTTAAAATTTGAAAGTCGCCATCCATACCACGTTAAGTACAACGTTCCTAAGAGCCAATTAATATGTACTTTAAGAAATTGCACAGAGGACAGCAAATTTAAAATAAAATGTGGAACACAAGTACAAAGATTTAAAGAAAGAGGGTACAACAATCAGAGTATAGTAGATGCTATAGTGAGAGTAAATTCCATGAAACATGAAGAGACATTGCAGTATACTGTAGAAATAAGAGCACAAAGATAAAAGCAGGTTCTCACTGTCCTTTTCTGACCACATATTCCAAACGAAGTGACAAAATAAAGGAAATCATAACTAATAATTTGCCCATACTGCAATTAGAGCCAAAATTAAAATAATTGGTACAGGAGGGTATTAAAATAGCATCCAGGAAGATCCTAAAAGATTTACTGGTAACTAAATCAGTTCCAAGTCCAGAACCTTTATGCAAGCAATTTAGTCCGACCCCCCCAGGGCACATATAGATGTGGGAGTTGCATGTACTGCAAATACATGCACACATGTCAGGGATTTGTTAATCCACGTACATGACAGTATGTACAAATTAAATATTTTATTAACTGTGATACCAAATGTGTAGTCTATTTACTTAAATGCAGTTGTGGATGTTATTATGTGGGACGGACAATAAGAAGTTTTAAAATAAGGATAGAGGAGCATGTTCATGCCCTAGCTAAGAATGACATGACTTATGCCATAGTCCAGTACATAAAAGGTAACAGTAGAGTGAACCACAATATTAACTTTGTTTGCATAGAAGTGGTTCGACTTGGTTTGAGAGGTGGGGACATCGAACAAATGATTCGCAGATGAGAAAGTTTTGGGATTTATGAACTGGAGAGCAGATATGAACAGGGTTTAAATGATGTCATTGATCTGGCATCATTTTTAAAGAAATTCGGAAAGAAATAATCTGTACTATGAAGTTGGGGTGAAATAGCTAACATATAAAATGAGTTCCGATAATTTCAGAATGTTTTTAAGAAAATGTTTCATATATTCCCAGTTCTTTTGTGACTGAGGGTGTAACATGACATGTGATGGTGACCTTTTTATTTTGGTTCAAGGCACAAAGGTTACTAAATACAAAAAATATTTTGTGGATGATGCATATTAATTTTGTAAAGCATAGTTGCATCCTCAACACAGTAAGTGCAGTGCCTGTAATAGCAGCTCGTTTTTGTGTATTGTAACTGCAAGGGTTTCATGATTTTTAAAATGGGGTTGTATTTGAGGGAAATAAAATAACTTATTGGTAACTTTGTTGAACATTATATATTAAACAAATGGGTTGGAGCCTAACATAGTTTTCCATTTAACCCTCATAATAAATAGTTAGCTCAAGACATTTGCTGTATTTGCACCCTCTTAGTTCATAGAAACATAAAAGTTGATGGCAGATAAGGACCGCAAGGCCCATCCAGTCTGCCCATTTCTTTTTGTACCTTATAAATGTGCCATCAGCCTTTGCTCTGTCAATGGTCTATCTATTCATACTCATCTGTATTGCTCCCTTATGCATATCCCATGCCTGTTTGAAGCCCTGCTCTGTATTCACAGCCACCACTTCCTGAGGTAGGCCATTCCATGCATCCATCACCCTTTCTGTGAAAAAGAATTTCCTCACATTCCCCCTTAATCGACCTCCCTCTAGTCTCATGCTGTGTCCTCTTGTCCTGCTATTTTTTTTATATTTAATCATATTAGACTCTTTTACCTTGTTAATGCCCTTAAGATGTTTGAATGGCTCGATCATATCACCTCTCTCCCTCCTTTGCTCAAGGGTATACATATTGAGCTCTGTTAATCTGTCCTCATATGTCTTCTGATGCAGTCCATGCACCATTTTGGTTGAACCTTCTCTGGACTGCCTCAATTTGGTTAATGTCCTTGTGAAGTTGTGGCCTCCAGTACTGCATGCAGTACTCCAGATGGGGCCTAACCAGTGTCTTGTAAAGAGGGATTATTATCTCCCTCTTACGATTTGTGATACCCCTACTAATACACCTTAACATCCCCCTAGCCTTACCTACTGCTTTAGAGGACTGCTTGGATGATTTCAGGTCATCGGTGATGATGATGCCCAAGTCTCTTTCTTCCTTTTGATACTGCCAGCAACTCCCCTCCCAGCCTATAGGTGGCTTCAGGGTTTCTCTTCCCTATGTGCATGATCTTGCACTACTTTGCATTAAATCTCAGTTGCCACTCTTCTGACCATTTTGCTAGTTTATCCAGATCTCTTCTCATTCTGCCCACTCCATCTGGATCATCTACTCTGTTGCAGATCCTCCAGTTATGGATTTATTTGATTCTGTATATGGATTATAGGTCAGAAATATTTAAATAAAAAATGAGGTAGCAAAATACAGTAAAATAAGGTGTTGCAACCAGCAATGCATGAGCATGGTAATTGTTTTAGTTTTAAATGGCAATAGTGCAATTTAAACAGATGGGTTGGAGCCCAACATATTTTTTTTGTTTAAACCTCACAACAAATAGTCAGCTCAAGACATTTGCTGTAGTTGCACCCTCTTTTTCTTCTATTCACAGTTTTATTTGATTCTTTTTATGGATCGTAGGCTAGAAAAGTCTAAATGAAATATGAGGAAGCAATATGAAATAAAATTAGGTGCTGCAACGAACAATGCATGAGCATGGTAACCCATGTAAAGGACAACAGTGTGATTTAAATGTGCAGTTTAAAGTTCCACACAAACCTTGCTGCTATTTCAAGTCCAAATTAATGGTTACTAGCGTTGTTTAATGAAAACTGCTTTTAAGAAAAAAACTAAATTGTTTTTAGTCCATGATTGGTTAGAATTAATTAGTAACATGTAATTTTGTCACTGTTTATATGGAGGCACTGTTGTGATGTTTTAGATTCACTCTGATGATGCCTGACAGTGGTCAAGGGAAACATTAGTATTGGTATAGCTTTTATCACTTATTTTTGGGACTTGGTGCATATGTAACATGCAGTTTTGTATTTAAATAAAAGGACTTCATTTTTTTCATCAAAGTCCTGTGCTCTCTGATTTTTGTGGGTGTTCTTACTACTTCTTCTGTTTCTTGAGCTATTCTTAAAATATGTTCACTGCTGTTTACTTGAGGACTGCCATGTAAACCAGCCGCTGAATCTCATGATGCTATTCTGCTAGGAAATATTTCACCTCAATAAATACTGTAAGGTGACGTACAGTATACTGCCACATTAAAGGATCTCCTGGTTCTCTGGAAGGATCAGGGCTTCATCCATAATAATAATCATTTCAGTAATCAGGCACTGTTCAGCTACCTTCAACAGTGGCAATCAGGCAACATTGCGACTGACCAGTACAATTCCATTGAGATCATCTTTTGCCCAAGATTATATTACCTAGGGCAATAATTAATTCTGTTACAAGAACATTTAAAATATGGACTGCTGCTCTGGTCCTTCTTTGCCAGCCCAGTAGCAGCAGCAACACACCTTGCTGCTCATTGAGACACCCGAGTGTGAGCACACTGCAAGTGTCACTACCTTGCCCTAAACACTGGGTGATCGACTGCCCTCCAAGACTGCTTGCAGCTACCAACTTTCATGAAACACAAACCCAGCTTCAGATTATACCACAAAAATTTCTTACACAGTGATTTCTATTGCAAAACTACTGCAATTCAATTATTTTTTTACATGTAAATGCACAAAGATTCTGTTGTATTTCAGTACAGAAAATTGATTGCAAGCAGCAGTACTGCTTTATTTTCACACAGAAAATTTTTGCAAGCAACATGCACACATGGCAAGCAAGAGTGTGCACACAATGCAAGCATCACTACCTAGCCTGAATCCATAGAGGGTGGGAGTACAGTCAGCTGACTGCCCTACAAGACCGCTGGTGGCTACTGACTTTAGTGAAACCCAAACCCAACTTCAGATTACACCACAAATATTTAGTACACAGAGATTCTACAGCAGAACTTCTGCAATTAACTTTTTTATTTGTAAATACACACAAGTTCTGCTGTATTCCAGTACAAAAGATGGTTGCATGCAGCAGTACTGCATTATTTTAGCACACAAAAATGACTGCAAGCAGCACTTGTGCAGGAAAAGTGAGGGTGTGCGCACACTGCAAGCATCACTACCTAGCGTTAAACCATGAGGGTGTTGGAGTGCAGTCAGCTGACTGCCTCCTGAGACTGCTGGTGGCCACTGACTTTTGTGATACCCCAGCCCAACCTCAGATTACACCACAAATATTTCTTACAGAGATTTCTATACTACTGCAGTTCTCTTATATACATTTTTTTATTTGTAAATGCACACAAGTTCTGCTGAATTTTAGTACACAAAATGGTTGCAAGCAGCAGTACTGCTTTATTTTAGCACAGAACATTTTTTACATGCAGCAGGTACGCACACAGGGCAGAAGATGCTGTACACACACTGCAAGCATTGCTTCCTAGCCCTAAACCGTGGGGGTTAGGACTGGAGTCAGCCAGTTGCCCTCTGTGACTGCAGGCATCTACTGACTTTCGTAAAACCCCAGTCCAACTTAAGATTATACCACAAATATTTCTCACAGAAATTTCTATGGCAGAACAACTGCAACTCACTTTTTTTTATTTGTAAATGCAGGCAAGTTCTGATGTATTTTGGTACAAGAAAATGGTTGAAAGCAGCAGTCATGCTTTATTTATGCACAGAAAAATTACTGCAAGCAGCACAGACGCAGGGCAGGTGAGGGTTTGCACACACTACAAGTGTTGTTACCTAGCCTTAAACTGTGGGGTGTGGGAGTGCAGTCAGCTGATGGTCCTCTGAGACTGCTGGTAGCTACTGACTTTTGTGAAACCCCAGCCCAACCTCAGAGTACACCAAAAATATTTCTTAGATTTTTTTGGCAGAACTACTGCAATTCATTTTTTTATTGATAAATGCACACAGGTTCTGCTGTATTTCAGTACAAAAAATGGTTGCACGCAGCAGTACTGCTTTATTTGAGCACAGAAAAATTACTGCAAGCATCACGCACACAGGGCACACGAGGGTGTGCACACACTGCAAGCATCGCTACCTAGTCTAAACCATGTGTGGTGGAAATGCAGTCTGCCGACTGGTCTCCAAGACTATTGGTGGCTACTGACTTTTGTGAAACCCCAGCCCAACCTCAGTTTATGCCACAAATATTTCTTACAGAGATTTCTACGGCGCAGCTACTGTAATTCCATTTTTTTTTATTTGTAAATGTACACTAGTTCTGCTGTATTTCAGCACAAAAAGATGGTTGCAAGCAGCAGTACTGCTTTATTGAGCATGGAAAATTTACTGCAAGCAGCACAAATGCAGGATAGGCAAGAGTGTGCGCACACTGGAAGCATCACTACCTAGCCATATGCCATGGGTGCTGGGAGTACAGCAATCTGACTGCCCTCTGAGATTTCAGGCTAGGCTACAACTGGGTTTTGGGAAATCTGGGTCCCGGCCCCTCAAAATACTTATTATAAACACCACCAAATTAAAGACTTTTTTTGATCAGTACAGTACACAAGTTAATATAGAAGTTAGAACTACTGTAATTACAGCAGTAAACTGCAACTTAAGTCTCTCTGCAGGTCCTCCTGGCAAAATAAATCAGACAATTTCTCTGGGGGAAAATACAAAAAGCCTCACATCACTATCAGTCACTGAAATGAAGGCAAATTAGATTCTCTCTGCAGCTCCTAGTAAAAAAAAATTACTACAGCAAAAGATTAATCCAGGGAAAAAAAACAGTGCTCCCACTACTACTAGACACTAAAGACACATGGTACGGAACAAAAAAAATAAAGGTTCTGTGATGAAAATATCAGTTTTTGCAACTCCTGATCGTTGCTGGCTCAGAGCACTCTCTCCACTATGATCTCTCCACCAGTTATGAGAGGCCCCTGAAACAAAAGTATAGAAGTTTCTCTGTAGCTCCGAGCAACAAAAAATATCAGTACATCAGACAATTTATCCATGAAAAAAACAAAACCTTCCAGTGCTCCCACTACTACTAGGCACTAAAGACACATGGTGCAGAACAAATAAATAAAGGTTTTATGATGCAAATACTAGTTTTTGCAACTCCTAATTGCTGCTGACACAGAGCTCTCTCCACTATGATCTCTTTCCACTATGCAGCAATGTCGAACTGTTACATGAACTAGCTTTGGCACATGCTCAGGGATTGGCAACAAGTCCTACAAGATCTTGAAATCTCACGGGAACACCAATTACTGAATATCGCTGAATAGCTGTGATATTCAGTGTTTGGCTCCCGAATATCATATTATTCATGGTATTTGGGATTTATTATTCGTTACTCACACACACCCTATTTTACTTGCTGTAGCCACAGTATGAAAATGCATTAATTCCATGAGCTGTAATCACTGCATTGTGGGTATGCCAATTATATGTGTTGTACAACATCCCGACCATACCCTACCCTAAGAAACAAATTATTATACAATAGCACATATGAAAGTAATAAACAGCAGCACATGTGGAACAAAAAGCAAGTTAAAGGTGTCAAGCAAGAGTTTGCAGTTGCACAAGAAACCCACTTCCATTTTGCTTTTCCAAGCTTTATGACTGGGCACAGACTTCAAACAGAAAAGGAGGAGAAAGAGAAGGAGCAGAGTTAGGATGACCATATTTTAAAGCTGTGCTAGGTAGAAGAAGGGCACGTCAACAAAGACCTCTCACAGCACAGACTGATTCCAGCACATTTATATGCTTTAAAAGCAAAAAGATTTAGCCTTACTTACAGGAAAGAACAAGCCCATTCCTGTAATACATCATGTATACTGGTGTACAGTTGCACCCATTGCTTTGGCCAGATATTTCCTGAAATGTCTGTGATATCTCTAGTCAAGAAATTCCTGCTTGCCTCCAGGACTGCTTTAGTGGCACCAAAGATAATTTCTTTAGAACTCTTAATCAATCAATCAATCAATCTTTATTTTACCAGGTGAATCACCACTGAGAATAAGTCATTTGCAAGGTGGACCTGTAATATTTCAAAATATCTGGCCGTGTCAATAGTTGTATCTGGATAGGAACGGTGACTTGCTTATTTATTTTGTAAAGAGTAAAATGTTTACTTTCTTTGTTCAAAACACAGGTAAGCAGAGTAACACAGCTTCTTAGTGAGCTGTAACCAACTCCAGACCATGGTGTATGTAAGCAATAATGCACAACAGGGTGGGCAATATTGGGAAATGCTGGACTGCCCAGGGGTGTAGTGAGGCCTGATGCCACAATTGGAGGAGGGCCTTATAGCTGAAGGAAGTTACAGTATTTACCAATAATACCCACCCTGGAGGGTATTCTTGCACTTAGAAAATGACCCATAAGTTATAGTTTTAATAAATAAAAAAAAGTTTTAATCAAGTGTAATTAATATTAAAAAAAAAGAATAAAACACATTTATCTTGTAAAGCAGTCTCTGTCTTGCGTTGTCCTTGCCAGTAGAGGGTACTTCTTTTAATAGATTTAATTTGCTTGAGTGTATGGTTGCGCTGCATGTTTATGGAACTTGTAGTCCTATGTGTAAAATTGGGAAGGGAGCTGAGGCTACAGTTGGGAGTGCCAGTGGAAGAAAAACATTCAGGAACTGAGGAGAGGATTTTTTGGGGGATGCAACGTGTGGAATTAACCACCTGCGATGGAATCTCGCTACCCGGAACTGTGATTAATTAGTATGACAGAGGGCAGGGAAAACATCATTGGGAATGGTGGCTGCGAGATCTTTGAGCAAAGTTTTTACAAGTGATGAAAAAGAAAAAAAATGAAAGAGGAAATCTTGGGTCTAAGGAGAGGATGGAGTAGGTAAAGAAGTGTACCTGACAGGGTGGGGTTATCTGGGTTCCTACTGTAAATTTTAATGGCTCGAGAGAATGGGCCTGAGGAGCAGAGGTGCTTAACTTCAGCTTCCTGGACATGCAGAAAAAGAAAAGAAGACTATTTTTTATATTGTGGTAAAAACTGTGTTTTCTGCTGGTAGCCTGTGGAGTGAGCAGTCAGTGGTAGAGCGAGAATGTTGCTATGTTAGGCACAATTGGAGGCATGATCTGACAGGAACTCGTGGAAAAAAAAAACAAAGGTACTTTCATTTGGTAAAGAAATGTACTTGATTAGGTCATGGGGGTGGTTTGTTTGTGGCCGGTTAGCAGGGTGGGTGTCCGGTGAAGATTTTCATAGATGGTCGGGGGCTGGCAGAAGCTTGCTCAGCCACCTACTCGCTTGCAAAGTGAGAGATAAAAATGTCGCTACTAGGTTAGAAAATTCAAGGTGCCCCATGATGTTCCAAATAATGGGGCACCCCAAATTGGTACTTATTTTTTAGTGGGCTCTATGAGAAAATACCGGCCCGCTAATATCAGTCACCTATCAAATCAGAGAGCTAGGATTACTTGCCAATTTTCTAAGGGGGCACAACTGCATGCCTTGGGTGTGTTGTGAATCATGAGGCTGAAGGTCAAGTGCCCTCCAACCATTTGGAAAGTGCATCAATGCCCCCTTACACCAATGGCCTGGGATGAGTTATTGCACTTATACAAAGGATTATGTTTATTTAACAAAAATAAGAGAAATAATTGTAATAGCTTTACAGCAGAAGAAATATTCTATCCTGCTGCATTGCTAAGTAGTCCCAAACAATACAGGGCCATTTTAAAAGTTTCATTGTAAAAATTAGTTTACAATTTATTAAAGAAAGTAAACTGTAAATTTTTTGATAAAAAAATCAGCTGACTTATTATGCTGATTTGAAAATGCTGTGATGTCAAGCATCACTGAAGTGTAAATGGAAAAGCTGATAACAATGTTTTTCTTTGAGAAGTGTCAACTGAAAAACTCTTCTGCCGTGCAACCATTGGCATTGCAAAGACTCATCCTTGTGCATTTGATCATGTGACATTCTTGACCAATCCAGTTTAAATCCCCCTTTTCTCTCCCCCCTTCCAGCTCTGGTTAATCATGCCATCCTCGCGCCACTGATTAGGTCCTGTTCCAGATCTCTGTCTCTGTTTCTGTTTCTGTCTCTGTCTCTCTCTCTCTCTCTTTCTCATGGCTCTAGCCATAGAGATGCTGTGCTGTTAAGGTTCTCTGTCTCTCTGTCTCTCTCTCTCTCTTTTCCCCAACTCTGATCAGTCATGCCATCCTATGTCCCATTCCTGCCTCTCAACTTCAGCAGCAGCCCAATAAGTCATGATTATCCCATGGAGTCAATTATGTTAGGACAACTGCAATTCTGACAGGGAGCTGGATGTGAGCCTTCAACCGAAAGCATCACAGTCATCAAGGAGCAGTGCCGTGGGAAGGTGTAAACTTAGTTTGTAACCACGTTTGCAGTGGTTCTATAATTAGTCCAGTTTCTGAACTGTGTGTGTAACTAGGGCATTAATTAATGGTCATATGATTATTCTAGGCTAATGATGTTTGTGGGATGTGTTCTCATTTCACAACCCATTGTATAAGCTAAATTATGAACTGAGAATCATAAATGAGGAATCTAATTGGCCCCGAGCTCTTTGAAGCCATGATGATATCAAGCTACATCATCATGGCTTCAAAAAAGTTCCAGCGCCACCAGCCTCCTTGCTCTGTACTGTCTGAGAACTATTTTTTCAAAATATACTCCTACACCACCAAAAACTCATTCATAAAACATTTTAAAACCTGTTTCTTTTATTTTTTTATTTATAAAACTTGAAACTCAGTTCATAATAGCAATAAGTCACTCCAGGGTGTGGTATATCATGGGATATCATCACTTCTCTGGTGGTTGGATGCACTCTGCCTGTGGCCTTGTCCCCAACCACCCAAGGTGTGATGATATCCCATGATATACCACACTCTGTCATGCCTTATTGCTTAATTAATCAATGAGTGTATGAACATGCTTAATCATCTGTTTTATTTGTTGTAACCACAGTGTAAAAACTTATTAACTCCACAAGTTGTAAGCTATGCATCATGGGTATGCTAATGATATGGGTTGTGTAACATCTCTGCATACACTGAAAAACAATTATTAAAGTGTGGGACATATGACAGTAGTAAACAGTATCAGCTATGTGGAATGAAAAGCAGGGGAAATGTTTCAAGCGTGAGTTAGGAGTTGCATAAGAAATCCCATTTCCAACTATGCTTTTTCCATCCTATTGACTGGTCAGGGAGGTCAAGCAAAGGGAAAAGGAGGAAGGTAAGAATCTGCAGAATTAGGGAAGAAATTCAGTATTTTGAAGCTATTATGGGTAGAGGAGGGCAACTCTCAAAAGCCCCCTCACAGCTCAAACTGATCCCAGTAAGTCTACATGATTTTCAAGCAAACAGAATCTGTTCAACTCACAGGAGAAAACAAGTACATTGCTATAAAAAATTGGATACACTGGTGTATATAACCAATGTCTTATTTATTTATGTTGTAAGGGCCAAAATGAGGTATTTTTATATGCTAACAATACAGGTAAGCAGAGTAACACATCTCCTTAGCAAAACTGATCAATGAGTCTAGGAATAAGAATATCCATTTTACTTGCTGTAACCACAGTATGAGAATACATTAATGGAGTTTGCCCTTTAAGGGGCAGACCAGGTTGTCCTGCTGCACCCCTTCTCTTTCATTAGGATGGTTGTGCTCAGAAGGGGAGGGGGGAAGGAAGGGAAGGGGACAGGGTATAGAACAATGGCCAGGCAACAGGAAGGGAAGGGGAGGGGCAAGAGGAGGTACATAATGGACAGCACAGAGGGGTTTCAGCCACTTTTGCTGGAGTTTTGATTTAATTGGAACTGCAGCACATCAGATTGGCAACTGGAGTGGTTTGTGCACTAGGATATTGCAGGTAAGAGAGCTTTAAAAAAAAGGAATGGGGATAAGAATAAGATAAACAGCTGAGTAATGATAAGATACAATGGTATGGATTACTTGTTCAAAAAAAAAGGAAAATATATAAATCTTTATAGTAAAAGAAATCATCTTGGGAAGAGGAATAGTATGTGGCTGTTTCATTGGACTTATTGAAAGTTTATGTTTTCTTCAGTTTTTGTTCAAGGGAATGCGCTTGGAGAGGTTTAAAAAAGATTTTGCAGTTGTACTGAGGTAGTATGCTTTGTGTGGTAGTTGACTGGCATGACAGTTTCGTTTGAGGTGAGTTAAGCAGTGCTGGTGCGAGGCTGTGGGTTTTTTGGTAGTTGGACCAGGGTTTTTGCAGCTGCGCAGAGGTGATAGGCCTTGGTACAGAGTGAGATGTGCATGGACATGCAGGAGCAAGGTAGCTGGTTAGGCATGTAGGCCGGAGAAGGAGTGAGGACCTGAGTGCGGCTGGAGAGAGCAGCCTGAGAGGGTGGAAGCTGGTTTGATCGAGGTCTGCGCTGTCCTTTGGTGAGTACAGCTGGTGGATTACAAGGGGGAGTCTGACTCAGAAGTGCAGGGGGGATTTTTGTTGAAGAAGGGGAGCACTGGCATTGCTCGTTTCGGCAAGTTGCGTGACTTGAGGGGAGGCAGGTCTCTGAGGCCTTGCAGGGCGTGGTGCATGCGAAGGGAATCCTTTGTGGGCCTGCAGATGTTTGGGCACTGGGGGCACCAGGGGGGTTGTTTGCACTTGGGCTGCGGGAATGGCAGGGGATCGCTTGCCCCAACGCGGGTCCTTGGCGCTCGGTTGTCCCCACAGGGACCCAGTGATCTGGACAGAGCCGCGCTGCATTTCTTGTTGCACGCCAGCTCAACCGCGTGGTTTGCAGATGCTGAAGGGGCTGACCAGGGGGACAGCATTGGTCTCACTGCCCCATGGCCCCGTGGGTTAGCGCAGTGGATCGGGAGAGGATTTTGGGGGTTGTTTGCTGGCTACAAGCCAGTCGATTGAGGAGTAGGGGGCAAGGCCCAAAGAAAGGCCTAGCAAGTGGGGGGGACGAAGTGGACAGTTGGCGTGATGCCACATGCTGGGCGGGCACGCAATGTTGGATGACTGGGAAGACAAGGGGAGGCCTAGGAAAAGACCAAGCAGAGGGACAAAAAAAAAACGGCCATGCGGCGTGATGTCACACGCCAGGGGCAGCAGACCAAGAGGGAGCAGAGGCCTGAGTTGGCCTGGCAGGACTGACAGGAGGCTTAGTGCCCCGGGGGGGACACCCAAGGTCAGCAAAGGAAGGGGAGGACTGCCAAGGGGCCTAGCAATGGGTGATGGGGAGCGACCAGAGGACTGGTGAAAATGGGACAGGCCATGCAGCGTGATGTAACACGCCAGTTGGGTCAGGTTGAACAACGGAAAGGGCCCAAGGAAAGGATAAAAAAAAGAATGAAATGAAGGTCTGAAGAGGTTTTCAGTCATAGGAAAGATCGTGATCCTGGGGGTGGGAGGAGCCATGTTTAAGGGGTAGCCAGGACCCAGCAACGAGACTGGGGGACAATAATTAGCTAACACCCAAGAGTATAAGGGGGCAACAAAAGACACGTTTGTTGCAGTTAGAAGCTGCCTATGGGGGAAGCGGGTCTGGCCTCTTGGGATACTGCCCCAGGCAGAGTTCTGTTTTTTAAATAATGTAATTTTCTTTTCTCTTCTTCAGTGTCTTCACAGCTGACAAAAAGCAGGGAACATGGCACCCAAGAAGAGCAGGCCTTTAAAGGAAGATGCCTACAGGGCGATAATGGAGCTGACTGAGAAAGCCAATAGAATGTGGGAGTTGGTGGAAGGGGAGGAAACAGGGTAGTCCGGGGAGAAAAGGAAAGCTGAAAAGGGTAAAGAGGGCAGAGGGAAGTGGCCAGCTGAGAAGCCACGCAGCCCAACCAGGGCACAACCACAGATAGCGGGACCGACCACGGTGGCTAGTCCAGTACCTCTGCACCCAGTAGACCTGGACCCGTCAGTACCTCCCCAGGACCAGGTGGTGGTTCCCCCAGTGGAGCCCAGACTGGATCCCCAGCGTACAGTGGTTCCTCCACAGCCACTAGTAGGGCAACCAACCCTCCACCCAGAGGAAAACGTGCTGGGGCACCAGGATGACAGCAGGCAGCAAAGAGCGGACAAGGCCACAGGTAATGCACCCGGCTCTGTTGGTGACAGCATCAAGGAGTACATAGGTCAAATCATTTTGGCACTTGGCTCAGGGGGTTTGGGCCAGATGGAGTCAGCACTGGCCGAGATTAGGGTAGGAAAAGAGGTACTGCATGAGAAGGAAGGAGGAGTTGAAAAGGAGGGAAAAGGAACAAAGGAGATAGGAACTCCAGGGATGAGAGTGGGGGAACACGTTCCATTGACCACAAAGGAGAAAATATGGAAGAGAGAGTATGTAGATATTTTCACTTTAGTAAGCCAGGAAGTGGCTGTGAAATACGAGAAAACAGAGAATATAGGAAAAAGTGAAATGGCAGCAGTGGTGTTGTTGTTAGGCAAGAAAGAGGAGGAAAAATTCACTAAAGGGAAGACTTGGGAAGGGTGGTTTGTAGGTTTTGCCACATTCTCAGCTATAGTATTGGAAAGGAGGCCTGAGTTGGGCATCCCGCTCATCACATACTCCCTGATAATAAGGAGAGTGAAAGCAAAAGGGGGTGTTGGGTGTATATATTATGACAAATTCTTTCAGCAAAGAATGGCGACATATGAGGATGTAAGATGGGACACGAAACAACTAGACTTGTGGACAGATTATGTAACTGATCAGCCCATGCCAGAGAGAGAGTTTGGGAAAAAAGGTACCATGCTACAAAGATGTTGCTGGGCCTACAATAGGCCTTTTTGCTCCTGGACACAATGCCATTTTCTGCATGCCTGTTTGAAATGTGGGGGATCACATCCGGCGAGCAGATGTAGGATGACATGGGTCCAAGGAACACAAGGATCTGGGAGGCAAGGGTCGGGTCAGCAGTTTTTTTGGGAAGGACAGGGATATAAAGGGTAGACATGGAATAGAGGGTGGAGGGGTAGGGGACATGCAAATAGAGGGAGTCAGAATCATTGACCAGCAAAGCCGGGCATCAACCAGAGGGAGAGAACTTGGCGGGGAAAAAGAAATGAGGACAAGGGAGCAATTTAAAGAAGCTAGAACCCCCATCAGGATAGAGACATGGATGGAATGGTTAGACAGATACCCAGATAGGAAAATGGCAGAAATGATTAAAAAAGGTTTTCACACAGGTTTTTCATTGCAGTGTGAGGGCCCAAGACAGGCCAGAGAGGCGAACAATCTGGATTCAGTGAGAGGGAGGGAAGAAATGTTATGACAAAAAATAGACAAGAAGAAGACAGCAGGGAGAATAGAGGGACCATATGATACCCCCCATTGCAGAATATGAGGATTTCCCCATTGGGTTTGGTCCCCAAAAAACAGGAAGGGGAGTATAGGGTTATTCATCACCTATCCTTTCCAGAAGGTGAGTCAGTGAACGATTTTTTCAGTGAGGAATATAGTAAAGTGACAAATTCCACCCTGGAAGACGCAGTCCAGATTATCCGGGCAACTGCAGATGCATGGATGGCTAAGAAAGACATAGAGTCAGCTTTCAGATTACTTCTGGTTAGAAAAGAGGAGCAGGACCTGTTGGGGTTTGAAATTGGGGGACAGTACTATTTTGACAAAGCCATGCCCATGGGTTGCTCTATAGCATGAGCGACATTCGAAGCTTTCAGCACATGTTTGCAGAGAATATTTCAAGAAAGGACTGGTTATAAAACAATGATTCACTATTTGGATGATTTCCTTTTCATAGGCAGTGGAAAAAGAGAAGCGGAAAAAATGTTAGCCAGCTTCCATCTGTGTAAGGAACTAGGGGTCCCGCTGGAACCTGAAAAAACAGAAGGGCCCAGTAGGGTGTTAGAGTTTCTAGGCATCGAGATAGATGCTCCAGGGGAAATATTTCAGCTGCCGGACAAAAAAGTGAAAAAATTGAAGGAACTGATTAAGATACATACCAGTAGAAGAAAAGTACAACTAAAACAGGTACAACAAGTATTGTGAAATCTGAACTTCGCTTGCAGGGCTATTGGGCCAGGGAGGGCTTTCACAAAAAGGCTAGCAAGGGTCACAGCTGGAGTGACCAGACCACACCATTGAGTAGACATGACAAAGGGAGTCAAGGAGGGTTTTAAAGTATGGGAGGAATTCCTTAGGGAATATAATGTCTGCTCTTTCTGGCAAGATGAATGGGTGTATAACACAGACCTCGATCTTTACATAGATGCAGCCGGGGGCCTTGGCATGGGGTCCTATCTGACGGCCAGATGGTTTTCAGAACTGTGGCCTTCCGATTGGGTGAGGGAAGGCAAGATAAGAGATATAACATTGTTAGAGATCATGCCCATTTAGGCGTGTACCCTGGTTTGGGGGTAGAATTACGGGATCAGAGAGTGACATTCTGGTGTGACAATAGAGCAGGGGTGGAGGTCCTAAACAACAGGGCAGCCAGGTAAGAAACAGTCATGCAAGTATTGTGATGGTTAGTGTTAAGGGCTTTGCAGCTGAACATGTCATTTAGAGCAAAACACATAGAAGGGGTGCACAATACCCTAGCTGACAATCTTTCCTGTCTGCAGCTGGACCATTTTCAGAGGCTGGCACCAACAGTGGAGGAGGAAAAAACGCCCATATCAACAGATAACTGGGATGTTGGCAAGAAGGAGAAGAACTGTTGTTTCGCAGCTCATGGGTGCCTCAGACTCTGAGGGCCTACGAGGGGGACTGGCGAGTGTTTCAAACATTCAGGGCAACACACCAGATGGCGGTAAGTAGGCCACTCACAGAGGCACAGTTAGGAATGTTCATCATAGAGCAGTGGCAAAAAGGAACAGCCCACACCACAGTGGGGGTCTATTTGGCAGGATTAGTGTTATCTGCAGTCTGAAGGGATGGATGGACCCGACAATATCCTTGTTCATTAAAAGAATGATGCAGGGTTGGAGTAGGTTGAAACAAGGGACAGTAGACAACAGAAGACCATTAGGGGAGCAGTGGCTAGCAAAACTGAAGGACGTGCTCCTGGCAATATGCAGGTTAAAGACCGAGGCTTAGCTATTTCACATGATTTATGTTGTAATGTTTGCAGGGACCATCAGAGTGAGTGAGGTGGTAGGCCATGGCAATAAAGACAAGGAAGGGGGATTAGAATGGGAAGATGTAAGCTGGGGGAGAAAAGAGATACAGATCAAGATTAAGAGGTCAAAAACAGATCAAAAGGGACAGGGTTGCATAGTCACATCGAAGAGACAGATAGAGGGTGCAGTATGCCCAGTGCAGGCTTTGTGGGCTTTCGCCACAGAGCATGTGACCAGGACAGGGAGATTATTTGTTCATGGTGATGGAAAAGGGGTCACCAGTTATCAAGTCACAACATTGCTCAAAAAAGGCATGCAATTCCTTGGGGGGGACCTGGCTAATTATTCGTCCCATTCCTTGTGGATTGGGGCTGCCTCACAGTGGGCAGCAGCAGGTGAAACTGTGAATGATATTTTGGAAAAAGGACGATGGCAGTCTGCCAGTTATAAGAGATACATTCGAGCACTAAATTAAGAAATTAATGTATTGCCTTTGTTCCTCATTACAGATGTGGAGACAAATGGGGACGGGGAGGACAGGGAGGGGGATACTACTGTGGGGAAACTAAGAGCATGTATAAGATAATGATTTTTTGCTTAAACCCCATAGGAAGAGGGAGGATCATGGAAGTCTGGATCTGTGACCACTCCTATATTTATTGGGCAGAAAGAAGAGCAGAGAAAAAGGCTGGGGGAAAGCAGCTGTACCAAGATGTGAGACAGTGTAGGTTGGTTTGGCGTGGCATCCGGGGGATGAGATGGGCACAACTGCTTCCCACCTTGAAGGAACTTAAGGGATGGTGACCCAGTCCAGACTTAATTATTATACATTTGGGGGGCAACGACCTTGCGGGTTAGCCATGGGTAGACACATACTTACAGATAAAAAGGGACCTAAGAACAATACAGCAGTGGTGGCCTCAGGTAAGCCTTGCCTGGTCAGATATGATACCAAGGAGGGTTTGGAGGCAGGATCACAGCCATAGAGCTGTGGATAGGGCCAGGAAAAAGATGAACAGACAGGTAGGGACATTGGTAAGGAATATGGAAGGACAGGTAATACTGCGGGGTGTAGAAGAATGGGTAGAAGATTTCTACAGATCGGATGGAGTGCACCTGTCGGATCTAGCCATAGACATGTTTAATACAGAAATGAAGGGCTTTATAGAGGCATGGAGGAGACACACAAAAAATGGAATATAAAAAAAGGGGGGAAAAAAGAGAAGGTTTAAGAAGGATCTTCCTTGAGGTAAGGGAGAATGCTGCCCTAAGTGAGGGGAAAGCCTGTCATCCAACACAAGCTGGAGACTGGCTAGTGGGGAAAATGGGGGAGGAAGGAGGGGAGGGGGGAAGGAAAAGGAATAACACAAAAAGAGGAAGAAGATGAAGGAGAAAGCGGTCTCGGTTTTCACCGTTACCTAACAGAAAAGGAGAAGAAGAAGGCACCCAGGTTTTCACCTGGGGGAGAAAAAGAGGAAGAAAGAGGGATGATCAGAGATTGATATATGGATGAAAATAAATGAAATTCTGAGAGATATAATAATAAAAGATGATGAAATGGAACACGGAATTATAATATATAAATAAATTAATTGCCAATTTGAGCACAACAACAAACAATGGTCTCTGTCTTTTTGTGAGGGAAAAGGGGGGAATCTGGGACAATGGAGTTTGCCCTTTAAGGGGCAGACCAGGTTGTCCTGTGTACTTCCTTTCATTAGGATGGTTGTGCTCAGAAAGGGAGGGGGAAGGAAGGAGGGGACAGGGATAGAACAATGGCCAGGCAACAGGAAGGGAGGGGCTAGAGGAGGTACATAATGGACAGCACAGAGGGTTTTCAGCCACTTTGCTGGAGTTTTGATCCTCCACCCACCTACAAGGCAGAGCAAGAGGGAAGACAGTCGGGAAGGGACTGTATGGGGGTCTGTCAAGGTGGATGACAGACACACATCTGGTTGGACAGTTTGGACTGCCAAAGGTGGATGGCAGATAATAATATGGTTATGGACTGCCAAAGGTGGATGGCAGGAGTAAAAGGGGAAAATGGGGGGGGAGGGGGAGAAGAAAAAGGAATAACACAAAAAGAGGAAGAAGATGAAGGAGAAAGTGGTCTCGGTTTTCACCGTTACCCAACAGAAAAGGAGAATAAGAAGGTACCCAGGTTTTCACCTGGGGGAGAAAAAAAGAAAGAATGAGGGATGATCAGAGATTGATATATGGATGAAAATAAATGAAATTCTGAGAGATATAATAATAAAAGATGATGAAATGGAACATGGAATTATGATATATAAATAAATTAATTGCCAATCTGAGCACAACAACAAACAATGGTCTCTGTCTTTTTGTGAGGGAAAAGGGGGGAATGTCAAGAGTCTCACTCACTGCATAGTTGGTATGCAAATGATAAAAGTTGTGCAGTATCCCTTGCATTCCCTGAGAAACAAAACCCTAAACAAAAGCAAATACTGTATAAAAGTAATAAACCGTAGTGCATCTATAGAACAAAAAGCAGGGGAAATGGTTTCACAGAGGAATTAAGAGATGGATAAGAAAACTTTCAGTTTACATTTTCCAGCCTTGTGATTGGAGAAGGACTTCAAGGACAAAAGGAGGAGCAAGAGGGAGAGTGTGCTGTAGTAGGAAGGAGACTTGGTATTCTTCAGCTGTGATCAGTGGAGGAGGTACAATCCTCCCAATGTCCTTTCACTGCTTACACTGATTCCAATGTTACCATTGCAAGCAAACATAAAAATGGGTAAATGCAGAACCTCACTGAAACAAGAAATTGGAAAAACAGCCATTGCAAAATGTTATTTTCTTTTCTTGCTCTACTACAAGTGTATGTGTGTGAGTGTGTGTGTGTGTGTGTGTGTGTGTGTGTGTGTATGTAAGGCCATGCAGTATACTTAAGATGCCTGTATGAGTATGCTATATCAAAGTCATTAAAAGCATCTTGTGCACGTAAACCCTGGTCATGCTCAAACTCTTGAAATACATGCAGTAAATTCAGTACAGTCAATATTCAAGTCTTTCATTAGAGACTTAAGAGTTATTGTTCAAAGGTTTACCTAGGGATTTAAGAGTCATGTAAAGTACTCCAGAAGTAAGAGTCTATAAATTATGTTATTAGTTTAATTATTAAGAGGTTAACTTTGAGGACGCTCAGTCTTAAAGCCTTATGCTATGGTTTGATTACAAGGTGTCCATCTGTCCTGTTACATCAGTGGTAGCATTGCTCTAAAAGAAATTTTGCATTCCCTTCAGGCTGTCTCCTGCCTCTTCTTTCACAATCAATCAATCATTCAATCAATCAATCAAGTCTTTATTTAACCAGGCGTTCATCGTTGAGCAGAAGCTCATTTGCAAGATGGACCTGGGTGGAGCATGAACAATTGTATATACAGGTCAACACAGGTATTTACAAGGCAATACAGATAATACTCTTTACAGAGAGGAAGAAAAAGAAGTTCATATGTACATAGAATTATACAGATTTTGTACAGATTACACGGTATTTACATACATAGAAGTGTCTATAGGAAGATAAAGCAGGTTATCTAAGGTTGAAGGAGGAAAACGGAAGAAAAAATAAAAATAAAATATACACCAGGTAGAGGTGGAAGGTAGGGGAAGAGGGAGGGAAGTAGGGGAGAAAGGCTAGGAGGCACGTGCACAGAAAGGAGTTGGTAAAGCTGGATGTAGAGAAGGTGGATGGAGAAAAGGAGTATGTGTAGCCCTGGATTGAATGCTATAAAGCATGGGGCATGGTAGGATGTCACAACCCAGGGTAGTGAGCTCCTATCCGAGGTTGGGAAGGAAGAATAAGGGATGGATGGACCTAGTGTTGATAAGACGGGGGATAAGAGAGAGAACAATTAGGCTGGTGAGGAGCAAGCTGGGGGGGTCAGTACTTAAAATTGGGTCTAGGCGTGGCTATATACCATTACTGGGTCTGAGTGGGTGAAGCAGTTACATACTTCTCTGGTTGTACTGAAATAAAGCATCTTGAAAGCATTTATACTGATTAGAATGCTTAATTTGAGGGGTTTTTGTAAATCGTTCCATAAGGTAGGTAGCACGAAGCTTATGGCTGCCCTGCCGAAGAGGGATTTTGCTTTGGGTACTTTAAGTGTAATAGCTGAGTAACTTCTTAACGCGTATTTCCCAATTATACTCAGGGGAAGACAGCAGGAGATATAGTAAGGCAGCTTATTAAAGATGGCTCTATAGGTCCAGAGAGCGGCGTTTCTGTGGTGCCTGAACTTTAGTGATGTCCATCCCACTGCCGCATATAGGGTGCAGTGATGTGTGTCGAAGTGAGTCCCGTTATAAACCTCAGTGCTCGATGGTAGAGTGTGTCCAGTTTAGCCATGTAAGAGTTGGGCACTGGCTGTAGAGAAAGTCAGCGTAATCAACCAATGATGGGAAAATGGATTGGACCAGTTGTTCTTGGCATCTCTGACGAAATTGGCTGACTCTAAAAACAGTCCAAGCCTTTGTGAAGTCGTTTAGCAAGTCCTCGATATGTTCAATGAAGGAGAGTCTTTGGTCTATCCAAACTCCCAGATACTTGAATTTTGTAACAAATTCTAGTTTTCACCTAGAACTGTGGTAATTTGGGGAACTGTCCCACTGGACACAGGGTTAGCTGTACGGATAAAAGGAGAGAGGACCATCGCTTTAGTTTTTTTGGCATTAAGGAGTAGCTTTTTTTGGAGGAGTTGGCTTTGCAAAAGGTTGAATTCTGACTGTAGGTCATTGCAGGCAGCTTCAGGTGTTGGGCGACTCACGTAGAGAACTGTATCATCTGCAAATAGATGGATGTTGGCTTCTTTTATACAGTAGTCAATGTTATTAATGTAGATTGCAAAAAGTAAGGGCCCTAATATAGAACATTGAGGTACCCCTCTTTGCAGAGTTTTTAAGGGGACAGGCCTCCCCGGCTTTAACTTGTTGAAGGCGCCTGTAAGATAGTCAGTGAACCAACGCAGAGAGGAGGGGTCCACACCTATGGTTTGAAGGGCGGAGAGGAGCAGACTATGGTTGACGGTGTCGAAAGCCTTGCTTAGATCAAGGAAAACAGCACTAATAAAGTTTTTGCTCTCAAGATTACGCTGCCAGTCGTTAGTAACTTTGGCGAGGGCTGAGATAGTGCTATGTTTAGCTCTGAATCCAGACTGCATAGGATTTAGCAGTTCCCTAGACTCAAGGTGAGTCCTCAGCTGTGCATTTACAATTTTCTCTAGGAGCTTGGACAGGACGGAAGGAGAGAATGGCCTGTAGTTATTGAGATCGCCACGGTCACCTGATTTGAACAGTGGTATGACATGTGCTGTCCTCCATATAGGTGGTAAGGTGCCCTGAGACAGGGATAAGTTAAAAAGGTGGGTGCGGTGTAACTAGTACGTGGTAGGCAATTTTTAGGAAGTAAGGGTCAAGGAGTTGGCCCAGCACTTTTCTAGTATCCAACTGAAGCAAGAGGTCCTCTACCTCTTTCAGTGTGGCAGGTTGAAGTGAGAAAGGCGGCTGAAGCTATCGGAGTTTCAGGCAGTTGGCTGGCAGTCTGGGAGCGAAGTATGTTTGCAGGGGAGTTATCAAATGCCATGCCTGCAGTAGCAAAGTGGTTATTGAATGTGTCAAGTATATCCATCTTTTCGGTTATAGTCAAGTTGCCAGAGGTAATCTTGGTCGGGAGTGAATTTCCTGGGGAGTGGCCTAGCAGATCATTGATTGTGTTCCAGAGCTTGATTGGGCTCTTTGTTGCAGAGTCGAGTTCGATTTGAAGAAGGTGGTCTTGATTCTCTGATTGTTTTGGTACATAAATTCGTGAGTCTCCTGAACTGGTTCCAATCCTCTGCAGTGTTCAGTCTCGTGCTTTTTTCCCAGAGCTATCTCTTTCTAGAAGCAAGGACTTGATCTGAGGGTGAACCATTTACAGGTTTTGGTCCTAGTTTGAACTTTAATAAGGGAGCATACTTATTAAGGGCCCTTGATAGAATGTTGTGGAAGATATTGTAGCTGGCGTGTACGCTTTGGCCAGGTAGAAATCTTGCCACTCAGGGGAGTACTTAAGCTCGTTTAGGTAGGCATGTTCATTGAAGTTGCGCCTGGATCTCTTCATAGAGAACTTGCTGATGGGTGCTGGGTTGTTGGTGGATCTTACTCCCGCAATAAAACAATGGTCGCTGGCGTCTGAGAAGAAGACATCAGCGTGGGAGAAGAGATGAGGTTTGCTCACCATTAGCAAATCCAAAAGTGTACTTTTATTGGGGTTCTTCAAGTTTGGGCGTGTTGGTTCAGTAATAAGTTGCGCAGCCCATGTTCATCACAGAAGGATCGGGGCAGCTGTGTTAGAGAGCCAGTCAAGTTGAGGTCTCCTAAAATAATAGTTTCTGGCAGCCCTGTCCCAACTTGTCACTTAGATATGACACAAGCTGTAGGCCAGCAGACGGTGGTCTGTAGCATCCTATTACGCAGAGTGCAGTAGTCTGTGTAATTTCCACTTTGAGAATTAGGCATTTGAATTCGCTGGCGACGGATGCCGAGGATAAGCAGGAGGCAGAAAATTTGTCTTTAACGTAGATAGCTACCCCTCCTCCTCTGGCATGCCTATCAGCTCTGAACAAGGCATAGTTGGGTATGTTTACTTCTCTATCAGTGGTGCTGGGTCTAAGCCAAGTTTTGGAAATCACAAGTATGTCAGGAGGTATGATTTACCCAGGTTTGTATTAAGGTTATCTTTTAAGGAGGCTACATCGTTAATATGCAAGAAGCTTATTCCTTTAAATTTGCTAGTTCTGCTGGCAAAGCAATAGCTCCTGGGGGCCAGGGTTGAGTTCTACGTTGCCTGAACAAAGCAGGAGGATAAGTAGGATTTTTCTAAGAGTGCTAATTATAAGCTTGTAATTCCTGCCTTTCTCCCATCTAGTAGATTTGATGTTTTTAGGGACTGGAAAGTAGCCACCATAGAAGAGTTGATCTGTTGTAGCAAGAGCTAGTACCCCTACCACAATAGGCAGGGAGGAGATAGAAGTCTGCGTGGTGGGAGGTGGACCTTGTGGTGGGGGAGTGTTATAAGTACTACTGGTATGTGTGGTCCAAGAGCAGGGTTCGAGGTATTGGTACTTGGAATCACGGAGGCAATTAGAGGATAAGTTGCCATGTGGTATACAGCACAAGGTGCCGTTGTAGACCAAACATGATGGTAGTTCAGGTGTCCAATGCTGGGCAGCTGGTATCAGCAGAAGAAGGGGCAGTAAAAGGAGCCATATAGGGCCCGACATGATGGTACCTCAAAAGGACCACTCAATTAGCCCAGGGGCCAGTGGGGTTGCTGGATTAATGCAGCTTATCAGTAGCTTTCATCCAGGTTGACCCAAATTTGATAGCATTAAAGATATTTAGTGGTGAAGGCACAGCCAAGGAGAGCCTATGCATTTTAGTAAGGCAAGGCCCTGAGAGTTGGATCCCGTAGGCTGGATAGAGAAGGGGGATCACGAGCTAAGTCTCTATTGGTGGGGCACTGCATCGGGGCGTGGACTAATATTTGGCAGGAGCTACTGTGATTTAATAATCAGCAGAGGGGAGGGCGGTTGAAAAAGTTGCGGCAGTTGCTGTACCTTAGGACCTTGGGTCCGTGTCTGTGGTCTCGAGCATTGGCTGAAGGGCGCCCGACATACAGTGGCGGGAATCCAGCGGCTTAGGAGCTGGGAGCCTGGGCGACAGTTTCTCGGCTGAGGAGAGAAGGAGAGTGAGGTTAATAAAGTGGATTCACATAAAGGGTTGAGACAGAATAGCAGGAGTCAAAATTTGCAGAACAAAAGGACGTGTATGGTACCAGCAATGCCAAAAGAGGTAGTGACGAGTAGTAGTAGGTGGTTGCACCCCAAGGTAGTTTGTTTGGTGTTGCTGGCCTGCTAAACTGCAAGCTGGTTTATAGTTGAAAGGGTATATAGTCCAATTAGGGTGAGGTCCCTAACAACAGGGCAGGTAGAGCAGTAATTGAGAGGAGTTAGATGGAGTGGCTGGAGAAAAGGTTGAGAGGAAATGTGGGATCCTGTGGGTGGGACTGCTTAAAAAGGGGCAGAAGAAAGTGGGTCAAGTCAGGTATTGAAGACAGGGAGGCCAATAGATGAAATGTGCAGCAGTGGAGGACCAATCTGCTGCTAGGGCTGAAGAAGGGTGGAGTAAGGGTCTACTTAATACTGTGAGAGGAGGAGGAGGAGGAGGGGAGGGCGGGTGGGCGAAAAAATTCAGTCCAGAACAAAGCACAGAAAGAGATTTCCTGAGACCAGGAAGCACCAGGCATTGGAAAATCAGCCAAGGAGTACAGCTGCCAGTCAGAGCCTGGTTCCTCCACTGGCCATCCAGTCAAAACAGTGGCATTCAAAACCACAAGTTTCGGAGGTCCGGTGCATACCTGAATCTATCCGGGGGTCAGTCGGGTGGTCTGTTAGCTGTGGCCTGCTCGGAGAGAGCCAAGGCCACAGGAGCAGCTTGGGAAGCCCACAGATGGGCTGTCTGTGGAACAAGGAGGGAAACACAGAGGATTAAATACAGCTAGAGTACAATAGCAAGCTCAGTGGGGGGCAGGCAATGGGGAAAGACAAAGCATGAGGTAAAGAGGTGGTAAATGCAGG
This sequence comes from Neoceratodus forsteri, assembly GCA_016271365.2. Lineage (NCBI taxonomy): Eukaryota > Metazoa > Chordata > Ceratodontiformes > Ceratodontidae > Neoceratodus > Neoceratodus forsteri. The sequence goes on along the minus strand of JADMNL010000022.1, from coordinate 680,984,955 downwards.
GCAATTATTTGGAGCTAGAAGAGGAGTTAATGGGGGGCGTCTGTGCTTTGGCACCGGGATGTCTGAGAGGACAGCAGCAGCAGGGAGGGTGTAAGAAAGGGTTTGTAGGTAAGGCAGAGAAGAAAGTAAGGTGTTTGGAGAGACAGCATTACAAGTGGGGCAGAGAAATTAATAACTGGCAGAGTGACCAGTGTGGGGAAGGGCAGAGTTTGTGTAGGGCAGAAATGGAAAACTGCAGCAGTCTTGCTCAGTAGCTAGGTCAAGCAGTCAAACATCGGCTACTATATAATACAGTTTGTCCAGCACTAAGTAACCCTGAGAGGCTAGACCAGTGGCTTGTAATAGACTAGCTAAGCTGGCAGGTAAAGTAAGACCAACTGATGCATAACAAATGTAGATTACATTAACAAAAATTCAGTCCAGAACACAGCACAGAAAGAGATTTCCCTGAGATCAGGAAGCACCAGGCATTGGAAAATCAGCCAAGGAGTACAGCTGCCAGTCAGTGCCTGGTTCCTCCACTGGCCATCCAGTCAAAACAGTGGCATTCAAAACCACAAGTTTCGGAGGTCCGGTGCATACCTGAATCTGTCCGGGGGGTCAGTCGGGTGGTCTGTTTGCTGTGGCCTGCTCGGAGAGAGCCAAGGCCACAGGAGCAGCTTGGGAAGCCCACAGATGGGCTGTCTGTGGAACAAGGAGGGAAACACAGAGGATTAAATACAGCTAGAGTACAATAGCAAGCTCAGTGGGGGGCAGGCAATGGGGAAAGACAAAGCATGAGGTAAAGAGGTGGTAAATGCAGGGCAATTATTTGGAGCTAGAAGAGGAGTTAATTTCTCAGCACAGCTACAACATCAGCAAAAACACAGCTTGTACTCGCTACATTAGTTAAAGCCAGACTGATACTGAAGCAGGTACAGAGTGAATCAAATGGTGGTTTTACCCCTGTGTCCCTTAGGGAAGCTTCCTACTGTAAATAGAAAAATGTTGCAAAGGGATCAGTGCCTGGTCACCCGTGAAAGGGTTTGAACTTTGTTTCAATTGACTAAGTTCAGTTTTCAGTTTTGTATAGGAGTGATGTTTGCTTGTACGTCAAGTTAAAGATCTAATTATTAAAACTGATTCTCTTAGGTTTCAATTCATGTTTTACTAATTTAGGTGCACAAAAGATGTGCCAGAGCAAATTCCTGACCCAGAATAAGGAGAAATTTAACTGGTACTTCTTTAATCACATATAAACAGAGTCTTTAAAAAGAATGACAGAAAGCCAAACCTACATTACACATCTGTAGCTCATTTTCACCTGTGCCATGGCCCCACTTAAGTACTGATTTTAATATCAGCCCAAGAACCATAAGTGAAAAATCCTTTTTTTACATTGCCCCAACCCAACCCAGTTGGTAACACTCATTTTCTAACCTTTTGATTATTGTATGTGCTTTACTGTTTTCTCTTTGAGCTTTTCTTAAAATATGTTCACTGCTGTTTTCCTGAGGACCGCTATGTAAACCAGCCACTGAATCACATGATGCTATTCTGGTAGGAGAAATTTCACAATAAATACAGTTAGGTGACATACAGTATACTGCTACATTAAAGGATCTCTTGGTTCTATGGAATGATTGTGGCTTCATCCACAATAATACTCATTTCACTGATCAGGCACCGTTCAGCTATCTTCAACACTGGCAATCAGGCAATATTATGACTGACCAGTACAATTCCATTGAGAGCATCTTCTGCCCAAGCTTATACTATCTAGGACAATAATTAGTTCTGTGTCTGGAACATTCATAATATGGACTGCTGCTCAGGTATTCTTTGCCAGTCCAGTAGCAGCCACAACAACACACCTTGCTGCTCATTGAGACACCTGGGTCTGGTATACCATGAGAATCATGTTGTGAAATGTTAGGTAAGTGACATGCACTATGACATAAATAACATGAGTGAAAACAGCTACATGGATTTAACAGCAGGGATTTTATAGCACTGTTCATTTAGCTGTTTTCACTCATGTCTACAAGTTGAAGTTTGGTAGTGTGTGATGCCAAGCTGTGCTGGCAGCATATCATAGAGGTTAGAGTGACAACCTGTGAATGGGCTTGCTATATCCCTATATCCACCAGACCTGGGTTTGATTCTGGGAGCCTTTTTTTTTTTTGTTTGGTGTCTGTCACTCCTGCTGCCTCCCCTCAGGTAGGGGCCCCCACGGAGTTATTACAGTAAGTCTGCCCCCTTACGACCTTCTCCCCCCAAGCTGGGCCCCTCTGGAGTTAAAATAATGTCCCCCCCTCAAGTTGCCCCCCAAGGTGCATCCCCCAGAGTTGGAATACTAACATCCCCAGTTGCACCCCCTAAGTTGTGCCCCCCAGAGAACCCTCCAAGTTCCTTCCCCTTAGTGGGATCCATGGTTCTCATGGTGCACTAGTAGTAAATCATTTAATGTCTGAGTTGCATTATTTGGCATACAGCAATTTACCATTCAGCTGTTTTCCATGCACAGTTGTCATTACAGCTATGTTTTCTTTCATATACTTATTCACAATCCCTTGAGTCTTAGCCAGAGTCTGACTTCCCAACCTTAGGGCCACAACAGACTGCTGAGCTCATTATGTCGGTGAGGGTATTCAGCTTTGAGGGGGAAGAGGAAGCCTCCTCTGCAATCTGCCTATGTTATTGCAGTGATAATGGTTGCCAAGGCAGATGCCTACCTGCCACTCAATCAGCAGAAAGATACTGCAGCAGCCCCAATATATGAATGAGGATGGGATACCTACAGTACTGTAGGAAATATACTTTAATTGGATATTTCCCAAACTGGAACAGAAGGTAACAAAATCAAAGTTAAAACTTGACAGTCAAAGTAGCTATCACTTTTTAAGCAGGAGGAATATGACAGATTACTTCTATTAATACAAAATTATTTTAACTTTGTGGGATTGAACTAGGAATGGGGATTGCTAAAGACAGTTCTGATCCCTGGTACAGTGCCAGGAAATGACAGGGATTTTTTCACCAAAGCCAACTGGGAAGATGGGGAAAGAGTGGAGGCCGGAGTTTAACTAGGATTGAGAAGGGGTTGGCCAAAGGACTACCCATGATGACCTGAAGAGGGAACTAGGGATTTTAATTTATTTTTATCAATGTACTGAGGCTGAGTACTGAGTCACCAATAGCTATGCATCAGGAGAACCAAATATGAATACCTTTTGAGCATTCAGAGAAGGTATTTATTCCCACACTCCTACTACCCTAAGGAATGCACTAGCAAATGGGTGGGAAGGAGGGGTGGAAGAACAATGGGGAATAATAAAAACTGCCATCACAGAGGTAACGAGCCTTTGTGTGAAGCAAATAAACAAAACAAGACGATGTAAGAAACCACTATGGTTCTCAAAGGAAGTGGCAGTGAAGGTTCAAGAGAAAAAGAAAGCATTCAGGAAGTACAAGGAATCAGCAGGAGCAGGACAGAGAACTGTATCAGTTAAAAGCAAAGGAGGCTGGGAAGGCAGTCAGAACAGCAAAGGCCCAAACTGAGGAAAAGATAGCCAACTCAGTTAAGAAGGGAATAAAACCTTTATAGGTACATCAGGAGCAAAGGAAGACCAAGGGAGGGATAGTGAGGCCTAATAAAGGGAGGGAGGGTGGGCAGAGGAGAATGTGAAAAGGCAGAGATACTAAACAAATATTTTGCTCAGTATTTACAAAGGAAGGGGAGTACATAAAACAAACAGTAGTAACACTCTGGATACAGAGGCTGATACCAGCCCATTTACAGAAGAAAGGGTTCCTGAAAGAACCTTAAAACTGAAGGTGGACAAAGCAATGGGGCTGATGGGATTCATCCCAGAATTCTAAAAGAACTAAGGGTAGAACTAGTGACACCACTGACTACCCTCTTTAACAAATCATGGGAGGATGGGTGGTACCCGAGGACTGGAGGAGGGCAGATGTGATTCCCCTTCACAAAAGTGGGAGCAAGGCAGAAGCAGGAAACTATGACCTGTTAGTTTAACCTCAGTGATAGGGAAATGATGGAATCACTTCTAAAGGAAAGAATTGTCAGTATCTAGAGGCCAGAGGGCACAAGACCCCAGGCAGCATGGATTCACAGCGGGAAGGTCATGCCAGACTAATCTGATAGATTTCTTGACTGGGTGACCAAAGTAGTAGATCAGGGAGGGGCTGTGGACATGGCCTACCTAGACTTTAGCAAGGCATTTGACACAGTCCCACACGAAAGATTAATATATAAGTTAGCCAGCCTGGGAGTGGGTCCCAAGATGACAGCCTGGGTAAAGAATTGGCTGGAGAATAGGACACAGAGAGTAATAGTAAATGGAGTCCACTCAGAAGAAAGGAGTGTTACTAGCGGGGTACCGCAGGGTTCAGTATTAGGACCAGTCCTCTTCAATGTCTTTATAAGTGACATTGCAGAAGGACTGGAAGAAAAAGTATGTCTCTTTTCAGATGACACTAAGATCTGCAACAGAGTTGATGCACAGGGTGGGGTGGAAAGGATGAGAAGGGACTTGGCAAGGTTAGATGAATGGTCAAATGTATGGCAGCTTAGATTCAATGCTAAGAAGTGCAAGGTAATGCACCTGGGAAACAAAAACCCAGGGGAAGAGTACACAATGGGGGGTGAGATACTAACAACAACAAAATGGAAAGGGACCTGGGGTAGTCATATCAGATGACCTAAAGGTGGGCAAGCAATGTGAGAAGGCAGCAAGGAGGCTGGGGGATACTGGGATGCATAGGGAGAGGCATCACCAGTAGAAAACAGGAAGTTATTATCCCTCTGTACAGACAGCTGGTGAGACCCCATCTGAGTACTGTGTGCAGTTCTGGAGACCAAATCTCAGCAAAGACATAGACAGGATGGAAGCTGTCCAGAGGAGGGCAACTAAAATGGTGCAGGGTCTGCACGGAGGACATATGAAGAGACTTAAGGAGCTTAATATGTATAGCCTCGAGGAAAGGAGGAGGAGAGGGACATGATAGAAACTTTCAAGTACCTCAAGGGAATCAACAAAGTCCAAGAGGGTAGCATCTTTCAAAAAGAGGTGTGCAAGAACAAGAGGGCACAATTTGAAGATAGAGGGGCGGCTCAGAGTAATTTAAGGAAGTATTTTTTCACAGAGAGGGTTGTGGATGCATGGAATGGCCTTCCGGAGGAGGTTGTGGAGTCAAAATCAGTGGTGGAATTCAAGCATGCATGGGATAGTCATAAGGCAATTCTGGGGGGTGGGGGTAGAAAGAAGTAGGCTGCTGGTTAACTAGGATCTGCAGCTTATCCAGTAGGTAGGGAAATGGGCAGACTGGGTGGGCCAAGCGGTCCTTATCTGCCATCAAATTCTATGTTTCTATGTTACCCATAGCCTTTGTTAAAACTAAAGTTACAATATGTTAACAGAGCTCATCTGCTTTCATGACCAAACAGCAGACTTTATTGTAAGGACTGCAGAAGACATGAGGAGGTGGAAAAACATATGGACAAACAAAAAGGCAGCAATTAAATTATGCTGGGTGTCAAGGAATTAACAGAATGCATATTATTAATGATAGAGCTTTCAAAGTATTAATGCACAAGGAGAAAAGACTTATTTAGCTGAACATACTCTAGATTTTCTGGCATAATAAAATCCTCCAGTGGTTTTGCATGTGCCTGTGTTACTTTTTTATTTAAACTCATTTAGGTAATTTCACTAAAATTTCCATAGTAAGAAGCGGCCATCTAGCTGTGAAGAATTATCCTGGATTTACTACAAAGTACACCGAGTCTAAAAATTATGTCAGAATTCTTCTGTCTACAAAGGTTCTTTGCTTCATAGCCAATAACCCAAGGACATGGAAAGCAAATGGATGAATACGTTCTGATGAGTCCTTGAGAAACAATTTTTCAAAGTTTGTGTAACTAAGGCTTTATCAGCACAAGAGTCTGAGTGCTGACAGTGACATGTATGCCAATCTAGGCTGTGCATCTCCTAAATATTTATTCTTACTGTAGCTGTACATCTAAACAAGGTGTAAATGACCAGGAATGCTTGTATATCATTCAAGAGATGCATGAATCAGTTTGAGAAATCTCCAAACAGCCCCACTCCCTTAAAACTCAGTTGGATTAAAAAATTACACCGAAACCAAATCTTTGTGAGACAAAAAAATGGTTATTCAGCTCAGAAACAGCACTAGAGAGAAACTGCACATTCTGGCACGGATATTCAAACTGCGCCTGGCTGTGGCACAAGCCTGGGCGCAGCTCAACTTTGTTGCGCAGGGGAGTGGTCTGGGCGATATTCAGCAGAGCTGCGCTATGGTGAAGAAGCTTTGAATATTGCACCCTGGCCACCCCCACTGTGCATGGCGCAGTGGCACTGCACCAGCGCCAAGTGCAAATTGGAGCATGGAGATGCGCTGGCAGTGCCATTCGCCATGCACAGCACCCTCACGATATTCAGGCCAGGAACATGCAAATAGGGCCATAATTTATGCAAGGTGCACAGGGGGCCATTTGCATCTCATTACGGACCCATTTGCATGCCATTAGCATGCAGGTGCTCCGATCCCCGACGACTTGCGCCTGGCGCCCTGCCAGGCAGCAGCTGTTGGGGACCAATGCCCCCTGCAGCCTGATCATGGGCATTCCTGTAATATAAACAAAAAACCATCCAGTATCGCTGGTGGTCCAGTGGACCCCTATGTACCCGATCGTGGGCATCAGTACAGTCCCCCCAAGTCCAATATCCCTGGTGGTCTAGTGGACCGATCGCTGCTCGATCACGGGCATCAGTACCTCATCAAAGACCCCCACTACCCTGGTGGTCTAGTATACCCCCACCCCACCTGCCCACTGAGCCCCACTGCCCCGCTCCCCCCGTCAGCCGGTGGGCAGCAGCACCCCACCCACCTGCCACCCCGCCACCTGCCGACTGGTAGCTCAGTAGGCTGCACTCCCATTGGTTCTACGCATGAGCCAATGGGTGTGCATAACACTCATTTCAGTCCAGATAAGTGAATGAATTCATTCACATATCTGACTGAGATAAGGCGACACCCATTGGCTCATGCCAGAACCAATGGGCGCAGCCCTACCAAGCTGTTAGTCGGTGGGCGGTGGGGCTGCAGGTGGGTGGTGCCGCTGCCCAATCGCCGGATGGGGAGCGGGCAGGGGGCTCAGTGGACGGGGGGTGGGGTATACCAGACCACCAGGGTAGTGGGGTCTTTGATGAGGTACTGATGCCCGCGATCGGGCAGCGATCGTCCATTGGACCACCAGGGATATTGGACTTGGGGGGGTTCGCTTACAAATGGCTGCCATGGGGCATGGGTTGGCGCCGCCAGGTGCGGCAGGAACTCAGGTGGCCACCCACAGGTGGCAGCTGCTGTGTTGCACCCTGCAATGCGGCAGCTCACCTGTGGGTGGCCATCACTGGTTCCTTTTTTTGGTGGCATAACTTTGTGCAGGCACAGGTAGGGGTTGATGCAGCGACTCTGCACATCCCGGCTGAATGTGGGCTGTGCAGGTTGTGCATGGCACGCCCACCTGTGCCTACATACATTACTGATGCGCTCCGGCACATCGGGATTTGTGCGGCGCACTTTTCCCTTTTGAATATAGCACCGGGGTGCATCAGTGGGTTGTGCATGGCACAACTCTGTTGCGCCATCCGCAACCCTTTTGAATATCTGGGCCTTTGTCTTTTGCGAAATCTGAATTCACCAAATGTGCTTGGCAAATTTTCACCCTGTTCTGCAAAATGTTCTGGCTAATTTGTGGAATGTTACACATGAACTATGGAATGACAGTTTTGTGGAATTCCATTTCACAGTTTAGTACACTAATCTGCAATTCATACATTTATTACACCACTCTAAAGCAAAATTTCACCCTGTTCCACGAAATTTTCTGGCTGAATTGTGGAATGTTACACATGAACTATGGAATGGCAGTTTTGTGGAATTCCATTTCACAGTTTAGTACACTAATCTGCAATTCATACATTTATTACACCACTCTAAAGCAAAATTTCACCCTGTTCCACGAAATTTTCTGGCTGAATAGTGGAATGTTACACATGAACTATGGAATGACAGTTTTGTGGAATTCTATTCCACAATTTAGTACACTAATCTGCAAGTCATACAGTTATTACACCACTCTAACGCAAAATTTCTTGAAAGTTGCCAAAGTGCATTCTAAAATTTTGTGGAAGCAAAATTACAACTTTCATAGTAATTCCACTGCCTGAATATTATTTTCTTATAGAACTTCTCACAGAGCAAACTAAGTCACTGGCCTGCATTTACTGTATGTATTGCATATATAAACTGATAAATGTTGTAAGTCATGAGACCCCGGAGTTAAAAAATGTTGCTTTTGTGGTCTATGAGTCTTAGCTTTTTGGAGTTATTGAGACACTGGGCCTGATTCCAGAATGGTGTACGCCAGCGCAAGCTGAGTTATGCCAAACCCCATTACATAACTTGTGACCTGTGCCATGCGTTACACCGTCCCCTATTCCAAAAGGCATCTTTTGCAGTGTCGGCTGTGGGCTACACCAGCCAAGGGATACACCACCCACCACGCCGCAACATGCAACAACATGGTGCAAGGATGGGTTACGGCAGCAACTGCACCCTATTCCAGAAGTGTGGCTGCCGTAACCCACTACTGCAATTCCAGGAGCCACACTGGTGGAATTAACTTAGAGCATCTCAGAGATGCTCTAAGGGGCATCTGTTGGTGCCATCAAATGGATGCCCCACACTGAAGCACCACTGCAAGAGTACTGCTGTGCTCCCCATGCCCTCATGAACATGATCATGCCCCCCACCCCGAATGTCATAGAACCCTGGGGGTGCATTCTCCACTATATGCCTCCCCAGACTCCTGTGCCACCTGTCCAGCCCCCCCATACCCCCTGGTGTGTGCCGTGGTGTTCCGGGGCCAGGGGGCTCTGTGGGGGCAGTCTTCAGCAGGCTGCAACTTGCGACATGCCGGGATATTATGCCATGCCAGTGGCGTTAGCCTACGCATCTCGCAAGTTGCACATCATAATTGCTGGTACCCTGCCACTCTTAGAATACGGCATAGGGTCCCAGCATTTCGGCGAATGTCACAACTCGCATACTACTGCGAGTTTATTTTATTTTATTTTAGTGTCTGGTAACCAGGTAAAGGCCCACTAGGCACAAGTGCCTGTTTTCAGGGGCGACCTGGGAGCACTGGACAGTTAAGTGACTTGCTCAGAGTCACACAGTATGCAAGTGGAGGCTGTGAGAATCAAACTCAGGTCTGGTCTGCTGGATGTATCAAGCTTGTTCACACCTCGTTCTTCTAACCTCTAGGCTATACTGCCAGCCAAGTTGTGACATTCATCCTGGAATTGGTCCCCCTGTCTTTGAATAGTGAACCCTTCCCATAGATGTCATCATGTTAAAAGGAGGCTGGTCTGTTGTAACCACCTCCCCCAATAATTCAAACAATAGGGTTAAAGCACTGAATTGGGAAACTGGAGATCTCAGGTTTTCATTGTGACCCTTAAACAAGCCATTTTTTTTCAATAATGCTTTAGTCCACCCTGCTGTAAATTTGAGTAAGACTTAGTGTTGGGTATTTTCCTTTTTTTCACATGCAAAAATCACAGGAAACTAGATGTGTTCAAAGCCATGAAACTTTGCTACATATTCCCCTGCGTTTAGTTTCCTGACTTCTGTAGCATGAATGACCAATTTGCGTAGTTCCTGGCATTGACAACTTCATCCAGTAAAAATGCATATAGTGGCACTTCGTTAATAGAAGTGTCAGTGAAGTGCTGCAATAGGTGTCACTCCTTTCCCTTACTGATGCCAGGTGCCCTACTCAATGCACTACTTTTTTAACTCCAGTTTCTGACTTGGATCCTTCCCCCCATACCTTTCCTTGCTCCTCAACCCTCCCTTACCCTTTTTTATCTCTTACTTCATTTGCAACTCTGGTCTTACTTTCTTGCTGCTCCCCTCTGTAACATACTCTGCTGGCCAAGCTGCCTTCTCCTTCAGCTTCCCCAAAATGAGGGCCTGTTCCAATTATTATTCATACTGCTCTCTCTTTCCACTCACTAAAACTCTCCCCACTAATGCATTCATTACTCACTCTTGTAGTTGTCTCTGATCCTGTGCTATAGTTTGCCACACTACAAGTCCCATCCCCAACTGCCTCTACTTCTGCCCAAATTAATTTCTCATAGACCCCAGGTTTCCTCCATCCTTCGCTGCTGAATGACGCACCAACAGTGCTTTCTTCAACCTTCAAATTTCTGCCATCTGCACTTTAATACTGTACCTAGCAGTGCTTTATTCACTTCTTCTCTGTATTGTGACATTCACTCAAATGTGTATGTGCTATTATGGAGCAGTCACTCTGATTGTATGTGCTCAAATGCAATCGCTGTAATGTTGTCTCTGTAATTGACTCACTATATTGACATAATACCCTTAAGACATGGGTGCTAATTGGGGGGCATTATTAGGATGTTCTGGTGTGAAATGGGACCTAGAGCGGGGCCAGAAGAGTGAGGCCAGATGTGTTTAGTTCCATATCCAAGGCTCCCACTGGACTGAAAGGACATAGAAACATAGACTTTGATGGCAGATAAGGACCGCTAGGCCCATCTAGTCTGCCAATTTCCCTACCTACAGGATAGGCCGCAGGTCCTAGTTAACCAACAGCCTATTTCTTCCTACCCCCCACAAGAATTGCCTTATGTCTGTCCCATGCATTCTTGAAATCTCCCACAGTTTTAGACCCCACAACCTCCTCAGGAAGGCTGTTCCATGCAGCCACTACCCTCTCTGTGAAATAATACTTCCTCACATTGCCCCTGAACCGCCCTCCTTCTATCTTTAAGTTGTGTCCCCTTGTTCTTGTAAGTCTCTTTTTCTGAAAGATGCTACCCTCTTGGACTTTGTTGATTCCACTGAGGTACTTAAAAGTTTCTATCATGTCTCCCCTCTTCCTTCTTTCCTCAAGGGTATACATATTAAGCTCCTTTAGTCTCTCCTCATATGGCTTCTCTTGCAGACCCTGCACCATTTTAGTTGCCCTCCTCTGGACTACCTCTATCCTGTCTATATCCTTGCGGAGATGAGGTCTCCAGAAATGGACACAGTACTCCAGATGGGGTCTCACCAACTGTCTGTACAGAGGGATAACAACTTCCTGTTTTCTGCTGCTGATGCCTCTCCCTATACATCCCAGTATACCCCCAGCCCTCCCTACTGCCTTCTTGCATTGATTGCTAACCTTAAGGTCATCTGATATGATTACCCCCAGGTCCCTTTCCCTTTTTGTTGTTGTTACTACCTCCCCACCCATTGTGTATTCTTCCCCTGGGTTCTTGTTTCCCAGGTGCATTATTTTGCACTTCTTTGGATTGAATCCTAGCCATACTTCTGACCATTCCTCCAACCTTGCCAAGTCCCTTTTCATCCTTTCCATGCCTCCTTGTGCATCAACCCTGTTGCAGATCTCTGTGTCATCTGCAAAAAGGCATACTTTTCCTTCCAGTCCCTCTGCAATGTCTCTGATGAAGACATTAAAAAGGACTGGACCCAATACTGAACCCTGCGGTACCCCACTAGTAACCCTTCTTTCTTCAGAGTGGATTCCATTTACAATTACCTTCTGTGTCCTGTTGTGCAGCCAATGTTTTACCCAGGCTACCACCCTGGGACCCACTCCCAGGCTGGTTAATTTGACTATTAATCTTTTGTGTGGGACTGTGTCAAATGCCTTGCTAAAGTCTAGGTAGGCCATGTCCACAGCCCCTCCCTGGTCTACTACTTTGGTCACCCAGTCAAAGAAATCTATTAGATTCGTCTGACATGACCTTCCCGCTGTGAACCCATGCTGTCTTGGGTCCTGTGCTCCACTGGCCTCTAGGTACTCAACTATTCTTTCCTTCAGAAGTGACTCCATCACTTTCCCTACCACAGAGGTCAGACTGACAGGTCTATAGTTTCCTGCCTCTGTCCTGGTCCCACTTTGTGAGAGGGAATCACATCCGCCTTCCTCCAGTCCTCGGGTACCACCATCCTCCCATGATTTATTAAAAAGAGTAGCCAGTGGTTTCACTAGTTCCTCCCTTAATTCTTTTAGAATTCTGGGGTGAATTCCATCAGGACCCATTGCTTTGTCCACCTTCAGTTTTAGGAGTTCTTGCAGAACCCTTTCTTCTGTGAAAGGACGGGATCGACCCCCTATCAAAGTGCTTCTGTTAATTGGATTAGGCACTTCCCCTCCTCTTTTTGTGAATACTGAGCAGAAATATTCGTTCAGTATCCTGCTTTTCACTGTCCCCCTCTGCCACCCACTGTTCATTCTATTCAGCCCCCACTATCCTCCTTTGTCTTTCTCGCTCGCTGATGTACCTATAAAAGGTTTTATCCCCCTTCTTAACTGAGTTGGCGATCTTTTCCTTAGTTTGGGCCTTTGCTATTCTGACTTCCCTCCCTGCTTCCTTCTGCCTTAACTGGTACAGCTCTCTGTCCTGCTTCTTCTGTGTTTCCTTATATTTCCAGAATGCTATCTTTTTCTTCCTGACTTTCACAGCCACCTCTTTTGAGAACCATAGTGGCTTTTTCTTTCATTTTGATTTGTTTATTTGCTTCACATAAAGGCTTGTTGCCTCTGTGATGGCAGTTTTGATGATTCCCCATTGTTGCTCCACACCTCCTTCTAGCCTGTTTGCTGGTGTTTTTCTGAGGCACTCTCCCATCTTGCCAAAGTCAGCCCTCCTAAAGTCCAGTACCCTCACTTTTATGGCTTGACTCTGTAGCTGAATTTAATGTGAACCACACTGTTTGATGGTCACTTGTCCCCAGATGGCAACCCACTTCTAGATCAGAGATCCTCACTGCCCCGTTTGAGAGCATGAGGTCTAATATTGCTCCCTCACGAGTGGGTTCTGAAACTAGCTGTCTAATGCCTGCCACCTGTAGGGCATCAAGAATGGCACTGCTCTTGGATGTGGCTGCAGCAAATGTGCTCCAGTTAACATCTGGCATATTCAGGTCTCCCATCAACAGTATCTCCCCTTTCTCTGCCATTCTAAGAATGCCTTCTATAATATCCTTGTCCATTCCCTCCCCCTGACATGGGGGTCTGTACACAACCCCTGTGCGGATTGTGGTGCCCTTTCCAGTCTCCAAGGTGACCCACAGTGCCTCCTCTCCTCCCTGTTTACTCTTTTGTTCAGTTGCTTTTATCCCTTCCTTTACATAGAGACCTACTCCTCCCCCTCTTCTCCCCTGCCTGTCTCTCCTGTAGATTATGTACCCTGGTATGTTAACATCCCAATCATGGTTCTCTGTGTACCATGTTTCTGTGACTGCTACTATATCCAGGCATCCCTCTTCCATCAAGGCCACCAGCTCAGGGAGCTTGTTGCCCAGACTACGGGCATTGGTACTCATTACCCTCCACTTCCTGATGGCCTTAGTCCCTTTTGCCCCATCCATGTCCTTCTTGCCTTTGTCACTTTCTCCATTTACCCCTGCCCTTCTCCCTATCTACACCTCTATGTTGGTGTTTGCTGCACTTACTACCATGATTATTTGGGGGGGCTAGGATTTCCCTTCTCCTTTCCAGTGCCTCCCCCCTTGGCTAGTTTAAAAGCTCACCAATGAAGCATTTAAACCTATCACCTAGGATCCTGGTTCCCCTCCCGGACAGATGCAGCCCATCATGCCAATATAGGCTTGCATCACTCCAGGTGGACCACCAGTCCCCAATGAAGCCAAATCCCTGAGCTCCACACCAGTCTTTCAACCACTGATTGAATCCCATGGTGCGGAACACCCTAGCCTCTCCTATGCCATAGATGGGCAGCACCTCCGAGAAGGTTACCGTGCGTCTACTTGACTTAGGCCCCTCCCAATTCCATAAACTCTTCCTGCACTTCTCTAATCCTCTCTTAGCCAGGTCATTTGTCCCTAGGTGGACAATGACATCCAGCTCCCTCCCCTGTGCAGCTGCTCCGGCAATCCTGAGGATTCGTTCCCTGTCCCTCCAAGCCATGGCGCCAGGCAGGCACCTCACCTCCCTCTCCCCTTCCTCCCCCAGTTCTACCTTCCTAACACTGGAGTCCCCCACCAGGAGTTGTTTCCTTCCCCTGCAGGGTCCCCTGCCACCCTCCTGTGGGTCTCCTTTGTGGAGGTTCCCAGCATCCTCCTTGGTCTCCACTGTGGGTGCCTCCATAGAGGAACCACACTTTGCCAGAATGGCACAGGAATTGTGGAGAGGTACAACTGGAGGGATGCACCTCTGTTCCACCATCCTCACCCTCCCTGAGCCCACTGTGGTCCAACCGCTCCTCTTTCTTGGCAACCTCTGAGGCAACGGCAGAGGCACTGGTGGTCCCTGGATGGAAGAGGAGGTCCCACAAATCCTGGCCAACTCAGCCTGTAGATGAGCCACCTCCTCCCTCAGCCCAGAGAGGTGTCTGCAGACGGGACAACACCGCATCCTCCAGAACGTCTCCCGGAAGACTGCTGCTCCACAGCCACTGCACTGCACCACTCCAATCATGTCTTATTTCTGGCCCCTTAACTGTTTGCAATCCTTACTCTTTCCTCTGTTTTTTTCTCTCTCTTACTTTCTGCCTGTGTGCCCTTTAATCTCCTGATTGTCCTGTTCTGAGACAAGAATATCCTATATTTCTCAGTAGACCAGTAACTTGCTCAGAGGCAGACCTCCAGCAGCAACTAGAGGGGCCAGAGCTACTCTTGCCCTTCTAGGATGGTGGGTCTTTGGTGGTTCTGTGATCATCACTTCCTGCTCCCAAACAGGAAGTTCCTGTTGTCAGTCAAATCCTGTGCCTATAAAAATAGGACTAGCTTTGGGGGGGGGGTGGAGGAAGGAAGGAGAGCAATATAGTCCCAGCAGAGAAGTTCAGTCACACAGCAGTCCTTTCTCCTGGTGTCTTCTGCCAAGCTATTAGCAGAATCTTTCTAAGGCAGTCTTTAAATGTAGCTTCCTTCTAGCTAAGCCACTCCCCCTACTTACTAGATCTTTCTACAAGTAATTTAAACCTCACAACAGTTAAGTCCTTTCAATCACCTGAGATTTACACCTAAATAACTGTTTGGATACCCATTCAGTTCAGTTAACCCAGACAAACACGCACTTTTTTTTTGTTTTGTAATGTTAGTTTTTTTTTACCCTAAATTAAAGGTCCAAGTACAAAAGTTCTTCTACTGTAGTCTCAGCAGAGAAGTTCAGTCACACAGCAGTCCTTTCTCCTGATGCTTTGCAATGCTAGATCTATGAGGAACAAGACTGCCATTATGTCAGATTTTATTTTTGGTTCCTCGGTCCATCTGGCTTGCATCACAGAGACCTGACTGAGTGACATGCTGGTCCAATCCTGAAAGCAACAGTCCCAGGTATATTCTCAGTAGTACACTGCATGTGGATTGATCAAACAAGGGGTGGCTATCTGTTTTAAATCTGAGCTGAACTTCACTGTGCACTCAGCATGTGACAGCTTCATCATTTGAATGATGTCTGTGAATAAGGATCCAGGTTCTGGTTGCAGGTTCTCCATGTGTACCAGCCTTGGGGACAAAAGGGGTAGTGTCCACAGGAAATCATGGACTTCATCACTAACAGGGTAATGGAATTATCCAAATGAATTAGTATGGATGATTTCAGTGCCTGGGTTGTTGATTAATTCTTGGACTTTGGAAAGGATTTCCTCTGGCTCATGGATTTGCTGGGTGTCACACAAGTAATTTCTTCTGAAACTCACAAACACAGACACTCTTGGTTTTCTTCCTGGGGCTTAGGATTAATAACTTCAGGACTGATCCAGTCAGTTGGTCAGATCACTGTATAGTGAACTTCTGCTTTGGGGGTCCCTCTCATAATTCACCCATGTGGAGATGATTCATTAGTACTGTTTAAAGTGACTCGGGCCACAAGAACTGAAGGTGGTAGTAAATATCTTGGAGATTTTATCTTCTTGTGAGACAGATTCAGTGAATGCAGTGATGGCCTATAATAGGGTCATCATGGGGAGGGCCTTAATTCCATATCACTCATCCATATACAACCCTGGGTCTCATACTTGATATCTCTATTAGATGGGGAGGTCAGAAAAATGAAGACTAGGGGTCAGCGGTTACAATAATGTTGGAGAAGATCTCAGGATTAGGACAAGCCAGTTTTGAAGATTCAACTTGATGAATATCAAAGGCAATCTCATGTAAGAAGTATTCACAGAAGAAGGAGAAGGAGAAGATGAGGAACCACAGTTAGGCAACTTGAGCAAATATGGGAGGAAGGTGGACACCAGTCCATTTATGGAAGAGAGAGAGAGTCCTAAAAGAACACATAAAACTTAAAGAGGACAAGGCAATGGGACCTGATGGGATACATCCTAGAATATTAAGGGAAATACGATAGGTGTTGGCAGAACTACCAGCAGCCCTGTTCAACGAATCACTCAATACGGGAGTGGTTATTTAGTTTCATAATAGCAGTTTTGTCCCAGTTGATTTTATATCCAGATAGTTCACCATATTGTTTTGTTATTTTTATAAGTTCTTGAATTGAAGTGTCTGGGGAAAATACTGTAGCTATAGTAAGATATCATCAGGGTACAAGCTTATTTTATACACTGTGTTATTAATAGCAATTCCCTGTACTTTTGGGTTATTCCTTATTCTATTAGTTAAGTTTCAATTATTATGCCTGATAGTCTTAACTGCCAAATAAGCATCAATATACCATATTTAGGTATTACAATAACCTTGGACCTTTGACAATTAGTGTCTATAAACTATGATCCATTATACTCGGAGATAAAAACAGAACTAGATCATTGGAAAAATCTACCTTTAACACTAATTGGCAGAATTAACATAATTAAAATGGCCAGCTGATTAATGAGGGAACATTGTTTTATATCTAATTTGTTCAAAGCCAATTAAGCGACTCCTTAACCATATTTTGAATGTGTTCCATATATTATTTATAGAAGTATCAGATTCTGTATTGTTATTAAAAAAAAAAACTCTTGAGTATCCTTAGCTAAGGTTTCTGAGATCTGTGGTATTCTAATTAGCAGATTATACATTTTCCAGTATTTAAATGTATTATGATTTTCTATGATTTTAATTTTCAGTATACAAGGTGAGTGGTCTGATAGCAAGATCCCAGGATATTGTATATTGGTAGTAGTATGTTTTAGTGATTCTGAAATTATATAATAATTTATTCTAGAATGGGAAAATTGGGAAGTGCGTAGTAGGAATATACCATTTGAGTAGTATATTTAGTGAGACAGGGATCTATAAGTCTTAATTCGAATATGTATTTTTTCATTATATTTCATGCAGGCTGGTGTGCTTTGTCTAATTTAAAAGTTTTGTTCTGGGAAAATAAAGCTATATTGAAGTCATCCCTCCAAAAATGTATGGTGATGGAAAATTTGAGAGGGTTAAAAAAAATTGAGTAAAGAAGTTTGGATTGTTTGGCTTTGGTTCATATATAGTTGCTAACGTGACTCTTAAGTTTGGAATATTTATATCAGTTATTGCCCATTGGCCCTGTGTGTCAGTGTCAGTTTTATTTACTTTCGGTAAGGATTTTGATTATTAAATGTAATAGCAGTGCTTCTTGAGTTGTTTGTGAAATTGGACAGGATCCCTTGACCCCACCGAATGCAAAACTACGAAGGCTCCTTACCATAGAAATGAGTTTCCTGAATCATAGCTATGTCTATTTTCTTTTTTTGCACAAATTTAATAATGCATAGCATCTTAGCTTTATTCTTAAGGCCTATAACATTTCAAGATAAAAGCAGAAGGTATTTATTCATTTTTATTTTTATTAATTGCTCTTCCAGGTCCCCCTGATTTGATTCTCCTGTATACTTGATTTTTACTTATTCATGTATCTATTATAGCAGTTGGCTGGAAATTATATACTGAATAAGAAAGGCAAAGAGAAAAAGTCCCTATCCCCCCACCCACTGTAGAACCATAGACTGGAATCTGAAAAATTCCAGAACCCCTCCCCCGAAACATGATTACAAAAATTGTCATCACTGTTCTCTGAGCCAAAGTCATAGTTGAGCTCCAGCTATATTTTCTTAAAGTGTAATAAATCACTATGGGCCAGATATTCAAAGCATTACACCTGGCACAAAGCCGTAGTGTTGGAATAGTGCTAGATTTGAACCAAGCTGCAATATTCAGAAGCCCTAATAGCACCGGCACTGTGTGATAACACTGATGCTAAAGGTAAATATATGCTGGGGAGGGAGTTAGGGGAGTGGCCATGACTGCCAGCTGCGTGGCATATTCAAATGTATAGCACGGCGCTACAGGCATTAGTGCGACCTGTAGCGCAGTGCTAAATACCGCCGACAACAAGCTGGTGGTAATGTAGTGTTGTCCCCCCAGCATGATCCCCGAGCTCCAGTAGCCCCAATAAGCACAGTAATCCCTGGTGTGCTAGTGGCCCCCCCACCCCCAGCACAATCCCTGACCCCCTTAGCCGCATTAATGACAGAATATCCTGGTGTTCTAGTGGTCCTCACCCCAAGCATGATCCCCAACCCCCATAGCCATGGTAATGAAAGAATTTCCTGGTGTACTAGTGGTCCCACCACCACCCCAGCACGATCCGTGATCCCCGGTTACCCCAAAATGACAGCAATACCTGGTGGTCTGGTGGTCTAGTGGTCTCCCCCCACCCAGAAGTGCACCGCCCATCCTCCTGTACACAGACTAGTTACGGCACTGGCGACCAGCTCAGCCCTCCTCTCACCACCACAGCCAGCCACTGACTGCGGTATGCATGAGCGCTATTGGGAGTTAAAATGAGATGATTAGCTATGTACCGTAAAGTTTACATTGCATATAACTGTTTTTTTTTTTTGTTTTTGTTTTAATTCAAGGATCTTGATGTTTGGGAGTCTGCATAGAGTACTGTAAGTAACTTGGAATCGTATTTATGCTGCTATGTGTTTGCTGGTTAAAAATCTATGCTGCGTGTCTCGGAGTCAAGGGCGAGGGACTTATTTGCTGCAAGCGGCAAAGATCGAGCTGCTGTCTCAGTAAATCGCAGGTTTAAGAAGAGGTTGAGTGACTATGTAAATTGTAACCTGAAAAGTACAGCAGCATATGGGTTGGAGGAAGAGTCAGTTGGCAGACCCAGAAAATAATGCCATAAAATAGCCTTAAGGTGGGTGGGAGTAAGGCTCTGCAAGGAGATGTAGCTCTGGATTATTTAAAATATTACATCTCTGGAGGGGGAGTCTGATATTGGATGGGGAAAACATGCTGGCATGCAGGCCAGGTAGTATGAGACTGAGTTAAGTGAAAATGTGCCATGTGGAAGATTAACCCTCCCCTGCCCCATGTTTAGGTATTGGACAGACAGAAAACTGCCTGGGGGGGGGAGAGAACATGCTATGTGCAATATTACCCCTCCCCTGTTCTTTGGGTCTGTGTTTGTCATTTGGCTTATTTCGGTGTGGGATGTGGAATATTGTAATTACCCAAAGTGAAGAGTTGTTTAGAAAATGAGAAGGTATTAACAGAGTCTGACTGTGTTTGAGGAGGCCCACTTGTAATGTTGATACTGGGCAGGGCCCCACGAGTAAAACTTGTTTTTATTCATCTTCGTACAGTGTCTCAGTGTTTGCATTTTAGATTTACTTATGGTGGTCAGAAGCCCACTAATAGAAAGTAGATATATGCAAGGATTTTAAAGTTTAGTTGGAGAGAGGATCCCATCTGAAGTGGGGCCCTCTCAGAAATTCCCTGACACCAGGGGCCAGATATTCAAAACTTTGCCCCAGGGCAAAATTAGCACTGCCCGTTGGGCAAACTTAGCCCGGAGCACAAAGCAAGCTATATTCAAAAGGAAATAGTCCGGTGCTAATCCTGCTGAATATAGCAGTCTAAGGAAGTCGGGCAAACTGGTCTGGGAGTGCAGGGCAAAAATAGCCCGGGAATAAGACAGCACTGAATATAGCAACAGGGAAGTGCAAACTGCAACTGCAGCTCATTAGATGCTGTAGCAAGCCAGTGTTGCAGGTGTAGAGCATTGTGATTGCAGAGATGTCTCACATCTACTGCAAACACACCTCTCAACCCCCTGCCTCATAAATCAGGGACAAGGCTTAAAAAATCAGGGACACATCTGAAAATTTGGTGCTATCCCCTCAGGAAGCTGGCAGAATAAGTGGTTTAGTGTAAAATGCATTTTCTAAGGAAGAACACATCTGTAACATTAATGTTTGACATTAGTTTATGCTTACAACCCCCACTGTTTGGTCATGGAAACACAATTTTTAGGAGGGACAGAGTAAAATTGTGAGGTAAAATCAGGGATGTCCCTGAAAATCAGGGACATTTGAGAGGTATGACTGCAAACAATAATGTGAGCCACACACACGCAGAACTGTGCTATGCTGAAGTAAGGTTGCCGAGGTTAACCCGATTGCACAGTGCTAACACATTAGCCGGTGCAAACTGGTTAGCCAGAGACTGGCAACAGGAGCTATATTCAAAGCTCCCATGCAAATGAGCCTACTTAGGTAATCCGTGGGCAAACAGGTATATTTGCATCTCATTAGGTGCTGCTTAGCATACATTACCATACAGTTTGCCCCGTGCTACTGCATGGAGCACAAAGCTCCCCCTTTTGGTGGGAATGGAAGTACAGGCTGGATGCTGCAGGCCACGGCATGCCCACAGCATCCCCTGTTGGTCGAAATGGATGTACAAGCTGGCAGCAGCAGGAACTGTGCACTGGCAGGTACCAGCAGTGCATACAACATAGCTATGTAGCACTGCAAGCAGTACATAATGAGATATATAGATCCGTAGTGATCTATAACTATAGATTAATACAGAGACACATGCATATACATATATATATATATATATATATATATATATATATATAATATAGCTATATACACACACACTACCAGTGGCCACACATGCCCTGGATGATGCCCCCACTCCACACCAACAGAGGCAGCCCACAGCAGGTGTGGTTGGAACACATGTATGCATGGGGCAGGCATAAGGCAAACCTGCTGGGGATGGGAGTGGGTTGTCAGCTGTAGGGTCACTGGGCTGTGCAGCGCAGCCATCCAACATATAGGGACCTGGGCAGACAGGCTGGGCCAGGCAGCCCTTCACATCCATCAGGTCCCTGTTTCCACCTGTGTTGTTACCACTCCCTGGTAGTCTAGTGTCCCCCCCCAAGCACCGCTCCCGACCCGTTGTAGAAAACAGAAACACATTTTCCCTGGTAGTCTAGTGGCACCCCGCCAAGCACCTCTCCCGACCCGTCGTAAAATACAAAACCTCATTTCCCTGGTAGTCTAGTGGCCCCCAAGCACCGCTCCGACCGTCATTAAAATACAAAACCTCATTTCCCTGGTAGTCTAGTGGCCCCAAGCACCGCTCTCGACCGTCGTAAAATACAAACTAATTTCCCTGGTAGTCTAGTGGTCCCCGCCCAGTGACAAGCCGCCCATCCATACAGATCCCAGAATGGAGCTGGCAACCGGCTCAGCCTCGCCTCTCACCACCACGGCCCGCCCGACGGGAGTAGGAAGCTCTCCTTCCCACCTCGGTCGTAACTTATGAAGAACTGAACTTCATTCTGAATCAATGGTGGATTACTCACTGACAAATGAGACCTAACCACCAAAAATAATTTTAATATTTTATGACTGGTGAGCATAACAAATTACCAAGAAAAATATTTAAAGGTACACGATAATAGACGATTCTTCGACGGAACACCTGAGAAAAACTCCAGACTCTGTTTTTACACCAGTGCGGAGCAGTGCTGGAAGAACCAGACTACCGGAAACGCAGTTTCTGTTTTACACCGGGTCGGTGGTGTTGAGAGCACTGGACTACCAAGAAATCTGCGATTTATGTTGTGGTCAAAGGGGGTTGTGATTCATGGAGGCACCTCCATTACCGCCAGCCTTTTTTGGGAGGTAGTTAGCTACCGTGACTAGAGGTTGGCGCTTAATGCTCGTAGCGCATGCCATATACCTTGAATATGCCATAGCGCGAGGCAGTCAGGTCTCGCCCCCAGTCCCTCCTGCATACATTATGATTTAGCCGGGTGCTAACACCCAGCTTACCGACTAAATGTCCTTTTGAATATTGCTGCCGGGCAAATTCGTGGCTAATCCAGCGCAATGGATTTGCGCCTGGCACTACCCTTTGAATATCTGGCCCCAGGTGGGGCAGCCTGACTTGGCAGAAAGCATGCAGCGAGTCCGGTGACCTTGTAAATGGACTGGGGAGTCAAGGGTTGCTGCTATATTGTGAACTGCGGTGCTGCCCAGGACTGTGATGTTTAAGGGGTCGCAGCTTAGTTTGCAGGGAAGATTTTGGTTTGGTGGATGAAGTTTATCCCACCACTTCTTGTAGGTACAGTACAGGTGGGGAGGTTGATCCAAAACGGAGCTGCCGATATAAGGGGATCCAAGTTAGGTAGGGACTGACTGATTATTTATTTTTTGCACAAACAAAACTAACCGTATTGTCCCTAGTGCAGGGAGGGTTGCACAATGCTGTATATATAATATATAGTATGTATGTGTGTGTATATATATATATATATATATATATATATATATATATATGTATATGTATGTATGTATATATGTGTGTGTGTGTATATATATATATATATATATATATATATATATATATATGTGTATGTGTGTTAAAAGACAAAACAAACAAACTGGGGCTGACCTCGTGGGTGAGGGAGTGGTCTGCAAGGGGTGGTTTGAACTCAGTCTGAAAGTGCAACTTGTACCATCACAACCCGCCAGTTTTCTGTACTTCAGTTTCAAGTTAGTCCTCCTCACAGTTTTTTTTTTTTATTTCATTGTATTAGTAAATGAATGCCTAGAAATGCAAGTACCCATTTTCCTAGGCTGCCCTTATCATAACCTACAAACAGTACAACACTACCAGATGCATATAGAGTAATTTGTTACAGTATACAGTGACAGCATATATAAATGATACAGTAGAACTGTTTATACTGGGAGTAGGGCTCATGTATAGTGCAGACGGCGGCTGGCCGTGATGGTGAGAGGAGGGCTGAGCTGGTCACCAGCGCAGTACTAGTCTGTGTACAGGAGGACGGCGGTGCACTTCTGGGTGGGGGCACTAGACCACCAGGTACTGCTGTCATTTCTGGGCAACCGGGGTCAGGGAACATGCTGGGGGTTGGGGGACCACTAGAACACCAGGAAATTCTTTTCATTACTGCGGCTACAGGGGTCGGGATCATGCTTGGGGTGGGGGACCACTAGAACACCAGGGAAATCATATAATTACCATGGCTACGGGGGTCAGGAATCATGCTAGGGGGTGGGGTGGGGGTGGACAGGCACTAGACTACCAGGGAATAATAATATTATATGGTGGAACGGGGGTCGGGAGTCATGCTTTGGGGTGGGAGGTCCACTACACTATCAGGGTCACTTGTGTGTAGCAAGCACACATATGCATGGGTGCGTTGTATGCACTCATACCTCCTGACTGTCCCTACTATTCAGGGTGGTCCCTGATTTAGCCTCCAAATGTTCGTCTGTCCCTCATAGAATATGTGTTACTATGACAGAACAGTAGCGATTAACCTCACACATTTATGACATACATGACTGTTACAGACTGGTTCTGCTTCTGAAACTGCTTCTTAATACAAATCCCCTTATTCTATCAGCATTCTGAGTGCATACC
This sequence comes from Neoceratodus forsteri, assembly GCA_016271365.2. Classification (NCBI taxonomy): domain Eukaryota; kingdom Metazoa; phylum Chordata; order Ceratodontiformes; family Ceratodontidae; genus Neoceratodus; species Neoceratodus forsteri. The sequence goes on along the minus strand of JADMNL010000022.1, from coordinate 680,961,153 downwards.
TCTTAAACTGTGTCCCTAATCATGGGTCTTTGTCTCTGATCCTTTGAAGCCTCGCCCCTTTTCTTGAGACAAGGGATTGTGAGGTATGTATGCTACGACTGTGCCTGCCACCACACAGTTCTTGTTGCGTCCAGTCTGTACTTTTGTTCTGACCAACAGGGGATGCTGTGGGCATGCCTTGGCCTGCAGCATCCAGTCTGTACTTCCATTCCGACCAAAAGGTGGAGTTTTGTGCTCCATGCAGTAGCACCTGGCAAACTGCATGGTAATGTATGCTAAGCAGCACCTAATGAGATGCAAATATACCTGTTTGCCCACGGATTACCTAAGTAGGCTCATTTGCATGGAAGCTTTGAATATAGCTCCCATTAGCCCTGCGCTAACCAGTTTGCACCGGGCTAATGTGTTAGCACTGTACAATCGGGTTAGCCCAGGGCAAACCTTACTTCAGCATAGCACAGTTCTGCGGTGTGTGGCTCACATTGTTGTTCCCATTCATACCTCTCAACTGTCCCTGATTTTACCTCAAAATTTTACTCTGTCCCTCCTAAATATTGTGTTTCTATGACTAAACAGTGGGGGTTGTAAGCATAAAATAATGTCAAACATTAATGTTACAGATGTGTTCTTCCTTAGAAAATGCATTTTACACTAAACCACTTATTCTACCAGCTTCCTGAGTGGATATCATCAAGTTTTAGGATGTGTCCCTGGTTTTAAACCTTTGTCCCTGATTTTTTTAAGCCTTGTCCCTGATTTATGAGGCAGGGGGCTGAGAGGTGTGTTTGCAGTAGATGTGAAACATCTCTGCGCAATCACACACAATGTTCTCCACCTGCAGCACTGGCTTGTTTCAGAGTCTAATGAGCTGAGTTGCAGTTTGCACTTCCCTCTTGCTGTATTCAGTGCTGTCTTATTCCCGGGCTATTTCTGCCCTGCACTGTCAGACCGGTTTGCCTGGCTTCCTTAGACTGCTATATTCAGCAGGATTAGCACCGGGCTATTTCCTTTTCAATATAGCTTGCTTTGTGCTCTAGGCTGTTTGCCCACTGGGCAGTGCTAATTTAGCCCCAGGGCAAAGTTTTGAATATCTGGCCCTAAGTCTATTGATGGAGTGAGTATTAAGTTCCACTTTTAAATTTTAATGTGTCAACATACATATACACTTGCGCCATATGTATACATGTGCCTAAACCTACTTACACCCCAGCAAATGCATTTGCACAGAGCATATGCCATACATCCATAAAGTGTTTTCTTTTTTTTTATATTAATTTTGTTTTCTATTATGAGTGATCACGCTGAAATAGATGTACATTTCTTTGCTGGACACAGAGGATTGTAAGAAATAATTGATCTAAAGGTCACAGATACGTAGAAAGCAATCTGCCAATATCATAGATTGCTGGTCATGCCTATAGGAGTCCCAAGTTGTCCAAAGTGGACCCCCAATTTAAATAACACACCACACTGTTTTGGTATAAAAAAGGGCCGCTGCTCTTTTTACTTAATCAAAAGTTGCATACATTACACGGGACACTTAACATTTATAAAAGCCTAATATGTACATCATAATTTTACAGATATGCACTTTACAATATATTCTATATACACACACACAACACTATACAGAAAATTGTAACATATGTACATTACGTATCCCATCCCGTAAGACCCCTTGGGCAGCCATAATTCATGTATTGCTGAAACCCCGGCTCCTTCATCTGCTTGTTTGAGGGGAACTCTGACCCTTTAGTCCAACAGACCCATTGAGGGCCGTGCCTTTCCACAAGACAGTTCCCCCCCATACCTGAATTTAGGGCCTCCTAGACTCTTGACAAGGAGCATGCCCATTGGGGCTTCACTCCCCATCTTGGAGTCTTGGATCCCAGTGTTTCGGTGCACACCCCAGCCTGGGTGCCTCCCTCTCCCGATCTTCCGAGGCATACCTGTCCTAGGGTCGTGCCTCTCCCCGGTGACACCCAATCACAGCTCTTCTTATGTCTGGAGACTCTTATCCAGGGTCAGCCATGAATTACCGCTGCCTCTTGTTCCTTATGTCAGTTCTCAACTAGGTTTTTCTTAGAGCTGCGACAGAGCTCTTGCTATGGCCTGGAAGTATTTTGGGGCAGGAGGGTGGGTAAAATTTCTTGTTGTGGAGCTGTTCCAGGAGGGCAAGATCCCCTGGGACAGCTCCTTATGAACCCTTGCCGTGACCCTCCCTATAGGGAGGATCTGGGACAGCCCTCCCCAAGGAGATCCTTGGATTGGGCCACTTGCTCGGGGGGCCGCCTCCTCCTTAACTGTGGGTGGCCCTCCTAGCCCCACCCTCTTGGGGGCCATTGGCAACTTGCGCCCCTGGTGAGAGGGCAGTGGGGCTATTGCCCAAAGCGGACCCCCAATTCAAATAACACACCACACTGTTTTGGTATAAAAAAGGGCCGCAGCTCTTTTTACTTAATCAAAAGTTGTATACATTACATGGGACACTTAATATTTATAAAAGCCTAATATGTACATCATAATTTTACAGATATGCACTTTACAATATATCCTATAGACACACATAACACTATACAGAAAATTGTAACATATGTACATTACGTGTCCCATCCCGTAAGACCCCTTGGGCAGCCATAATTCAAGTATTGCTGAAACCCCGGCTCCTTCATCCACTTGTTTGAGGGGAACTCTAGCCCTTTAGTCCAACAGACCCGTTGAGGGCCATGTCTTTCCGCAAGACAGTTCCCCCCCTTACCCTAATTTAGGGCCTCCTAGACCTTTGATGAAGAGCATGCCCGTTGGGGCCACACTCCCCATCTCGGAGTCTTGGATCCCAGCATTTCGGTGCATGCCCCAGCCTGGGTGCCTTCCTCTCCCGATCTTCCGAGGCATACCCATCCTAGGGTCGTGCCTATCCCCGGTGACACCCAGTCACTGCTCTTCTTATGTCCGGAGCCTCTTACCCAGGGTCAGCCATGAATTACCACCACTTACATACTGTGCCAACAAGTATCTCCCACTAATGCCCAAGGGATCTTACTTTTCCCAAACAGCACTGTCTCACAGAAATCATTGACAGTATTGTTAAAAATGTCATTTTCCATCTCCGATAAATGAACCCCATCCCGGCTATAAAATCCCGTATCCGTTTTGGTAATCAAGAAGTGCCTGATTACCTCCACACCCAGCGAGGCCGCGAATTGGGACACCTCCCTATTCACGGACCTCCGTGTTTTGTCCATGGCTCCTGCCTTTCGCTCACCACGCCACTGCAGGCGTGGTATCATTCTTGTCCGTGCCAGAATGGTGCAAGGCAACAACTGTTTTAAGTGGGACAAACCCCTCTTAATATCCCCAATTAATATCTGTGCCCCTAGGGTGACCAAGTCATTCCCTCCCAGGTGAATAACCAGCGCGAGCGGTGGTTGACGATGTAGGCCCAATGTAACGATTGTTTCACACAATGCCCCCCACTTCATCCCCTCTTTTCCTACCCATTTAATCACAGCTCGACTTCCTGGAATGCCCAGCTGACTTGTGTAGGGCGGTTTTTTCGCCCTTGTGTATGCTTCCCTCACGTGCGAATGACCCACGATCCATATCTGAGGGGATGTTGCCACCAGGCCTGTAAGACAAAATTAGAAACATGTGAGTATTCTCCCAATTTGAACTATCAGTCACAACTTGTGCTGGGTTCCCCAATGTCACTTCCTGCTGTTTTTTGCTGAGGCCTTATGTACCCCATGTATACCTTTGATGCCCATCTGCTGACCCATTTTATCTGATCCTCTTTTAACCCACACCTGGCTGCCTCGGTGGCTGCTCCAATTCGGAATGAATGGGTGTTGTATGAGGTCAGGTTTACACCTGCCATCCATAAACCCTTTTGTAGGACCGCAGTGAACTGCCGCCTTGTGACCGCTTTTCCGTCCCCATGCACAAACAAATGCCCCGGTCCTGATGGACGACCCGCCACATACTCCTTCATTGCCAACCATGGGCAAATGTTCCCTGGTGGGGCCATAAACAGTGTTATCATGGTGGGGGGGGCGCACTGGTTCGTTTTTGATTTTCGCAGCTGAAGACACAGTCTGTCTTGCCAGATGACGAAATCACTAAACTGGAGATTGGTGTTTTGACTCGATGAGTTAGACTGTGGTACCAACTCAGACACCCGGAAGGCCCCAAAAAATGCACATATGTATAGGGCCCAGCAAAGCTAGGTTTCGTAGCCCAAGCTGCAAGTGACTGCCAGTGCTTTCAGGAGGCTGGACAATTCAGGTAATCCTATGGGCTTCCTTGTGTCCACCTTTTTTCCTGCGAGTCTAGACATGCCCTGCATCATTTTCTTCATAATGAAACTGTTGGTTGGGTCGGGGAAACCCTCGTACTTCCCGAAGAAAGGCAATGCCCACTAGTTGGAGGCGTATAGCTGCTGGGGATTTTCCCAGGCTTTCTAAGTGGAGGACGTAGATTTGAACTTGTCTTTGGGTATTGTGCAGTTCCACGCTTACCTCGTGACCACAAAATTGCTGGAAAGATCCATAGCTACCTACATACTTCCTCCATGTCGGGGGGGGCCACAGCGAGTTGTACCAGTTGCTGCAATCTTGGTTCCCAAGTCTCCAGACTGCTTCCGGTATTTATGTGGGGAACTGGTCCGCCCATGGGGCTAACCGCCTGAAGTGCTCGAGCTGAAATCGAGACAGGGCATCAGCTATAACATTTTCTTTTCCTGGCAAATGACGTGCCTTAAAAGAGATGTTGTACCGTAAGCAGCATAACACAAAGACCCACAAGACCTTCATCACCTCTTCAGAACGAGATGTCTGCGAGTTCAATATGTCTGCTACTGCCCTGTTGTCTGTGTGAAACAGCACTTTCTTTTTCTGAATTTTGTGCCCCCACACCCTTATGGCTACCATGATAGGGAACAGTTCGAGAAGGGTGATGTTTTTTGTGAGTCCCTTCAATAACCAATCCTGTGGCCAGTGTCCTGTAAACCATGCTCCTTGCCAGAATGCTCAAAAACCAATGACCCCCGAAGCATTGGTCACCATGTGCAGATCCAACAATTGATCTGCTGGTGTCTGCCAGATGGTGATACCACTGAAATCTTTTAAGAAGAGTTCCCAAACCTGTAAGTCTGCTTTTATGCCCTGTGTTAGTCTGATGTGATGATATGGTTTTAGAGCCCCCCCAGTGGCTGACACCATCCGCCTGAGGAATGGCCTGCCAGGGCGAATTGCACGGCATGCAAAATTCAAGTGGCCTATAACAGACTGCAGCTGTTGTAGGGTCACCTTCTTTGCCTTTACCATCTCACCCAACAGTTTGCTCAAAAGTGCCACCTTGTCTTGCGGTAGCCGGGAAACCATGGCCTCGGAGTCTATTTCTATTCCCAGGTATGAGAGGCAGGTAGCAGGGCCCTCTGTTTTTTCCTGGGCTAGCGGAACACCGAAATACCCCATTAATGAGGTGAAACCTTGCAGTGTCTCCGCACATGTGGTCCTCCCCTGGGACCCACAATGAGGAAATCGTCGAGATAATGAACTATATGTATGTTTTTTGTGTGTTCTCTGGTGGCCCACTCCAAGAAGGTTGAGAATGCTTCGAAGGCTGAGCAGCTGAAGGAGCATCCCATGGGCATAGCCTTGTCCATATACCATTGGCCTCCCACTTTGAAACCCAGTAAATCATGGTCACTTGGATGTACTGGTAGCAGACAGAAAGCAGATTTGATGTCGCTTTTTGCCATCATTGCCCCGCGGCCTAGCTCTTGTATGTGGCGCAGAGCCACATCGAACGTTGTATATTGCACTGTGCAATCCTCCGGGTTGATGAAGTCATTAACTGAATTGCCTTTCAGGTAGGACAGGTGATGAATCAGCCTGTATTCCCCAACTTCCTTCTTGGGGACCAGCCCTAATGGGGATACTCTAAGGTTGTGCACTGGGGAGTAATCAAATGGTCCCGCCACCCTGCCTGCCTCCACTTCCTTGGCAATTTTCCTCTCCAGAATGTTAGGAAGTAAAATTGCAGACTTGAGATTGTGAGCTGTGGTTTCTACCCTTGACCCCTTGTATGGTATCCTAAAACCATACTTGAAACCGTCGTGTAAGTATTTTGCTGCTGTTTTTTCTGGGTAGCAGTCGAGCCAGGGGTCCATTCGGTCTAATTGTACTGGTGAGTTAGCTAAACCTCCCAGACCTCTTTCCTTTTTTACTGCTTGCTCCCTCGATGTTTGATGTCTTGGAGGATTGTCATGTGCATTCAGAGAACTTTGTGCTCTCCTCCGCATGACTTGCAGATGTGCCCATACTCACAAAAGGAATGAAAACATTTTCCTTTATTGTAGTCATAACAAGCTTTCCTCCCTGCCCCCTTCCTCTGCTCTTTCCTCTACTCTCCATCTGTTTGTCTTGGAATAAAATGACCACTATCCGTATATGTTACCACATTGGGCCGGCCATGCATCATATAGCAGACTCACAGGTCTATGTGTGTGTTTTCCCATTTGAGATTGGGTTGCCGAGATAGTTTTAGACAAAACTGCTAGTCATATTTTAACCACGCATATCCATCAAATGAGAGATGTACAAATTTTATGGTATTCCTGTATTTTAGCAGCGTAATTAGCTTATCAGGGTGCTTCATCCCATAAACTCACATAAAAATGTCAAATGCTGCTGCCCAATTCTCAAATGTGAAAGGTACCTTCGGCCACCGTGGCCTCTCTTGTTTATTCCTTTTCTCGTCACTCATTTCCAGGATCTCCCTATGTAATAACGAGAACATGTCTATAAATTCCCCTTTCCAGATTTTCTCCCGGACAGCATCGGATAAGTTATCCCCCAATTGGTCTTCCACCCCGGCATATGCCCAACGCTCCAGTGATCCCGATACTGCGTGGTTGACTTGTCCCCCATTGCAGTATTGGGAGTGGTATCAGTTTTAGAGGCTACCATCTCCTGCTCTTGTAAGCTTGGTGTCATACTTTCCTTGTTATTTGGGGGGGGGTTGTATTGTTGAAGGCCCAGCCCCTGTCTATACCTGAACTGCCACCCTTTGTGCATTACTTCCTTCTACCATATCCCCTTGGGAGACAATGGAGTGAGGAAGCTGGATCAAACAAGCCTCGACCTCCGTGGTGATCTGTTGTACGCCTCCCGTGTGACTTAACCGGGCTGCATCTGTTCCTGCCATTGCAGATTTGGTCCAGTGGTGTGCCCCTAAGCCATAGTCATCTACTGACCCAGAGGCCCCGGATGTGCCCAGAGAGGTACCCTCACCAGGTTCGTTGGCTGGAAATGCCCAAGGCCCCACGATGGGGTTGGTCATTCCACCCTGCGGGGTTGTTGGGAAACCGGGGGTGAAGGGGCCCCAAGGATTCACCGCTGGCCAAGTGATTGGCATATTACTCAGTCCCCAATACATAAATGGCCACATGAAGGGGTTATGTTGCTATGTTTGATGCCCTGGCATCACCAGCCCGGGATTGAACCCGGGAGCCCCCTGGTGTCTTTACTGGCTGCTTACCTTTTGACCCCCTTGGTTTCCTTGTGATTTTTTACCGACCGTTTTCTGACCAAGGCCCCCATGCGCCCTGCCCTCTTCCATTCACGTTCGCTTACCTTTTTGGCCTTAGCCATGTCTTCAAGGTTTTTTCTCCCTTTTTTATGTTTTGCTTCCTCTGTTGCCGATTCCAATGGCAGATGTTCTCGGCTATCACTGGATTGTTCTTCCTTACTATCAGATTCAGACCACACTAAATCTATTGATACATCACTGTCCTGATCTCCCTCATACTCACCAATCTGTGGCTGGGCCACCGGTACCACTGGGTTTTTTCTCCCTTCTTCATTCTCTGTTCTTGGTTGGGCCCCAGATGTGTTCTCCTCTGCTCTGCTCCGTTTTTTTCTCTGTCTGCTTTTTCCCAGCCTCTGCCACTGGTTGAAACTTACGCTTACTTTGCATGATCTGCCCCTTTTTAGCAACAGATTTTTTCTGAGCCATGGATTCCAACCATCAGGCCGATGGCTGGTTATGCCTAGACTGCCGACCCTCATCCTCCGCTGGTTCTTGCGGCCTGTGTTCTAGTATGGTGGGAGGGTCTGCCACCCTTTGCTGTTGCACACCTAGATGGGCAACTAGTAGTTCTGGTTCCAACCTGGATATGGTCATCAGTCAATCAGACCCCCCAATGTCCTTAAGGTGTTGCAGGGCCTATACCTATGAGACAAAACATTAGTTATTAATACACCTTTAACTTGCCCTTTTTAAGTTAACCTTCTAACCCTATATCCTCTCTCTAACTGAGTGCCCTATCCTTGCCCGTCTGTATTTGCTCTAGACCCCTCTTGCTACTGTTACTGTATCCCAGCCTGCTAGTACTAAACAGTGTTGACATCTCTCCCTTAGAAGACCCCTTTAAAAACCAAAACCATAAATTTTTTTTTTTGTATTCAGAGCTTCCTGCTTGCAGGCCCAGTGGGTAAAATAGGCCGGTGTAAGGAAAAGTATGGGAAATCAAATGCTGGAGCATTGTAAAAGTGGACAGGGCTACCTGGGGGTAAATTCTGAAATTGTGTTGAAAAACAGTCTAGACCACCAAGAATTCTCATTAAGTTTCTAAAACAGTCACATAGAAACATAGAATTGGATGGCAGATAAGGACCGCTTGGCCCACCCAGTCTGCCCATTTCCCTACCTACTGGAAAAGCTGCAGATCCTAGTTAACCAGCAGCCTACTTCTTCCTACCCCAACCCCCTAGAATTGCCTTATGACTGTCCCATGCATGCTTGAATTCCACCACTGATTTTGACTCCACAACCTCCTCTGGAAGGCCGTTCCATGCATCCACAACCTTCTCTGTGAAAAATACTTCCTTAAATTACCTCTGAGCCACCCCATCTTCAAATTGTGCCCTCTTGTTCTTGCACACCTCTTTTTGAAAGATGCTACCCTCTTGGACTTTGTTGATTCCTTGAGGTACTTGAAAGTTTCTATCATGTACCCCCCCCTCCTTTCCTCGAGGCTATACATATTAAGCTCCTTTCATCTCTCTTCATATGTCTTCCGGTGCAGACCCTGCACCATTTTAGTTGCCCTCCTCTGGACAGCTTCCATCCTGTCTATGTCTTTGCGGAGATTGGGTCTCCAGAACTGCACACAGTACTCCAGATGGGGTCTGACCAGCTGTCTGTACAAAGGGATAATAACTTCCTGTTTTCTACTGGTGATGCCTCTCCCTATGCATTCCAGTATCCCCCCAGCCCTCCTTGCTGCCTTCTCACATTGCTTGCCCACCTTTAGGTCATCTGATATGACTATCCCCAGGTCCCTTTCCAATTTTGTTGTTGTTAGTATCTCACCCCCCATTGTGTACTCTTCCCCTGGGTTTTTGTTTCCCAGGTGCATTACCTTGCACTTCTTAGCACTGAATCTAAGCTGCCATACATTTGACCATTCCTCCAACCTTGCCAAGTCCCTTCTCATCCTTTCCACCCCACCCTGTGCATTAACTCTGTTGCAGATCTTTGTGTCATCTGCAAAGAGACATACTTTTCCTTCCAGTCCTTCTGCAATGTCGCTTATAAAGACATTGAAGAGGACCGGTCCTAATACTGAACCCTGCAGTACCCCACTAGTAACCCTCCTTTCTTCTGAGTGGACTCCATTTACTATTACTCTCTGTGTCCTATTCTCCAGCCAATTCTTTACCCAGGCTGTCATCTTGGGACCCACTCCCAGGCTGGCTAACTTATATATTAATCTTTTGTGTGGGACTGTGTCAAATGCCTTGCTAAAGTCTAGGTAGGCCATGTCCACATACTCAGTTTTAGATATTTTAGATATTTTCTACACTACACACTGTAAATAACACTGTAAAATTAACCTGATCTGACTGAAACTCATAACTTGTTTCTACATTAGTAAATACAATTGTAAGGCATTACATTTTTTTTCTTTCTCTTTCCTTCCCCTGTCTCTCTCTCCAAACAGGAACACTGGAGTACCTCTTAAAATTGTTTTAAGTATCTTAAAAAAAAAAATCTGGTAACTCAGCACTTGTCAGCGATACCCAGACCGTTTGGATTAGGGATTTTACCTAGGAAGAGAGTTTTTTTTTTTTTTTTAGATAAGTTCCTCTCAGTTCCCAGGGATGGTGGCGCTCCACCCCCCCTTCATTCCGAGCTTATGTACCACTTCTAAATAGTTGGCCTTTTTTTTTTTTAATTATAGTTCTTTAAGTTATTTAGGACTTTTTACACGTGGTAATTCATCTAGGGGAACCACAAGCGCAGTGAGGAACCTTATATCGTCAGTATTGCCAAAACGTTTTCCCATATGCACTCGTGCCATATGTATATATGTGCCTAAATCTACTTACACCCCAGCAAATGCATGTGCACAGAGCATATACCCATACATCCATAAAGCTTTTTCTTTTTTTTTTTTATTAATTTTGTTTTATATTATGCGTGATCACGCTGAAATAAATGTACATTTCTTTGCTGGACACAGAGGATTGTAAGAAATAATTGATCTAAAGGTCACAGATATGTAGAAAGCAATCTTTCAATATCATAGATTGCTGGTCATGCGTATAGGAGTCCCAAGTTTCTTTGTGTTGGAATATCTTTCTTGAGTGATTTAGCACCCTTATGTACCCGCATTCAAGTCGTTAGGTTTACCTCCTCCAGAGGAATGATAGGAATTACTTCTCTGCTGCTTTTCACTGCCTATTGAAAAGACTCGTTCACCACCATATTCCTCCTCGAGTGCAGCTAATGCTGCTTCTGGGTCATTAAAGGTATGCAGCTTGCCCTTAACCACGAATCTTAGTTTAGCTAGATAATTCATCAAGAAATGGATCCCTGTGTGATAGTTTTTCTTTGACTTGGCTGAAAAGTTTGCACTTTACGCTTTTTTACAAAAAGACATGTCAGTAAAAGCATTAAACGTTATGTTCTCAAATGTGAGACCCCTTTCAATCTGAACTTTTTGGAGAATGGTCTCTCTATCCAGAAATTTATGAGGCTGCATTTCTTTTATTTGTAAATACATTTTATTATAATTTTCAGGTTGAGAATGACAAACGATACACTATTACGTAACATCTTAATGTTCTAGCCAGGGACTTCCATTTGCATATACAGTACAACTCTAAAGCAAGGCAATGATTATCCAGTATAAACACAATGGGCAGTATCTTCAAAGGGGTTGCGACTGGCACAACAGAGTTGCACCAGCGAAACCCCACATTGGGCCCTGGTGGGATATTGAGAAGGCTGCCTGGCACTGTGCTACTCACGATGCGCTGGGGTGCAATGTAATTGTATGAGGCACAGATGCAGGTGACATGCCCGTGCATATGCGGTGCATCCCGATATTCAGCACGGGATGTGTGGCACATATGCCAGTGCACCTTTGCATTGTGCCACATGGAGGAAGGGCTCAAAGTTGAGCCCGTGAAACAGTGGAACAACTCCCGTCCACCCACAGGTGTGCTGCTGTATTGCAGGGCACAACACAGCAGCCGCCAGCTGTGGGTGGCCGCCCGCTCACCCACAACACCGTCATGAGGAACCCACATAACTCTGGTAGTCTAGTGGTACCCCCCACCCTCCCATGTCCCTGATCTGTGGTAAAAGTAGATCTATTGAAGTCCTGGTGGTCTAGTGGTATCCCCTTCCCTCCCATTGCCACGATCATGGTACAACTCCATAAAACAATTCCCTGGTGATCCAATGGCATCCTCCACCCTTCCAACCCACACAGAACCCCATGCCCATTACCCCTCTTTCATCAGTGGTGACTTCAGCACTGCCGCATACTGTCCAGCCATGCCCGAATGACGAACACACTATAGGCTTGAAGGGCACACTGTACTAGACAGACTCAAATATGTGAATTACTTCATTCACATATATGGGGCTGTCTAGTACAGCATGCCCTGCAAGCCCATTGGTCCACACTGTGGACCAATGGGCTTACAACCCATACTGTACCCATCATTCGATGGGTGGCTGGGTGGTAGGCGGGCTGGTTGCAGTTGCCTGTTGATGACAGGGGGGCAGCGGGGTGGGTATATGGTTCTGTGTGGATGGGATGGTTGGGGGGTGCCACTGGATCACCAGGGAAGTCTTTTACAGAGCCATACCACAATCATGGTAACAGCAGGAAGGGGGGTACCACTAGACCACCAGGGATACAATAGATCTAATTTTACTGCCGATCATGGCAATGGGAGGAAAGGGGCTACCACTAGACCATCAGGGCCTCAATAAATCTACATTCACCACCGATCAGGGACATGGGAGGTGGGGGGGTACCACTAGCCTGCCAGGGCTTACGTACATCTACTGTTACCACCGATCAGAAAAACGGGAGGGAGGGGGGTCCACTAGACTACAAGGGAATTGTTGCACTGTGGTTTTACCATGATTGTGGCTATGGGGCAGGGAATGCCCCTGGACCCCCACTGTGCACAGGTCATTCTGTGCAGGGTGCCAGGTGCACTTCACCAGGCTGCCTGGTGCAAGGCATGCATATGGGGCCACAATGACTTGCAAATGGCCCCAGTTGCACCTTGCATATGTAACCCCTAGGTGGCACTATCCCACAGGCTACTACCCCTGCCTGCTTGGCTACCAACAGGTTAAGGGGCCTGAGTTCTGAAATGGGTGCTTCCACCCAAAGGTCAGGGTTGGTTTTAGCCAAGCTAACCAGGCCACAGCCTTCTGGAACACTGTGACCCCCCTCTTTTCCCACTAGTGGCCCACATAATACATAACATGCACCTTCCCAACACCCCAGATATGCTTTGTACATACACTTATATTTGGCACTTACCCCCAGGACTGGTTCCTTCAGCTTGACTCTGGGGACCACCTGTAAAATAAGGTGATGCAGTGCAAAAGCAGCAATGCAATACCTTCAACATAAACTGACACCACAGTCAATGTAAACTGCAGAAAAAACAGATCTGATTTATTCAGGGGACTATAACAAGGACGGACAATAATCAGGTTAATTTGCTTAATCACACTGTGAATCACACTGTGGTGCATGCAGTCCGAGTCCCTGTCAGTCACACCCTCTGAGTACCCAGGATGGAGAAAGGGGTTAGCCAGGTCCGTTGCCCAGGGCAGGCCTGTGTTGCAGCTGGGTGGGGTCCTGTGATGGAAAAATAACATGCACACACACAATTTGTAATCTGGAGCCGGAGGACTCAGTTCGTGAAAACACAACCAAATAATTAGATGACACACTTTTGATTTAAAGATATGTTGCAGGAAGCTACCCTGTTTGCTACTCACGATACCCAAGGCTGAGAACAGGATGGATGATGCTTGCTCTGGATTGCCAGAAGGAGCAGGTTTGCAAGATGAGGCCCTCGTGGCAGGGCCGAACTGCATTGAGCAGCAGGCGGATTCAGTCCTATGTGAGCTGGATACAGCTCCCAGCTCTCAGCACACAACTCAGCTAGGAGAAAACCAGATCACGCTCCCCCTCCAGTTCATAGCACATTTACATGTAAAGGAAATTACTATACCAGGCAAGCTGCTCTTCGATCCTGATCGCAAAGTCACTGCTAGAACCTAGGAGCGCAAAGGCAGCTAGCGTTCCTGACAGGCCGATCGCATTCAGCAAAATCTTTGGTCTTCTACAGGGTGAGCCTGGTTATAAATCAGCAGCTTAATTCAGTTCTGCACACCTGATTTAGTCCAATAAAACAAGCACTCTTCTCTTCTCAGGGCAGAAAACAGCAAGCAGGCCAGAATTCAGGACTTCCACGTCTCTCCCACGTGAACTATTGCGCAACACGACAGCTCAGACTAGATGAGCTCCTTCTCTCTTGGCTTCCAACTTGAATATGGCTTGCCAGCAGACAGCTCAGGGGATTTCCCTTAGATCCAAAAGGTTAGATTGGTTGGTTCTGCTATCAGTCACAACACACTCCCCCTGTTGGTGCAAAAAGGCGCCAATTGTCCAAAACTAAAATTCCCAGAGTCTGGCACTACATAGTCCCACTCTAACAGGCTCCATCTTAGAGTCCTCACACACTGATTGGTCCAATTTGACAGTTCAGGACCAAAATGGTAGAGCTACACTGAACACTCCTTGCTGCAACAAAGGCAGGTTTGAACAAACTACATTTTCATTACTACTCCAAATGGTTACCAGCAATTATTTACATCTTTCAGTAGGGCTCCCTCTGCACAATTAGCAATGGCAGAAACGGAGTGATTCTTCAGCAGCCCGGGTGGGACTCGGGCATAGAAACACAAAGTCCCCCAATTCAGATTAATTACACTGCAAAATGGGCAGCCCTTAAAGGGACAGTACACGGAGGATCTAAAAGCACTTACTGGCAACAACATTTAAATGGCCTTGCGCCGAACACCAACCAGGCTGTGAGAAATTAAACAAGCTCTTGGAAGACTTTTGGGGAACCCCCATCTGTAGGGGGGTTGCACCCTTCCTGGCCTGAAAAAAAACTGGCGTCCGCGTCAAGTCAGTACCATTGCAATAATTTCAAATGCAAATTATAATACACATTTACACCATTAGCATGTTACGCAAATCACATTTTATACTTCAGTCAGCATACTTAACTTTTACTATACATATCCTCTATATTTCATGCTGCATAACATTCTGAATTAAATTATGCATTTGGCACCCAGGTACATTACACATCCTGCCATACAAATTCAGGTTATTACTTCCTGCACATTGAACAATGAGAGAGGTGGCCCTTCCCTATCAGCTAACTTAGGGCTAGATGGGGCAGGGGCACCATACCTAGAGGGCAGGACAATCAACCGGGAATTGATACTTATACTCAGTTTGGGCAGTGAGCTTCAAGATACATACACCCCTTTATGGACCACATTGAGAGGCAAATCTACTGGCCTCCCAGAGGAATCGTACCTAAAGCTTACCACAGGCTTGACAGCTCGGCCAGTCTTTCTGGGGGGAACAACCTCAGTCTCTGTACTTTCAACAACAGCCTGGGGGCTTTCATCACTTGAGAGGGGTGCTTCTGCCTGGGTAGGAAGGTCCAAACTGGGGGCACTGTCAGCCTCTGGCTCTTGTGGATTCTGTCTCTGCAACACTTTGCTCACTAGCAAGTCACTCTGGCACTGGAAGGGAGTTATTTTCACACTCAAATAATTTTTCAGGTTCCAGTACATAACCAGAGTGACTCACATCATCAACCCTTTCCTCAGGCAAATCATATAGTTCCACCATACATAGTGACTCCAAGTCGTCAGACATGACACTTTGCACTTCACTTTCAGGGAGCATTAGCTCCAAGGATGAAGCTGGGCGGGTTAGGCAGTCCAGAAGGCCCAGTGTCATCCTCACAATTGACCATGGGGTTACCCCGAAACAGTTGACTCAGTTCATAAGAAGGGTAATAACCACAGTTGCACTCACTCTCATCTGAGGTGGACCGACAGTCACTATCAATTTGGGTTTGCTGTTGAGACAACCTTAAGTCAGTGACCACAGAGGCAGGCTTACTCTGTCTCTGTTTTGCAGCAGCCCGAGTCACTGGTCCAGGGGGAGCAATCTCTGTGGGCTCAGATTCAATCATTATTTGACTAATGGGCAACAAATGGTTACGGTGCATGGTCTTGACATCTTTTGAATTGTTTTCAGGCTGCACTTTGTACAGAGGTAAATCATTTAATTTGGCTACTACTATGTGGGGAAGGTGATGCCACCGATCAGCAATTTTTTGCTTGCCATGCAATCCCAGATTTCACAGCAATACACAGTCTCAAGCTTGAAGTTCTTGGGCCTTTACTTTTCTATCATATCTTTCTTTGTTAGCTAAGTTTCTCTTTGCAGCCATTGTCTGAGGTAGTTGGTATGCATGGTTCAATTGAGCTTTTAGTTTTTGCATGTAATGTAGATAATTCACAGCTCTGACCCCATCAGAAGAGACCCCAAAACAAACATCCACTGGTAGCCGAGCCTCTCTCCCAAACATGAGGTGATAGGGAGAGAACCCGGTAGCATCATTTTTTGTACAATTATAGGTATGGACCAAGGTGCTAATCTGCTGGCTCCATTTTGGCTTGTCTTTCGGGTGGAGAGTGCCCAACATGTCAAGCAGGGTGCGTTGAAGCTCTCTGGCTGTGGATCTCCCTGCGGGTGATAAGGCGTGGTTCTGGACTTCTGCACCCCCCATAGAGAGAGCATTTCTTTGATTAAGTGACTCTCAAAGTCTCTGCCTTGGTCAGAATGAATTCTTTGGGGGGCCCCATAGTGAACAAAGAAATTCTCTATCAGCACCTTGGTTGACTTGGCCACGGTGGAGGCCTTTTGGTCCTTGGTGGAAAAGGCTTGGGCATATCTGGTAAAATGATCTGTAACCACCAACACGTTACTGATATTTTGCTGATCAGGCTCCAAACTTAGAAAGTCAATACAAACTAACTCCATGGGTGTGCTAATGGTGATATTAACAAGGGGAGGCAGCCATCTGTGGCAAAGCCTTTCTCTGTAGGCAGTGACTACAAGTTCGTACATGTTGTTCAACATCTGCCCCCATTTTAGGCCAGTAGAATCGGGACTGCACCAGGTCAAGGGTTCTGTTGATGCCAAGGTGGCCCATGTGGTTGTGTAGGGACCTCAGCACTAAGTCTCTGAAATCTGTGGGCAGGACAAACTGTTGCTTGTCTACTTGACCCCCCATCTACAGTCACTCGGTACAGCAACTGATTTATTAGCTTCAGTTTAGGGCCTTTTTTGTACAATAGTGCAGTTCTCAAATCAGAGACACAACTTGGACATATCTTTCCCTGTGTAGAGGGCTTGAAGGGCTGAGCGGATCATTGGGTCACAAGATTGAGCTCGCTGAAGGCTGTTAGCATCAAACTGAGGCAATGCACTAATATCTAGTGTGGCGAAATGGCAGTACGCAGCAGGTATACAAGTATCTGAGGGCTCCAAGCAATCTACTAGGCAGTCCACTGCATCTGTGGACACTTACTGGTCCTTGTCAAACTTTTGGCATAGCGCTCGAAAGTCAGGTTCGGGCAGTCTGACCCAATCACTTTTGGAAGCAGGCCTCTGGGAGAGAGCATCAGCATCTATGTGATTCAGGCCTGCTCTGTATTCAACGGCGTAATCATAGGTAGACAACGAAGAATGCCACCGATGGCCGGTGGCATCTAGTTTAGCTGAAGTCTGCACAAAGGTCAATGGGTTATTATCTTTCCTTAGCAGTATCTTTGCTCCATACAAATATTCATGGAACTGGTCAACAATGGCCCACTTCAACGCCAGGAACTCCAATTTATGCACAGGATATTTTTTTTCAGATAGGGTCAGACTTCTACTGGCAAAGGCCACTGGTCTCAGGCCATTCTCATGCTCCTGATAAAACACAGCTCCTAACCCTTGTAGGCTAGCATCAGTGTGCAACACATAGGGTTTATTAGGATCAGCATAAGTGAGGACAGGAGCATGGGTGAGCTGATATATGATTTCATGGAAAGCAGCTTCGCAGTCAGATGTCCAGCGTAACCCAAAAGATTCATTCGGTCAGAAGTATACTCTTTCTGTATTGGTGGAGGCCACTCTCTTGTATTTTTTGTTCATTGGAGGATAACCCTGGGTAAGATTCAGAAGTGGGTGAATCACTCTTGAATAGTCTTATGAACTGCTGGTAATAACCACAAAATCCTAGAAAGCGTTGTAATTCTTTTAGATTGTGGGGCTGGGGCCAGGTGGGCAAGGCCTCAACTTTGCTAGGATCAGTCTCTATCCCCTCAGTAGACATGATGTGCCCCACATACTTTACTGATGTCTGAAAGAACTGACATTTGTCGATGGACAGTTTAAGGCCAAAATCTTCTAGTCGGTCCAACACTTTAAAAAGTCGGCTTTCATGTTCTTGCAATAAACTCCCAAACACAATAACATCATCTAAATATGCCAGGCACTCCAACAAGTTCATGTCCCCCACTGCACGCTCCATCAGTCACTGACAAGTGGCTGGGGCTCCAGAAATCCTCTGGGGCATTCTCATAAACTCATAAAACCCAAGTGGACATATGAAGGCTGTTTTCTCAAGGTCTTCTGGGGCCATGGGGATCTGGTAGTACCCACTGTGATGATCCAACAGTGAGAACCACTTGAATCCATTCAGACAGTCCAAAGCATCCTGAATGCAAGGCATAGTGTATTGGTCAGGGATGGTCCACCTGTTAAGGGTTTGATAGTCCACACACATTCTTACTGTTCCATTCTTTTTCCTCACCACCACAATAGGTGAAGCATAAGGGCTTCTGGGTTCTTGTATCACACCAGCCTCAAGCATCTTCTGCAGGTGTATTCTTACGTCATCTATATCTGCAGGTGCTAGGCGCCGAGACGTCTCACAAAATGGCCGCTCATCATGCAGGCATATATGATGCTCCACTCCTCGGACACATCCCATTCCTTCAGCGAAAACACCTTATCTCTCTGGGGAAGTCACTGGCTGATTCTAGTCTTCCATTCAGCTGTCAATAGGGAGTCACCAAAGTCAAACAAGTCAGGTGTCACTCAGTCAGTCACTTCAGAGGGCTTGTTACTAGGTAACACTGCAGTGTCTGCGCTATGTATGGTAGCTAGGGTGCAGCCTCTATTCACCCGAATTTCTCGATCTGACACTTTGTGAACCTGGACCATTATCTGTCGAGCATAGGTATGAGCATGAGTGGGTAAGATACTGGGCTTAACCAGCAATCCTTCTGGCAATTTTCCATTGCCTGGTGCATCCAGCATGAGTATCTTATTCTTGACATCTTTTCATAAGCAGACCTCCCCATGTAAGGTACACTGAGCATTGGGAACCAAGATCATTGACTCAGGATCCTTCTTCTATACAACCCTAACTGGTTCATCTTGATCCACCTCCTCGGCACAGACTCATAAGCCTTCTTAATCAATGCAGGAATCCTCAAAGCCCTACCAGTCCGGTGCCCCTGTTTCTCATAGCACAGTTGCGCCAACCTCCCAAACATATGCGCATTTGTCCCGATTAGTAAAGGAACACCATCGTACTGTCCAGTAGGGGGACACACTAGGGTCAAGGTCTCCACTTGCTCCACTACTCCAGACACCGAGGTGGGGAAAGACAACAAAATTTGGATGTATCCAGAGTATGGTCATGCCTTTTCGCTTAAACCCCAGACATGCAGTCCCTCCAAAGGCTGTAAGGGCACATCAGGCAAGTGCTTCTTGTACCAGTCTTGAAACATTATCGTTACCTGGGAGCCACTGTTGAGCACAGCCCTAGTAGACACTCCATTTACTTTCACTGTTGTCTCCATGGAGGGACCCACCACTTTGGACCATTCAGGCGGTGCAGACACTGGTGTCGATCTGGCCTTGACTTTGGTAGCATAACTTTTCCGAACAACTCCCCCTGGTGGCCTGTTATTGTTCCGCTGATGTCAGGCTAGCAACCCAGAAGTAACCCTCCTCAAATTCTCTGGTGAGCGACAGGCGAACTAGCGGTGCCCATCCTCCCATTTCTATACCCACCTCCCCACAGGGGTAGCAAAACTTAGGTTCTTTAGAGTCTTTGAATGGTGGGGGTTCCTGTCTCTGCTGGGGTACCTCAGGGCATTTAGCTGCTCATCTTTGGCTTGTGTTCCAAGTCGTTGACCCTCTGGGCCTCCACCAGGGTGGAGATTGGGTGGGTTTCGCAACAAGTCCTCCACCATGGCTCTCAACTCTCATATTTCTGCCAGTAGGTTATCCTCAGTCCGGGCCTCTGAGGAAACAACATGCACTCCCACTCCTCTTTTAGTCTCTTGAGGTGCCTGATACAGATCAGGTTCTCTAGCCACCTCAGTCAACTCTGTAATCAAATCTCGCAGCTGCTGTGCTTCATCCAACTCACTCCTCTCTGGGGTCGGGCAGGTACCCACCACCCCAGCATAGGGCTCCCAGCCCTCCTCATTGGTCTCAATTTCACGAATCTCCTTCATAAGGTGGCAGTACTCAGGAGGGTTTGCTCTCTTATCTTGCAACTTGAGCTTTAATATCATTACACTAGTGAATCTAGTTGACTTTAGAATGTGGTCTAGTCTGACTCGGTTCAGCTCCTTGGCAGGCACTCCTCCTTTCCTGTGGGCCCTCTGCAGAACCTTCTCGATCCTGGTAACAAAGGCGGACAACTTCTCATTTTTCCACTGTTTAGCTGACTTAAAACTTCCACAACAAGTAGTCCCCGACTCAGTACTGCCAAATACTCCTTCCAGTGCAGAGAGGTATTCAGCCACAGCAGCCTCTGGACTAGTTGCTCGCAAAAAACTGATGGCCTCCAGTGCAGGGCCTCTTAAATTCTCCATTAATCACTTCCTCTTTTCACCCTCCGAACACTGCCATTCCTGCACTAAAGGAATAGCATAGTCCAACCATGTTTCTAGATCATCCTCCCCCATAGGCACTGGGACAGTGCCTAAGAAAAGTCTGAGCTTTCAGTAAGAATCCAGTTGTATCAGGGGAATTATCATGGGGGAGGAGGCTACAGGAGAGCGCTTAGGGGAATCTGGGGAGTGCAGGGGCGTGGATTCCTCTGAAAGGTCTAGCACCTTTACAAGCTCCCGAGCAGTTTGTCCTTCAGACACTAGCAATTTGAGCAATTTTGCTTTAAACCCTTCTATACTAGTGTACCCACCCGGGGCCGAACCACTATGTAAATGAATGACCCTCCACCCCTTCTGGGTCCCTTTGGGCAGAATAACAGGGGATACCTTCTCTGGATCTATTGTGGAACTACATGAGAGTAGCACTATCATAGTTTGTTTAAATAAATCAGCATCTCTCCCCTTTACTTCAACCTTGCCCAACCCCTTAACATGCTCCACAGTGGCTACAATATCAGCATTATGAGTTCCTAATGGGACATCCAATAACAGAATAGCCTGTTGGGGGTCTAACCCATTGGCCTCACTCCACCCCATCATCTGGTGCACTAACAGTTTATGGGGGCAATTTTCAGCTTAGGTGTAGTAAGCTCCTCCATTTTATCTCCAAAACTGAACATATCGAGGTAATTTCCTCATGTGGCCACTAGAGGATACAATTCCCAGAGGTGCCTCCAAGATGTAACCCCTAGGTGGCGCTATCACACGGGCTACTACCCTTGCCTACTTGGCTACCAACAGGTTAAGGGGCCTGAGTTCTGAAACGGGTGCCTCCACCCAAAGGTCAGGGTTGGTTTTAGTCAAGCTAACCAGGCCACAGCCTTCTGGAACACTGTGACCCCCCTCTTTTCCCACTAGTGGCCCACACAATACACAATATGCACCTTCCCAACACCCCAGATATGCTTTGTACATACACTTATATTTGGCACTTACCCCCAGGACTGGTTCCTTCAGCCTGACTATGTGGACCCCCTGTAAAATAAGGTGATGCAGTACAAAAGCAGCAGTGCAATACCTTTAACATAAACTGACACCACAGTCAATGTAAACTGCAGAAAAAACAGATCTGATTTATTCAGGGGACTATAACATGGACGGGGAAAATCAGGATAATTTGTTTAATCACACTACAAATCACACTGCGGTGCATGCAATCTGAGTCCCTATCAGTCACACTCTCTGGGTACCCAGGATGGAGAAAGGGGTTAGCCAGCTCTGTTGCCCAGGGCAGGCCAGCATTGCAGCTGGGTGTGGCTCTGTGATGGAAAAATAACATGCACACACATAATTTGTAATCCGGAGCCGGAGGGCTCAGTTCGTGAAAACAACACAACCAAACAATTAGATGACACACTTTTGATTTAAATATATGTTGCAGGGAGCTACCCTGTTTGCTACTCATGATACCCTAGGCTGAGAACAGGATGGATGATGCTTGTTCTGGATTGACAGAAGGCGCAGGGTAGCAAGATGAGGCCCTCGTGGCAGGGCCCAACTGCATGGATACAGCTCCCAGCCCTCAGCACACAGCTCAGCTCGGGGGAAAACCAGATCATGACCCCCCTCCAGTTCATAGCACATTTATATGTAAAAGAAATTACTATACCAGGCAGGCTGCTCCTCAATCCTGATTGCAAAGTCACTGCTAGAACCCGGGAGCGCAAAAACAGCTAGCGTTCCTGACAGGCCAATTGCGTTTAACAAAATATTCGGTCTTCTAGAGGGTGAGCCTGGTTATAAATCAGCAGCTTAATTCAGTTCTGCACACTGATTTAGTCTAATAAAACAGGCACTCTTCTTTTCTTAGGGCAGAAAACAGCAAGCAGGCAAGAATTCAGGCCTTCCACAGTTCTCCCGTGTGAACTACTGCGCAACACGACCGCTCGAACTAGACAAGCTCCTTCTCTCTCAGCTTCCAACTCGAATCTGGCTTGCCAGCAGACAACTCAGGGATTTCCCTTAGATCCAAAAGCTTTGATTGGTTGGTTCTGCTGTCAGTCACAACACACTCCCCTGTTGGTGCAAAAAGGCGCCAATTGTCCAAAACTACAATTCCCAGAGTCTGGCACCACATAGTCCCACTCTAACAGGCTCCATCTTAGAGTCCTCACACACTGATTGGTCCAATTCAGCAGTTCAGGATCAAAATGGTAGAGCTACACTGAACAGTCCTTGCTGCAAGAAAGGCAGGTTAGAACAAACTACATTTTCATTACTACTCCAAATGATTACCAGCAATTAGTTACATTTTTCAGTAGGGCTCCCACTGCACAATTAGTAATGTCAGAAACGGAGCGATTCTTCAGCAGCCCGGGCGTGACTCGGGTATTGAAACACACAGTCCCCCCATTCAGATTAATTACACTGCAAAATGGGCAGCCCTTAAAGGGACAGTACACAGAAGCTCTAAAAGCACTCACTGGCAACAACATTTAAACGGCTTTGCGCCGAACACCAACTGGGCTATGAGCAATTAAACAGGCTCTTGGAAGACTTTTTGGGAACCCCCATCTGTATGAGGGTTACACATATATTGTGGCCTCATTTGCATGCCCTCTGCTGAATATTGCCGGTGATGCAGCAAACGCAACTTCGTTTACGCTAGTGCATCCCTGTGCTCCCTATCTGTGGCTTGCACTGGCACAGTGCCACTTCACCATGCGCAGTATGTTTGCTGACCTTGCCATATTCAACAGTGGTGCACCATGGTGCAGCACTGTTGAATATCACCTGGTCCTGGCCCTGGCGCAGCCCAGTTGCACTGTGCCCAGGATTGCGCCACTGCCTGGCACAGTCTGAATATCAGGGCCAATGGCACAAAAAGGAAAAAAAAAGAAAGGTCATAACCAACTTATTGAATAAATTTTAGCTAAGCATTGTATGGCATAATATATTACTAACAAAAAAGGATTTGTGTATGTTACCCAAGTCTACAGTATAGGGAACATAAGACATTAGAAGAAGTAATCATGCGGGTATATCGTAATATGGCTTTCACATCACTACCAGTTCATTAATAGCCAGTAACTGGTAAGAAGAAAACATTGAAATCTAGCAAAAATGACTCTAGTGGTGCTTAGATCTTTCAGGCAGTTTGTCGTCTGTATCTTGGGAAGAGAGTGGAGTTGTGGCTCCTGATTCAGATCATCAGTGTACATCCTGGTTATATGTATTCCAAGTCAGCATCTTTAGTAAATGCTGGTGTTAGTTTATGCTTTGATAAGTTATGGTTCTATTTCATTTTTTGAAACTCATTATTCAGATATGTAAACATTAGATTTTAGGAAATTAGACCTTAACTGCTTTTTCCTGAAGGAACACAGAATACAACATCAGGGGCCAGATTCACAAATGTTTGCTCAGGCACAAACTGGGTTTTGCCTGGAGTTGGTATTCACAAAGCCCAGTATGCCCCTGCAAACTGAGTTTGTGCCCCAGTAAAGCTGTGAGGTGGGCCGCAATGCAAATGAGGGGGAAGGGACCTGCATATCCCCGCAGTGCGATTCAGAAACTTTGTGTTCCGTGCAAGGCCTTTTGTGAAGGCCCTTGCATGGAGAAATTACTGCCAGCTAAAACCTGGTGGTAATCTGTGCAATCCTAGTGTATGGGGGAGGTACTACGGCCCCACATCTCCTTCCCCATTCTCTGATTGCGGTCCCCAAATAAATGAATGTAATCCCGATAGTCTAGAGGTCCCTCCCCATCTTCGATCACCAACCCCATAGGAAAAATAATTTTCTGTAATGTAATGGTCCTTCCCCCATTCCCGGTCACCGATCTCTGTCCCCAAATGAAGAAAACCTATACACTGCCAGTAAAAGGAAAAGAGATAGAATCGGGGGTAGTAGAAGGTGGTGCATCTACGGCCACTAGGCCGTGGATACCCCCCACCCAGTCCAGCTCCAGCAAGAACCCCTGGTAGCCCAGTGTATGCTCAGTATACAAGTTGCAGCCCTGTATAAAAGTAGGCATAGTGAAGCCGGAATGTCCCATTATACGCCTCTCCCCCGCATAGCAAATCATTCCCCTTCAG
Organism: Neoceratodus forsteri; assembly: GCA_016271365.2. Taxonomy (NCBI): domain Eukaryota; kingdom Metazoa; phylum Chordata; order Ceratodontiformes; family Ceratodontidae; genus Neoceratodus; species Neoceratodus forsteri. Next base: position 680,936,663 of record JADMNL010000022.1, on the reverse strand, counting down.
TTCAATTGTCCTCCTCCTGCACCACAGAATAACCAGTTATCATGCCATTGATCTGTCTGCCCACCCTCCCCCCAGAAATCCAAAAGTAACAGGATAAATACTAAAGAAGTAAAGACATATGCCAGTCAAATAATTAATTTGTGTCCTTTCTTTCAGTCTCCGAACAGTGCAGTAGCTGAAGTGTTGTTGACTTTTGGAGGGGTCAAGGGCTGAAATGCAGTATAATGAAATCAACATCACAGGTCATTGTTTACTGCATGTAAGCTGTTTCCTTCTGCCTATTTTGGCACAGTCAATGTTCAGTACTTGGCCAAGCCAGCTGCTCAAATCGGGGCACAAGTAAAGATGGTCTAAGTCTCCTAATGTACTGTTATGGGCCCTTGTGATAAAGTGCCGAAAGGGGGTGAACAGAAAAAAAAATTTGAATAGACTCATGGACCAAATGTACTCACCATCAGGACACTTCCATTCCAAACCATCATGGTGATGATTTTGATTTTATGTCTCTCCAAGAGGGCTCTGTCTTCCAACTAAGGCCTGGGTTTCAGAATACTTGGGTGAAGCCAATCCATCTTGTCTCTGCTCTGCTCTGATTTCACTACTCCCATCTTCTTGCTTGTGGATGGAGTGAAGGCACTGCAGTTTGCTCCTTTCTTGCAACCAACTTGTCTCAAGAGGTTGAGCCCTCCGAACAACCAACTAAAAAGTCACTTTTGAACTCATTTCCCCCTGGCAGTCTCCAAAGTCATTTTTTTAGCTATTTCAGTTTTAAAGGTCAATCAGTTAATTAACTTCAACACCCCATTTACCAAGGGTTTTAATTGCTTCAGTGAGGGTCTGGAAGGTGTTCAGCCCTGTGTCCATAAACACTTTCAGATCTGCAGGATAATTGAGTTTAGCTTTCATGTCTTTCTCAGTACTTTCAGAACAGGAAAGAGTTGTTTTCATCTGTCCATTGGTGGGGGGCATAATCATGTAAAAAAAACAGTCTTTTGTCCCCAAACAGGGTATTCTTCTCATCACAAGCTCTTTTAAGTATGTCTGTTTCCTTCTACTGTCCAAAAATATAGTTCTGGCTGACCATGGTCTTGCTTTAGGATTCATGGGCATCACTGCAAGGGGGTAGCCTGTGAAGATAGTGAATCCTGAACAGTAAGGCATCAAAACGGCACAGAATAATAGTGAGTGCCATATCAGTGAAATTTCTGTCTCCCCTTTCCGAAGTCCAGCAACCCCACAGAGTTGGTATTTAAGTAAGGGTAAGGGTGTGTGTGGGGGGCAGAGCCAATAATGACACTCACTATAATTCTGTGCCATTTTGACTTCTTGCCATTCAGGAATTGCTATTTTGACGTGGAACCCTGCAAGGGCACGGTGATCCCGAATGATGTTTCATTGGTATGTCTGCTCCAGGTATAGAATCTTCTTCAAAAGGTTGTCGAAAAGTCGACCATGCCCCCTGTTTTAGTCTTTTTGGCTATGCCGTGGATTCTGATGTTTATTTGGCAGGGTCTATTTTTGAGATCCTCTAGCTTCTGCTGCAACAACTGTTCCCTATTGTGCAGTCAAAGGAGGGCTCCATTGTGCAGGTTGACGGTGTGAAAAAGTTCAGTGGTGTGGCTCTCCACAGCCTCCAGTTTCTTTTCCTGTGCCCTTATATCTCGTCTGTTGTCAGGGACATCACTTTGGATTTTGTTTAAAGTGTCCTCCAACTGCTGGAACTCCCGAAACAGCCACTTTGATGTGAAGGTAAATGAGGTTTCTTCCTTCTTCTCATATTCATTGCTTAGGATTGGGTCTGGTGAGTCAGCTTTCCTTGAGGAGGATCAGCTGGTGCTGCAGGTCTTCACAAAAGCAGGTGGTTTCAACTTTTTGGAGGTCACAGCTGCAAAGTCACGCAGCCGTTGCCTGGTGGCCATGATGATGTCCATAATCTTTCATTTGGTCTTCAGGTTTGTTGATTCTACTGTGCAAATTAGGTTGAATTAAGAACTGGCTGTGCAGCGTCAGTGCACCATGGAGGGTGACATCACTGGAAATCTGTGGTTCTGTTTCTAAAGTGTTCTAGATTTCCCCGGGTGTTGGTGTTGTGTATTAAGTGAGTGGTCATTATTCTTTTCCAGCTGGTCTAGGTGGATTTTATGCCATGCCAGTACATAATCTTCTAACTTTGAAACATGTGTGCGACTGTATCTGGGCCTATTTGGTAGGTAGGACCCAGTCAGTCAGAATTTCTGACTGTACTTCCCCTCCTCTCCCCATCAACACCAGTGTCCCCCAGGGCTCGGTCTTGGGCCCTATCTTATTCTCTATACTCCTAAATGATCTCCCTACTGTCTGCTCATCCACCTTTATCAATATGTATGCTGATGACACTGTCTTCTTTATCTCAGGCCTGTCCCCGGCTGATGTAGCTAACGGATTCCAGCATGACTTCAACAATGTTCTGTGATGGTTTAGTGCCCATCAACTCTCCCTTAATGCCAAAAAGACAGTCTCTATGACCTTTGGCACTAGGCAGAGACTGTCTAGGCTACCATCCCTGCCCACATTCCAAACCCTTGATGGGACTGTTCTTGAGGACACCACTTCATTTAGGCACCTTGGGATGTGGCTGGACCAACATCTCACCGTCCTCTGGTCATCCTGAAAAAATTGTGCCCGAGACTAGGCACCCTATACAGGAACCACAGCAGCCTCCCACTATTGGCAAGGGTGGAACTTGTCCAGAAGATGATCTTACCTATTTTTGACTACTGCGATGTAGTCTACAGTGCTGCTCCCAAGTCTTCCCTAAACAGATTGGACACCTTCTTTAACTCCTTCTGTCGCTTTGCTCTGGAAGCCCCTTCTCTCGCTCACCACTGTAACCTTTACCACACCCTGGCTTATTTCTCACTAGAAAACTGGCATTACCTCAATTGCACCAAATTTTTATCTAAATTTTGTTATGGTTCGCTCCCCCCATACCTTACCTCCTCACTAACTACCTTCCCACCTCCTGCCCATTTGCTCAGGTTATATGACTTGTGGTTATTAGTAATCATTGGACGGGCTACCACTGTTGGCCAATCAGCCTTCTTGTATTGCTTCTCTATATTATGGAATGCACTCCCTCCTCAGATTCGCCACTCATCCTGATCTAACTCCATCTACTCTGCCCTTGTTAACTTCCTTTCTGTAAACTGTACCTGTGGTTGATCTTCCTCTCCTCCCCTCCTCCTTAATGGTAGTCCCTCAACATCCATACTGACACACTATCTCTAACTGCAGACTATGTCACCTACAACCACCACTACTCCCTCTCCTCCTCTCTTTCTACCCCTCACCCAACCCCCATTCCCTTTGCTTCCCTTCTCGTACTCCTCCCCCTACCATATTCCCCTCGTAACATGGGAGATCACTTAGAGCTAATGGGATTGCTTAAACACCATCAGCTGAGTGTGCATTAAACACCTGTACAGGCACAATTGCTGTGATGGTCCCTCACCTTGTATTCTATGGCAGGTCAGTGCTTGTTATACTGACCAGAATTAGAATGTGAAAGGCAGTCATCTTGCCAACTGCCTTAGCGAGAGAGAGCTGTAACAATGGCACACACCTGTGGCAGTGTCTGTCAGTGTGTCCATCTCTCTGTTTGTCACCTCTAAGCAAGTGCAGTATCTCCCCGCCTACACAGACACCACATTTGTGTATTAACTGCAATGTAGAGCTCAACTGTTTGTAGCCATCGGGGGTACTGTGCATCTGTAACAGTACCATAGAAGTCCCAGAAGTGCAGATAAGCAGCCCAAAATCCCGACAGAGTGATACCACATTCTCTGTCTCTGTCCAATTGCGTGATGCAACCATAAAGTGCAGTTTGCATGCCATGGGAGGTGCTGTGTAATGTGCCTATCCCCGCCTTGGGCACCCACCTGCACCTGTCTGTCTCTGTCCTGCTGGCCAGACAGTCACATATATCTCTCTCTCTCTCTGTCTCTGTCCCGTGTCACCAGAGCCCTGAGATGCGCCCCCCCCCACATCGCACACAGAGATAAAGAAGCAGTGAGATTCCTGAAGCATGTTGTATACTGTTGACAGGGCACAATGAAACCTACAGGTGGGACACAGACACTGTCATTGAGTACAGCATTGGGAAGTGAGAAATTCACAAGTGACAAGAGTCGTTGAATGTCTGTGTGTGTGTCTCACCTCTGGCATGCGTGCTTCCCACCGGTGTCATTGCTGTGCATTTGCAGCTGCTAAAAGCAAGCACAAGACAAAGGGAATGTCCTTTGATGTAGTACAGAAGGAGAGCAACCAAATGAGAGACAGGGGGAATGTTAAAATGCCGTTCAGACTGCAGAGTGAGAGCAACCCAGGGAGCACGAGGTAGTTGAGGAGGGACGAGAAATCCTGCCTGTCCTGAATGTTGTGCAAGCTTGAGGTGGAGATGGGGGGGTAGTCTGATAAGACATGGAGTGGCAGAGACAAAGTGTAAAGAAATGTCACAAATCTGCTTTGTAATGTATCTGTGACATTTCTATGTGCATAAGAACAATGAAACATGATTTGCAGGGGACTGTTTTGCAAGGTGGCAGGATACAGTACCTTTTTTGCTCTTTAAACAGTGGGAAAAACCCTTTCTGTGTGTTTTTCCCTTGTTTAAAGATAACCCATGTTATAAGTGCAATAACCCACTCCAGGCTGTGCACTTATAGGCATTTAATGCATGCTTGGATTGTGCTGAGGACACCCAGCCTGCAGCCTCATGCCTCACAGCACACCCAAGCATGCATTAAATGCCTATAAAGGCACACCCTGTCATGGGTTATTGCTTACTTGACCTTAATTTCCTTCTTATCCCTCTCCCCTTTTTACCCCCCTCTCCTACCCATTCCTCCCCTATTTATTCCCACCAACTCCCTACCCATTCCCCATGCTCTTACCTGCTGAACATATCTCGCTGTTTCTCGCATGCCCCCCCAGCCATTATCTGCTATGTATATGAGCCTTGACGCTTAGGTTTTAACAAAGTAGTAGTATAAACTGTCTTCTATATCAATTAACTACTTATACATTGACCCTTTTTTTTAGCTCTGTCTTATTCTTGGGGTATTGGATGCACTTATAATGTACATAACCCTGTAACCCTATAGTGCTTACAACTAAATAGTATACTGTTTTCTGTTATTGCTTCTATTGTTCCTGTACTATGTTATCTGTGTTATTGCTGTGTTTTGCATTTATTGTACTCATACTGTGTGACCTGTATACTCCCTCCTTGTTCCCTCTCCCCCAGGATGCACTGGGAGGACAGCAATTTGTTACTCAGTGTGCCTTCCTGGTGAAGCATTTCAATAAATAAAATACCCTGTCCCCCTTGATGAAATTAACACCTGTAGGCACATTGGTCTGTGACATATTTATTTAATTTTATTCACCAGGTAGGCTCACTGGGCCCAAAAGGTCCCTTTTTCAGGGGCGACCCAGAATTAGTTACATAGAAACTTTTGGGTACAGGACATTTTATATACATGACAGTTTTAAGAACAAACATAGTAATTTCAGACAATAGACAGTAATTCCAAGAACATTACACTTTAGGGAAGCAGACTTGGACTTTTTATAAACAAAAAGACCTTTTATGAAAACACATTCATTTAGGCTGGAGGTGGTTACCTACACATACACAGGGGTGATACCTTTTGCTATGGATACAGGTGCGATGTCGGTTTACACATTGTGCAGCTTATGAAGGGCAGGATGGGTTACTAGGAATCAAATTGCCAGAGATTATCCTTGGCATCTACATAGGTTGTATTTCCGTTGGTGCTCTTTGAGTCCTATATACATGCTGTATGGGGGGTTTGTTTTAACAGTACAGTATTACTGCTGAAGTGTCTTGCGAAGTCAGGGTGCCCAGGCTTTTGTAAATTTATATGGGGTTCCTCTATGTCTATGCAGCACTTTCAAGTTGGAATGTTTAGTTCCTATTTAGCCAGTGCTGGGCATTCCTCTGGCCTCCAGTGCATTAGGAATTGTCTTTTGGCATCCATGGCCATTGACATGAAGAACTATTAAGGTCTAGTCTGCACTGAGAGTATATCTGGGTCTCCAAAGATCCAGAAAGCTGGATCTCTAGGACAATTGAGCAATGTGGTCTGCTTCAGCTTGTTAATAATGATTTCCCACCACTGCTGTATGTTTGTATAGGTCCATGAAATGTGAGAGATTGTGCCTGTTAATTTTCTACACCACCAGCCTTTGATTTGTAGCCTAGTGCCCATATGAATCAGCTTATCTGGCATTCTGTGCCACCAGCTTAGTACCTGTACCTTTTTTTGGATGAGCTGATATTTGGAATTATAACATGGGTACCTGTAAACGTGCAATTTGATTGGAGGTGTCCCTCTGCATGGCCATGCATTAAATTCCCCTTTTTAATGCACGGTTCTGCAGAGGGATTCAACTCAGTAACTGTCGGCTCTCGTTTCTTACTTGACAAAGTGAAAACAGAATGACAACCATTACAGAATCTGGTTAAGCGAGACAGCAGTGCAGCAAGTCAGAGTATCTGTCATACTCCTACAGTAGTCATAGTCGTACAGTACTGTAACACTTCTTTGCCTTGCAGCAGTAACCCAGCCTACCTGTCTTTGGAGATGTGTTTATGTCCTGTGTGAGTTGTCTGTGAGTTGTCTACTCTGTCCCTATGCTGGGTGTCCCATCATTGTCCCCTCCTCACCAGCAAGAGACATACATCTGTGTTGGGATGTCTGTGTGTGATCCGTCAAGTGTTGCTAGTAGGGGACCCCCTCCCCAAACACACCCTGGATATCTGCCAGTGTTGTCCTGGTGTGTGTGTTGTAAGAAGGAAAAACATGCCCTCCGCTGCTGTTGGTAGTGGTAGTGTTTGTCTGCCTGCAGTGTGGTTTGTGTGTCCAGTTTAGGGGACAGTGAAACATCACTGAGACTGCAAAAGAGAGAGGGAGGAAGAAGGAGCATCGTGGATGTCAGTGGCCCCAGCCAGAGACAGGGAGCACATTTAAGTAACAAATCTGTAGTTTCATGAATAGTGTGAGTGTGTGTGTGTCTGTGGGGGGGCAGGGGGGCTGTCAAGCACAGAAGTCATGGTCCATGTGCACCCACGGTAGAGTGACAGCAAACATAGGGCCCTGCTCAGCATACAGCAGCAACGAGAGACCCAGACATAGAGGATGGACAGAGCGCGATCCCGGGGGGGGGGAGAGAAAGCAAGCAGGTAGTGGCACCTTGAGGGACAGTGGCACAGAGAAACAACATGTAACGTCCAACACCATGTGCAAAGTGCTGCAATGTCCCCTCTCTCTCTCTCTCTGTATGTATGTGTGTCTGTGTTCTCCGAGCTGACAGGGAGAGAGTGGAAGAGAAGTGGCATGGTCTCTGATTTCTCCCCCACAGCGGTAGCTCCCACAGTGACCCGTGGAGTGAGGGAGGGAGACACTGACAGGGAGAGTGTGGGGCAGAGTGCTGTAGTGTCCCACATATCTTTGTCTGTGTCTGCACAGTATATGTGTTTACAGGGGGAGGATCATAGCAGCAGGTGTTTGTGAACATCGCTGTCTGCAGCTGCATGTGCAGTTTCTGTGGCAGTGGAATCATTGTCTTGAGTAGTGCTGCAATCTTGTCTTTCTCTCTCACTCTTTGTCTCAGACAGGCACAGAGGCATATATCTATGTGGGGAAAGGACAGCATACAAAGACAGAGAGAAAGAGAAAGACAGTTGTACCATTCGGGGTGGGTCAGTGGGGCTTGCTCTCTTATCTCTCAACGGTGTATTGTGGAGATGTTGTGATGTGCCTTTGTCTGTTTGTGTCTGTCTTGTGGAGTCTCCCTCCCACCACATACACATACATACAACATAATAAATAACACCAACAACAATGAACAACATTAATTACAATGGGATGAAACAACAATTATGAACTAGAGATCAGTCTTTAAAGTGCATTACAATGATTGCAGATGTTAACATTCTTTGTCCAAGTAGTACACCATTTAACAAATTCCAAGCCATTGATTTTAGCCCCTGGGCATCTTAGGTGCTGAGGTGAATAATTCCATACGGAAGCTCCTCTAAAAAGAATAGAGGATCTTCCAATATTCAAATTACAAATAGGAAGACAAAACTGGGCACCATATGATGTCCTCAGGTCCTATCAAAACTCCCTAAACTTAAACAAAACAACAATATAGTCTGGAATCTTATGGCTCCAAACCCTAATCATAAAGTGCAATAAATGTACATTCCTTCTCACAAATGGCCTGTCCCAGCTTAGTTCATTAAATAAGAAACACCTATGGGTTCTAAACAGAACATCTAAGATAAAATGAGCCAGTCCCACATGACCTACATCAACTGTTTAGTCTTTTCTACTTGCACTGTTGGCTGTTGCCTAATAGGCAGTAGGTAAGGCTAGGGGGATGTTAGGGTGTATTAGTAGGGGTATCACAAGTCGTAAGGGGGAGGTAATAATCCCTATTTACAAGACACTGGTTAGTCCCCATCTGGAGTACTGCGTGCAGTACTGGAGGCCACACCTTCACAAGGACATTAACCAAATTGATGCAGGCCAGAGAAGGACAACCAAAATGGTGCAGAGACTGCATCAGAAGACATATGAGGACAGATTAACGGAGCTCAATATGTATACCCTTGAGCAAAGGAGGGAGAGAGGTGATATGATCGAGACATTCAAACACCTTAAGGGCATTAACAAGGTGAAAGAATCTAACATGTTTAAATATAATAAAAATAGCAGGACAAGAGGACACAGCATGAGATTGGAGGGAAGCCGATTAAGGGGGAATGTGAGGAAATTCTTTTTCACAGAAAGGGTGGTGGATGCATGGAATGGCCTACTTCAGGAAGTGGTGACTTTGAATACAGTGCAGGGCTTCAAACAGGCATGGGATAGGCATAAGGGAGCAATACAGATGAGTATGAATAGCTAGGTCACTGACAGAGCAAAGGCCAATGGCACATTTGTAAGGTAGAAAAAAAAATGGGCAGACTGGATGGGCCTTGCGGTCCTTATCTGCTGTCAACTTCTATGTTTCTATGTTACTGGAGGCTGCTTCCACAGCATCCCTCTCCTCTTCCTCTACCAGTTCTCGGGTGTCAGGGAATGGTTCTTCTTCCTCTTCCATGTGTCTTGGGCCACCAGTTTTGCTTGTGTCTTCTTCATCTGCAGTTCCCTTTCTTTTTGAGGGGTTTTACCATCACTTCTGGTCTTTTGGGATCTCTTATGTGCACCTGCCCCTAGTCTAACTCCCACCTGTTCCACCTACTCCTCTTCCCAAGAACTGCTGCTGCTATCACTTTTACTGGGTATATAATCACAATCCATATTTCTGTCCCCAAGCAGCCCTGCCCATTAGCTTTCCTCCTCCCTTTCTGCCTGCCTCACTACCTGACACACTCCTTTCTTATTCCTTTTTTTTCCTACAATGATAGCTCGTGTTACAATCCTTGCAGTGCCACTGCAAGTGGTTCTTACAATGTGTGATACTCTATGGTCTATTGGACCACTACTGTCATCCTTTTCTACATGTATAGTTTCCACAGAGAAAGAAAGTCTATGAACAAGCCCACTATGCTTTTCCTTTTCTGACTGGAATCGGATGATCCCATGCTGTCATCTCCTTGACCTGTCTTTTGCTCCATTTCCTAATGCTTACTATAGGACTCAGCTACTTGGGTGATGAGAATAATGAAGGCTTATATTTTATTTTAATTTTGTTTTTTTTATTTTTATTTTATCTATGGAATGTTACCAATGATTACCAGAGGCCAGGCACTAACACACTACCAGCTGACACAAGATCTAGGCACTGGTAGACTACCAGCTGGCACATACTTGCTGCCCATCTCCCAAATCACACCACCCAGATCACATTGCAAAAGGCTTCTTCAGGAATCAGGAGGAGGAAGAGGAGTAATGTAGAAAATTGCTTTGTTTCTTTTTTTTAAAACATTTTTAATGGAATGCCACCAAGGTGCCTCCTACCAGGAGCCAGGCACTGGAATGCTGCAAGCTAGAACACAACTGCTGACCACCACCCCAATCACACAGCCTGGATCACACTGCAAATGGCTGCATCAGGACTCAAGAGCAGGGGGAGGAAGGAACAATTTTGTTTTAACTTTTTTAATGGGATGCCACCAATATGCCACCAACCAGGGCCAGGCACCCACACACTGGCAGTTGGCACACACTTTTTGTCCACCATCCAGATCACACTGCCCAGATTACACCACAAAAGGCTACTTCAGGACTCAGGAGGAGGAGGAGGAGGAGGAGGAGGGAGGAACTTCAGTAATGTGGAGATTTTTTCTTTTCATTTCTTTATTGTGTGTCACCAAGGTGCCATCTACCAGGGGAAGGGCACTGTCATGCTACCAGCTGGCAGACATTTGCTTCCCACTGCCAAGATCACACTGCAATCAGTACTCAGGAGGAGGAAGAAACTTCAGTAATGTGGATAATTAAAAAAAAAGTTTTCTTTGTTTTTTTTAACATTTTTTATAGGATGCTACCATGGTGCCACGTAAAAGGGACCAGGCACTAGACCACTGCTAACTACCCACCACCCACATTACATCACCCAGATCACACTGCAAAATGTTGTTTCAGGACTCAGGAGGAGGAACAGAAAGGAACAACTTTGTCTTTTAATTTTTTTCATTGGATGTCACTAAAGTGGCATCAATCAGGGGCTAGGCACCGACACACTCCAACTGCTACACACTTGCTGTCTGCCACCCAGATCACACCACCAAGATCTTACTATCCAGATCACTCTATAAAAGGCTGCTTCAGGACTCAGGAGGAGAAGGAGAAGGAAGGAATCTCAATAATGAGGATTTTTTTAATTTTTTGTATTTAAATTTTTTTTATTAACTTTTACATAGGATGCCAGCAAGGTGCCACCCACCAGGGGATGGGCACCAACATGCTGACAGCTGATACACACTTGCTGCCCACCACCCATACCACACTGCCTTGCTGTCCATTGCCCACACCAAAATTACCAGATCACACTGAAAAGGGCTGCTTCAGGATTCAGGAAAAGGGTGAGGAGGAAGCAGCTTCAGTAATGTGGAGAAATGTTCTCTTTTTTTTTATTGGATGCCACCAAGGTGCCACCTACCAGGGGCTGGAGGCCAGAATGCTGCCAGCTGGTAAACACTTGCTGCCCCCCAACACAGATCATGCCACCCATCTAGCAAAAGGTTGCTTCATGACTCAGGAGCAGAAAGAAACAATGTATTTACTTTTAAAATGTTTTTACAGGATGCAACTGGTTGCTGTCTAACAGGGCCATGTACTGGCATGCTGCAGGCTGGTACACACTTGCTGCCCACCACCCAGTTCACTCTGCCTAGATCACAAAACATTGCTTCATAACCCAGGAGCAGAAAGAAACAATTTTCTCTTTTAACTTTTTTATGGGATTCCACCAAGTTGCCATCTATGAGGGGCCAGGCACCAGCATGCTGCCAACTAGCAGACACTTGCTGCCCACCACCCAGATCACACTGAAAAAGGCTGCTTCAGCACTCAGGAGGAGGGTGAGGAGGAAGGAACTTCAGTAATGTAATCTCAGAAGAGACCGAGGTGCAAAAAGGGGGTGGTGGAGTGGCCCTTTATGTCAATGAAAATATGAAAGCTACAAAAAATTCAGAATACACATAAGGAGCCAGAAGAACTGTGGGTCACCCTGGAAACAGGAAATGGGACAGCCATAAGAAACTAGGGTTGTGTACAGGCCTCCAGAGCAGGGGGAGGACATAGACACATTACTGTTAGAAGATATACAAAACATGACAGCTAAAGGGGAGGTTGTGATAATGGGAGACTTCAACATGCCAGAAACAGATTGATCAATACCAGCAGGAACATCTGCCAGAACTAGACACATGGTGGATTCCCTGCAGGGGAAGGGCCTCAAACAACTGGTACAACAACCCACAAGAGACAGGGCTATCCAAGATCTAGTACTGACTAACAGGGAAAGGATCACAGATCTCCAGGTGGGGCCAGTGACCATCACATGGTATGGTTCAGTTTGGCTACTAGAACAAAATCATTTCATTCCAAGGCAAAACTATGGGACTTCAGAGGTGCTAACTTTGATAAGTTGGCCAACAGAGTTAAGCTAGCCCTGGCAAAAAGAAATACAGGTGAGAGGGTACAGACAAAGTGGGCAAGCATTAAGGATGCAATACTTGACGCAACATCCCATTGCAAGAGAAAAGGAAGTGCAAAAGAGGAAGGAAACCACTTTGGTTCTCAAAAACAGTAGCAGAAAAGGTTAGAGCCAAAAGGCTGGCCTTCAGAAAATATAAGGGAACGCAGCAGGATGAAGACAGGGAGGCATACCAAACTTCCCTAAGGGAAGCAGGGAGGGCAGTAAGGCAGGCAAAGGCCCAAACTGAGGAAACACTACCACAAGCAGTAAAAGAAGGTGACAAGACTTTCTATAGATACATTAGTGAAAGGAGAAAATCTAGAGAGGGTATTACTAAGATCAAAGGGGATAAGGGGGCATGTGAGGAGGAGGACCATGTAAAAGCAACTATCCTAAATAGATACTTCTGCTCAGTATTTACTGAAGTGAAGGTAGGGCAGGGCCCACAGCTCAGCACCATGGACACAGGAGGGAGGGAGGAGTGCACTAGTCCCTTCACAAAAGAAAGGGTCCTACAAGAGCTCGATAAGCTCAGAGTGGACAGGGCAATGGGACCTGATGGCATACATCCCAGGGTACTAAAGGAGCTAAGGGTGGAACTAGCAGAGCCATTATCAGAACTGTTTAGTGAGTCTCTGAGCACAGGAGAGGTCCTAGAAGACTGGAGAAGGGCTCATGTGAGCCGGCTCCACAAAAGTAGTAGCAGGGAGGAGGCAGGGAACTACAGACCAGTCAGTCTTACCTCAGTAGTGGGCAAGATTATGGAGGCACTCCTTAAGAAAAGAAGAGTGTAATACCTGGAATCCATAGCAGCACAGGATCCAAGACAGCATGGGTTTACAAAAGGAAGGTCCTGTCAAACAAATCTCCTAGATTTCTTTGACTGGTAACCAGAGTGGTGGACCAAGGGGGAGCAGCTGATGTTGCCTACCTTGACTTCAGCAAAGCTTTCGATACTGTTCCACATAGAAGATTGATTATTAAGCTGGGTAGGCTCATGGTGGGTCAGAAGTTGGTCAACTGGGTGGCAAACTGGTTAACGGGCAGAAAACAGAGAGTGGTGGTAAATGGTATACAGTCAGAATAGACGCAAGTCACAAGGTACCTCAGGGATCAGTCCTGGGGCCAGTCCTCTTCTATATCTTCACCAGTGATATTGCAGATGGACTGGAGGGTAAGGTTTATCTGTTTGCAGATGACACTAAGATCTGCAACAGAATAGATGATCCAGATGGGGTGAGTAGAATGAGAAGAGATCTGGATAAACTAGCAAAATGGTTAGAAGAGTGGCAATTGGGGTTTAACGCAAAGAAGTGCAAAATCATGCACATAGGGAAAAGAAACCCTGAAGCCACCTATAGGCTGGGAGAGGAGTTGCCAGAACTTTCTAGGGAAGAAAGAGACTTGGGCATCATCATCACCTATGACCTGAAATCATCCAAGCAGACCACTAAATCAGTAGGTAAGGCTAGAGGGCTGTTGGGTTGTATTAGTAGGGGTATCACAAGTCATAAGAGGCAGGTAATAATCCCTCTTTACAAGACACTGGTTAGTGCCCATCTTAAGTACTGCATTCAGTACTGGAGGCCACACCTTCACAAGGACATTAACCAAATTGAGGCAGTCCAGAGAAGGGCAACCAAAATGGTGCAGGGACTGCATCAGAAAACATATGAGGACAGATTAACGGAGCTCAATATGTATACCCTAGAGCAAAGGGTGGATAGAGGTAATATGATTGAAACATTCAAATGCCTTAAGGGCATTAACAAGGTGAAAGAGTCTAACATGTTTCAATATAAGAAAAATAGCAGTACAAGCAGACACAGCATGAGATTAGAGGAAGGCTGATTAAGGGGTAATGTAAGGAAGTTCTTTTCTACAGAAATGGTGGTGGATGCATGGAACAGCCTACCTCAGGAAGTAGTGGATGTGAATACAGTGCAGGGCTTCAAACAGGCATGGGATAGGCATAAGGGAGCAATGCAGATGAGTATGAATAGATAGACCATTGACAGAGCAAAGGCCAATGGCACATTCACAAGGTAGAAAAAAAATGGTCAGACTGGATGGGCCTTGGGGTCCTTATCTTCTGTCAACTTCTATGCTTCTATGTTTCTATGAATTTTTTTTTTTTTTTTTTTTTTTTAATCGGATACCACCAAGGTGCCACCTACCAGGGGCTAGACATTGGAATGCTGACAGCAGGTAAACACTTGCTGCCCACCACACAGTTCATGCCACCCAGATTGCAAAAGGTGCAGAAAGGCCTACTCTTTAAACATTTTTTTTGGGATGCCACCAAATTGCCTCCTACCATGGGCAGGCACCAGCATCCTGCCCGATGGTACACAATTTCTGCCCAATGCCCAGATCACACTAAAAAAGGTTGCTTCAGGACTGAGGAGGAGGGTGAAGAGCAAGAAATTTTCAGAAAATGGGTGAAGTGCTAAGGTTGCAGTTAGAGGACATCAAAGCAGATATGGCATGGACCACAAATGGGCCACGATCAGGGATGCAATACTGGCCACCACAGCAGATTGTTTTAAGCTTAGGGGGAATAAATCAGGGCCACATCATCCATCTGGTTCAACTCTGAGGTTGTTGGGGTGGTGAGGGATAAGACGGTGGCCTACAGGAGATTCAGGAGGACTTTGAGTGAAGCAGATAAGGAAGAATACCTGAAGTTAGCTAAAGTGGCAAACAAGGTGGTGCAACAAGCTAAGGCACAGAAAGAACTGCAAATAGCTGAAGAGATCAAGATGAGGGAAGAAGGCCTTCCCTTTGCTACATTAGCGAGAAGAGGGACAAGAAGAATGGGATAGATAGGCTTAGGATGGGGGATGGTTGGGTGGAGGAAGAGGAGATCAAGACAGAGGTACTGAAAAGTACTTCTGCTCAATCTTTACTAGGAAAAAAGATGGTCTGGTGCCAACAGGGGGGAGAAGGCAGAAATGAGGACAAAGACATGGCAATAGAAGTAGATAGAGTGAGGAGGGGCTGCTAGCTCTGAAAGCAGACAAGTCCTCAGGATTGTACATCATACACCCAAGGGTACTAAAGGAGCAAGCAGAGGAACTTGCGAGGCAGCTGGTGGACCACTTCAATGGTTATCCCTCGAGTCTGGCACAGTGCTTTAGGACTAAAGAATGGCTCATGTGGTGCCTCTCCACAAAAGTGGACCTAGGGATGATCTGGGGAACTATAGACCAATCAGTCTGACCTCAATCATGTGCAGACTCATAGACACTATATTTAAGAAGAGGCTGTTAAGGTACATAGAAGAAAATAGTCCCCAGAACAAAAGGCAACATGGGTTTGTGGGAGAAAGATCATGTCAAATGGACCTCAATGACTTTTTTTGACTGGGTCAGTGGACATCATTTACCTGGACTTCTGCAAAGCCTTCAGTTCTATGCTGTATAAGATGCTAATCAGGAAACTGATGGATCTTGGGGTTGGGGAGAAAGTGTCAAGGTGGATGGAAAGCTGGCAAAGTAACAGAATCCAGAGTGTGATGGTGGGAGGAGAGTTATCCAGCACCAGGTGAGGTCACAAGTGGGGTCACACAGGGATCTGTACTGGGGCTGATGTTGTTCAATATCTTCATAAATGACATTGGGGCAGGCATAAATGGCAAGATGTGCCTCAGAAAGGACATAGACAAGGTGGATGCAGTCCTGAGGAGGGCAACTAAAATGCTGCAAGGGTTGCATGAGAAGCCCTATAAGAAGAGACTCATGGATCTCAACATATGTACCCTGGAGGAAAGGAGAGCAAGAGGTGACATGATAGAGACATAAAAGTACCTCATGGGGTGAACAGGATGCAGGAGGGGAGTCTCTTTCAAATGAGAATTATTACCATTAACTAGAGGGAACACAATGAAGTTGTAGGGAGGAAGCTTATGAGAGATGGAAAGAAATCTCTCTTCACTGAAAGGGTACTAAATGTCTGGAATAGACTGTCTGCAGAAGTGGTGGAGGCAAAAACAGTGTGGGGGGGCTTCAAGCATGCCTGGGGTAATTATAGGGTTATGTTAGATAATTGGACCAGGAGGATTGAGAGTCATCGGATACCAGTTAGGGACTGTGGAAACAGGTTAGGCAGGGTATACCTGGACAGACTGGGTGGACCAAGTGGTCCTTTTCTGCCAACAAATTCAATCTTTCTGTGACCAACAAACCATTCTCTATCTGGATCTAATGTCATATAGCTGCCCATAAAAATATGTCATTACAAAGTCATAACAGACAACTTAGACAAGTAAATTTCAGGACAAATAATGGGAAACTATTTTATACACAAAGAGTGGTACAGCTTTTGAACAATTTTCCTGTGGAAGTGATTAGTAGCAAAAGCATGGAATCATTTAAAAAAGGGTTTGGATAAGCAGTTGAAAGAAGGAAATTACAATGAATACCTTATTTAATTATGAGATAGACTATGCATGGACATTTGTCTAAATTATATCTCAAAAACTGAAGAGTAAACTAAAGTACTATAATGTATAAAAACATGGAATAGGACACTGCATGGGCCAATACATGCAGGTCCTCTGGAATGAAGTGTGATCCAGATCCCAGGTGTTGTACCATCTTCCAGTCTCCCATGCAGAGGAGGGAGTTTTCATTAACATTCTGATCCATGAGGTAGGAGGATGCTGTAACTGTGTGTCATACTGAACTTTACCACAGAACCCTGACATAGACACACAGAAACATAGAAATTGATGGCAGAAGTAGACTGCCAGGTTCATGTATTCTGCCCTGTGTTTTTGAACTTTTGAACTATTCTAGCCACCCCACCACCACCACCACAGCTGCCCTTTGGTGTGAAGGCTCTCTTGTGTCTATCCCATACATTCTTGAATCCCACCACTGTGTTAGCCCCCATCACTTCTTGGGGCAGACTATTCAAGATGTCTACCACTCTCTCTGAGAAGAAAAAATTCCTGGAGTTGGTAGAGAACCTCCCTCCTTGCAGCATACAGAGGTAAGTAGGCTGCTCACAGAAGAACAATTGGGGAAGTTCACCATAGAGCAAGGCCAAAAAGGAATAGCCCACACCATGATGGGGCTCTGTTTGGCAGGGATTAGTGTTATCTGCAGTCTAAAAGGATGGAAGGACCCAACAAAATCATTGTTCATCAGAAGAATGATGCAGGGATGGGGTAGGTTAAAACAAGGGTCATTAGACAATAGAAGACCGATTGGGGAACAGTGGTTGGTGAAACTAAGGGATGTGCTACCGGCAATATGCAGATCAAAGGCTGAGGCCCAGCTATTTCACACGATTTATGTTGTAATGTTCGCAGGGGCCATGAGAGTGAATGAGGTGGTAGGCCATGGCAAAAAGACAAGGAAGGGGGATTAGAATGGGAAGATATAAACTGGGGGATGAAGGAGATACAAATCAGGATTAAGAGGTCAAAGACGGATCAAAGGGGACAGGGTTGCAGGGTAACACTAAAGAAACATGTAGAGGGCACAGTGTGCCCAGTGCAGGCTTTGTGGGCTTTCACCACAGAACATGGGGACAGGACAGGAGATTATTTGTGCATGGTGATGGAAGAAGGGTCTCAAGTTATCAAGTCACAGCATTGCTCAAGAAAGGCATGCAATTCCTGGGGGAGGATCCAGTTAATTACTCTTCCCACTCCTTACGGATAGGGGCTGCCTCACAGTGGGCAGCAGCAGGCGAGACTGTGAATAATATTTTGGAAAAAGGATGCTGGTGGTCTGCCAGTTATAAGAGATACATTCGAATACTGCAGTGTGGAGACTAACGTATCACCTGTGTTTTGTTACAGATCTAGAACCAAATGGGGATGTGGGGACAGGGAGAGGGATATTATGGCGAAGAAACTAAGACCATATATAAAATAATTATTTTGCTTAAACTCTATCGGAAGAGGGAGGATCATGGAAGTCTGGATCTGTGGCCACTCCTATATTTATTGGGCACAAAGGAGGGCTGAGAAAAAGGCTGGGGGAAAGCAGCTTTACCAGGATGTGAAACAATGTAGATTGGTTTGGCGTGGCATCTGGGGGATGAGATGGGCACAACTGCTTCCCTCCCTGAAGGAACAGTGACCCATTCCAGACTTAATTATTATACATTTAGGGGGTAATGACCTTGGGAGTAAGCCGTGGATGGACACGTACATGCAGGTAAAAAGGGACCTAGAGACAATACAACAGTGGTGGCCTAGGGTATACCTTGCCTGGTTGGATATGATACCAAGGAGGGTTTGGAGACATGAGCACAGCCATAGAACTGTGGATAGGGCCAGGAGAAAGATGAACAGAAGGGTAGGGACACTGATAAGGAAAATGGGAGGACAGGTAATACTGCGGGGTGTGGAAGAGTGGGTAGAAGATTTCTGCAGGTCGGATGGCGTGCATCTGTCAGATCTAGCCATAGATATGTTTAATACAGAAATGATGGGTTTTATAGAAGTATGGAGGAGGCATGCAAAAAATGGAAGATTAAAATAAAATTAAAAAATAAAAAAGAGAGAGGAGAAGGACTGGAAGGGAGGTTCCCTGAGGTATGGGGAAGCAATACCCTAAGTGAGGGGAAAGCCAGTCATCCAATGCAAGCTGGAGACTGGCTAGTGGGCAAAAAGGGGGAGAAGGAGGGGGGGGGGAAAGAAAAAGGAACAAGATGAAAAGAGGAAGAAGCTGAAGGAAAAAAGCAGTCTCGGTTTTCACCGTTACCTAACAGAAAAGGAGAAGAAGAAGGCACCCAGGTTTTCACCTGGGGTGAGCAAAAAGAAGAAGAAAGAGGGATGATCAGAGATTGATATATGAATGAAAATAAATGAAATTGTGAGAGATATAATAATAAAAGATGATGAAATGGAACATGGAATTATGATATATAAATAAATTAATTGCCAATCTGAGCACAACAAACAATGGTCTCTGTCTTTTTGTGAGGGAAAAGGGGGGGATCTGGGACAATAGAGTTTGCCCTTTTAAGGGGCAGACCAGGTTGTCCTGGTGCACCCCTTCCCTTTTCAGCAAGATGGTGTGCTCAGAAGGGAAGGGGGGAAGAAAGGGGAGGGATAGGGGAGAGAACAATGGCCGAGCAACAGGAAAGGGAGGGGCAAGTGGAGGTACATAAAGGGCAGCACAGGAGTGGTTCAGCCACTTTTGTTGGAGTTTTGATCCTCCCACCCGCCCCACAGTATAGAGCAAAGGGGAGACAGTCAAAAGGGACTGTATGGTAGGTCTGTCAAAGGTGGATGACAGATTGTCCGGTAGGTCGATTATGGGACTGCCAAAGGTGGATGGCAGGAAATAATTTGGTTATTGGACTGCCAAAGGTGGATGGCAGGAAAGGGGAAAGGGGAGGAAGGAGGGGAGTGGGGGAAAGAAAAAGAAATAAGATGAAAAGAGGAAGAAGCTGAAGGAAAAAAGCGGTCTCGGTTTTCACCTTTTCCTAACAGAAAAGGAGAAGAAGAAGGCACCCAGGTTTTCACCTGGGGGGAGCAAAAAGAGGAAGGAAGAGGGATGATCAGAGATTGATATATGGATGAAAATAAATTAAATTGTGAGAGATGTAATAATAAAAGATGATGAAATGGAACTTGGAATTATGATATATAAATAAATTAATTGCCAATCTGAGCACAACAACAAAGAATGGTCTCTGTCTTTTTGTGAGGGAAAAGGGGGAAATCCGGGACAATGAGCAAAAAGCCATCTGCCCAAATAACAGCCCCTCTAAGCCCATTTTTATGCACTGTGTGCCAGGGATTAGCTAGCCTTTGTGAGTAGGGGTTACACCTATTAACCTTCTGTTTTCCGTCTCAAGAATTGGAAGGTCCTGCCCTCAGCATCAATTATTTATGTTTTAAAGTAGCCAGGTATTTCTTTATAATTACTGGTTGATCCCTATTATACACAGAAAATGCTTATCATTTTCTGTTATAAATGGTTTTCCATGTAGAACTGTGAGCACAAGACCCACATATGCTTATGGAATAAAAGCCTTCCTACAAACCACTCAACAAAATATGTACAGTATTTAACTTGTCTTATTGATTCCTGCCATTTTCATGCATTTTTATTACATTTCAAACAATGTTTGACTCACACCATGCCCAGTATCTACCAGCCAAGATTTCAAGCCAAACACAGTTTACTTGGCTGGCAGAAACAGAATATTGTATAAAATCAATAATTGTACACAATAGGATTACCCAGATAAGTGGAACCAGCAATTTAAAAGAATAAAGGCATTGAAGCTGATGTATAACATTATTTATTTTTCACACCCTTGGTTTGATGGCTCTGTAAACCACTGAAGCGTTGCTCCTCTCTTTATATGTCATTCCATACCATGAGTGTATAAAAACATCTCATGCATCAGTCCTCATGTATTATTCTCTGTTTATTCTAACATACTGTACTTCTTTTATTTTTTTTTCTTTGCTAGCTGGGCATTTTCTGCCAGATCTAACAATGTAAGGTGTATAGAATGTCACTTGATTGGGAGGCAGATATTCAGTTCTATTCTGTTCATTATAAAATATTTCACCTCATTATCTTTTACATCACAAATGTCCAAGAGAGGTAAATTACCCTTCAATGTGGTTGCTTACTTTTGATGTCAAAGCCAGTGGGTCAGACTACTGCTGAGGTAATGAACGGAAGTGCAATAGATAGGTTTGCTTCCACACAAAGTGTGTTTTACACATTATAATTTCTACAGTCAGGAAAAAAGATTACAACTGGGAAAGGAAAAAGGACTTCAGAAACAATAAGTGATCTTATCTTTTAAAAATGCCCCATTTGCTAGTTTGAGGGTTAAATAGCTTGTTAAACTGGTTCATGTACTTCAGAGCTCAAAAGCAATATTTATGGGTATATACAGTATATGCAGTATGTATGAGATTTATATGTACCTTCATCAGCTGTAACTATCAGTGTACAGCTGCAACTACTATCTAGTGGAACTAGAATACATTGTGCAGCATTCAGGGTTTTTTAGACAGGGAGACGCAATGGGTTAACTAATCAAATGTAACTGAAAGGAACTCTTTGTAAATAGCAAATAAGCATCAAGGAAACAGTTTAACTTTTGCTGGCTGTCTTAGCAAGACTCTGCAATCTTCATGTGCCAAGCAATACCCTGCACATTTTTTTTTTACATTTGAAACATAAATCTAATCATTATTTACTAAACTGTTTAGCCTGATCTGAATGTGTATGTTTCAAATACCTTGCTAATATGATACCTAAATGAGTTCTCCAAAAGAGTAATTTCAAAACCTTAAACGGTTTGGATGTTTTCTATTTCATTATTGACAAGTATTCCCAAGAAAACTGCCTTTGATTTGAACTTGGCAAGGCCTCTCTTTGACATTCCTTTTAAGCACAGAACATGCAGTGAATCATTTCCCCACTGCACCCAGGAGTTGCAGAAAGATGTTCCATGGAGTCATCTTATCAATCCAGCCAGCCAATGAGATGACGCCTTGCAGTTTGTAAGAAGTGCAACTTTAATATGCCTCCAGCTAGATATGGAAGTGGCATTATAATTAATGGTTTTCACTGCACAGCCCATGCATTTTCAAAGACATCAAGCCTTCACCAAGACAGCAGCTTTATTTCTTGCCTGTAGGGCCTGTAAGGAAAAATCTAACCTCTTCTCCAGACAGCCTGCTGGTTTATATGTTTATATTCTTCATATGGAGTCATGAGGAAGGAATTCACCTACCATAGTAATGAAAATTTTCACTGCTGCCATGTTAAGTAGAAAATTAACCCTTGTCCAGTAGCTCTACTTAATCAAGTATTTTTGTTTTATGTAGTTTATCTCCTTTTTACTGCCAACATGTCCTCATTCATGGCGGGACCCCCTCTCATCACTCAGCTTCCCTGTGGCTTGCCTCCTGCTTTGACCTTGGTGTCCTCAGCCCGAGGATGTTGGGAGAGTTCAGTCATGCATGTAGAACCTGCGAGGAACTGGTTCGCCATCCTTCTAGGTTGGAGATTTTCTTCCTTGGTTTTCTCCCCTTGGCCTGTTCAAGTACAATGATGCATTGTCTGCATTCTGCCTCTGCAGATGTGACCCCTGGCATTAACGGGTGGGTCAGCTTCCCTGACACCACACTGCACTGCCACCCAGCAACATTAGGTGTCAGCTGCTGAGCAAGATGCCCTGTCCCTCCACCCCGAGGGAGGACAACTATCCTCAGGATGCATAATTTTCCCTCCACAGCTGGCCCCCGTGTGAGCCGAGTCCATTTCTGAATTGGGTTGCTAGCATTGCAGGAGGTAAAGTGCCCAGCATATCAGCCCTTCATGCTACTGGGCCAGCAGGGTCAAGTAATTTTTGCTCATAAAAAGTACAAAATCTAATTTTCATTTGTAGATTTTGCTAAGACTTTTCATAGGGTAGCATGTTCCTCTAAAGATTCTGCAATTAATGCCATTATGAGGTTGCAGTAGTATGCAACCTCAGCTGAATTCTGATAGACTGTGAATTTGTCCAAAACCCACAAGAATTATGTTGCCCTGAAAGCTGGATAAATGATCAAATTAGAGAAGAACTGGAATGACTGACCAAAGGCAAGACCTTAGAAATCCATCCATGCATTCATTCTTCCAATTCAGTCACTAGCATAAACAGTCTAGGATTGCCAGTGGTCATGACTCATCTCTAGCACTATCTAGTTATCATCACCATTGCAGACAGACATGAACACATTTTGGACTTAGAAGCAAAAAAAAAAAAAAACACTTCCAGAAGAATTAAACTAAAAAGGAACAGAACAATTAGACACTACATACTTTTTCAGAGAACCGTGTTTCACAGAATGTGCAGTATAAATTGATTCTGTCTAGAATCTCCGTAATTTTTTTAGGCCAGTGTCTGTTATATTTTTTGTCAGTAGTGCTGTGAAGAATTTTCATCTTCAGTCAAAACAAAACTCTATGGAATTTTGTAAAATTCTGACTAATTCCACAAGAGTCCATCAGAAGTAGAACTCAAAAATTCAATAAGCTGAATGTAAATTGCAGATTAAGCATTTGCCATTTATAAAAAGCATGCATTTGATATCCAGAAATCATGGAAACCTAATCTGCAGATTACTGTACATAACCTGTGGAACACTAATTTGCTGTTCAAATTAAACAACATTTGGAAATCTGCAAATTTTTTTGAAAAATCCCCCCTCCCCCAAAAAACATTTCTGAAGCAGAACTGCCAAGTTGCCTGAATTCCACAGGCAGGATTCCACATTACAAACTGTTTCATTTGTCGTGCTTGTGAGATGCAGCTAAAAATATACAGAATCATGACTCTGGAAAGATTTGAGTGGGCCATAATATTATACAAATATAAGCTATTTAAAGGAGAACTTCCTTAAATCTGCAAGCCTGTGTTTTCTGTAGAAACTGTGTTTGTAATAGAGGTTCTCATTCTGTTTTTATTCCATCTGCACTGGCCTTTCAGTAAATTCACTGGGTCTTTTTGCTTTTCACTGTGGTGGGCAGTAACATTTTAGAACTATATGATGTACATTATGTCCTTGTTAAAGAACTTGTACTCGTTTCACAATGTATTCATGCAGTGCTCTGGAACTCTGTGGCCCAAAAGAGACATCAGCTACATCATACAGTTCTACAATTGTACTTAACCAGTAGTGTGTTAACCAGAAATATCCACTGTGTTTACGAAAAGGCTAGTAAAGATTGAACAATAACAGAAAGGGATAAAATACGTAGAAAAGCAGCTACTTGGAAAAATGAATACATATTCAGTACAGTTCTCATTTAAAGCAGCAACATCTCTTTGATGTATCAAAGATGCAAACTAATGTGTATCCTTAATGTATTTTAAAGCAACATTTAATGATTACTGACATATTAGAATATAAGTAGTTTATGCATATTAGTGTAATGTAGTAGCAATAAACACTTGTTTTACTACATATATTATAAGGGAACAGTCATGCACCCATAGTTAAATGGAGTGTGTAGAGTGTTTAATGTTAAACCCTTAAATTTGCACCTTAATAGTTTCACCCTGATTCAACAGAATTGCACAAAATCTTGCATGCATGATCAACAAGTTTCATGATGGTTAGATATCCAGATTCTGAGATCCAGATAGTGCAAAAGTTGAAAAACACTTTTTATTTATTTTTTTTTTTTACAGCCCAGATGGTTTGGAATTTTGTTGTGAAATTTTTGGGTAGATGGGGCTTGCCACAGAAAGGTGCTTTTTAACTTGATGAAACAATTATAATCCATTCCTGAGATACAAGGATTTGAATTTTCAGGTCTGAACATGCTCAGGAGGGTCTTTTATTTACATTTGATACAAAAGAAGAATCCCAGCTCATGAAAAAATATTCTTTTTTGATGAGTCAAAGATTTTTCTTTCATGAGAAAAAAAAGTTCTTTCATATGGTAGCCATTTTGGCTTTTTTTTTCTCAAAACAGTTTTTAAAACCCATGAAAATTATGTCCTGGAGAAAATTAAACACATGAATCTAGCCAAATGGAAGGCATTTGGCTAGATTCTGATGTTTCCTTTTCATGGTTTTGGGACATTCCTAAAATCCTAGCTGGAAGGCTTAGCGAAAGGTCCCCATTCTTCTTTTGTCAACTGAACATCTTCTTTTGTGAGTCTCAAGAAAGAAGAATCTCAGCTAGTGAAAGAAGATAGTGAAATATATATTTTTTTCATAGTTCTTTTGTGACCCAACCTTCTTCTTTCATAGTCAAGAAAGAACTAGAAAAAGGAAGACTGGCTCATGAAAGAAGAGGATAAGACTTTTTGTTTTTATTCATAATTCTTTTGTGAGCTGACCATCTTGTTTCATGATTCAATAAAGAACTAATGAAAGAGGAAGAGGGAGATTGGCTCATGAAAGAAGGAGGTGAGACTTATTTTTTTTAATAGTTCTTTCTTAAGTTGACCTTCTGCTTTCATGTGTCATGAAAGAACTCACAAAAGAAGGTTGGTTTATGAAAGAAGAGGGTGGGACTTAGTTTTTTTTCCCACCATTCTTTCATGTCGTCATATGAAAGAACCATTGTTCTTTTGTGAGAGCTCATGAAAGAACTGTCTAGAACTGGGACTTTTTTGAACTGTGAAGCTGCGGCTGAAGTTGTGCTGCTGGCTTCAGACTAGAGCAGAGAGCTGCCAATCCCCTAATCTGTCTCTCTCTCTCTCTCTATCTCACTCATTTTATAGCTTGTTCTGTTTGTCTGTCTGCCTATCTATCCATATCCTGTATCTGTTTATCTGTCTGTTTGTCTAATCTATCTCTTTTTTTGTTTTAATTTTTCTTAAACAGACAAGGGTAAACACCCCAGTACAGCTTCTTTCTGCCACCTCACCTCCTGATTGCCTGCCCTGTTCCCATTTTTTTATCTAGTAAGTGAACTGGGGAGCCCACCCTCAGTACCACTTCTCTTGCTTCCCCTCCCCTCCCGGACATCCACAACTCTTCCTTTAATATATGTGGTAGCACTTGGGTGCCCACCCCTGATGCTGATGAAGATCATCCTGACACTGGGGAGCACAATCCCCAGTGTTGGCTTGTGTCCCTGTACAATAAAGAAAACTCTCACATATTGATCTTTTTTCTCTCAGCTGAAAAAAGAAAATGGTCCATATGCAATCTGAACCCCCCCACATGGCCCTCCATCCCACCTCAACCCTTTACTCAGCACCCACCCCCCCTACACTCCCCCACATGCATAACCTCACTCACCTGAACAGGTCTCACAGTGTAGATCCACTCTCTGATAGGAGGCATGTCTTGCTGCTGGAACCAGCAACTGTAATATGAGAAAATAAGTTAAGTGCGGGTTAATGTATTTTAGTAGGGTTTGAACTTTTATTCATCACTTTGTCATTTTTGAACATTTCTTACACCAAATTTTCAACATGTCATATTTGGGCCCCACCTCAAGAACAAAGATGGTGAAATTATTCAAATCTGTCCCTAAATATGATTTTGCACCTTTTGGGTGGAACTTGAACATTTTCTCCACCCTAGTTCATGAAGCGGGATCTTAAGGAGGCTATGTTGAAAATGTGTGGTAAAAATATTTAAAAAAAAACAACAGTTATGAGCATACATTGATTTATTTTTAAAACACACTAATAACTTTGGTAATTTTCAATATTTTGCCCACATTTTTAATGTAGCCTTTTTTCATCTCATAAACATGACAGCTGTCATTTTTCAAATCCTGACTGAAACTTTCTTTTTCCAGTTGTGATGTGAAATGGTGTTTTGATAGGGATTTGAGAATTTTCACCTACCATCTTCATGAGGTGGGAACATAACAAGGCTGTGTTGACAATATGGGGTCAAAATATTAAAAAAACATCAAAGACATGAGCAGACATTGGGCTTTTTCTATGCTCGCTCATAAGTTTGGTAATTTTCAATATTCTGACCCCAAATTTTCAGAATAACCATTTTTTTCACACTAACTCATAAATGTTACAGCTGCAATTTTTCTAATCACTGACCAAAATGTGTTTTTGCACCTGTGGTGCAAAATGCATTTCATGGGGATTTGAATTTTTTTTCCTACCAGGTTCATGGGAGGGGGGTCTTAAGAAGGCTACGTTGAAAATTTGGTGTAAAAATATGTTCATATAACCAAATTATGAAGAAACATTGAAATATTTTTGATGATATTTTTGATTACCCCACAGCCTGATGGCCCCTACATTTGGATCAGGGCCAGAAGGGCCCTGTCCATCTATGTCTGTAGCTGCACAGAAGTGCAGGACTCCTTCTACATCCAGATGGATTCCTCACTTGGCTGGGTGTTGCACATTTAAATCTGTAGCCACATGGACATGCCAGACTTGCATGGTCCTGCACTTGTGCTGCTATGTGGGCTCCTCACTTGGCAAGCAAATTTGGAACCTGTAGTGCCCTGCATTTCTATGCCCAGATGGACTCCTCACATTGTGCAGGTCTCAGAGATTCCTGCATGCCTGCATCTATAGCCACACAGAAGTGCAGAGCCCACAGGATCCTGTACTTCTGCAGCCTGATGGACTCCGAAGGGCACTGTGCATCTGCATCTGTAGCTGCACTGAAGGGCAGGTTCCTGAGGGCCCTGCACTTCTGCATCCAAACAGATCTGTTCACCTGGCTTTCAAAGGGACCTATATAAACAAGGATACAATTCCACTGTCTCAAAAAGAAAAGAAATTCATTGAAAAAAACTGTGTTAATGCACCAGTTAGGGTTCAACTTAAAGCAACAGAAGTAGGAAAATGTGGTATTAGGGTTTCCACACTTCACTCTCCACCCCCCCCAAGCAGTAAAAGGACAAGCCCACCTAAGCAACCACAGGCAGCCATCATCAAGTAAGACAAAAAACTTACAACTGTTTCCAGATGACACAAATGCAGTAACACTGACGTACTAATTTTGTGGATGTGTATCTGTGTTTGCTTACACAGGCTTGTCCTTTGTCTGCTTTAGGGGGTGAGGAGCTAAGGCTAGAAACCTTAATGCCATATTTTCCTACTTTTTTTGCTTTAAGTTGAACCCTAACTGTTGCATTAATGATATATATATATATAAATAATTTTATCATGACCGATTGTGTTGCACTTGCTCTGTTTGACTTGTTCTTAAATGTGATGTATGTATTTATGTTAAGTTTATTTAAAGTCTTATTTTTGCTATTTCTGTAACACCAGTGGCATTATAGCCCCAGGTCGTGTATGAAAAAGGTCTTCGGCTCATACACTTACCTGGATAACAACATATTAGTGAAAAATCATGCTCTTTGTGCATTTTTTGGTAAGCCATATTAGACTGAAGAATAAATTTGAGTGGCTTCAAATTTATTTGTCTACATGTGTCCTGGGTTGAACTGGTGCCTTTTGAAGATTTGGTGAAAAAATATTACTTCATTCAAAAGTTATTCCATTTTTTCATGTCCCATTATAGTGTATGGGAAAATTTATATGTGCACTGCGAAAATTTTTAAGATCATGTTTTTTGATGTCAGCTCCCTGAAATTGTTTTTGTGCTGCAACAGTTCAAAAGTTATTCAAAAAAACAAGTTTCCCATTATATTCAATGGGAAAAGTTAAAATATGTGAAAGTGTCACAAATATACTTTATACTTTTGAAAATGACCCTTGTAGTGTCGCAGATTGGCCACCTTGTTTTTAGTTGGTGGTCACAGAAATGCTTGGCATTTAAATTTGGGACCTTCTAGGGGCACAATTCTAGTTGTGTTCACGTAGTCGAGCCCTGAGGATGCTAGCCACTCCAGAAATATGTTTTTTAATTTTTTGTAAAAAAGTAATGTCACAAAATACTTTCGCATGTGCAACACTTTCGTGGTTTAATTTGCGAAAGTGTCGTGATTTTCGAAAGTACTTTGTGACACTATGGCCAAAATAATAAGGAATCTTTGCCACCTTGCTGCAAAAGAATGGTTTGGTCTTTTGGGCTGGAATGTGGAGGGAAGAAAGCCAAGATCACACAGATGTACTGTTTGGTGGTTTGGTAACAAAATATTAGAGGGCTGCAAAGGTATGGCACTCCAAAGTTGACAATGTTTCCCATAGGATAACATTATAGCGTCCACCGCGTCTTTTGGGGCCCGTAACTCAAAAATGGTTTGAGATACGGACTTTTCATTGGAAGAATGAAAGAAGATTGGAAGATTGAGGCAGTATAGCACAGTGGTTTAAGGCTCTGAGCTGCAAATCTGGTGGCATCCAGCAGACCAGACCTGGGTTTGAATCCTACAACTTCCACTTGCATACTGTGTGACCCTGAGCAAGTCACTTAACTTCCCTGTGCTCCCAGGTCACTCCTGTAAAAAAGCTTTCAGCTTAGTGTGCTACTCCCAGTTAAACAACTAAATAAAAAAATAAAAAGAATGCTTAGCCCACCACTAGGGGCTAAGTGCAAAACTAGCCTGGAAAGTCTTAAATAACATGAGATTTTAAATTTTTTTCTATGTCTTACGGTTCCTGAGGTATAAGGAATTTAGTATTCCAAGTGCTCATTTTCTGCTCCGAGGGCCATTATTATGCATACATTCTTTGTATTCATTGTGCTTTTGAATACACCTTTTGGGGGGAAAAAGGGTGTGCGTTAGCGTTACTGTTACTGTTTGCATTTCAGCTTGCATTTCCATTAGCATTTACATTTATATCACCGTGTGTGTTACCCTTTGCATTTGCCCTTGCATTTGCGTTACTGTTACCGTTTGCATTTCCGTTACTGTTTTTGTCTGTGTTTACTTTCAGATCACCGTGTGCATTACCATTTGCGTTTGCATATGCACTTGCATTTGCATTTCCATTTGTGTTACTGTTTCATTTGGTGTCATAGTTGATGTTACTGTAACTGTTTGCATTTCCAATTGCGTAATAGTTACTTTTTGCATGTTCGTTACCATTTATGTTTGCGTTTCTGTTGGCCTCACTGTTTGCATTTTCGGTAGCATTTCCATTGTCGAGTGCATTACTGTTTCCTTCTGCTTCGCTGCTGCCATTACTGTTTGTGTTTCTGTTTGCATTTCTGTTACAATTTGCATTTTCATTACCGTTTCCATTACCATTGTGTATCTGTTGCCGTTAGCATTTGTGTTACCATTCGCATTACCATTTCTCTTTTCATTTATGCTTGTGTTTCTCTTAACCGTTTGCATTATCGTCTCTGTTTGCATCACCGTGTGCATTACCATTTGCGCTTGCATTTGCGTTACCATTAGCATTACTATTTTCTTTTACCTCACTGTTGCCATCACCGTTAACGTTACTGTTCATGTTTTTGCGTTTGTGCAGTGCACCGCAAAACATTATGTTTTTCCTATTTTTTTGCACTGTCTTCCATGACACATAGCACAGCCAGTGTGTGGTTGATTGATCTGAGACTTGCCAAGTAGAAAGACATTTGCTCAAGGAACATAACAGTTTTTGTTTGGTAAAACAATATTGTCCCCTTCCAGAGTTATTGCCATTTGAAGTTGGCCCCCCTTATGGTTACAGATTTTTGGTCCAGCAGGTTCGCCATTTTAGCGCATTTTCAGCCGCAATTTCTGATATTTTGTACTGCAAGACTTCTTAAAGGTGCCTAAATGTAAAATTTGAATATCTTTGGAATGGTTTAGTCTTTTCACATGAAATTTGGAGACTGTTGAGTGGATGGCCTGGGGATGTGAATAATGCTATTTACATGTTGGAAACATTCTTCTCCAGTGCAAATTATTTTTCCAACATGTCAACAGCATCGTTCATACCCCCAGGCCATCCATTCAAAACACTCTACATTTCATGTGAAAAGACCAAACCATTCCAGAGATATTCAGATTGTACATTTTTGCACCTTTAAGAAGTCTTCCACCACAACATGGTGGAAATTGTGGCTAAATATGCACTAAAATGGCAGACCTGGTGACTGAAAAATCAGTAACTGTGAAGTGGGGCAACTTTAAATGGCAATAACTCTGGAACAGAACAATATTTGTTCA
Organism: Neoceratodus forsteri; assembly: GCA_016271365.2. NCBI lineage: Eukaryota > Metazoa > Chordata > Ceratodontiformes > Ceratodontidae > Neoceratodus > Neoceratodus forsteri. The sequence goes on along the minus strand of JADMNL010000022.1, from coordinate 680,905,935 downwards.
CCAAACAAAAACTGGCATGTTCCTAGAACAAAGGACTTTCTACATGGTAAGTCTCAAACCAATCAACCACACACTGGCTACACTATGTGTCACAGAATACAGTGCAGAAAAATAGAAAAAACAATGTTTTGCACTGCACTACGCAAAAGCAAAAACGCAAACGGTAACGTTAACAGTGATGGAAACAGTGAGGTAAAAGAAAATAATAATGCTAATGGTAACACAAACGCAAGCGCAAATGGTAACGCACATGGTGATGCGAATGGAAATGATAATGCAAACGGTAAGAGAAATGCAAGCACAAACGTAAATGAAAACAGAAATGGTAACAAAAATTCTAATGGCAACAGAAATGCAAGCAATAACGAAAATGGTAATGTCGACGCTAATGGCAATGGAAATGCAAATGGTAATGAAAACAGTAATGAAAATGCAAACGCTAACACAAACACAAATAGAAACGAAACGGTAATGGTGACACAGAAGGAAACAGTAACACACTCGACAATGGAAATGCTACTGAAAATGCAAACGCTAAGGCCTACAGAAATGCAAACACAAATGGTAATGAAGATGCAAACAGTAATGGTAACATAATTGGAAATGCAAACGGTTACGGTAACACCAATAATGATGCCAAAGGTAACAGTAACGTAAACAGAAAGCAAAATGCAAGTGCGTACGCAAATTCAAATGGTAATGCACACTGTCACGGTAAAGCAATTGGAAATGCAAATGCTTATGGTGACATCAATGAGGACACCAAAGAAAACACAAATGGAAATGGAAATGCAAGCATGTACACAAACACAAATGGTAATGCACACACAGACACAAAAGTAAATGCAAACAAAAACAGTAACAGAAATGCAAAGGTTAACAGTAACACATACGCAAGCATAAATGCAGATGCGAAGGGTAATGCACACACGCTGATGTAAACAGAAACGCTAATGCAAATAGTTACAGAAACGGAAGTGGAAACACACACAGTCACGGTAATGCAATTGGAAACACAAACGCTTACAGTAACACCAACGATGATGCCAAAGAAAACACAAACACAAATGCAAGCACGTACACAGACACAAATGTTAATGCACACACAGATCCAAAAGTAAACGCAAACAAAAACAGTGATGGAAACGCAAAGGGTAACAGTAACGCAAACACAAACACAAAGGGTAAGGCACAGACTGACATAAACGGAAATGCTAATGCAAATGGATATCATCATCATCATCATCATAAAATCTTTATTTATTCAGGTGAACATCATTGAGCAAGGCTCATTTACAAGATGGACCTGATAAGGTCAAGGTTCAACAGTTGATACACAACAGATACATCATACAATTATATAAAACAGTTATACATACAGGGGAAAAAACGTTTATAAACACAGTGATGTACAGTAAATTCACATGATAAAAATCAGTTACAGGAAAGTTAAGCTAATATTTACAGTATATACAGTATATACATATCCCAGTGGAGGGGCCATGGCAAACACACAGCATAATGTAATACTAGGATGGTGAAGGTATTACTGGGTGCCATAAGATGGGGTGTCTGCCTGGAAGGATTATGCCATATGTGGTTAATTTTGGGAGGAGAGATGTGAAAAGCTAGCTCTAGCGGTAGCAACTGCATTTCTCTGTGAAGAAGACTGTACAATGCTGTTTAAAGGATGCAAATGGAATAATATTGGACAGTTTAAGGATTTTGTAGGGTGTTCCATGCTATAGCTAGAGAATAGCTGATTGCTGCCCTCCTAGCCTGGTGTTGAATTTGGGCAATTTGAGCAGGATGATGTTGTTGCTTCTTAGGGCATAGGAGCTAGGAATGGTCTGGGTGAAGCAGTCCAGAATATAGTTTGGAAATTTTTTTGATAACGCTCTGTAAATCCATAAGGCTGCATTTCTGTTCCTTCTGAGGTGAAGGGAAACCCATCCAACTGCAGCATAAAGAGAGCAATGATGGGTATTAGATGGCAGATCTGTAATGAATCTTATTGCTCTATGATATAAGGTATCCAACTTGTGTAGGTAGGAGATGGGGCAGTGACTATAAAGGAAGTCTGCATAGTCAACAAGTGATAGAAAAATGGCCTGGACTAACCTCATCTTTGAATCTCTGTTTAGGAAGGGTTTTAATCTATAGAGAAGGCCAAGCCTTTGTCGAACCTTTTTTAGCAGTTCTTCTAAATAATAAGTGAAGTCGAGTCTGTTGTCAATCCACACACCTAGGTATTTGAAGTTTTCTACATACTCCAGATTTTCTCCAAGTATAGCGCATAGCTGGGGGAGAATGATTGAAGAGGAGGTGCTGGTGGAGCTTTGATTTGTGAACATCATTGCTTTAGTTTTCTTTGCATTTAACAGTAGCTTTTTCTCAAGTAGCTGATATTGTAACAAGGAGAATTCTGTTCGTAGGATTTCACGAGCAGCTGCAGGTGAAGGGTTTCTGACATACAAAACAGTGTCATCAGCAAAGAGGTGTACAGAAGAATTGGTAGGGTTGAATCAATATTATTTATATAAATGGCAAAAAGGATAGGACCCAGGATAGAACCTTGGGGGACTCCTCTTAACAGTGGTTTTAATGGGGATAGGTCACCTTCAGCTTTTACCTGCTGTGACCTACCAGTGAGATAACATCTGAACCACTTAAGGGAGGGTGGATCTAGGCCAAGGGAGTGCAGGGATGATAGTAGAAGCTCGTGGTCCACAGTATCGAATGCTTTGCTCAGGTCCAGAAATACTGCACAGACATTATTCTTTTATCTAATTCAGTTTGCCAGTCATTTGTGACCTTGGCTAGTGCAGTGATAGTGCTATGTTGGCCCTGAATCCAGATTGAGCTGGATTTAAGAGGTTAGCATTGTCAAGATACTCCCTTAACTGGTTACTCACTAATTTCTCCAGCATCTTGGATAGCACTGGTAGAATGGAAATGGGCCTGTAATCATTAAGTTCCATAGGGTCCCCTGATTTTAGAAGGGGAACCACTTGGGCTGTCTTCCACAGTGTGGGAATAGAACCAGAGTTTAGAGATAGGTTAAAGAGACATGTTAGGGGGACTGCAAGCACATGGGACGCAATCTTTAGAAAGGATATGGAAATGCAAGCAGAAATGCACATGGTCACAGTAACTCAATTGGAAATGCAAACACTTACGGTAACACCAATGATGACACCAAAGAAAACACAAATGCAAACGGAAATGCAAACACAAGTGCGTATGCGAACGCAAATGGTAATGCACACAAAGATGCAAAAGTAAACACAAACAAAAACAGTAACAGAAACACAAACGGTAGAAGTAACGCAAATGCACACCCTTTTGTTTCCCAAAAAGGTGCATTCAGAAACACAGTGAATACAACGAATGTATGCATAATAATGGCCCTGGGAGCAGAAAATGAGCACTTCGAATACTAAATTGCTTATATCTCGGTAACCGAATGACATAGAAAAAAATGTAAAATCTCATATCATTTATGACTTTCTAGGCTAGTTCTGCACTTAGCCCCCAAGTGGTGGACTAAGCATTATTCTGACGAAAAGTCTGTATCTCAAACTGTTTTAGAGATACAAGCCCTGAAAAGCGCAGCGGATGCCGTAGTGTTAGCCTATAGGAAAAACTGTCAACTTTGAAGTGCCGTAACTTTGTAACCCTCTAATATTTTGCTACCAAACCACCAAAAGGCACATCTGTGGGATCTTGGCTTTCCTCCTTCCAAATTCCAGTCCAAAAGACCAAACCATTCTTTTGCAGCAGTGTGGCAAAGATTCCCGACTGTTTTGGCCATAGTGTCGCAAAGTGGTGTCGCAAATCACAACACTTTCGCAAATGAAATCATGAAAGTGTCGCATATGCGAAAGTACTTTGCAAAACTACTTTTTACAAAAATTTAAAAAACATATTTCTGGGGTGTTTTACTCCCCAAAAAAGAAATGGCTAGCATCCTCAGGGCTCGACTAGGTGAACACAACAAGAATTGTGACCCTAGAGGGTCCCAAATTTAAATGCCAACCATTTCTGTGACCTCCAGCTGAAAACAAGATGGCTCATTTGTGACACTACAAGGGTCATTTGCAAAAGTAAAAAGTGCATTTGCAACACTTTTGCATATTTTGTTAACTTTTCTCATTGACTATATTGGGAAACTTGCTTTTTGAATAATTTTTGAACAGTTTAATATTTTTTCACAAGATCTTTAAAAGGCACATCGGGGACCCTGGCTGCATGTTCCCTGAAGGTTTTAGACTAGTCGCACAAACTGTGCGACCTGTATGTGCAAGCAAAGAATGTGCAAAAATGCATAATTTGTGTGTTTTTTAGTGCTCTGTAGCTCCGCAATCATACATCTGACCGTAACAAAACTTGGCAGGTCCAGAGATCTGTGGTACCAAATTTCAGGTAAATTTGTCTTACAGTGGCAAAGTTATTAAGCTGTCAAATTTCAGATTTAACCTTAAATGGGGTGCTCAACCCTAACTATAGTGGCACCACCGTGCCACTAAAATATAAATATGTATATATTATAGGGGTGTGGTTGTGCCCCTATATTTAGGGTTATGAAGCCATTTCTATGTTAAACTCAAAGTTTTGCGTGTTAATAACTTTGGACACATTCAACGGATTTGCATGGAATTTAGTATGTGCGGTGGGGCATGGCAGATCTTTTGATTTGCCAAACTTTGTTTTGGTCAGACCTACTGTTTTTGAGCACCAAAACACTGAAAAATGCATGTTTTGACAGTTATGTGGGCAGTTTTGAGGATTTTGTCCGTGCCACTGCACAGCTGTTGTGTGGTGTGCCGCTCTGCAACATGGCACTTTGAAAGAGCTTGTGTCAAGGAATAAGCTGCTTTTAGTTTGGTGAAAAAATATTAATCCTTTCAAAAGTTAGTAAAGTTTTAAGTTCCCATTATAAGTCTATGGGAAAATTTATATGGCTATTTTGCGAAAGAAGAATGGGTTTTTGGCAATCTGGTCCCTCCTCATGATCAAAAAATTTGCAGACTCATGATCAAAGAATCTTTAATCATGATGAATTCTTTAATTGTGACGTCCACCATCTTGTTTTCATTTTGCAGTCGGAAAAAAATAAATCTCTCTGCTCAGAGGTGACTTCTGAAGTAAAACTCTGATGGGTTTTACTAAGGGGTCTTCCCTCTATTGAGCTATGGCTGTGGTTTCTTGTAAATGTGTCCAAAAATATAGTTTTAAAGTTTTAAAATGTTTGATCACAGCTCACTACCAATCTTTGATCGCAAGCCTGCAAGTTATTTGATCGCAAGATTCTTTGACTGCGATCTTTGATCGCGAGAGTGCGACTAGATGGACAGATTAAAAATCTAATTTCTCAGCCCAGGGGTGACTTAGAAAGACAAACTAGGATGGGTTTTGCTCAGGGGCCTTAGTTCTCTTGAGTCATAGCTCTGGTTTCATGTATTTATGTGTAAAAATTGAGTTTTAACATTTTTTATTGTTTGATCATGAGTCAACAAATTCTTTGTTCACAAGCCTGTAAATTCTTTGATCACGAGATTCTTTGACCGCTATCTTTGGTCACGAGGGCACAACTAGATGGCTAAACTTATGACTCATCACCACCTCTATCCTTGCCCTGAATCAACCATTGGCAGGGTTTTTAGTATCCTGAAAAGGTTGAAACTTGATATGCCTCTCACCTCCCTTCCCTCCCACCCTCCTCTTCCCCCTTCATTACTTAGCCCTATTTATAGCTAGCCCTAATCTCTATTGCACTTGTAGACTGCTTGCACTTCTGATATACCTTAGCTAACTTCTACTGTCTGTGTTACTCCTCACTAGCTTGCCCTAGATCAAACTACTAGAATTCCATTCAGTCATTTTCTAGCTACACAGTTATTAGTCACTTAGTGTTTGCCTTTAAATGTTACTTTAAATTTTTAGTTTTGTGCTATTGTATCTATCTAGATCAAAACTGTTAGCATTTCACTATTTCATTGCTCACTGTACCATCTACTCGCTTTTATTTGAATGTAATCAAATGTGACTCTTATGTTATTGTACCAAATCTCTGTATACAATCCTCATGTACACTTACTGCCCCCAAGTCACATAGGGAGATGGGCAACCTGTTCTTCAGCATGCCTTCCTGCTGAAACATTTAAATAAATAAATAAATAAAAATAATACCTAAACAGTTGGCATGTGCAGCTTGGATGCTAGGGTCATGAAAGCCATGGACACAATCCTTGTGGTGGCTACTCAGATCCCCAAATGCTTTCACAAGCCACTGTGCATATTGTGCTTAGAGGGTGGCCATGCGCAGATCAATGTTTATTTTATCAGATGGTGTACCACAGTTCAGTTTGTCAGTGATTTGTGCAGCATACCATTCTATAAAATGAGCTTTAAGGTTATCTTTGAAAATGGTATTTATTGAGACATCCAGAGGCTGCAACAGGTCAGTGCAGGAGGCAGGGACAAATAGAGTTATTACTGTTGACCACTCTCTCTAGTTTATCCAACACTATGTGGTTAGAATGAGCTCTGTTGAGTTCAAGGATAAGAAGCGATCTCTGTTCACCTGTCAAGTCATTATTTTTAATGCTAAAGGAAATGTATGGTAGCAAAATACAGTTGATGTACTGGAGCATAGTGTCCTTGTTAGCCCAATGGGTATAAGAATGTGTGATGTGTCAGTCAGGGAGAACTGGAAGTTAGGATGACTGTTACTGGTTTTGCATTAGAAGATCACCTGTGTTGGCAAGTAATCACTGGCCAAAGTGCAGCCCATTACCATAGAGACCTGATGCTTTATCCCCCAGACCTGTAACTTTGACCTGCTTTGCCCTAGCTTCCTCCATAGTCCATTGTGAACATAGTACAAGAATAGCTCTTGTATCATCAATGTTTATAAGTTCTGTAGGTATAAGCTCCTGCATAGCGGCAGTGCTGATTCAGGAAAGTGTCCATTTACTATTGGGAAGTCCTCTGGTATTTTCTGACCAGCTTTGGTATCCTTTCTTTTATAAATCCCAGACCAGTATAAAAACTGCCATGCCCATTGCTTCAAGAAACTGAGATTACCACCATGATAGCAGCTTGGGGTTCTGTGCCCTTACTATTCCCACAGCAACACTGCAGGCATTAAAAACTGCACCCTCAGCTCTCAAACTCTTTATAATCTTCTTCAGCTCATTTTCAATGTCTTCCATCAGAAATGTTGGACAGCCCCTGGGTTTTATTAGCAGTTAAGAAGGGAAGTAAGGCTGGGTCAAGAACAGTCTTTAATTTCTGCAGATAGTTTAAGATTTTTTCATGGTACTCTCATTAACTGGTTCACCATACTTTACCTAGTAATATCAAACAGCATTCATAATGCCATTATTAGCAGCATACTTCCCCAGCTCAAAACCGACCTCAGGCGAGTAGATGATATATCTGATCATCCGGTGTTTGGGGGGGGTAGAATTTTTAAGCTCATGGATGACACTGTCAGCTGTCTTATATGAAATGCCAGAACAGTCATTCAGGGAGTCAACTGTTATTTATTCTTGAACTGAACAATCCCTTCTGGCATGTCTGCTGCAAAGTAACGATTGAACTAGTGGCATTTTCAGTTAGGGTTAGCTAAGCTACAGAACTACACACAGCTAAAGATGATTAAAAAAAATCCCAGATGAAAATCTGATTTGTCCATGACGCCAGTACTTACGCACTGGTCAACTGACTGGCCAGCCACTGACAGCTGACATCTGAACTGACTGACAGGCTGTTAATCAGAAGTGCACAGCTGAGTTGATGAACAGCTGATCACTTAAGTGGCTGACTGACAGAAGCATGAACTAAGGTTTGCGTACTTGCACTTAGACAGGAAAGTGAAGTATGCTTTGTGCTTGAATTAACAGTTTTGCAGTATTATGAGGCCCAGTAACAACTCTGTTGTTAGGGTTGAGTAGGGTGTTTAATGTTAAACCCCTAACTTTACACTTTAATATCTTCACCCTCATTCAACAGAATTGCAAGAAAGTTTGCTGCATGGTCTGGAGGTCAAGGTCTCTTGATTAAACAAGTATTGTGATGGTTGGGTGTCCATATTCTGATACCTGGGTAGTGCAAAAAGCTGAACTATCCAGTTTTTTGTTTGTTGTTTATTTGCTCTCATCTAAAACCAAGATGGTTTGGAATTTTGTTCTGAAATGTTCAGGGGAGAAGGGGTGTGCCCTATAAATGTACTTTTTCTTGGTTTGGTGAAACAATATTCATCTGTTCTTGAGTTATGAGGATTTTACATTATGGTTCTCAGCATGCTCAGTAGGGTCTTTCATTTATATGTCTGATATGAGAGTATAATTTCTGGCTCATAGAAGAAACTCTTCTTTCGTGAGCCAGAATTCTTCTTTCATGAGAAAATATTCTTCTTTTCATCAGAGTCATCTTGTTTTTTTAACTGAAAAGCCATGAAAATTATGCCCTGGAGTAAAGCAAACATATGAGTCTAGGTAAATGGGACCATTTAGCTAGATTCTGGTGTTTGTTTGAACCCCCCTCACAAAATATTGTTTTGGGACATCCCTAAAATCATAAGTGGAAGGCTTAATGAGGTCTCCTGATTCTTGATTCATGAGCAGAGCATCTTCTTTCATGAGTCCCACAAAAGAGGACTGTTGGCTCATGAATGAGAAATCCCAACTCACAAAAAAAACAGGGTGGGACTTCATTTGTTTTCATAATTTGTTTATGAGTCTATCTTCTTTTATGAGTCAAGAAAGAACACTGTTGGCTCAAGAAAGAAAAATCTTGGCTCATGAAAGAAGAGGGTGGAACTTAATTTGTTTTCACAGTTCTTTTGTGATGTCATACAAAAGAACCATTGTTCTTTCATAAGATCCCACTGTTCAAGGGTGGAACATTCTAGAACTGTGAAGTTGCACCTGGATTCATGTTGCCACCTTCAGTTAGAGCATTGAGGGCCTCCTGAGTCTTATCTCACCCAATTATATACACTCCAGAAACATACACACTTAATGGGATGAGCTTTAGGGTTTACAGCCCCAAGGCAGACTGCACTCCTGATTTGTTTTAGGGGTGGGGGGTTAGGATTGGAAACCCTAAAACCACATTTCCCTACTTTTGTCACTTTTGCCTGAACACTGATATATATTCAGTTGAGTCGGCCATGATGAAGCATAGTAACTTACAATAATGTCATGTCACAAAATCTTGTTTGTCAAAAGGTCTTAATTGCCATTGACTTACAATGGCCTCTGCAGTAAACTGCAACATTCTACAATATTCTGCAGCATTTCTGTGTTGCATTCTGGCTGTCACATCTGTATATCTATCTATCTATCTATCTATCTAGCTATAGTGGAGTCGGCCATGATGAAGTGCAGTAACTTGCAATAATAAAGTCAGAAAATCCTGCATGACAAAAGGGCTTAATTGCCATTGATTTACAATTGCCCCTGCAGTAAACTGCAGCATTCTGTGACATTGTGCAGCATTTCTGCATTTCATCCTGGCTGTCATATCTATCTATCTATCTAGCTATCTCAATATATAAATATATATCAATATATATAACAGTGTCAGTGGCTCAGCAGGTAGCACACTCACCTCTGAGGCCAGGAGATCAGAAGGTTGTGGGTTCTATCCCCACACCAGGCACTTGGATTAATATCCCAATACTGACACTGTAGTGCAGCATGAGGGTGGGTGCTGCACTCCTAAGGTGCCGTCTTTCGGATGAGATGTTAAACCGAGGTATCATCTGCCTGTTCTGGTGGTAGTTCAGGTGGATGTTAAAGATCCCATGGCACTTCTCGAAGAGAGTAGGGGAATCTTCCCAGGTGTCCTTGCCAAATTTCCCCTCATTCACTAAAAATACCACCAACAGCTTAATCTGATTCAAGGTCAGTTGGCATTCATCTGTATCCCCTTCCCCCGGATCGTGCCTGAAAATAGGCAGGATTTGTCTAGTGCACTTACCCAGTCAACAAAAACGAAATAAAATATATATTCTTTGCAAAAAAACTGCATTAATACGTCAGTTAGGATAACTTAACCCCACAAAATTAAGGAAATGTGGCATTAGGATTTCTCACCCTAGGCCCCCACCCCCCTAAGCAGCAGAAGGAAAAAAAATAGTATTTTGGGTTTCCTGTGTCTTGGAAAATCAGTAGTGGGTCTTCCTTGAGGGTTGCCAACCCTAATGCAGACTCCATTCTGTGAGCAGTCAATTTCACACATGATCTCTTTTCTTCATGCAGGGCCTATATGGGGAGGGGGGCATTAGGGTTGACAAACCCCAGTGAAGACTCTACCACTGATTAACCAAGACTCCAGGGACTCAAAACCCTAATGTTTTTCCTTTTTGCTGCTTGGGAGGTGAGTGGCTTTTGGGTGGGAAACCTTTATGCCACATTTGCTAACTTTCGTGGCATTAAGTTACCCTAACTGGTGCATTAATGCAGTTTTTTGCAAATAATTGCCTTACTTTTTTAGACAGTATAATTGAATCCTAATTTGCCTGTGAGAGTGCAGGGGTCTCCAGGCCCTGGGCTCCCATTCATCTATAGATGCATACATGTATGTTGCTGTGGAAGCACATGGCCCAGATGGCCCTGTGCTTGCATTTCAGCCAAAACAGCAACCAAATTGTTGGCATAGCCTTGTTATTACCCCCACCTCATGAATGACATGCTGAGAATTTTTGAACCCCTGATGAAATGTCCTTCTGCACTACCACAATGTCATTCCACAGGCAGGAAAACACATTTTGGCCTGGATTTGAAAAATGACAGCTGTCACAATCATGAAGTGATGTGAAAAAGGCTATGTAGAAAATTTGTTGTGAAAATTAACTAAAATAAATACCACCAACAGCTTCATCTGGTTCAGTAATAGTTGCTTACCATCTGTATCCCCCCTCCCCCTGGACGCCCCTGAAAAAGGGACTTCTAAGCCCAGTGAGCTTACCGGGTCAACAAAATTCAATAAATAAATAAAAATATTTAAAATTACCAAAGTTATGAGCGAGCATAGTAAAATTTGAATGAATGCATATAACTTTGCCATTTAAACAAATTTTGACCCCAAATTTTCAAAATAGCCTTCTTATGACCCCCATCTTATGAACAAAGGTGGTGAACATTTTCAAATCCCACTGAAATGTGAGTTTGCCAGACAACTACAAAATAGCCTTTCAGGCTGGATTTGCAGAATTCCACTGACATTGTTTATTTGGCGGAGCCTTCAAATGGTCACATTGAAAATTTGGTGTCAAAATATGCAAAATATGGCTAAGTTATGCATCAAAGTTGAAAACTCCTTTGAAGTACATTGAACTGCACATACTTTAGTTTCTCATATTGCAGTCACTGGTTCTAGCAGCAGGTGTGTCTTCCATCAGACAGTGTATCTTCACCCTGGGACCTGTTCAGGTGAGGAAGGGGGTGTGTGGGGGTTGTAAGAGGGTGCAGGGTGGTGGATGCTCAATGGTAGGTAGGTTGGGGGATTGCATCAGTGAGGTATATTTTTTTTTTACAGAAAAAAATAAAAAAAGACATCAAGGAATGGTTTTCTTAATTACAGGTTAAACACTATGGGACCAGCAACTGAAGGGTGAGAGGTGCCACTAGACACCAGGTAAACATGCACAGAATATGCGGACAGCAATAAGAGGGTTGGGGTGCCACTAGACACCTGGGAAACATGCACAGAATATGAGGAGAGCAATTGGGGTGATAGGTGCCACTAAACACCAGAGAAACATTGAAACACTACAGGGATGGCAATCAGAAGGTGGGGGTGCCAGAGAAACATGCAAAAAATACTGGGACTGCAGTCAAAGGGTGGAGGTGTCATGAGACACCAGGGAAACACTGAAGCAATATGGGAAATGCAATCAGAGGGCAGGGGTGCCATCAGACAGCAGGGAAACACTGAAATAATATAGGGACAGCAAATCGAGGGGGGTACCATTAGACACCAGGAAAGCATTGCAGAATATGGAGACAGTAATTGGAGTGGTGGTGCCACTAGACAACAAGGAAAGCTTGATACAATGGGGGGACAGCAATCAGAGGGTGGGTGGGTGCCACTAGATACCAGGGAAATGGTGGCTCACTGATCTCACTGTAGCCCACAGCATGAGTTCCAGCTGTGGCTGCAGAAGTCAAGAATGTCCTGCTGTTCTCAAACACAGAAGGTAGTGGAATAGCTCCTCTCCCTAAGCTGGACACCATGAATTTTAAGTGCCCAGAAATGGTATTTCTGGCAAATTAAAAAAAAAACACCCACAGCACTTGCTCAGGTAAGTTCATGTATTTATTTTAATAAAAATACATAATTTTCTTGTATGTTTAATGCTGGAAAGTTTAAACAGTAAAAAGAAAATGACGACTATCTTGAGTGTTTTTCCCCCCATGACAACTTATTGATGCATATAACCATGATGTGTTTGTTTTACCTTTCACAATCAGTATTTCTCTGGACACAAACAGTAAGTCACAATCTGTTAACACTTGCAAACATTTTTTATCGTTCAAACCATTTTTTTTTCTCAGACTTGAACGTTATTCGAAAAGACATTATAATTCAAAGACTGTATGATATTTCTTCACCAAACTATCCAAAGACACACCCATGTCACAGGCCACATCATCTCTAAAAATGTCAGGAAGAAATTCCAAACCATCAAGGCTGCAGGTGAAAGCAAATATACCTAATATGAAGTACAGGAAAAAAAAACTCAGAAATCTCACTTTTATGACCCTCCATATCTCAAAAACTGTACAAGATGCCATCAAAAAAGTATTTGCATCTTGAGACTCTGACAGCCTGACCATGCATGAGAAATTTTGTGCTATTTTGTCAAATGATGGCAAAGTTATTAAGGTTCAAAAAACTTTGTTTAACATTGAACACTAGAACTAACCCTAACTATAGGGGCACTACTGCTCCCCTGTTTATTTATATATATAAAAAGGTGCCTTCAAAAATGGATAATCTTGCGTTTTTCAGCACTTTTGTACACGAAGACCAGCACTGTGACACAAACGCAGTTTGGCAAATCAAGAGATCTAGTGCTCCCCAATGTGTGTACCAAATTTCAGGCAAATCCGTTGAATGAGTCCAAAATTATTAATGTCCAAACTTTGACTTTAGTATGTAAGTAGCCACTCAAATATGTGTATATATATATATATATATATATATATATATATATATATGGAACTGGAAGGAGGATTTTGAAAATAAAAAAGTTGGAAATTAAATGGCAAAAGTTGACCACCAACATAGACTACTGTATAATTACATTTATCCATGAAAAGTTCAAGTACAACTACTGTATAGGGCTAAGATACCCACCTGGTTTAATAATAAACTTAAAAGATTAATAAGACAATGCAAAAAAAGAGTATAACAAGTATAAAAGGATACCCTTGACAGACAACTTGAGAAATTACAGAGAGTTATCCAAACAATGTGAAAAAAACAACTTTTAGGAACTCAAAAAAAGAACATGAATATCGACTGGCATCTGACACTAAAAATAATAAGAAATTATTTTTCAGCTACGTAAACAGTGTTAAAAAAAGGTCCGCCAGTAGTAGAACCACATGTTAAGCTGGGCAAAGTAATTATGAGTGGACAAGAAATGGACTCAGAGTTAAATAAATACTTTGCTAGCATATGCCAACTGAAGCTGCTCAGTCCATCGATTCTAGGAATGAAAACGAATATATTGGAAGTAGTGTCAGAGCACCAGGTTAAAACTTTACTATTGAACATAAATGCAAACAAATCTCAGGAACAGATGGATTCCATCCAGCCCTATTGAAAGCACTGGTAGACTACTTGGCTGGACTGCTGACTGCCATATTTAATAGATTTCTAGATGAGGGAAGAGTACCTATGGTGGGGAAAGATGCTGATATAATGCCTATCCACAAGAAAGAGGCTAAAAGTGATTGCAGAAATTACAGACCAATTAGTATAACCTATGTTGTTAGCAAAATGTTAGAAGGAATAGTCATAGACATGATTAATTAACATCTCATAAAGACAGGATCAATGGATATTACCCAGCATAGCTTTAGGAAGAGAAGGTCATTTTTGATGAATTTATTAAATTTCTTCAATCCAGTTACTAGTGCAAAGGATGTGGGGTTACTGATGGATATTTTTATATAGATTTTTCTAAAGTATTCAATACTTTGCCCCATATGCCCCCCCTTCCCCTGATCACAAGGCTACAGGACATTTATTTGCACATAAAAGTAATTAAATGGGTCTCACCATGGTTGGACGGTAGAAGACAGAGAGTGAGTGTCGTGGGTCACTTTACACCTTGGATAGACATTACTAGCGGTGTAGCACAGGGGTCAGTCCTGGGCCCCAAACTATTTAATCTATACATTACTCCATTACAGACTACATCAGGTAGTTGGTGTTGCAAGTTTGCAGACGATATCAAAATAGGAGCAATAGTAAATGACCAAGACTCCATTATATGATTTCAAAGAAAAATAGATAAAATATTGAGCAATGCAAGATAATGCACACAGGTAGCGGTAACAGGTGTGTTAGTTATACATTATATGGTAAAGATCTACCAGTTACAGACATGGAACATGACCTGGGTGTCACAATAACCATTACTCTCTCTCCTGCTGAACATTGCAAGAGTGCAGCAAGTATAGGCAACACAATGCTAAGCTGCATTCTTAGAAATATTAATAGTAGAAAGTAGAGACAAACAGGTGCTGCTCCCTCTGTACACCTCTCTGGTGAGACTGCAGCTGGAGTACTGTGTGAAGTTCTGGGTGCCCTCTAACAAGAAGGAAATTTGGAAGATAGAAAGGACACAGAGATGAGCCTCAAAAAGAATTAGGCAGTTGAGGGGGATGGCATACGGTGATAGAATGAGACAACTGGGACTATACTTCATGCAATACAGGAGATTAAGGGGGAACTCATGCCTGACTTACAGAGCGTTCAACAGTGGTTATCTGTGGGAATGTGTTGGGTTTGCAAAGAAAGAAGGAATGAGATGAAGCAGATGTCATCCACTTCAAGTAAAAGTTGAAAATTATAGGATAAATAGTCTGGTCAACTGGTTAAGTCAGAGAGTGGTAATGTCTGGAATAGACTACCTAACGAGATAGTACTAAGTACGACTCGATGCATTTAAAAAAACTTTGGGCAGACACATGAAAGATACTAAGTTCACCTTTTTGGGTTGATTGGTTGAGTAACATTGGCTAGTGGCTTCAGACTCCTATATGCCTATGAACCTATGAATATATATCTAGATAGATACAGATATCTATGGTACTTGTCCTTTTAGAAATAGCCATCATATATTTCCCCATATGATTATAGCCAACTAACATATTATGATGCCAATTACATAATTATACTGTATTAATTTACTGTATTAATGTTTTATTAACACTGTAATAACACGTTAATACTAAGCAAGCACTATATATAGATTTATACTACACACACATACTACCACTATATTAATGTGTTATTGACACCTTAAAAACATATTACTACCCAACACACTACAAACAACCCTAATAACACACGTAGCAAGTCCCTTAATAACACATGTTAAAACACCCTTATTAACACATTTAACCAGCCCCTTAATAACACTTGTAACAGTCACCCTTCTCCCCAATGCTATGGTAAAACAATGAACACAGCAGTGTCCAGCTAATACAATATAGCCAATAAAAGATGTTAAAGGCCAGCATACTTGTGATGTAATACCATCTCAAAATTGAACAAGCTCATAAAGGCCACGTGCCCTTTGAGCTCCTTGCTTTACTGTTTGTTTGAGCCCCAAAGCTATTTGTCCTTGTTCAGCACATTTTACCAACATGTATTCTGTCTATCTATATCCTTATCCATATATATATCTATGTCTATGTATATGTCTATGTCTATAGCTATACCTACAGTATATCTGTACTGTAGCTATATCTTTATACATATCTATTTCTTTTTCGATATCTGTATCTTGCAAAATTCTATGTTAATGTATCATTAATGTTTAAGAGGCAAAAGAAGGAAGGAAATGTGGCATTAGGGCTTCATCAACCCTAACACCCTCTCTCTTTCACTAGCACCTAACTTTGTTACCCAATGCCAAGCTACAGGCCCAGGACTGTGCCCCATGGGTCTTCTACGTCATCCTACAGGTCTGGAGTTATGCCCCACAATTCTGGTGCTTTACGTGGGGTTTGCAGCATCAGTCATAACTTTTTTGTGAAGGGACCTGTGGTCTCTGTACACAGCAGGAGATGACTCATAACTTTTCTTCCCACAGAGTCCTGCACAAATCAGGGCATCCCTCATAAGTTTTTTTTTTTATCTTTTTTTTTATCCAAGGACCTATAGGACCTGTGTTAAGCACAAGACCACTCAAATCTTTCAGTGCAGAGCATGAGATCAATTATAATTTTTATCATGCAGTGCCCTATAGAAAATCATGACACAGAAATCATCATGAAATCTGTTATTAGTCCAGCAAGAAAAAAAATATTTAAAGCACAAAAATGATTGCAAAAACTGTAGTAAGTCCTAAAGAAACTTAGGACTCATGACAAGTTTGTGCATAGCCAGAAGGGCCCGGTGCAAGGCAAGTTAGGGCTCATGTCGCGTTTCTTGCAGGACCCACATTTAGAAACAAACTAGTGCCCAGATTAGGGCAACCTAAGACTCAGCTTCTGTTTAAATCAGGGCCTTGCAAGTCCTGTGACAAGCAAGTAAGGACTCAGCTCCTGTTTTGCATTTGGACCTGCATATCCTGGGCTAAGTAACTTATGAATTTACTTTCTCCATATGTAAGGAAATCCTTTGCAAAAACTATGTTAATGAATTGTTAGAGTTCCATAGCCTCAAAAATAGGGAAATGTAACGTTAGGGTTAGCTACTGATCTGGGATTATATCCTCTAGGGTCTGCTGTGTCAAGCTACAGGCCTGTAGTCCTGTGTGTAGAAAGGTATAAGTGATCTCCAGCATTGTGCAGGGCCCACAGAGCCCGCATGAAGAAAGATAAGACTGACTCATGCTTGGGCCATGCGTAAGGAATGTTATCTCTGATTTCATCTTTTTTTTTTTTTTTTGGTACTTTTTTCCTCCCTAGCCACCAGTCTGCTTACCTCACACTTCCAGGCATCCTCCTGAGGTTTCCGTCCACCGTCCCAAGGATCCCCGGCTCCATATTCGGGCCTGCGTCATACCCCCGTGGCTTGCCCCCCACGGTGGGGAGGTGGAGAGCTCCCCTCACACTCTCACACCAGGACAAGATCCAGTAGAGCTGCGCACCCTTGGTACAGAGCGAGTCCCCTGAGGAGATGGCCATCAAGCCGCCATGACTGGTGCCCATATTTTCCATTTTTTCCCCCTTGGACATCTGTGGCATGCAATGACACCAAGGTACAGGAATGCTTATGCTACCGCACATGCCCCTTCCTGGCATCTGCTACAGCACATCCCCCAAGTCTGCCCATGGCCTGCCATTGCCCCCAGCCACTGCTAGAGGCCACTAGGCCACTGAGGCATCCTGCCCCCCTCCCTGGAGAAGGAGAGCAGTCCTACAGATGCTTAATCCTTCTCCTCCCCTGCCGACCCCCAACAACCCAGGCTTAGTCCGAACATGGGTCACAGGCATGGTGTGAGGTGTGGTGTCCAGTGCCTCAACCCTCAGCACCACTGGGCTGGCTCACTGATTTCATCTTTTATGTAGAAACCTGCACAAACATTGCTGTAAGTTACCTGTGTGAAAAAAGTTTTGACTAGTCTCATGCATCACACAAAGGCCAAAGGGCTCTGTTTTAAGAAAGTTAGGACTGCTCAGGCAGCTGCTTCAGCCAGAAGCAGAGGCAGAGGCATCCTGGATTCCCTACATGTGGCAGGACTCAGACAGCTGGTGCTTGATCCCACCAGAGACAGAGCGATTCTTGATCTAGTAATGACCAACTGGGAAAGAATCACTGATGTCCGGGTGGAGGGGCAACTAGAATCCAGTGATCACCACATAGTGTGGTTCAGCATACAGACAGGAATTCAGTCAAGTCACACTAGAGCAAAGGTTTTCGATTTCAAAAAGGTAGACTTCGCTGAAATGGGGAGAGTTATCAAAAGTGCCCTGGAGAATAGGGGAACAGGAGGACAGGATGGAAGAGCAGTGGGAGAACATAAAAGGAGCCATAGTGGAAGTAACAAACAAATGCATCAGATTATTATCAAAAGGCAAGAGAAGGAAAAGGTCACTACGGTTCTCAAAAGAGATAGCAGAAAAGGTAAGGGCTAAAAGGGCAGGATTCCAGAAATATAAGGAGATCCAAATGGAGGAGGACAGAGATGTGTACCGAGAGTGTCTAAAAGAAGCCAGGAGGGTGGTGAGGAGAGCAAAGCATAGACAGAGGAAAGTTTAATGCAGACAGTAAAGAAAAGGGACAAGACATTCTACAGGTACATCAGCGAAAGGAGGAAAACCAGGGGGGGAATTGTAAGACTTAAAGGGGAGGAAAGGGAGTGTAAGGAAGGAGACATAGATAAGGCACAAATACTGAATAAATACTTCTGTTCAGTATTCACAGAAGAGGGGAAGGGACAGGGATCACAGCAGAGCATCAGATGCCAAGGAGGAAAAGGGGTGGACAACAGTCCATTCATAGAAGAGAGAGTCCTGCAGGAGCTCACTAAATTGAAGGTGTACAAAGCAATGGGACCAGATGGTATACACCCAAGGATACTAGAGGATCTGCGAAGGGAGCTAACTGAAACTCTGGCAGCATTGTTCACTGAGTCACTTAACACAGGAGTGGTGCCAGAGGATTGGAGGAGGGCACATGTTGTCCCTCTACACAAATCAGGCAGTAGGGAGGAGGTGGGCAACTACAGGCTGGTCAGCCTCACCTCTGTAGTGGGGAAGATCATAGATGCACTACTTAATTAAAGGATAGTGGGACATACAGAAGCCATCAGCTCACAGGACCCTAGGCAACGTGGATTCACAGCAGGTAGCTCATGTCAGACAAAACTCATAGACTTCTTTGACTGGATGACGAAATAAGTAAATCAGAGGATTGCGGTGGACGTAGCCTACCTCGATTTCAGCAAAGCCTTCAACACTGTCCCACATAGGAGGCTGGTTAACAAGATGGGTAGTCTAGGCATGGGAGACAAGGTGGTAAACTGGGTTAGGAACTGGCTAATGGACAGGAGAAAGATGGTGGTGGTAAATGGAGTACTATCTGGGGAGAGGAGGGTGACCAGCAGAGTACCTCAGAGATCAGTACTTGGACCAGTTCTGTTCAATGTCTTCATCAGTGACATTGCAGAAGGGCTAGAAGGAAATGTCTGCCGGTTTGCAGATGACACAAATATATGTAACAGGGTGGATACTCCTGAAGGGGTGTAAAAAATAAGGAGGGACCTGGGAAAGCTTGAGAAATGGTCTGCAGAGTGGCAACTGAGGTTTAATTAAAAAAAAAGTGCAAAATTATGCACCATGGACACAGTAACCCTGGGGAGAGCTACAGGATTGGGGGGTAGTTGCTGACAGTCACCAAAGAGGAAAGAGACCTGGGGGTTACTATTTAAGATGATCTGGAAATGTCAAAGCAGAGCACAAAGGCAGCAGGGAGGGCCAGTGGCATGCTGGGGTGCATAGCAATGGGTATCACCAGCAGAAGTTGTAAGGTAGTGATGCCATTATACAAAGCCCTGGTCAGACCTCACTTGGAGTACTGTGTGCAGTTCTGGAGGCCGCACCTTCAAAAGGACATTAACAGGCTGGAGGCGGTACAGAAAAGGGTGACTAAGATGGTACAGGCCTTGCACCACAAGACTTATGAGGAGAGATTAAGGGACCTCAAAATGTACTCGCTGGAGAAGAGGAGGGAGAGAGGTGACATGATAGAAACATTCAGGTACCTCAGAGGCATAAACAGGATGCGGGGGGGATCTTCCAATACAGAAGGAGTACAAGAACTAGGGGGCATGACATGAAATTGGAAGGTGGCAGGTTAAGAGGGAATGTGAGGACGTTTTTCTTCATGGAGAGGGTGGCGGATGCATGGAATGGTCTGCCACAGGAGGTAGTGAGAGTGAGCACTGTAGTTGGATTTAAACATGCATGGGACAGTCATAGGGGAACCATAGAGGTTAAGTGGGGGAGGGTCAAAAGCTGTAATCAAGTACAGGACTTACAGGCAGACTGGATGGGCCTAGCAGTCCTTATCTGCTGACAATTTCTATGTTTCTATGATCCTTCTGGGCCAAAGGGCCCAGTGTGAAGAAAGTTAGGACTGATCCTGCTGGTCCTATGTTGAACAGCTAACTTGTTTGGCACTGATTTAGACCTGGAGCTTGAAGAAGCAGACCCAGAGATGTAGCTTGACTTTAAGCCATTAGGCTAAAGACTGGGTGAGGTAAAATTGTGCTTGGATTAAAAGAAAAAAATAATTCCACAGTTTCTTCCTTTGTGGACATGGAACCCTAAGGATTTGTCCTGATAACTGAAAGGGAGAGACCAGGTGAAACATAAAAGGGCAATAACCCTGACTAGACAATAGGTCCCAGGGTAGATTGGGGTAAAATAGGGCAGACTTGATGGATGTGATGGACATCTGAGCCAAGGCCACTGCTGCTCCATGGTTGGCCATGATGTGCAAATGCTGGGCAGTCGGTACTCTCCCTCTCTGATGGCTGAACAAATCTCCTATATGAAACACTCGGCCAGCTACCAGTTGTAGAGTGGGATTTTGAAAGTGATCTGCAAACCCACATACCTAGGTTAGCCAGTAAGAGTACAACAGCGGTGGCCATGACACATGCCAAAGGTACACATCCAGGCATATATCCTCCACATCCATGGCTAGTGGTGCACTTTCCAGCATCTTTGACCCCCCCACCAGGTCTCTCTTATCTCTACATGGAGTGGGAAGTGGTCATGGGTATGTCAGGGGCAGAGTAGGATCAGACACCAGGCATTCAATCGGATGCCTGCTGCCAGCACCAGGGTGAATCCCCTGCCTTGTGCAGTGCAGCAGAGAGCAAGGGATTATGGAATACCTTGGTACTCCAAGGACTACCTTACCCCTTAAATGAAACATAACTAATATAGTAGAAGCCACTTAATGGGGGTGCAGTTAATCAGGACCTCCACTTCATTGGGATGTCTTGCCAGGAACCAATTAAGTAGCCATACATTTCTGAGGAGTCCCTTTCTGTTTAAATGGAATGGGTCCACTTGATTATCAGGTAGACTGGTCCTGCTTCATTACAAAACATACGAACATACGAAATTTGCCAGCAGATAAAGGCCTAGAGGTCTATCAAGTCTGCTCGAATGTGCAGCTAGCATCCCTTATTCTGCAGCTGCCCCTCCCTTCCACCCTTCCCCTTCATTAACCCTCCCCCTTGTCCTGTCCCATCCCCTTTTGAAGCAGTCCACTGTTCTACTGGATACCACTTCTGCAGGTAACGCATTCCACCCAGCCACCACCTCTCTGTAAAAGTGTCTCCTCATCTCCTCCTGAACCTTCCTCCCTCCAGTCTCATATCATGGCCCCTGGTGGCCCTCCCTCCTGCTTTGAACAGCCCTCTGTACCCGTCTTGTTTATTCCTTTCATGTATTTAAAGGTTTCAATCATGTCACCCTGTTCCTCCTCTCCTCCAGTGAGTACATGTTCAACTCCTTCAACCTCCTCTCATATGATAAGTCCCCCAGCCCCTTGATCATCTTTGTCGCCATGCGCTGCACCCCCTCCAGTAACTTAATGTCCCTCTTCAGATATCAGCGCCAGTACTGCACGCAGTAATCCAGGTGTGGTCTAACTAATGGCCTATACAGTGGCAGAATCACCTCCTCCCTCCTTGAGGATATACCCCTTGCAATACAACCCAGCATTTTGTTGGCCTTTGCAGCTGCCTTCCTACAGTGTGCCGAGTTGTTCATTGACCCTGTAATGAGCACACCCAGATCCTTCTCCTCCGCTGTCTGGGCTAGCTGCACTCCCCCCAGCTGGTAACTCCTCCTTGGGTTCTTCATCCCAAAATGCAGCACCTTGCACTGTTTGGCATTAAACCCCAGTTGCCAGGTGTCTGACCAGGTTTCAAGCTTTGCCACATCATCCTGCAACCCCTGCCATCCCCCTAGGTCATCCACCACCACGCCTACCTTGGTATCATCAGCAAACAGACTGATCTTGCTCTTGATGTCCCATGATATGTTTGCAATGAATATCCCAAACAACACTGGTCCCAACACTGAGCCCTGTGGAACACAGATCGTCACTGCCCTTGGGTGTGAGAGCTCCCCACCCACCACCACCATCTGTTGCCTTCCCTGAAGCCAGTTTCCTACCCATCTCACCAGCTTTGCACCCGCTCCTGTGCCTACTAACTTCCTTCCCAGCCTTCCATGTGGCACCGAGTCGAATGCCTTACTGAAGTCCAGATACAGGACATCCACTGCATGGTCCCTGTCCAGTTGCCTAGTTACCCAGTAATAGAACTCCACCAGCTTGGTTTGGCAGTATCTGCCACGTATGAAGCCATGCTGTCTGCTGTCCTGTAGTCCTTTGGCCTCTAGGAGGGCCACCAACCTCTCCTTCAGGATAGTCTCCATTAGCTTACCCACGATGGATGTGAGGCTCACTGGTCTGTAGTTTCCCGGTTCATCCTTGGGGCCACTCTTGTGGAGGGGCACCACATGAGCCATCCTCCAGTCCTGAGGTACACACCCCAAATGTAGTGAGGCATTAAATAGGTCTGCCAAAGGTCCTGCAAGGACCTGTGCCAGCTCCTTCAGTACCCTGGGGTGGATGCCGTCTGGACCTGGCGCCTTGTCCACCCTCAGTGCCTTCAAACCCTCTCAAACTCTGCCCTCCATGATTTCCCCATCTGTCACCCCTTCCCCCCCTGTTTCTGCCATTTCTCCCACCTTGGGTGTCACCCCCCTCTTCTCTTTAGTAAATACTGAGCAGAAGTACTCATTTAGTGCTTCTGCCTTATCGCACCCTGCTTCACCCAACCCTCTCCTTCCTAGTCCTTACTATGTGGTCCTTCAGCTCCTTTTCTCCTGATGTGCTTAAAAAGTCCTTCTCCCCTTCTTAATGCCTTGTGCCAGCCGAGTTCCATAGATGCTTTGACTCCCTGCTGCCCATATCACCTCCTTTGATTCTGTCAAGTACTCCTCCCTGTCCTCCCCCTCCCTGTTTTCTTGTACTTCCTAAAGGCAGCTCTTTTCCTCCTTACCTTTCCATGACCTCCTTGCTCAACCAGCTCGGTTTCTTAGCCCTAACCTTCTTGCTCTGGGCTTTGCAGCAGGTTTTGGTTGCCTCCACTATCCCCAGCTTTATGAGCTCCCACCTCTGGTTAGTGTCCATACTAGATTGAATTCTGGCCAGGTACCCTTTTACCACTTCCCCCATCCTCCCAAAGTCGGCCCTCTTGAAGTCCAGCACTCTTGTGCCAGATTCCACTCCTTCCTTGCCCATATCCAATGTGAGCCATACTGAGTGGTGGTCACTCCCTGACAGCGGTTCCTCCACTGTAAGTTCTCTCACAAAGTCCCCATTTGCCAGCACAAAGTCAAGGGTATTCCCTAACCTGGTTGGTTCACTGACCATTTGCAGCAGGAAGCTGTCCTGGAAGGCATCCAGCAGTACCTGCTCCCTTCTGTTCCTGGTTGTTGGGGTACTCCAGTCCACTCCTGGCATGTTGAAGTCCCCCACAATCACCACACTACCCTTCTCGCAGGTCCTCCTGATCTGTCCCGCTAGTTCCCTGTCTAACTACTCCATCTGAGATGGTGGCCTGTACACCATTCCCATTCTAAGAATCCTATTCTTGGAATCCTGGATTTGCATCCAAAGTGACTCCGTACTACCCTCCTCCCCTTCCTCCCTTACACACTTCAGTCCTTCCTTCACATATAGTGCCACCCCTCCTTTCCCAATCACCCTGTCCCTACAAAATAACCTGTACCCTGGTACAGACAGGTCCCAGTCATTGTACTTGGTGGCCCATGTTTCTGTGATGGCTGCAATGTCCACCTCTCCCTCTGCTATGAGAACCTGTAACTCTGCAGTTTTCCTCCCAAGGCTCCTAGCATTAAGGGTAACCACCTTCCACCCTTCCCCCTCCCATCCTGCCCCCTTTCCTAGCATCACCAATAGTACTTGCCATTTGTCCTTTGTCACTGTTATGGGGGGTAAGCTCATATGGTTTCTCAGCCTGTGGTCTCTGCATATCTCTTCCCCAATTGCCACCCCCCACTCCTAATTTAAATTCCCAACTTCCTCTATGTACTCCTCCATCCTCTGTTTCAACACTTTCTTTCCCTCCTCACTCAAGTGTAGTCTGTCCTTGGTATAGAGACTACTGTCCTCCCAGGTCCCTCCCCACCCCCCAACAGCCCATACCCTTTAGCACAACACCAGGTTCTTAGCCATTCATTACATTCCTCTATTCTCAGCTTTCTTGTTGTGCTTGCCTTTGGCATCGGAAGTATCTCTGAAAAAGTTACTGATCTTTCTGCCCCCTCACATAATTGTGCTAGTTCCTGAGACCTCCTCTGGACTATATCTACTGTCTTGTCAGCCAGGTCATTTGTCCCAAGATGTATAATTAAAAGAGGCTTGTCCCTACCCCTTCTAGCATATTTCAGAACAGATTGTCCCGTGCTTTCCGCTGTCATTCCTGGTATGGCCTCCTTCCAAATGCGACTATGCCTCTCCCCCTTGCTACCCCACCTGACTCCTCTTAGTATTGAGTCCCCCAGCACTAAGATTCCACCCCTCTTACTCCCTGCTTGCTTCCATTCATCTCCCTCTCTCATTTCCAGCTCCTTTTCTTCCTCCTGCACATTATTTCCCCCTTTTACCCCTGTTGCAATTCTCCCAGCAGAATTTCCACCTGCTCCAGTTCGGTCCAGGCATTTATCAATTACTCCTCTAATTTCATCGTTTCCCTCCTCCACCTTCTTCCTCTCTAGCAGTGCACAGCTGTTTTCTGAAGACCCTTCACAAATGCCCGCTCCCTCTCTCTTCATAGTAACCTGTTCTCTCCTTTCCACTCCATGACTTTTGCCACTTCTTCGCCTTCCCTCATAAGTCCCTATCTCCTCCTGCCATTTGCCTTTTGTCTCCTGACCTGGTTTCCCCGGCAATCGTTCTTCCTGGCCTGGGCCCCTTTGTCTCTGCTTCCCTTCTTCTGACCCTCTCCTCACCACTGTTGGCTTAAATTGCCCCCTCATCTCCCCTTCTTCCTCCCTCCAGTATTGGGCTAAACCCACCCCCAATCTGCCTTGCCTGTCTTAGTTTCTCCTGCAGACCCTTAATCTCCTTTCTAAGTTTTCTATGTGGTTGCACACTAAACATCCTCCCACCTCCATGCAATTTTAGAAAAGATTGGTGCACAGATTGTTGCAGCCTACCACCCTACCCATTGCTGTCGTTGCCACCAATGCCCCCCCACCCTTCCAGATGAAGGATATCAAACACTCCCCAAGTCTCCCTCTCCTCTCTATCAGTGCAAAACATTCTTTTCTTTATTTCCCTTACCTCCTTTGTTGTACACGTTTAGATATATTGAGAAACTGCTTTTTATATTCTATCCTTCTATCCACACTCAAAAAGAGACTTTAAGTAGCCATTGCACAGCCTTCTTCAAACTCCTACTCCTCCTTTCCCCAATGCAATATCAATGCAAAGAAGTAATAATGAAAGCTCCTAGATTTGCACTTACTTCCCTTCCACTGAGATAGCAGTCACCTCTTCAATTGCTGCTGTTCCTTTCCTGGATGTCTGCTTCTGCTATGACAGGTGCATATCCTTTGCCCATTTGAGGAAGTGATGTCAGAACCCCTGGTATAAAGGAAATCATGAAGGTGGGTGGGGTGAGGGGTTTGGGGGGTGGGACCAGCCCAAGTCTTCAGAAACAATCAGGTAGCTGAGGCCTCTGGTCAGACCATTAGCACCCTTCCCCCACTCTGCACTAAAACTTTGCAGCATTACTAATTCTTTGCTACCTACTGCCACTTGCAAATCATCTGGTGGTTCCACCTCCCTTCAGATAAACACAGAAGCCCAAACAGTCTCATGTAGACATTCAATTTAAATGTAATGCAGCCTCTTAAGCTTTCTTAAAGAGCTACTGACACCTTGAAGAGAACTTTAACCAAACATAATATTTAGACAGTCAAGCTTGTTTAGTTCTGAATTTCTCATCCCCATTATTTATTACTGAGGTAATTTGCATGAAAACAGGATCTTTGCTCCTGAAGAGTTCATCTATTCCTGTTGCGTTCTCCCTACTCGAAGTCATAATGCACTGCTTGTGACATCACAGTTACTCCCATAGCAACAGATTGTGATGTCACAATAGAGAATTATGATATGAAGTAGAGAGTAAACTGTAGAGGCAGATGAACTCTAAAGGAACTCTAAGGACTAAAGATCATGTATTCATGCAGATTTCCTCAGTAATAAATAACAGGGTGGAGAAATACTGTATATAGAATATATATGGAATACGAGCAGAATTGTACTTCATTATTTAGTTTTTAAAGTTTTCTTTGAGGCATCAGCAGATCTTTAACTTATTTCTTTAAGGCTTTTCTTGAATCTGTTCTTACCAGATCTCCATGATGAGCCCAAACATCTGGTTCCTTATGTCAGAGTGTTCTGGTTACATGTGTTGTCATGTCAGCACGCTCCTATCAATGTGATATTGTGAGCACAGCTAACAGAGCTCGGTACCATACCATGCCTAAAACTTAAAATTTAAACTTAAAATAAAAATTAACAAGTTTTAATTTTGTTTTGTTTTCTCTGGATGACTTCCTGCTTTTTGGTAGCTCTTGGTGTCAGCACGATAGCATGCGGGTATCACTGATGATGCAATCATGTGGGCTCAGACAGTTCTCAGTCAATACAATGCTGTAATGTTAAACTTATACTGTAGTGTATTTATATGTTTACTGATCTTACATTTTATCAGAGTTACTGTCCGTTATTATGTTTGCTTGCGTGCATGTGCAATAAATATCTTGGGACAGTATGACATTTTAGAGGTGTGTGAGTTTCTGCCCAATGCAGCTGATGCCTTATCGGGCTCATCCCTCAGGTACCAATGAATTGGTGAGCTGTCTATGACAGCAGTTTGAGAGAAAGGACTGAACTTGAAAGAAATCTGTTACTGCAATGAGGGACTGTTTCCTCATTGCAGCGGGACCTTCCCCACCCTCGCAACTAGGCACACAGACATACCTTCTCTCTGTTGGCAGCACCGCCCTCCACACACTCCCTGGAAAGCTGACATTGGGATGCCAAATCCCCATATTGACATGTATCCCCTTCCCCCCATTAATGTGACAAACTGGGAGCCCACCCCAGTGTGCCAAAATAATTTTTTATTTAATTTTCCGACACCGGGATGCCTACTCCCAGTGTCAGATGACTCCCCCACCCGCCTGAATATTTCAAGTACCGACACTGTGGTGCCCAATCCCTGTGTCATCATGCCCCCCACACACACACACAGACACACTATTGTGGCACACTAGGAGGCCACCCCAGTGTGCCTAAATATTTTTGGTAACCTGTAAAATAAAGAAAACCATCCTTGAAGTCTTTTTTTTTCCCTGTAAACAAGAAAATGGTCCCTCGTCATCTGCCCATTCCCCCCTCCCCCAGCCTCACCTTCACCTTCCCTCTGCAGACCCACCTCCCTGCACCCCCCCTTACCTCATACTTACCTCCGGCGGTCAGGAGCAGCGATCTTCTATGGAACGGGGCACTCTTCAAAGTCGACTGGAAAACTGAAGAAATGACGGTAAGCTCTATAATGGGAGTAAATGGGGGAGAGTTCAACTTAGGTTGATATCTCAGCCATTTTTAGGAATTTTGGCCTCAGATTTTCAACATGGGGTTGGTTCTTGGGACCCCACCTCATGAACACTGTCACTGTCATTTGATTAATCCGTCCCAAAAGGTGATTTTGTGGTTGCTCCATGGAATCACATTTTGTAACTGATTAACAAAATTACAATCCCGCTGTTCATGAGGTATGGTCCCAAAAAACTCATGTTGCAAATTTGGTAAAAAAATTCCAAAAAATGATTGCTTTACAGGCATGTGTTGGTCAGTTTCTACGCACTCTCGTAACTTCAACAATTTGTCATATTTTCGCTCCAGATTTTCAACATTCCCACATTTTCAGACCTCCTTATGAACAATGCAGCCGTCATTTTTCACATCCATCCTGCCCAAAATGTGGTTTCGCACCTGTGGCACTAATAGGTGCAGTGGCTGTGTGTAATCATTTTTCAGGACTGAGTAACAAAATTATAGTGCCACTGTTCATGAGGTTGAGTCCCAAAAAGCCCATGTTGAAAATCTGGACTAAAAATACCAACAAATACCTGCAGCATTAGGGTTTCCAACTGTAATGCCTCACCCTGTTGAGACTGACAGGCGTCAGGGGTGTGACTTGGGGTCGTCGGCCATAATGTTCCTGTCATTCCACCCCCACCCTGCAGCCAGTGACAGGCATTGAGGTGTGCCTTGGGGTCTTCAGCCCTAACGTTTACCCCATTCTCCTCTACTATAACCATCTCAGCTTATTTCCTTATGGAATGGGGTGAGCACAAGGGCCGAAGACCCCAAGGCACATCGCAACACCTGTCAGTATCTGCAGGGTAGAGTGAGGTGGAATGGCATGAGCGTTATTGCTGATGACCCAAAGGCACACCCCCAAACTCCTGTCAGTCTCTTCAGGGTAGGGGTGGGGGTTGGCATTAGTTTAATACTTCATTGCCATTCCTGTTATGCATCTCTCTTATTCCTGCACTATCAATGCCAATACCAGGAAGCCAACATTCAGCATTGACAAATGCTTGTTACAGTAGCTTTAACTAATCTGCTCCTACTAAATACACAATCATGCAGTACAGTACCAATACTTGAAGATACTATGTGACACTCATTGTGGAGATAAGATTGACAAAAGGAATAGAAAACATACACTTCTCTTTAACGGGATGGTTGCTTCATGGGGATGAGAGGTCCACCATGGGGTAATCCTGATGAAGTGGTTTCTAACGAACATACTTGAAAATAAAAAAAATCATTCAACATTGGTCTCAGGCCTCCATGCCAGCTTGGATGACTAGGGCATGATATGTGGTACCAGGCCCCTTTATGGCTGCCACCAAACATTCAGTCACTTCATTACCAGTCTAGCATTGCTTGTAAAGTGCTTTGAGATACTGTGTATGAAAAGCGCTATATAAATGCTGATTCTTCTTCTTCTTCTAAATGACTCCTGGTGGCAAGTTGGAGGGGGAGCAAGTAAAGTACTATAGCAGGATCCCTTCTTGCATAGCAGAAGGCCCCTCTGCCAGCTTTCTGCATAATGGAGATATCAGAATTAAGTATAAATCTTGAGAGGATACATTCAGCCTTTGGGGAGGGAGAGAAGCTGTCTCTACCACTTGCCTACCCCCAGTCAGTAAAGGGGGAATGGGAGGTGTGTGACAGAGATAAACCTTTCAGGCTTGGCATAGGTTCCTGATAATGGGTAGAGATAGCATGGGGTTGCATGGGCAATATCTGGGTCCTCTGCCTATCAGGTCTAAATGCAAGGGCAATCTGGAGCTTAGTGAGGTGGCATCAGCATTGTGGGGGCATGGACATGTCATAGGTTAGTAGTATGCTGAATTAAAGACTGGGAACATCAGCATATCAAGCTGGCAGGGCAGGAATACTAGGGGTGGGCAAAGCCAGGTAGGTTCAGGTTTTGCTTTTGGTTTTTTCTAAATCACCCCTAGTTTTGGTTTTGGTTCTGATCCTGGATTTGGGTTCACTGCCAGTATAAGGTCAATATAATATTCACACTTTACTTCAGTTTTAAAGTACAATAATAGACTAAACAAGTAAATAATGGTGAAAGAAAGCGTCCAACATTTACACCTCACAAAGAATTGTTGTAAGTAAGGGGTACTTCAATTGCTAGAGCACTGCACCACCTCTCCAAAACAATGGCTATTGGACAGGAACCACTCAAGTACCAGAACACAATGACCCACACATCCACACACATAAACTGGTTACAAGACAGAGACTACTGAAATATCAGAACACTGCCCTCCTCAAAAAAATAAACAGTAGCCTCGGGCTACTCAAATAGCTGAGTGCTACCCACAAAAAGGCTTCATCGAGTGGCTGTTGAAATACAACAGTATTAATCTCCACCAAAAAAAAATAAACAAAACAAACAAAAAAAAAACAGGGAGTATAAGCCAGACACAACTTCAATACTCACAGCTACACCACTACACATGATTATTTCTTTTTCTGTTAATCAAGGCAACCGAAACAAACAAACAAATAAATACCTTTGTTTTTCTTGCTAGCTATCTATTTATTTCTAAAGACATCACTCTCTTCTAGGCAGTTTTTCCTCAGTATATTTTATTCATTTTTTTGTATTCCCCTAATGAACTGATGGTAAATGTTTAATGCAAGAATGCAGTCATGCCAGGTCAGCGTTGTTTAACTCCCACACATATTGTAGCATGGATTGCACATGAATCTGCATTTTCCTGGCTGCTTTCCCCTTGCCTTCTTTACCCTTGCTTTATCTTTACTCAACAGTCAGTCATAGCTTTTATTTATTCATTTACTGCCTAGCTATCCCTGCCACCATCCTTTGAGCTCCATTGAGCTCTCTGTGGTTGGTGCCAACCAGACCTATTATTGCTGTGTAGGATCATTAGCACTAAGTGGCTGTGCATCACAATGTTGTATGCACTGCAGAGGTGTATGTGCACTCTCTCACAAATTGCACAACATAAACAGTGCAAGACTGCTATGGCTGGGCACCTTTCTTGCACTGTAGGCTACATTGTGTGCTTGAACCAGGATGTGTAATCCACACGACAGGATGCTGGGGACTCGGGTCAGGAAAAAATGATGAAGCCTGATCACATGATTGAGGAAAGGGAAGGAAGCAGCAAGCCATGATGCTAGGTAAGTGGCAGGCATTGAAATGGACAGCATGACTAATTAAAAAATAACAAAAACAAAACCAAGCCAAGATCTGATACAAACATCCAAAATTTTGATTGGGTTTAAGCATAACTGATCCTCCCAAATTCTGGTCCTGAGGAAGATCACATGGTGACCAAAATGCTGGGGGAGTTTCCTGTTTGTGTCAATAGCACTGTGGTAAGTCTGTGTTTATGCTATTTTGGCTTTATTAAATCTTTAAGATTACAAGCATCAGGATAACTCATTCATGGCTGTTGATAATAGGTCTCCTAAGCCATTCCTGGCACAAGTCCCTGTCAACAGGATACCCTTGGTAGCATGGTGGATGGGGACTTCCTGTACATTAGTAAATTTTTACAGCATATTTGTTGGTTCCTGCTTATGAGTTGTGGGTGGACTTGACTGACAGAGTCCCTTCCAAACTTAAATTACAGTGTTACTGCTTCTATGTTAATCTTAATTATGATTGTCCAATTTCAAATAAATGACATGCTGTTGATGAAATACTGAAAGCAGTATTAAACCCCATTAGCTGTTTATTGCTCCAATAAATACATTATACAATATGTGGTGTATCTACACACACACACACACACACACACACACACACACACACACACATACATATATATACAGTATATATCTTCATTTCAAAAAAACATTCATTAATGCATCAATTAGGGTTCTTACTAAAGTGACAAAAGGAAACCCTAACATCCAACCCACCACCATGCAGACACTGACAGGAATTGGGGGGGTGTCTTGGGTCGTCGGCCCAAACACTCACCCCATTCCATAAGTAAATAAGCTGAAATGGGTACAGTATAGGAGAATCGGGTGAGCATTAGAGCCAATGACCCCAAGGCACACCTCCAACACCTGTCAGTGTCTGCAAGGTGGGGGGTGGAGTATTAGAGTTGGAAACCCTAAAACCCCATTTCCCTGCTTTTGCAGCTTTACTAAGAACCCTAATTGATGCATTAAATTTTTTTCCAATGAATTTCTTTACTTTTTAGGGCTCTGTGCTCCCATCCCTCCATTGATGCAGATATGTATGCAGGTGTGGAAGCACAGGGCTCTCCAAGCCCTACGCTTCCATGTACAGGACAACAGTGACCAAATTGTCAGCATCGCCATCTTATTATCCCACCTCATGTACCCCAGTACAAAAAAATTGTCAAATCCATGCTGAAACGTAATTCTGCACAACTGCAAAGCCATTCTGCACCACAGATGCAAAAACACATTTTGGGCATGATTTGAAAAATTACAGCTGTGACATACATGAGGTGGGGTAATAAGAAGGCTATGCTGAAAATCTGGGATAAAAATATTTACCATTTCCTAAGTTACGAGTGGGCATAGCGAAATTGCAACACAATGTCATGTGCATTTTTTCATATTTTGACCCCAGATTTTCAACGTAGTATTCTTATGCCCCCCCCCAATAAAACCCTTACGAAAAATGTTTAAAATCCATGCCAAAATGCCATAGTATGCCACAGGTGCAAAAACACTTTTCATACAGCATGTGAAAAATGACAGCTGTACTGTTCATGAGGTGGTGTGAAAAAATGGCTATGCTGAAAATTTGGCTTCAAAATATTAAATATTTCCAAAGTTATGCACGTGTGTAGAAAATTTTCAATGAACGCATGTTACTCAGGCATGTTTATGAATTTTTTCACTAAATTTTCAACATGGCCTTTTAGAGACCCTACCTCATGAACACTGGTGGTGAAATTTAATTTATCATGCCAGAAAGATGATTTCACACAGCAACCATGAAATAACCTTCCAGTCCTGGTTAACAAAGCCACAATAGTGTTCATGAGGTGTGGTCCCAAAAAGGCCATGTTGAAAATTTGTTGCAAAAAGTCCAAGCAATAGCAAAGTTATCAGCATAAGTTTACAACACCACTGAAATACATTATGCAACACTTACCTTGATTCTTCAGTTCGCGGTTCGGCTTTGAAGAGTGCAGGCATGTCCCAGTCCACAGAAGACAACAGTCGATGACCTCTGGTGGTAAATATAGGGCAAGGGGTTGTGGGGTGGTGGGTGCTCAATGGGAGGGTTTGGATGGGGAGGGGGATGGTGGGGACAATGAAGGACTGTTTTCTTTTTTACAGGAAAGAAAACAAAAGATGTTATGGGGTGCTGTTTTCTTTTTTACAGGTTTATAAAAATACATTTTTCGCGACAATGGGAGTGGGATCACCACTGTCCCACTCTGCCGGGGGTATACATATCTCAGGACTCTGGCAGTGGGATTCTCAGTGTCCCACATGGCTGGGAGGGGCTTCTAGTGCCAACATGGTGATTGGGCATCCCAATGTCGGCATCCTGCCGCCTGTGGAAGTAGTGCACAACTGTATATTATACTCATGTCATGCAGAGACTTAGAGGAAACAGATGCTGTGCTTTGCATTGTTACTGAGACAGGGATATTTCCAACTATCACTGCATGCCATGACTGTCAGCATACATTTCTCGCTGTGCTAAGGATATGTACTGTCACTGTGGATCAGACTCGCTCTCTGCAGCAGCCTTCGATCTGCTCCCCACTGTCGTCCTGGCCATAAGCACATTGTGCAGAGGCCACCATGTAACTGTTACTATCTTGCCACACCAAGTGACAGAAGCACAGTCCCCTGTCACACTGCCTTCAAAGGACACTGTGGCTACCACTCTTCTACCTGCGCAGCACTGTCCCAACATGTCATGTGCCTGTCCACAGACTGAAGCCACACTGCTGTTTCTCTTCTTTGTCTCCCTACATAGCACCCATGTAGACTACTGTTCCATGGTACTGCACAGCTTTTGAACTGTGAGACTAGCATGCAACCCCAAGGAGTGAGCACTGTGCAGTGATTTTCTGCTGAGCCCCTGTGTCCCATGACATGTCGACACCTGCTGCTGCACAGTTACTGTTGGAGGCGGCATGCGCCACAGCCACCACTGTGCTCCATGAAATGCCACTTCTCAGTCACTGTGAGGGCACATGTCTCCAGATAGCACAACATCTACACCACTGCTTGGGTGTGCTGCAAGCCATTGCCAGCCTACCACTACCATGTAAATGCAAGTGATGTGGACATAACAGTCACAATCTGCTGAGCAGCTGTGCACCACTGATTGATGAGGAGTGGTCACCTAAGCAATGAAGACCTACTGGCCTGTGTACTGTTATATGACAGGCTCTACTGTGCCTTGCATGGGCTGCTGACATGCCCTTGATGCACTCTTACAGATCAGCCTCTTGAACTGTTTACTGTGTGCTAATAAACAAAGGCAAAGCTGTTACAGCATCATACTGTGTTTATTCAGCATGTCGCACTTATGCTATACAACCAATTGTTATCTACTTGTGCTTCCTGTGGAAAACACACACACACACACACACACACATATACACACACGTAAGTCCACCAAAACTGTGCTGAAACAAGACATGCCACTATGTTACTCCTACTGTCCTGTTAACAGTAGAAAGTGACATATGGTCAGAGATTGCATTCTCCTTTACCCACTGTTGGATGCACAGTGTCAGTGATGTAGGTGTCAGTCCAGCTCTCTCTTTCTCTCTGTTGCTCACTCTGTCAGATCTTCATTCGGGCTCCAGTGCAGCAGTGATCACAAATATGTATTGCAATACAGCACAGGCACAGTTCTCACTCACACAATCTGTCAGTCACACAGACAGCACACAACACTGGTCATCATGTGCCAACTTCATTTACCGCTGACAGTACTCCTAGATTTCATGGATATTTCCATTGCTATCACTGCTTTACTGTGGCAGGAGGGCTCCACTGCACTCAGTCTGATATGCCAACAATGATATAGAAAAAAGCTGTGCACCTCCAATCCCATCTTCATCTGTGTGTGTCTGTCACCCTGTGCCACTCTGTCACAGTAGCAGTTGTCTCACATACTCACAGCAACTTCCTTGCACAGTACACACACCTGTGCTCTTCAGTGTTACTGTGCTAAACTGTGCTTATGCAACTACTTAGCCACAATGTGCAAAACACATCTGCCATGCTACTGACAACCCATGTTATAAAAACCCTTAAATAATACTAGACTTAGGTAAACTCCAACAGGTGTTTACCTAATTAGCAGCCAAAGAATCAGATTCTGGGGTCAGTTAGCCCCAGAAATGGTTAGAAATGTTTGTTGTAGCCACAGAGGTTTTAGTGCTGCAAGTTGTGGGCACTATTTTTGCCAAACAAGGGGGGTTCTACCACAACACTGAGTCCTTTTGCCACAATTTGAGGCAGATCCCCCCCCAATGTTTCGCAAAATAGTGTCGTGATTTATAGCAGTAAAAGCTCCATGGATAAAATAAACATATTTCTTCCCATATTTTGGGCAAACTAACCTCAGAATCAGATTCTCCAGGCCCCAATTATGTAAACACAACTGCTGGTGTTTACCATATATCAGTATTTTGTTTAATATTTTAATTACTTTGTCTCACTAACTGAAAACAAGATGGCAGAATCTCGATACTACATTCCACATCTGTGACAATAAAAACTGGTTTTGAGGCAGCAAACAGTTGTTTCACGTGGCACATCTAATTTTTCACACAGGAAATAATGAAAACAATTGAAACTTTAATAACCTTTGAACGGATTAATATTTTTTTACCAAACCTTCAAAAGGCACATCTGTGACCCAAGCCCAATATACCCTAACAATTTCAGACCAAACCCCCAAGCCATTTCTGAGAAATGGTGCGACAAAGAATTTACACAAAAATGGTAATTTACACAATTTTTAACATTCTGTATCTCTACCCCCACACATCTGACTGGAAAGAAACTTGTAAAATCCAGAGATCTTTGGCTGATGGTGCATGCAAATTTTCATGTGAATCAGTCAAACAGTTGCAAAGTTATTAAAGTGCACAATTTTGGGTTTAATATAGAAGTGACCATTGAACCCTAACTATAGTGGCACAGTGTATATATATATATATATATACACACACACACACACACACACACATACATCTATATATGTAATAGATAAACTGCTCTGAGGTGTGCAGTCATGCTCTGATATACGTATGCCTTGGTGTACATCAACCACCTAAGGTGTGCATATATCAGAGTGTGACCACACACCTCGGAGTGGTTTATCCATCTTATAAAATGTCAGAATTGTTTTGGAGGGCTGTAAAAGTGCAGGTGTGCAGTTGCGCTATGATATACGCATGGTCACATGATGGTCTTTGCCCAATGTTATTGATTCTTTGTCCTTAACCTATATATATATATATATATATATATATATATATATATATATTAGATATAGATATCTATCTATATGTATGTATGTATGTATGTGTATATATATATATATATATATATATATAGAGAGAGAGAGAGAGAGAGAGAGAGAGAGAGAGAGAGAGATAGACATAGATATATAGATACAGATATATGTGTTCCATTTTATTTCACCATAAATCATAGCAAAAACACAATGATAATTAAATGGCTATGCCTGTGGTTCCATTGATGGGAGCAACCAGCCACACCCACCCCTTTCTGGGTTATTTAAACCAACTTCTTTTAGCCTCATTCCAAAGCTCTTTTTTTCTTTGCTGCCTCAGGAGGCATTGCTGGAGCTCAGCCCCCACTGTGAATTGGTGCTGTTTTTCCTTATTGTTTTTTGGGGCTTTCTGTTTGATTTGTGCCTTCAGTGACTGTCTAGATTAGTATTGTGTCTTTTTGCCATCCTTGGCTTTAGCATCGTGCTTCCTTCATTTCTCTAGGGCAGCAGCTCATGCTGCACTCATTTACTCAGTTAACTTCTTTGCTTATTTTCAGTTTAATGTGTGGTGTGCTTACTGGTTTTTATGTCTTACTTATGGAATTCTGCTGTATTTAGCTTGTGTTTCTCATCTGTTCTACATGCTGTCCATACCAAGCCACTTGCAAACTTTCTCAGTTCCAATGCATTCATTCTTATTGATTTCTCTTGGCTCTAGCTAGACAGCTGTTCCCACTCATAGCAAGTCAGTAATTTCAGTCAGCCTTAGTTAGTTTGTCTGTTTCAGTATCAACACCAAAGTCTTTGTTTTTATGCAGCTTCCTGCTTTTCCTTCTTGTGAATGAGTTTCACCTTAGATTTTGGTCTTCGATATGCATTTATATTTTTAGTACTTTGTCATTCAGTTCCCTCACAGTTGACTCAATCACTCCTTTCAGCAATCAGCATTCAGTTAATTTCACTTATAGCAATCATTCCTTCAGCAGTCCTTATTCAGTCCATTTCAGTCTATCAAGTGTTCCTTCAGCAGTCATCATTCAATCAGTCCATTTCTGAATCCATGCTATCAGGCTGTATAAATGCACTTATACTGGCCATTATCATATTCCCCATGTCTTGCCCTCAGGTTGCTATCTCTAAGTAGGCATTCACACTTGCTTTACTTGAAGTCTGCATCATCAGGGTGTCTCTTTATGGGAAGGGGTTCTTCTCTGTAGGCCCCTCATCTCCAGTGGCACCTGCTGGCAATCCCAATGGTAATAAGGTCCATTGTTCTAGTGGAAGCTTTAGCTGTGCAGACACATGGTCAGCAGTCCATCACAATATAGTTTTTAAGACTTCAGTTGTTGAAGGTTGGAGTCCTAAGCCCACATGGGTTCCTTTATCTGTGCAGACCATGTTGACAGCACCTCTAAAAGAAATTCTCCCTGTGGCTAACTAATGTTCACCTAGTCTCATTCCATACCCCATTCCTTTTATTTCCAGTCATGATTAAGCCTCCTCATGGTCTTTAGGCTTGGTGATATCCTTTTAGCAGTTACTACTCTCTTCATTCCACATGTTGGTGGGCCTTCTTTTAAGGGAATTGTCCTTTAGCTGCAGAGATGAACCTATGATACCCCCGCCGTCTTATCCCATTAGAGGGACAGCGTGAGCATTATCCATCCAAAAATGATTCCCTGGATTGAAATTCCAAGTTAGCAAGTTGAGCTGTCTAATAAAAAGTACCCATGCTGACTAACAGGGAAGAGATCACATATCTCCAGGTAGAAGGTCACCTGGAGGCCATTGACCATCACATGGTAAGGTTCAATTTGGCCACTACATCTAAATCATCTCATTCCAAGGCAAAAATATGGGACTTCAGAGGAGCTGACTTTGATAAAATGGCCAACAGAGTTAAGCTAGCCCTGGCAAAAAGAAACATAGGTGAGGGGTACAGGCAAAGTGGGCAAGCATTAAGGATGCAATACTTGAAGCAACATCCCATTGTGTTAGACAGAAAAGGAAGTGCAAAAGATGAAGAAGGAAACCACTTTGGTTCTCAAATACAATAGCAGAAAAGATCAGAGCCAAAAGGCTGGCCTTCAGGAAATATAAGGGAACACAGCAGGATGAAGATTGGGAAGCATACCAAACTGTCCTAAGGGAAACAGGGAAGGCAGTAAGGCAGGCAAAGTCCCAAACTGAGGAAACACTAGCACGAACAGTAAAAGAAGGTGACAAGACTTTCTACAGATACATTAGTGAAAGGAGAAAGTCCAGAGGGGGCATTGCTAAGCTCAAAGGAGAAAAGGGGGCATGTGAAGAAAAGGACCCTGTAAAAGCATCTATCCTAAATAGACACTTTTGCTCAGTATTTACTGAAGAGAAGGTAGGGCAGGGCCCACAGCTCAGCACCATGGACACAGGGGGGAGGGAGGTGAGCTCTACTCCCTTCACAAATGAAAGGACCCTACAAGAGCTCGCTAAGCTCAGGGTGGACAAGGCAATGGGCCCTGATGGCATACATCCCAGGGTACTTAAAGAGCTAAGGGTGGAACTAGCAAAGCCATTAGCAGAACTGTTTAGTGAGTTTCTGAGCACAGGAGAGGTCCCAGAGACTTGAGAAGGGCTCATGTGATCCTGCTCTACAAGAGTGGTAGCAGGAAGGAGTCAGAGAACTACAGACCAGTTAGTCTTACCTCTGTAGTGGGCAAGATTATGGAGGCACTCCTTGAGGAAAGGATAGTGCAACACCTGGAATCCATAGCGGCACAGGATCCAAGACAGCATGGGTTTACAAAAGGAAAGTCCTGTCAAACTAATCTCATAGATTTCTTTGACTGGGTAACCAGAGTGGTGGACCAAGGGGGGAGCAGTTGATGTTGCCTACCTTAACTTCAGCAAAGCTTTCGACACTGTTCCACATAGAAGATTGATAAATAAGATGGGTAGGCTTGGGGTGGGTCAGAAGTTGGTCAACTGGGTGGCAAACTGGTTGATGGGCAGAAAACAGAGAGTGGTGGTAAAAGGTATACAGTCAGAAGAGATGCAAGTCACAAGTGTGGTACCTCAGGGATCAGTCCTGGGGCCAGTCCTCTTCAATATCTTCATTAGTGACATTGCAGATAGACTTGAGGGTAAGGCTTGTCTGTTTGCAGATGACACCAAGATCTGCAACAGAGTAGATGATCCAGATGGGGTGGGCAGAATGAGAAGAGATCTGGATAAACTAGCAAAATGGTCAGAAGAGTGGTAACTGGGATTTAATGCAAAGAAGTGGAAGATCATGCACATAGGGAAGAGAAACCCTAAAGCCACCTATAGGCTGGAAGGGAAGTTCCTGGCAGTCACAAAGGAAGAAAGAGACTTGGGCATCATCATCACCGATGACCTGAAATCATCCAAGCAGACCTCTAAAGCAGTAGGTAACGCTAGGGGGATGTTAGTGTGTATTAGTAGGGTAACAAGGTTGTAGAGGGAATAATCCCTCTTTACAAGACTCTGGTTAGGCCCCATCTGGAGTACTGCATGCAGTACTGAAGGCCACACCTTCACAAGGACATTAACCAAATTGAGGCAGTTCAGAGAAGGGCAACCAAAATGGTGCAGTGACTGCATCAGAAGACATATGAGGACAGATTAATGGAGCTCAATATGAATACCCTTGAGCAAATGAGGGAGAGAGGTGATATGATCGAAACATTCAAACACCTTAAGGGCATTAACAAGGTGAAAGAGTCTAACATGTTTAAATATAAGAAAAATAGCAGGACAAGAGGACACAGCATGAGATTAGAGGGAGGCCGATTAAGGGGGAATGTGAGGAAATTCTTTTTCACAGAAAGAATGGTGGATGCATGGAACAGCCTACCTCAGGAAGTGGTGGCTATGAATACAGTGCAGGGCTTCAAATAGGCATGGTATAGGCATAAGGGAGCGATACAGATGAGTATGAATAGATAGACCACTGACAGAGCAAAGGCCGATGGTACATTTATAAGGTAGAAAAAGAAATGGGCAGACTGGATGGGCCTTGCAGTCCTTATCTGCTGTCAACCTCTATATTTCTATGCTAGGAGGCTTGCCGGCCAGTTTCATGGATTCACTGAGATTTCTTCCACAGGATTTTGTTCTTGCATGAGTACCAAAGGCCATAATATGCAGTAGTTTTTATATTTAATTAACGTGTACCTTAGAGGTGAGATTTCTGCTGTGTGTTTGGGTTGGATGGTGGCTCACTTTTATCATACAGTCTTGCTATTTCCTCTCTCTATTAGAAGCCATGCTTTTGACTGCCCTCAGTTGCTACCAGTTATCAGCTGTCTATATCATTACTCCACTCAGTCGGTGTTTGCATCTCTTTCTTTTCAGTTCTTTTGGTTTTCTTCCTACGCTACTATTAGCCTAAAGGAATTATAGTCCTGTGGCACCTCTTGGGGTGAAACCCTCTTCAAGAGGGTGCCTTTGCCTTCACTGTTCCCTGACAGGGTAGCAGTCCCACAGGGGATGAAGAGTGCAAATGGCCAAAGTATAAAAAATTCAAACAAATCATACAACTACAGTAGCATTCTGACTATCAAAAATGTTGCACAAGTATTACTCTACACTTTGGTTAAGTATGCCCACTGACCCATTGTTTGACTTCCCTTAGAATGGCTACATCCTTTTAATATCACTGAAATAATCAAATCCTTTTACTGATATTACTGACATACCCTTGTGCTTATGTCAACAACTCCATTTCTTTTCATTTAATTTGGGAACAAACTATGAAGCATGGAAACAGCTTATTTGGAGAAGAATAAAAACAAAGATACAAAATGAAAGCCATATTATTAAAAAAATACTATTATAGAAAAAAAATAGAAACATCAGATTAGTGACCCACCAGTTATTCTCTACTTCTGTTAACAGAAATGTATTTACTCAGGAGACCCCAACTATGATGACATTTATTTTTCTATGTAGGGTTGGGTAGCTAGTGCATTATCCAATCTATCTGATTTTTCTGATGGCATCGAAGTTTGATATCTTTCCTTCAATATACCCATAGGTATCCATAAGATTGGACAGACCATGACATTTGATCCAGCAGTATACAGGATTGTGCCCTGAAGCTCAGAGTGAGATAATAAGTTGAAAGAAGTATTAGGAACAACTTCTCCCAGAGAGGGAGATGCATGGAGCAGCCTTCCTGAGGAGGTTGTGGGATCTAAAACTGTGGGAGAATTCAAGAATGCATGGGACAGACATAAGGCAATTCTTATGGGGGGGGGGTAGGAAGAAATAGGCTGTAGGTTAACTAGGATCTGCGGCCTATCCTGTAGGTAGGGAAATTGGCAGACTAGATGGGCCTAGCAGTCCCTATCTGCCGTCAAAGTCTATGTTTCTATGTTTCGGAGGGTAATGAATCAATGAAATAGCCTAACAGGATAGATAAAAAACATTAGCACAGTACAGGCCCTCAAGGCAAGTCTTGGCAAATTTCTGTTTAGCAAAGGGCTGAAATGTACCAGGGGTAGAATTGCCAGTAGGGTACCCCCTTTAAACTGGCACATGTCTGAACAGCATATTGTATTTATTCATTCCTGCTTATGAAGCGGGGGGGGGTGCAGATGATAGATGTGGAGTAATATCTGTGTAGACGCTTTGCTGATGTCACAAACACGTGTAAACCCAGGTCACCATTATAATCAATGGCTCCCTAACCATTTCCCTAGTTTGTTCCCTCAGCTCTAAAATATTGACTAGAACAGAACCTCCAATTAAAGAATAGCTTGAGTGGTTCAATATTGAAATTAATAGTTTGCATATAACTAATATGCAAATGTCTGCCATAACATGAAATACATGATGATGATGATGATGATGGTGATGATTATGATGAAGACAAGAATAATAATTCTTGCATTTGATCAGCAGATGGCAGGACAAAGGCAAAACTATTTCATCAGCAGTCTCACACATACATATACTTAGCACACTGTGTTTATTTGTAAACAGATTCCACAGTAAATCAGTTTTAAACATCCAGGACATATTGCTCCATTACCATTTCAATAAGTCACTGTAAGGTCCAAGTCAGATTAGTAGTGCTGTTTTTAAATGACATAAACTTGAGCACATCATAATTAGTTTTCATGCTTGGTGCTGCAGTTACTCTATATCTGGAAACAAGGTTCTCAACACCCAAAAAACAAGAACAAAAAGAAGTTTGAACAACGACATGTGTTCATGTCACATTTACCCAGACAGGTGATTCTCTAATTCTTTTTTTCTGTTCATAAGCTGTTACATTGTCCAAACTCTCAAATACATGCAGCTTCAAGGTCTTCACTGATGTGCCAAAGGCTTACTGAAAGAACATTGGGTTCTGTTGATTATACGTTTTGAAGCTACAGTACCAGGTTTCAGCTATAGATTTATGATGTCAAGGCTGGAAGAAAATCCATCTAATCCCTGACAGAAGTGTTAACTTTAAAGGCAGTCTTGTGATTCCTCAGGCCTGAAAGGATGTTTTCACTAAGTTAGGAATCTGCATTCCCAGAAAATATAACTTTAAATTTAGGTGGAAAAGGATATGTAGCCACTATTGCAGCCTTAGGGCTGTGTAGTGTCTGTCCTTTCCACCAGTCAAATTTGCAGCTCCAGCAGCATGTAGATGGCATGGATGTCCAACTCCACCCCTTAGCCCACCCCCAACATGGCCTGGTGCTGAGCTGTCCATGCAGCCAGGGGTTGGGTGCAGAGTGGGTGCACAGCTATGCTGTGGATGCATGGGGTGCCCCAAGGGGGATTAGCCTGCATACAGGGGACCTTTGCTGCATTCCATGGCACCTCTGTGGGTGTGGAGTGGCTGCACGCTGACTGATGTTGAGCTCTGAGTGTGCAGAAATAATTGCCAGGTATAGAGTTCACAGTAACAGGAAGACAGAGGGACTTCAGTTGTGGAACTCATTTTTTGTGCATTTCACAGAATTTGCCTTTTCATTCTTCAGATATTCTTTTTTTCATTAAACAGAGAAAAACTGGATACAAAACATCAAGACACTGTATGACACAGAGCGATAAAGGAACAGCCATGTAGGTCAGGTAAAGTCACTTAAAAAGTAAAATAAATGAAACTGCTAATAGAAACATAGAAACATAGAATTTGACGGCAGATAAGGACCGCTTGGCCCACCCAGTCTGCCTATTTCCCTACCTGATGGATAAGCTGCAGATCCTAGTTAACCAGCAGCCTACTTCTTCCTACCCCAACCCCCTAGAATTGTCTTATGACTGTCCCATGCATGCTTGAATTCCACCACTGTTTTTGACTCCACAACCTCCTCTGGAAGGCTGTTCCATGCATCCACAACCCTCTCTGTGAAAAAATACTTCCTTAAATTACCTCTGAGCCGCCCCCTTCTATCTTCAAATTGTGCCCCCTTGTTCTTGCACACCTCTTTTTTTGAAAGA
Source organism: Neoceratodus forsteri (assembly GCA_016271365.2). Classification (NCBI taxonomy): domain Eukaryota; kingdom Metazoa; phylum Chordata; order Ceratodontiformes; family Ceratodontidae; genus Neoceratodus; species Neoceratodus forsteri. The sequence goes on along the minus strand of JADMNL010000022.1, from coordinate 680,862,104 downwards.
TGCTACCCTCTTGGACTTTGTTGATTCCCTTGAGGTACTTGAAAGTTTCTATCATGTCCCCCCTCTCCCTCCTTTCCTCGAGGCTATACATATTTAGCTCCTTAAGTCTCACTTCATATGTCTTCGGTGCAGACCCTGCACCATTTTGGTTGCCCTCCTCTGGACAGCTTCCATCCTGTCTATGTCTTTGCGGAGATTGGGTCTCCAGAACTGCACACAGTACTCAGATGGGGTCTCACCAGCTGTCTGTACAGAGGGATAACAACTTCCTGTTTTCTACTGGTGATGCCTCTCCTATGCATCCCAGTATCTCCCCAACCCTCCTTGCTGCCCTCTCACATTGCTTGCCCACCTTTAGGTCATCTGATATGACTACCCCCAGGTCCCTTTCCATTTTTGTTGTTGTTAGTATCTCACCCCCCATTGTGTACTCTTCCCCTGGGTTTTTGTTTCCCAGGTGCATTACCTTGCACTTCTTAGCACTGAATCTAAGCTGCCATACATTTGACCATTCCTCTAACCTTGCCAAGTCCCTTCTCATCCTTTCCACCCCACCTTGTGCATCAACTCTGTTGCAGATCTTTGTGTCATCTGCAAAGAGACATACTTTTCCTTCCAGTCCCTCTGCAATGTAAACATAAAGACATTGAAGACCCGGTCTAATACTGAACCCTGTGGTACCCTGCTAACCCCTTTTCAGTGGACTCCATTTACTATTACTCTCTGTGTTCTATTCTCCAGCCAATTCTTTACCCATGCTGTCATCTTGGGACCCAGTCCCAGGCTGGCTAACTTGTATATTAATCTTTTGTGTGGGACTGTGTCAAATGCCTTGCTAAAGTCTAGGTAGGCCATGTCCACAGCCCCTCCCTGATCTACTACTTTGGTCACCCAGTCAAAGAAATCTATCAGATTTGTCTGGCATGACCTTCCCGCTGTGAATCCAAGCTGCCTTGGGTCCTGTGCCCCTCTGGCCTCTAGATACGCAACAATTCATATTCAATACCTCTGCATACTGCTATCATGAAGTCATGTGATAGAGGAACAAACATGAAGTTAGGCTCATGACTTGACAACCTATAATACCACCCCCCCCATTCAGTTTCTTTTCCTAGTTCTGGAACTTAGCAGGACACAGTGCAGCTTAATCCCTGTCTAACATACAACATTATTTAAAAGTAATTCTTGTTATTTTAATGTATGAATTTACTTTACAGTTTATTTACCCCTGTTATATAAGTGGATATGCAGCATCTCATGCCACTGAGGGCCTGCTTCTGCCAATTTCTAGAGCAGTGTGGAATGGAGCACTGAGATTTTAAGTGACTTGCCCAAAACTACACAGTAAGTATCTGGCTCTAGTGAGGTTTGAACCTGTGATGCCCTGGTTTCCAACCAGGTGCTGTAACCACTACCAAATGCTGAAGTTATACCTTTTTATTCTACTTTATGCTGCCCTTTTTCTTCTGTCTAGTAAGGCACCATTGTTTCCCCATTTCTAAAATGGTAAGTAAAATCCAGCAATATGATTGGTCAGTCACATTCCTCATACCGTATGTTAATTTTAGATAAGTATGCATGAAGGAACTTATCACAAAATAGGAGGCTCATGAATACACATAATTTGGATGCCAGAACTGGTTACTGTCTGCAGGTGGACTCGAAAGACTCATAATGTGTCTCAAGCAGCGAAAATGACAAGAAATAATTGACATATCATATGACCTCTGCAAGGTTCTGGCACTCACCCCCCCCCAAACCTGCATATTCTTCACAGGAAAGATTTCTGCCATCATTGTCTCTATAACCTCAGCAAGGTTCAGGCCCTTGAGACCACCCTCTGCATAGATGTATTTTTGTCCTGTGATTGCACGGAGGCCTTTGCATGTGTGGAGAGTTAGTTTCAAACATAAGGGGCCTCAGTGTGCACTGATGGAAGCATGTGTAGGGTTTTATGGATTGGACACTTAAATCATTTTGTAATAATGTCTCTCATATACTGTATGACATGCAACATATTAAAGGGTTTCATAAAGTGTTAATGTGCATACTGATTTTATAATGACTTCATATATAGTTAGACAATATTGCCTTTACATAACTCAGCTACAGTGCATCTCACTCAGTAACTTCTCACAGATTGATGGAATTTGAACAAGAGAAATGATTATCCTCCTGTCCTTTTGGGACCGTTAACTTCTACCCGGAAAAGTGCCAGAGATGGACAGTATTTCCTTAACAAACAATCTCAATCAAAGGACATACTTTCTAACAATTCTGCCCCAACAGCAATGCCATAAAGCATTGTTAGAATATACAGTGTAGCGGCAAAGTGCCCACCAGTCACATGGTAAGTCCAAGCTCACGTCTCTAGCCAAGATAGTGGTCTGGGAGAAGTAAAAAGCTTGGTTGCAGCCCAGTCCCAGGGGATGAAGGGAGGGCTGCACTCACTGTCACATGCCTCCAAAAGTGTAGTTATAAGACAGGAATGTAAATCCAACCCAGAAGCTAGAGTGCTACCAACTGACCAACTGTTTACATTTAACTTGAATTTGCATTCATCTCTAATTTCACTGTTTACTTTCAATAAGAAAACCTCCACTTAGAGACCAACATTTATCATGAAGCAGTTAGTTTACCAATACCTTCTTTTGAGCGGTACAGGATTTCAATAATTTCTGCTGGGTACAGTTTATAATAGATGTATGCTTCACTTGGGGGTTTACATCATCTTTGATATAATAGGAAGGAATTACAGTCATCATAAGATGACTCTTCAGAGGAAATAAACCACTACTTGTCTCCTCGAGAGCAAATATATGTCCTCTGGAAATAGTTGACTGAAGGGTAGAGTAACCCTAAGTAGGAAGACTTGCTTTTTGCTATGAGCTTTAAGCAAATTAATCTGTCTTGACAGATATATATACAGAACACGTAAATGTTGACTGCTTATAGGAAATAAACAGTGAAGTGACTGAGTTCACAACCTTCAAGCAATGAGGAAATGCAGACCCAGATGTCACAAGTTGTTTGTCTATTGTACATATCTGGTTATGCATTATACATTATTTCTATTAGGCATGTTTCTATTTTGTCAAAGTTTGGAATTAGTCAAATCAGCAACTATCATCTGCTCTCCTCTTCTGAAATGACTAGTGAGCAATTAGATGTGGTTAAAGGACACAAAAACTCTAGCTAAGAGTGCATCAGGAACAAGGCCTAGTTTGATTTGAAAATTAAAACAGTAGCCAACTCATCTGACTTTATAATCAGGCCTTGGAGGTGTATTTTAATCTGTATATGATAACAGTTTGTCAACTAACATTATTTACAACTGTTCCTTACCATTGCAATTAATTCGTTGTGTGCCAAATGTCACTTTAAATTATTAGTGTTAATCAATATCAACATTGATAAAAACGAACTGCAGCACTTGGCTCTGAGTGACTCAGCTGATCTTATAATCCTTAAAGTCAAGTCAGCTGCTATGCTGAGGCATGGGTGAAATTGACCGTCAAGAAGTTGATCCTGCTGGTTGGTGCAGTGGTATCACTACTGTTCATGTTGCCTGTGACCCGGGTGGGGGGGGATTGAGCATCCCAGAGAATGCTCTCCTCCTCCTCCAGGGAGGGTAGGGTGTCACCCTCACAGCAGTACTGCCACCTGGGTGATGACAAGTGACAGTGTAGTTAAGGGCATTGTGGGAGGGCCAGATGCAGGTCAGATTTTTGGTACAGTAGCAAGCCTGGCATTCACATGCCTTGGGGACCTCCCTAGCATGCCTGCATTGGAGGGGATAGGGAGAAACGGAGAAACAGAGAAAAAGAAGGACCCACTGCTCAAAGGGTGATGGACCTGGTGGATCAAAAATGTCTGGTCCTGGCCCCCACAGTTTGCTGCCTGATGAACACAAAGCAGTTTGGGGAGTACATCCCCTCTACCTGCCCAAGGGGGCACAATGGAAGCAGTGTGTAGGTAGGGGACTGATGGGATGGACAGGGCCCAGCATAGCCAAGGCACTTTGGGGCTTTCAGAGAGAGTTTGGGCAGTGGAGTGTAGGGGCATAAACAAAGAATTAAAAAAAAATAAAAAAGAAGTTGAACTTGTTTACTTTACTGATGCATGTATAGATTTTGAAGTTGCTTTAGTATGAATACCTCACAGCAGTGGCATGGTGACAAACAACAACTCTGAGTGTAATTGAAGCAGAAAATCTGACACTAAAAGTTTCAAACTACAATGGTAGTTGCACATTATCTTTCAGTTCATGTCAGGCTTGTTGTGAAAAACAAACAAATAATATTAACAGAAATATGTACTGGGGGGAAGCTGCAACACTGTGACTCCAGTTTTGTGTTGATTATACTCCCTTTCAGCCCTTTGAAGAGGTTGACTTCTGTTTTCCTAGTCTTTCATCCTATTCTGGACTACCTGTGCATTATTAACAACTGGGTATGAAACCTGTGTCAGTTATTAGGGATGCAAAGACAGTAGGATGACAAAACAAACATACTTCTACAATAAATGTCACTACCTGGAACATTAATTGGCTACAAAATGTAAAGGCATGCAAACAGATTCAGATGCACAGACCTACACCTGCCCTCTATAATATAGTGCAGAAATTGAAATGGAAACTCATTGCAGTGATCAGTGCCCAGATAGAAAGGGCTATCATCTGAGGGCAGGAGAGCAGTTATTGTGATGGTGACAGAGGAGGAAAGATATTAGCATGGCAATAGAAAAGATGGGAAGAAGAAAGGGTGATTGCCCAACTTACAGATGAGAAAGGTATCCTGGTAACAGACCAAAAAGGGCTGCGGAGACATGTATTGCCTTCTGTACTAAATCGTACTCTTCAGAAGTCTCTCCAACCCAGAAAAATCCAGAACAATCTAGCAATTTCTTTCAAAAGACAGGGATTACCTCCATTCTCACATAGGCAGCTAAGACACTAGACCAGCCACTAAATGAGCAGGAGTTCCTCATGGTAACCTGAAATTTATAGGGGAGAAGGCCCTGGAGCTTGATGGCATGCTGATAGACTTCATCAGTACCCTTATCTCACATCTAGCTGAACCACTACAGGATATGCTTGAAGAAAACACTCCAGCAGGGTGTACTGCCCCCACTACATGGTCCGCTATCATCACTGTGCTTACCAAACAGGATCCCACCCTTAGCGTATCTTAACACCCAATATGTCTGCTAACTGTAGACTACAAAATAGTTGCATCATCATTAGAAACCTAATTGCCACAGACTATTCAACAAGATCAAGGGGGCTTTGTGCAAGGCAGGCATGGGAAGCACAATAGCTGGAGAACCCTAAATATTATCCATAAATGGCCAAAGAATACCAGAAGCAGAGAAAGCATTCAACCATGCAGAGTGGGAGTACATGTTTGCTAGCTGATGGAGTTTGTTCTTGTGCAACAGCTGCTGGGGTGGATTAGAACTCTGTACACCTCACCAACTGTTCAAATTTTAATGAATGGCTCTCTTAACTCACCCTTTTACTTTAGCAGGGGGCCACATCAGGGCTACCCTTTCTTTCCACTGTTGTATGTGTTAACTTTAGAACCTCTTGCTACAGTAACTCAAGAGTCACTCAATGATAAAGGGGGCAAGGGGAGTAGAACAAGTCCTTGTCACAGATGACTGGGACTCCTAAATGTCCAGGCCCTTCTAAATAAATATGTCTCATCGCCCAGACATCAGCCAGAAGTCTATGGCATTATATGTCAAATCAAATCAAATCAAATCAAAATGTATTTCCAAAGCACTTTTCAAAAACCAAAGCACATTTACAACATAAAACAAACATTTAGTCAGATAAAACATATAAGAATAAAAAGGCAGCAGTAATAAAACTAGTAGATACAATTAAATACTTAGATGTCATGATCTCAGATAGGCTGAGTCAACTGGTTTAAAGGAATTATAGACCCCTACTTAACACTGTCTCTGATGATTGAAATAGATGGAGGGATATCCCACTTTTACTAAGCAGAATAAATGTAGTAAAAATTACCCTCCTTCCCAAATGCTGGTATGTATTCCAGTCCTTCCCTATGCACTTCCCAAGTAATTTTTTAAACAGCTGGACTCCTTATTACATACATTTCTTTAGAGGGGAAAAAGTGGCCATATCAATAGAGCCATACTTCAACTACCCCCTGAGACGGTGGGAGGGCTGCCAAACTTCCATCTATACTACTGGGCTACTTAATAGTCTGTTGCCCCAAAAGTGGGATTCCCCATTCAGGTATGAATGGCACTGGAAAAGGAAGCAGTGGGTAAGGATCTGAGAAGGAACGTGTTATCCCTGCCATGGCCACTTTACAATTTAGAGAATGTGGCAACTCCTTCACCAAGAACCTGTTTTTTTTTTCTTTCCTTTATTCACCTACACCCCCAGGCATCCTTCAGGAGTACCCATTCGGAATTCACCTACTCCCAGCCTAAACCCCAGCATCTCCCATGATCCCCTCCCCCGAATGACCACAGGTAGGCTCAACCCCCTGTACCCTCTACTGGGCTGATTCTGCCCTCCCTTGGTGACTGGCTCCTAAGTATGAAGTGCCTTACCTGTTGTCAACGGGTCGGCCAAGGAGGGAGAGCCGGGCACAACTGGGCTGGCATTTTGTGATGTGGGTAATTCCCCCGGGACCAACGTCATCTCACCGATGGTGTAGGAGGCTTTTTCTTCTTTCTTTCCCCTCTCGAGTGGGCGTGCAATGGCGTCAGTACACAGTCTATCATCATAGATGCCTGCCACATTCGTCCCCCAGTTTTTAGGTCCCACATATGTAGTACCCCCTGGTCTCCACTGGGGGCTACTAATATGCTAGGAAACCCATGGATCCCTCCCCAGGAGAGGAGAGCAGTCCTCCAGATGCTCAATCCATCTCCCTCCCCTGCTGACCCCCAGCGCCCGGGCTTGCTCCTGAACCCGGGTCACCGGTGCAGCATGAGGTGTGGCTTCCAGTGCCTCAACCCTCAGTGCCAGTGGGCCAGCACCAGGAGCTTGGTTGAAGTATGGGTACTAGCCAGTACATTTTTACAAGTACCTGATCTCTTTCTATACTGTATTCAGTGCTATCTAAAAACCCCTCTAAATTATTCAGTGTTTCTCCATAGTGGTCTTAGAAGAAAGACCTGCAACATCTGACGCAGTTGCATGACAGAGAAGACTCCAGTCTCTTCATAAGTTAAAGAAGGAATGGGACTTAGAGCCTGAAGTCCTGTTTATTTATTTACAGGTGAAACCGAGATTATGAGGGCTGTCTCCTTCTCTCTTGGGAGGTCCCAGTCCCTCACCTCTAAAAGAAAAACTCCATAGACCACAACACTGATCAGAACCACTATCAGTATATTACAAAATGTTTTAGGGGAACCCTGCCCCCCCCCAACACAGCTAAGAATTCTGGCCTGATTGGGGGGGGGACTTTAGAATGTAGATTACTCAAAATCTGGGAGAGGCTATTAAGCATCAACAACTGATCTTGGAGTAATAAACACAGTCAAATTCAGCATAACTTCAAATGTATAAGACATATATCTCTCCTCAAAGGCTGCACAGTGTTAACCCAGAAACAAACAATAGAATGTCCTAAATGCAAGATGGAGGAGGGATCTTTTATTCATAAGATCCTGTTCTGCCAAAATATTATCTCCTTCTAGTGAGGAATACACAAGATAATGGCTTGAGTATTGGGGTACAGGCCTCCCAAATCTCTTCTGAGCTTTTATTGGGGGTGGACCACACCAGGCATCTATTCAAGTAGGCTCTTCCCTGTTGGTGTATATCCCTTTTAAATGCCAAAGTCTATAGCTGAATACTGGCTCTCAAAGAGCCCAACTATGATACATCCCTGGACTAACAACTTATAGACTTGTCCAAAAATGGAGCAGGCCTGTCCCAGAAATTTACAATTATGTGGGACAAGTTACTTGCAGCAATAAAAAATGGCTCCCTGGTCCCAGCTGAATTCCCCTCATCAGGGAGAGAAGGCGATATAGCTCACATAGAGGCAGATTTAGTCCACCGAACATTGTGTGTGCTTTAAATATGAGTTTTAATATTAATTTCTTTTTCCTGTAAGTGGCTGGTTATCTTTCTGCACGTGTATTGTGATTCCACCTTTCTTTGAGTATACCTATATTCCAAGCCATTACCTTAATAATTTAATATACTCATACCAAAGCTGTGGTAGTATAGAGTACACCTCGTTCCTCATGCATTGTAATGTCTGACATTATGAAATGTTATATATTCTCTATAATCTGTTAATACATTTGGCCATGTTATGTTTGTGAACCATCAATAAACACATTAAAAAAAACTGACTACTAATTATGCTGCTAAGGAATTCACTGGTGTATTAGGGAAAGCCTCCAGCACTCAATGTTGGCCGTGGTACTACTAAAGTTAATGTGGACAACACAAAGGTTACAAGCTCAGACATACAGCTTAAAATCCACCCAAGCAAAGTTCTAATAAATGGAACAACTTCTAACTGGTTCAATTCATCTTAATTCCCATGCAGTTTATAAAAAGAAAACAATTCAGTTCATAGGATGAAGGAAAATATATATAAAAGAAATTCAATGTGTTTATCTATCTACTAATATTGTGATCTAATTCTGAATACTCCGTATTCTGAATATGTGCTTTGGGTCATGTAAACATGACTATTCCAAATGTGAGGGCAGTATTATATTCTGACTACTAGTATTTCAGATAACGCGGCTGGGATACTTCAATAATATTCCAAACACTAGTGGAATAGTTGGTCCCTGTAAATATAGCATGTTGAATGTTCGAAACAATGCCTCCAGTTATTTTCAAAACAGTGTACTAAACATACCCAACGTCAAGCTTTTTCTGTGTGCTGAGTTATGTGTAAGAGCAGAATACTAGCTAGACTATATATTCCAGTTGAGGTAAACACATTATTCAGAATATTTATTTAGAATACTCAGTATTTGGAAAACTGAGGTATTCAGCATACTAAGGCCATGCAACTGCCCTCACTGATTAACAAGAAACAGCTGCAACTAATAATGGCTGCTCTAACATATTCTTATAAAGTATACAAGATGAGCTGGAATGTTCATACATGAGTTCAGAAAACTCCATAGGACATCTACCCTCCTGTTTACTCTCATTGATGGTCTTTAGCAGGCCATGAAAAAATATATGCGATAGGTGTTATGTTTTTAGACATTTCTAAAGTTTTTGATCTTGTCAATCACCAACTGTTGCTTCTTAATGTTGAAGACTTGAGTTTTGATCACTCAGTCCTATCTTGTTCCATGACTACCTAATCAATGACACCCAGATTGTCAGAATAAATGGTACCCCATCTTCCCCCCAGCTGTCAAACATTGTGACCACAAGGGTCAATCATTAGCCCCAAACTATTCACCCTATTTATCAATGCCTTACTTACAATATGAAATCCAATCGTAGAAATGAAAGCAAAAGTGTGGCTCTTAGTGGGATTTGAACCCAGGACCTCAGCAATCCATGCTTTCACTCTTAACCAACTGAGCTATGAGTGTTCAGCCAGTTAAGGTCCCTGCGTTTTCCTATGTGAATCACACGCACATACATTCCTTTCTGGTGTTGCAATGAGCAACCAGGAAGTCTTTTTACACACTCAAATAACTCCTCCTCTATCTCTCCCATGTGCAGTATATGCCACTGCAAGGCACATTTAGAAATCCAATTATAAAAATGAAAGGAAAAGTGTGACTGTCTCTGGGATTTGAATCCATTATCTCAGCAATCCGTGCTTTAGCTCTTAATCAACTGAGCTATGAGAGTTCAGCCAATTAAGGCCCCTGAATTTCCCCATGTGAATCACACAAACATTCCTTTCTGATGTTGCAATGAGCAACGAGGAAGTCTTTTTACAGACTCAAATAACTGCTCCTCAATCTCTCCTAAAACAATACTTACAATATGCAAGCTTTCCAGAGTCCTGTTGTGTGCTGATGATGTAGTAATATACTCAGAGGCTAGTAGTGGCGATGAAATAAATTCAGAACTATATTCTGATCTTCATCTCTTTCAAACTTTTTTTTTTTTAAATCAGTAGTCTCTTGCTTACTAAAATTTGGCTACAAGCTGGTCCTTAAGCAAAAAGGTGATCCCTGCCTGGTTACTTCTGACATTACCCCAATATGTGTGAATAGCTTTGAATACTGGGGGCACATCTCAACTCCTCTCTCTCTCTCTCTCTCTCAACCTGAACATATTAACATTATCACGAAAACATTCCACCAGAAATTTGTATTGTATAGTGAGTCAGGAACTCTCTGGCTCCTGAAGCCAGAGTCAGTACTGTGCATCAGACACTTCTTCCCCTGTTATAATATGGGTTCCTCATCTAAGATCTGACTCCAGCCTCTGAGCTCTGAGGGAAATCAGTATTACAAAACGGTATTGAGTGATTTGCAGTGGTGGCAGACTTCTGAACATACCATCGTCTCCCACACTCCACACTCAGCTGCTATTGCTGCTCTCTTGCTCACAAGACAATGTCATATGTGTGCCTGTTCCTCTAAGCCTCCCACTGGACACCCCCTACTAGAACCAGATTTCTTTATTCCACTGATACCAGTGTGCTGAATGTTCCACAGGATAAGATGGCAAATGTGTGAAAAGACTTTGGTTTCATGGCCTCAGATATTTGGAATTCCTTACCACCTCACATTTGAACTATAAAATCCCATGTTACCTTCAAATCAAAGCTTAAGGAACATGCATCTGCGTGGCATATATATATATATATATATATATATATATATATATATTTATACAATGGGGTGAGAGCTATTCCAGTGCAATAAATTAAGATATTCTCACTGCAGTGAGATAAATGCTCACTGCGGTGAGATAAATGCTGATGACATCAGTGGAGTGAGATATATTCTGCTGATGTCACTCACTCACTCACTCAAGCTAGCATTCCAAATGAAAGTGCTTCAAAAATCAGTTTGTGTGTCTTACTGAAGCCTGCAAATCACCTGCAAATCACTCAGTTAGCATTGCAAAACACTTACCTGTATCCCAAAGTTTCCAACACTCCTAGGCCATTTCTGTGCTAATCTCAGCATAAAAGCAACCTGAATTCAAATGAAACTCATTTACAAAGCAGTTTCTTTCTCACTGCAAGCTGCAACTACAGAAACACATATAACATAGAAAAACACACTTACCTGTGTTCCAAAGTTTCCAAAACTCCTAACCCATATCTGTGGTAAACTCAGCTTCAAAAAAAAAAATAAATAAATTCAAATGAAACTCATTTACAAAGCAATTTCTTTCTCACTGCAAGCTACAACTAACATATATAGCATAGAAAAACACACTTACCTGTGTTCCAAAGTTGCCAAACTTCTAATCCATTTCTGTGGTAAACTCAGCTTCAAAAGAAACTAAATTCAAATGAAACTCATTTACAAAGCAGTTTCTTTCTCACTACAAGCTGCAACTAACACAATTAGCACAGCCAAACACAATCACCTGTGTTCCACAGTGCTTCTAACAATCACAGCCCATTGAGAAACACTCCCACACTCTCAGACCACAGACAAACACTGCTTTCAGTATAACCTAGATCTTGGAGTAATGAGCTCTGAACAAACTTGATACAGTCTGCAGACCAGACCTGGGTTTGTGTCTCACAGCCTCCATTTGCATACTGTGTAAATCTGAACAAATTACTTAACTTCCCAGTACTCCTAAAAAACTCACCTACCTACCAAAAATTAGTTACTAAAGACTAAAACTAAAAAAAAAGCACATAGATGCAGGGGGAAAAAAGATACAGCAAAACATGACACTTCATACACTCTCACCCCATTTGTATAAATAGCACACATGATGTGCAGATCGTGAGATATGGGAAATATTCTCACTCCTGCAGAGTGAGCTGTGCATTCTCACTTGTGCCTTCGTGCCACTCGTGAGAATACAGAGCTCACTCTGCAGGAGTGAGAATATTCCATATCTCCTCCTGCCATCATGTATCCCTATTATATATATATATATATGTATATATGTAATATATATATATATATATATATATATATATATATATATATATATATATATATATATATATATATATTTATAACATGGGGTAGGGAAAGCAAAGTTGTAATTGCACCTGACTGTTCATTAATTAAGCAATAAGGCATGACAGGGTGTGTGTTATTGTGTAATAATGTCACTCCTGGGGTGTGTTGAAGCATGGAGGTGAAGCAGTGCTTCCTTCTAGGAGTGACATGTCTTCATAATAACACACACCTGAAGATGCCTAATTACTATTATACAATGGCTTGTTGTGAAAAAATAAAAAATAGTTTTAAGAAGTGTGTTTTTTTTTTTACTTTTCTATTCCTTTTTTCCCCTGTGGGAGGCATATATGGTGAAACAAGGAAAAGTAGTCCCCAGTAGATGGTGTTGATGCTGCATGCTCCCCAGCCCCCTGTATATTTCTCATAGGTGCTGAGCGTTTATTTTTGTATAGATGTCTCTGTCACCCCCCCCCGTGAAACTCACACAATTATTGTGTCCATATAGTTTAGTTCTGCTGGTTTCTGTGACCCTTCCAATAGCGAGCAAAGAAGGGAGCATGCGCTGAGGCAGTCACGAACAGTGAACGGCATTTTGAAACTAAAGCCATGTCACCGCTCGTACTGCTCATCTCTTCGATTTACAATCAGCAGTTGTTTGTTTGTCCTTCTGGTTCTCCCGGTACTACTGGCACATACCGGGAGAAGATCCGTAACAGTTGTGATAGCAAGCAGAGAAGGGAGCATGTGATGAGGCAGTCACGAACAGTGAATGGCATTTTGAAACTAAAGCCATGTCACCGCTCACACCACTCGTCTCTTAGATTTAGAAGCAGCAGTTGTTTGTTTCATTAAGTGAAGGAGTGAGGTAGGCAGAGAACGTGTGTTTGGTTGGGGTGGCGAGCTGGTCTAAGCTGTGACAGCTTCCCGGACTGTCGGTGGCTTGCGTGGGCAGGGAGGGATTTTTCACTGCTGTCCGATCACTTGTGTGCCTGGACCTAATACAGTGATGTTATAGCTTAATATCATCACTGTCCAAGGCACACACTGACCAATCAGAGAACAGAATTTTTTCTTGCCATTGTATAATCCCTGTTAACGCACAGTTAGGGTGAAGTGGTTACACAGATTCTGAATCGGTGGGCACAGTGGATCTTGTTTTGTGCCCAGTGGCAGAAATCTGAAAAGCAGCCATGTGTAATGGGCTGCCTAGCAAGTGGTAATAGGCTCCCCAGCCAGCAGACTTGCCGATCTCCACCTATCGCACAGTGAATGGAGACAGAGAGTACTGTTGTCCTGCAGTGTCATTCACCCCATATGTGTCATTGTGCCCATTGTATTGTCTTTTCCACCCATGCACCCCACAGATCACTGCCTACCACATGTAAATTGGGAAGAGGCACCCCCCCACACCTGAAACAGAGACCTACAGTTGGAATGCAGGTAACTTGGCTACCACTGTCTGGTAACTGTAGCATATTGAGTGAGAGAGAGATAGAGGTGTTTCTGTTCACCCTCCTATTGCCTGTCGCTGTCTGTGTCTTTCCCTGTTTATAGTGGGAATGTGATCCTGTGACACAGCAGAGTCAGTGGGACAGCCCTCTCTCTGCAGTACACTCCTCGCACTGTGAGAAAGAGAGATAGAGAGACGGAAACAGAGACAGAGACAGACAGAGACACCAGGAGTAGACAGATGTAATTGGACCCATGCGGCAGTGTTTGTTCTCTCTCTCTCTCTCTCTGTATCTCTTTCTGTATTAGAGCCATGCAGCACTCTGTATTTCTCTCTTTCTCTCTCTCCTGGTATCTGTTTCTGTATTCACTTGCAAAGCGAGCAGTCCCCCTCCACATTCAGCTGATGCTCCGAGCCTCTCCCCCCCAACGTCCAGGCACTGGCCACCTGCATGGAGCTGTGCAGACAGACAGTGAGCACAACAGACAGCACAGCAACTGTCACTGTGAAATGCTGCACTGTTCTGTCACTTTACCCACTGCCGTGCTGTTTTTGAGAGAGTGAGTGAGAGAGAGAGAGAGAGCTTCTGTGTGGAGAGAGAGCAGCTAAATGTGGTCTTCTTCTGTAGGTTATCAGTGTGTGACAAGGAGAGAGTGATCAAGCTGCATGAAGACACATGCAGAGACACATACAGCATTAAATCAAAGTTGCTGCACTCTCCTGTGTGTGAGTCTCTCCATGCATTTAGTAATGTGGGCTTTCCCTTCCTGCTGTGATGTGGTTAATGTGAAGGAACTACTTCGTGTGGGGGAAGAATACTTACCAAAATGCACATTGTTTTTGCAAGTTACATTACTTTCTATGGATTAATTAACATGGGGATCACCCCATGTTATAAGTGCAATAACCCACTCCAGGGTGTGCTGTTATTGAGGATTAACGCACACCCGGGTGTGGTGATGGCACTCGGCCTGTGGCCATATGCCTCTAACATACCTGGATGTACGTTATTCCCCAATAACAGCACACCCTATTGTCATGGGTTATTGCTTAAATATATATATATATATATATATATATATATAGATATATATATATATATTTATATATATATATATATACACACACACACACACACACACACACACTAACACAACATTTATTTTTATTCAGACTCTTTGAAGATGTTGCTAAACCTTTCTGGCAAGTGGAAACATGGAGCAGAAAATCCTAGGAGCCTGCAGTGTGTAGTGCATTACCCTGCCTTAACAACCAGAGGGTCTGATTCTAGAAAGCATACGCCAATGCGCAATGCAGATGTACCAATGTTCAGCAAATGCGCCAAATGCAATTCTACATTGCGAGATGCACATTGATGCAATGCAGTACGCCAATGGTGACTTAAGCCACAGTTGCGACAAACCCACAGGTACACCATTGTGCAACTGAATATGCACCAAGAAAATGGAAGAGAAACACCAGGGAGGGATTCTAGAAGCTGCAGTGCTAGAACTTACACCAAGACCAGCCAGCGCAACATAAACCAGGTGGGAGCAGGTGTAACTTAAACAGCATAGAAAAGAGCAGGGACAGACAGGCCAGACACACAGCAACACACCATGGGAGATAAGACAGAGAGTGTCCAAGGAAGGCAGGCACACAGGGGCAGTGTGGCACAGGGTACAAAGGGTGCACATAGGCCACAGGCACAATGCAGGGATGATGGTGCCACCAGGCACAATGACCCTGCCATGGCCACTGATACATGTAAACAGTGGAACCACGACAGGGACACAGACCAGTGAACAAATGGTGGTGAGAAAACCAACGTCCATGCCAGTGGTGCCACCCGCAGGAAACAATGGCACCCCGAGGTAGAAGGGCGCAGCACAGGCACCTTGCCACCACACAGCTGGGAGGTACAATCTGAGGTGGCATGGACACCATAGCATGCATGGTGACCCGCAGCACCCAGGACTCCATGCAGATGTGGCCTGGGGACAGTGGCCTGGGCTGTGAGCAGCACAAATGGCACACCGACCTGATGCACAGGGAGGGAACACATGGGATAGTAGGCACTACCACCAGTGTGCACCCCTGCACATAGCGACAGACAGACACACACACACACACACACAGTCATGCATACCTAGAACAGACACAGAGACACAGTGTGTATGGCAAAAGGTTTAATGTACAAAACAGGACAGGGGTACAGGGTAACAATGAAAGGGGGATGAATAACAGGCAACTGCAATGAACAGTAACAAAACAGTAAACCCAAACAGCTACCCACAACAACCCCGAACACCAACCCGCACCCACGTACAACCCAACACAGGCCAAACAACAAAAACGCAATCCCACCCACAAAACCAACAGCAATAAGAAGACCCACCCACCCAATGAAAACCCATAACACCCATATGTACAGACCCACCAATACCAACCACCCCTATATACAAGCCCACCCACACAGAAAACCCCACCCGCATCCAGCAGTAATGGACACATGGGAACTAGGTCCACCATAGTTCATTGAGGAGGGCACTCTCCGACCCATAGAGGCACCCAGTATTTTGCAAGATGGATGTCACCAGTACCTCAAGGTGCTCCCGGTCCAGGCCTCCACCCTGCACAGGTTCAGCAGCAGGTCCCTCAGCTGCAACAGGCAATGCCTCCCCCTGCTGCAACCCCAGCATGGCTGCCTCCTTCCATGGACCAGTGTCCCCTGCTGCAAGGACAGCACTGCATGACGCAGTGTCCAGCAGTGGGGCATCCTCACCTGCCCTTGCTACGATGTCCACATCAGCAGGTCCAGTAGGTGGTGCAGCCATGGCCCCATCCCCTTTTGATGATATTGTGCACTCTGTGTCCAGGCTGTGTGGCTGTGGCTGTTCCAGCCCATTTCCCACCATCAGTGGGGTCCCCCTGTTCTGGCTGTGTGTCCAACATGGCCAGGTCCCCTTTGGATGCCACCACTATGGAAGAGGTAGAGAAGGAGGAGGAGGAGGAGGTTGGTGGCAGCACCCTGGCCCTCTGCTGCCTGTGCTGCATGCACAGCCATTACTCTACCGCATCGCAGGTCTTCACGTCTGCCATAGCCCTCAGCATGTCCCTCTGCCAAAGAGGCAGCCTGCTATGGACACCTGTAGGGATGTAAAAGATGCAGTCAGTGCCGGGCCCATACGGGGGGCACACACACATAGGCAAGCTATGTGAGGGTGCAGCACATGCCACAATGTGGCCGCCAGCCATGACCGTTGCACAGGGGACCAAGCTATGTACTTACCTGACCTCCAGTGAAGCACCTCCTGCCTGAGGCCAGCGATGCAGCTCTGCTGCATGCTGTGGGTTGCGCCAGTGGAACCTGTGGGGTGAAGGGACAAGTAAGTGTGTTGGAGGCACCATGCACCATGGCCACCATGCCAGCACTGCTGCAAAAGACAAACAGCTGTAGGATTACATACCAACACCGGGGTCCTGCCCAGACTGCATGTCCGCGTCCCTGCAGCAGGACATGCTGAGCATCCGCTGCAGGATCCCAGCCTCCTTCCATGACAGGTCCTGCCAGTGGTGTGTCAGCTGGTGGATGGTCTGGCGTGTCCCTGTTGTCTCCTCCATGTGTGTACAGATGGCTGTCCATGCCCACTCCCGCTCTGCAGCACTGCTCCTCCAGCTCCCAGGTGGCAGCAGAGTCCTACCCCACTGCTGAACGCAGTTCACCAGCAGCGCTATCTCATGGGATGTAAAATTAGGGGCACACCTGCTTAGGCTTAGGGATGACCCAGAAGACATAATGGCCAGTTGTCTGTGTGGCACCTGTAACAGGGGAAGGAATGGCACATGCATCACTACAGAATGTCACCATGGCTGTGCAGTCCACCCCCACCCACCTTGTGCAACACCGGATACCGGCCATGGGACATGAGTCAGTGTCAGGCCACAGGTCTGCAACTGTGGCTCACAACCTCAGTTGGTTCCCCCATGCCAATGCCATGCATAGCATGAGGTGTGTAAAGGTCAATCTGTGCCATGTAGGGGCCAGGCACACATTGCTGCACACAGTGACCACAGTGCACCAACATGGTGCCCGTCCCCTGCAGAGGCATATCGCGTCCCGATCCTGCATGGTGTGGGCATGGAGTACCACATGCAGCCCTTCCATACGTCTGCATCACCACCCCCATGCAGAGCTGCATGCGGCCACAACCACCAGGTGCCCAAGAGGCAGACACAAACCCAACCGTGGGCTCCAACATGGTAAATGACAGTTTCTTACCTGTACTGTGCACCGTGGTGTCTGGAGTGGGTGGCACAGATGGTTCTGGAGCACACCTGGATGGAGAAAGAGCAGGGCAACATAAGCCTGTGGCACAGTCGGTGACCCCCAGAGCAGTTGCGGTGTGACAGTGTGTACCTACCTGGACCTGTGCGGTTGTGCTGATTCCTACACAGTGGAGAGAGAACAACAATATCAGGTACACAATGCTGTACAGGGATTGGTAATGTGCACGTTGAGCAATGTCATATACTCACCGAAGACTGCTATGGTCTGCCATGGAGCTAGGGAGGGAATGGACATGGGTTAGTTCACAACAGTAAGTTCCACTGTGGCCAGCTGCCTGTGGGTGCTGCAATCCCCCCCCACTGTATCCATCCCACAGACATACACCCGCATATGGCCCAGGACGGCCAGTAGGACACCCTGCTGTGACCGACCCTGCACAGGTTGGATGTGGTCAGGTGCATACCCAACAGGCATAACATGCAGGTCGTGGTACAGGGACAGTGGTACACAACCAGCTGGGCAGGCAACTGTGCACCTGTGTGTTTGGCACAGGCGATGACATGTGTAGGCCCCCCTTGCACAGTCTGAGGTGATGTCTGGCGGCACCCGACCCGTGCCATGCAGGACGGCTGAGACATGGGCAGCCACATGCTGCACACAGGCATGGATGGCACTACAAGGTTGGACATAGCATCATGACTGGATACGGCATACAGGCCAGCATGTTGACCAGCCCACCAATGCAGTGACACACCCCCACCAAACAGACATACATCCCTGTTGCAGCAGCACTGTGACAGTGTGGCAGCGCCATGGCCCCAACCATGTGGGGTGCACATGACAGAGGCACAGTGTGGGTATGGGCACCATCCTGGTGGTGCCTATGTCACACCAGGCCAGGTACCACCCTGGGCAAGGGCGTGTGCAGCCATGGCCCATGGACACCTTGGGGTACCACTGGCCTGGTGTGGGGCAGCACACAGGTGCATGCCCATTGGCCAATTCACACACCAGTGCCAACATGGTCATAGGGCACTGGCACTATCCCCACACCCCTTGGGCCAGTTGGTCTTCCAGCACCTGGGCTGTGGTGTGGGGGCAGGAGTGCACAGCAGTGAAACTGTGGGCAGCCATGAATGGGGAGGTGGCTGCAGCTGGTGGCATGTGCAGACCACATGACCGTGCCCCAGTATTAGGTACCATCCACAGCTGACAGCACAGTGGCACCCTGTGCCACAACGAGTGGCGCTGGCACACAGGCAGCACTGTACCAACACTGGACTGCACATGTCAACAGTAGATGGGGACTCTGCCTGCATATGCATAGCATACCTGGACAATGGAACAGACCCACACACAGCATGACAGTGGGCCTTGCCCCCTAGGTATTGTTGTGTGCAGTTGCACCTCATGTGGAGCTACAGCCACACGGTGTGATAGGCATCATACCACACCCGGGGACTGGTGTATGGGGGGCATGGCCATGGTGAACAGTGTATGACAGCTGTCGCCAACAGGGCCAACTGACACTGACCCATGCATATGCCTACATGCATGGCAGCACCCCTGACCATGGTCCACCCACAGTATGGTACATCATTCCGTGGCCACTCTGGCTGGGGGGGCACCCCTCACTGGCTCTGCCAGCTGCAGTGCACTCAGCTGGAGCTGCCCAAAGGGACCCGTGCACTACAGTGGTGTAGTGCGGTTCCCCAACATGATAGAGCCAGTGCATGTCCTACAGGGAACAACGGCACGACAGCAGCGTGGCACCTCCTGTGTGGTTCGGTACGGGTGCCATGTTGGCAACCCATTATGGCATCCTGTGACTGGTCCCAGCTGCACGGTGCGCCCATGGTGGGCCTGCTGGCACACTGTCCGTGCATCTATGCCTACAACACAGGATGCCTATACCACACAAACCAAACAGCCCATGACACGCTTATCTGACCCTGTAGTACAGCATGCCACCGTGGTGTGGCAGCAATGCCAACCAGGGCGTGTGTGGTACTGGGCACCGCCACACCTCCAGTGAACGATGCACCCTGCCTGCATCCCATGCCTACACACCAGAGGCATGATGGCACACTTGCAGGACACACACCATGGCAGTCAATAATGCCCACTGCTAATGCAATACCGACCTGTGCAGGTACAACCCTCCCTGAGTGCCCACAGTGAGGGGCACACCCATGGTGGACCATGTACTGCGCATAGTAGGGTCATGCCACACAGACAGGCCCAAACCCCTCACCATCCCACGGCACCTCCAAGGGCCAGGGCAGCCAATACCAGGGCAGCCAATACCAGGGTCCCAACCACCAGACCAGTGCCAACTGTGCCAGGGCCTGCTTACACCATGCCACTAGGTGAGCACTGCAGTACCCTGTTGTGGCCTACACAGCCACTCCCAATGCTTTCATGGCAGTGTGGGCCCCAACCCCACCCAGCTGTGGCAGTGTGCGTACCACATGTGGGCTGCATAGTTAGCCGTGACCACAGCAGGCACAGCCCTGTACTGCAGGGGCCATTGAGGGGTGTGGTCTGGGCCTGTGCCAAGTAGGTATGGTGGCCTGTACCATGGGCAGTACCGCTGAGAGGCTCAGAGGTATGGATGCATACCCCTCAGGCACCCCCCAGCACAGGGGCATTTCCACCTCATGCCCTGGCCCAGAGCCAAGGCCCACGGCTACTCCACATGGGCAGTGTGCTGTTCACACAGCCACTGTGCAGTGCCTGCAGGCCGCTGACCAGATGCCACGAACACAATACACTCAACACCACAGTACACGGCGTATGTCTCAACACCATGGTGTCCACAGCGGTCTGACCATGTGCCCCACTGCATGGGGCAGTGACCCCCATCCTGAGGGTCACTGTTCCACATAGTCCCCACAAGTGGGAGGGGGTCTGTTGGTGCCATCCAGGCAAGGACACATCCATAGGATGTCTGCCCCACTGCAGACATGGGGCAGTTTGGCCTGGTCTAACTGCATGGGTGAGTGATGGACCACACAGGTAACATGTTACCAAACACACATGTGGCATGTCCAGTACACCACCTGCCACACAGTGGTGTGTGGCTGTACCTGGCCCCCCATATCCCTGGGCACCCTGCCACAGCACAGCCCCTGGTACTGACCACAGCCATTGCACATATCGTATCAGATCCCCTGAATGTCCACCTTTGGGAGGGTCATGCCTGCATACCTCTCAACTGTACCACAGTACAGGGAACGTTCCTCAATGTACTTCACAGAGGCTCCCTGTTCCACATTGTGAGGACCTGTTCCACATTCATAGTCAACATTTTTGAGCAACACTCCATTGTACATGATGCATTTCACTATATCAGCCACTTAAAAAAAGACATTCTGAACATAAATGCAACAGTTCAACAGTGTTCTGAGTTTCTGGGTATTGTTTGTTTAAGTGTTCCACATGTTGGCCATGTGATCCACATTGTGACAGGCACTGTGTCACATATGGGGGACAAAAGGCTGAGAGGTATGGATGCCTGTCCCTGTCCCTCAGGGCAGTAACAGATGGAGTATGGGTATGCAAGGGGGGGCCAGCTGTGGTCCCGTACTCACCAGTCTGCTGAATGTCTGTCCCTGTCCTGGTCTGGATGGCACTGTTCTGTTCCATCTCTCTCCTACATCTAGGTCTGCAGCCCCAGTACCACTACACTGTGCCTAGGCCTAGCAACTCACAACTGCATGTGCCGCATGTGCAATTTGCACATGCATCGCATGTCGTACATCGCATATGTGCATATGTGGCGTGCGTGGCAGCAATTGCAATTTGCAATAGTGATGTGTGGTATGGCATCTGTGATGTGGGGTTGCGGCCTGCCTGTTATCACACATTTGCATGTGCTCCCTGCAGAAGTTGCGCAGTTGCGGAATGGGTGTGTGTGCCCCTGCATGTGTAGCACCTGTGCCTGCAGGGCTCTGTGTGTGCATGTGTGTGTGTGCCCGTGCGTGCACTGGGGAGGACAGTGGAAGGCAGATGTCCACTGGAAATGGCCCACGCAAGGCATTGTTGTGACTGGGGGATACGCCCTACCCTACATGTATCCAGTAAGGCCCTACCAATGCAATGACAACAAAAGGACAACACAACATAGGGATGAGGGACAAAAAGGTTTATTGACACGGTGCTCTATACACACATTAGGTGCTCAATGCGCAGTGCTCCCAGGTTCAACCCATCATCTGTGACCCCACACTAACCCATGCACACAGTCTTGCATATACATACACACACACCCCCACCCATGTGAATGCACAGTGCCCCCATAGACATGTGCCCCCTGCCATGCATATGGTCCCACCCCCCCATTGCAGCCCCACCCAACAATTTCACTACTGCACAGGTCACCTGGGCATCTCATAGCCATCTGCCATGCACATGCCGTCCTTGCACTGACCCCTCTGGTGCTGGGTGCTGGGCTACGGGGGACCCTGCAAGTCTGGCAGACTGTGAGGTGCCCTGGTGGACCACCCCTGGCATCATAACCTGTGGCCCTGTGTGTGCCCCCACCAGTGATCTGCTGTGCCTCCACCCACGCAAGCCTACTTGCATCTGTGCCACATGTGGCAGTGGCTGTGCCGGGGCTGCACGGTGTGTTCCCCCATCACATTCTGAGTACCTCAGGCCCTGTGCAGACTGCAGAGTACCCTCCTAGGTGTGCCCACCCCCCTGTGTGTGCCCTGTGCCTGACCCTGTTCCTGCAGGACTGTGTGAGGGGCTCAGCCTGGCCTGTGCCTGTGTTGCCAACATACCTGTGTGTACAACCGTGGTCGTATCTTAGCGCTGTCCTGTGCCCGGGTCAATGTGGGTGGTGCCTGGCTGGGTGTGTGGCTCTGGCAGCATGAGTGGTGGGTGGGTAGATACTGACACCTGGGCCGAGGGTGGGGGAGGGGGTTCCAATGGTTCCGGTGACTATGTCTGGGTGCTGGAATGAGTGGTGGCCAGGGGTGCCTTCCGCTGGGCCAGGTCTTGCAGGTGGTACAGTGGCTGAAGTGCACATGCTATGGCCTGCATGGCCATGGCCATGGCTGTATTCTGGCACTGCTGGTGTGCCAGCATGTTCTCCAGGCTTGTGCTGAGGCAATCCATGATGACTGTCTGGTGTTTGGCACAGTGCTGGATGCCCTGTATGGCATCCTGCAGGCCAGCCATGCATGCCGAAGAGTCCCTGGTGAATGCCTGCAGACAGCCGGCAATGCTGGATAGCTGCAGCTCCATGCAGGTGTGGTGCTCCTGGATGCCCTGCTGTATGTTCCCCAGCTCCTGCCTGACATCCCCCTGGCCGGCCAGCACCGACTGGCAGTAGTCCCCAATCTAGACTGGTGGGGACAGCTGGTCCTGCAGCTCCTGGACGGCCTCATCCAACAGGTCCTCCAGTCCACAGGTACTCAGTGGGCTGAGCAACCCTATGGCAGTGTCCTCAGCTGCTAGCTGGTTTTGGTCTGATGCCTCCTGCTTGAGCACAGGCATCTGCACCACCTCCACAGATGTGATGGCACTGCTGGTGGTGTCCTCAGGGGTCCCTGCTGCTCCCATGGTGGTCCAGCTGCATCTTCCTCACTGCTGTCCACTGCCTCCTCTACCATGGGGCTGTCACCATCCCCACTCCCCTCAGGCTCAGACATCAGCTCTGGTATTCCTGCCACAGGAGTAGTGGGAGCATGGCTGCCTCCAGTGGCTGTAGGGCTGCCGCCATTGTCTGGCACCATGCCGGTGGCCTGGGACATGCTGGCACCATCCTGGCCCTGCTGCTGCCACTGCTCCTGCCTTCCGGCTCCACTGGGGCTACCTGCACCAGCTGCCACTGCACCTGCTGGATGGGAAATGTGTTAGTGTGTCCCTGCATCACAGTGTGCCCTCACCTGCCTGATCAGTGTTGCCCTCACCGCTCTGCTTTGGCATTGCGCTATGGCATTGCCCCAACACACTTCTGTGCTGTCCACCTGGTGTATGCCATCACAGTACATGTGTCCTGCACCGATAGCGTGGACCCCCCACCATTGCTGCCCTTGCTGTGTTGTCCATCTTGGTATGGCAACGCCAGATGTCACACGGCTGCCCCATATGGCTCCCCACTGCACAGTGGCACCATGCACAGCCACGGCCATGGGGTACCACTGCACTGCAGGGGCCTGCATCCCTGGGTGATTACATTGTCCCTGCCATCCATGCACTACCCCTGCGGCCCTCGCCTGCACTTTACAGGCACTGGGACAGTGACCCATGCCCCCTCCCTACAGCCCAGCCCATGCCTGTGCACAGCCCCCTCAGAGCACAGTGCATGTCACAGCATCCCCCAGTGCAGCCCACACCATTCCTCAGCATGCCTCCCCAACAGTACACAGTGCAGGACACAGCATCCCCCAGTGCAGCCCAGACCTTACCTCAGCATGTCCCCCAACAGTACACAGTGCAGGACACAGCAACACCCAGTGCAGCCCAGTCCATACCTCTGCATGCCCCTCCAACAGTACACAGTGCAGGACACAGCATCCCCCAGTGTGGCCTAGCCCATGCCTGTGCACAGCCCCCCGGTTTCATGTGCCCGTGTCAGCCCCTCCACAGTTTGCCATGGGTCATTCCTTTGCACTGCTGCACATGTCAGCAGCACACATGCCTGTCCCTGGCCTGCCCCTCGCCATTGTCTGTTTCCCTTGGCCCACTCTGTGGCCAGCTATGGCCATGTGGCATTCCTGTGGCATGCCTCCCCACCATTACCTCTGCCTACACATTGTCACCTCACCCACCCCATCTTTGCCTTTGGCTTCAGTGCTGTTGCCATGTTGGCCTATCACATACATTGCTGGCTGTTTGTCCCTACCTGTGGCAGTCCGCTGTCTGAACATGTCCAGCTGTGTTACTCCAGCGATGCTCTGCTGGCTGAGATGTGCCGCTATCCTCCTCTTGATGCTGCTGAGTGGCTCCTGCTGGGTGGGTATGCCCCCTGTGCCCTGTGCACTGCACCTGTTGTGTGTCACCTTGCGCTTCACCAGGTGCTTGAGGTCATTCCACTTCTTTTGTACATCTTGGACTGTCCTGCGCTGAGCAGTGATGGCATTGACTCTGCGTGCCACCCTGTCCCTTGCCCTCTTGCATTTTTCCTTCCTCTTGGCATCCCCTCCATGACTCATGAGGAGTGCATGGTGGCAGTCTATTTGCTCCACCAGTGTGTTAAACTCCTCATGGCCGAAATTCTTCTTCCTAGTCTGTCTTTTTGCTGCAGCTTCTGCCATAGCTGTAGTGTATCTGCTAGTGTATATTGGGCCACAACTGCGTGTTACGCACTTTTATATGGTGTATCTTGCATGTCGCGACTTGTGCAGTTGCGTTTGGTGTATTCGCGCAGGTTCTAAAATAGCCCATAACTCGCATGTTCCAGTTGCTGTTGCATAAGTTCCGCAATTGTGTTACTTGCATCTGGCATAATTTCCTTTCTAGAATTGGCCCCAGAGACTCCAAAGTAACTCGCATGACAAAAGTTACTGCATACTTATAGAGAGCAAAGGTATTTGGACCCAGTTAGGTGGGGAAAGTCATCATGATGAGCAGTGTGCGTCACTTCCAATGCCTAACTATGACCCTGCCAAGCATGGCTACCATAGACAATACTATCAAAAGTTCACAAAAGCCAAGAGTATCAGAAAATCTGGAGAACATGCAGATTCTGGTGAATGTAACTCACATCATCATCTCAGGGTTGGTTTTTCTTGTGCCTCATCATCTAGGGTGTTATTTCTTGATACATGTGGAATCTTTAACAAATATGTAGTCAAAAAGGAATTAGAACATCAACAGATGAATTCAAAGGAATCAACCAGATTTGACAATATGCCCAAGTCAATAAGGCTGAAGGCTCGGACCTCCAAGTGCAATTGCTAAAGGAAAGGGGCTCCTAAGCGTAAGTCTAATTCATCACAGCACAACACACACAGGGGCCTTACCCCCCATCCCCCCACCCCCGGAAATACCTACAATGACTACACCAACCTATATGGCCCACCCAGCATATGTAACAAGCTGAAATGCAACTATGTACTACCCTGTGTTATGTTTCCATGTGTCTTATGTAATGTACTCTTGCTGTATACTATACCATGTAAAATACCATGTAATCCCCTGGTCGCCCTTGAAAAAGGGACCTTTGGGGCCCGGTGGGCTTACCCGGTTATCAAAATTTAATAAATAAATAATAAATAAAATAAGTCTACTGTACCAACATCAGTGGTAAATATGGCAAGACAAAGCTAATGATATGGAAACTCAGTTGGGAAGCACACAAAGAGGATTAGCTTGTCCCAAGGTTTACTGATTGGCTGATGCTAGTTTGTTACAATTATTCAAGTTCACTAAAGAAGACGGTTATCACATATTTTAAACCCATCCACAGATCCATCACTGATTATACCAGTGTAGTTGAATATCTCACACAAACACAAGAAACAGCTCAGCAAGTAAATATGCCCTATGTTCACCTGACACTTGATGTTGGAACAGCAGCAAAGGCATATCATGTTGTGTGGAATTTTCCTGATCAGTTCCACAATGTCATAATTCATTTAGGAGATTTCCACATATTCCTGGAAAACTTTGGCATTTTAGGACAGTTAGTTGATGGCAGCGGCTTTGAGGATGTAATATTTCAGGCTGGCCTTTGTGCCTCTGGCAGCATAAGGAGAATTTTGCGCGGAAAGCGTAACAATCGGGCATGGACTGTATATGAACATTTTGCAGATGCGTTAGACTGACTGCTTCAGGTCATATTTCTAGAGTATTCTAGATAATTGAATGCCAGCCCTGCAGTATTGTTTGACCTGATCAGATCATCACCTTAGCCCATAGACTTCCATTAACTGCTTTAGGAAGATGAGATTGTCATTTTTCAGACTAAGTATGAGGCCTTCAGGCAGTGGATTCATTGCGATGAGCTGGGGAAAACCCCACAGCTCTGGATGACATATCTGGATATAGTGGATCTGCATCATTTGCTCCACACAGCAAAAAAAAAGAAAACAACTTTGATCTTAGACGACTGTGTTGGAAATATTCACTGCCCCTGTTCTTCACCTTGGCCCTTGAGCAAGCAAAATTAAGCTCGATATGGCACTTGCTATGAATACACACTTGAAACTCTTGAAGCTTCTCATCCAGAGTCCAGGACGTTAATTGTGTCAAACTCACTTCTAAATTTTGTTTAGAAAAATGTCCCTCCTACCTCTCGTGCTCACACTCTTCCCCATCCCCCCTCCCACTCTCTCAGATCCTCTGACACTCGCATTTTGCTAGCTCCCCATTGAACCACTCTCATTGGTCAGTCAGGCTTCACTCATCATTTCCTGCAAATCTAGAACCCCCCCCCAAATATGGCACACTTCCTCCTACTCCTTTGCCTTTGCCTTACATAACTTTCTCTCATCTAACTGCTCCTGCTTTAGCCCTCCTTAACCGTCCTCCTATACCTCTGTTCCTCTCCATGACTCACATCTCCTATTAAACCTTCCTTCCCCTAGCCTGCTTCTCAGCACGCTCTGCTTTCCCTTCACTGCTTACCCCCTCACTCCTACCCCTAACCTTCTTCCATTACCAACTTGCCCCTGCTTAGCTTTGACCTCTGGCAGGGTTCTCAGCATACTGGAGGGGTCCAGCACTGGGCAAGCCTCCTCCTCCTTCCCCTCTCCCTCTCTCCTTTCTACCCAACTTGTCCTCACCTAAATCTGCCATCTGTCAGCATTCTTAGCACCCTGGTGATGTCTACTCTCAGGTAAGTTTCTTCCCTCGCTCCTTCTTTTTTCCTTTCCTCTTCTATCTCTCCATTCCCTCTACCCAACTTGTTCTCACCTAATTCTATCCCCTAGCAGGGTTATCTGCATCCTGGAGGGGCCAAGCACTGAGCAATTACTCTTCCTTCACTCCTCTTCCCCCTCTATCCTTTCTACCCAACTAGTCCTCACCTGATTCTGTGCTCTGGCAGGGTTCTCAGTATCCTGGAATGGCCTAGTCATAGGCAAGCTTCTTCTTTCCCTCTTCTTCCCTCCTTTCCCTTCATCCTTTCTTTTCTCTCTTCCCAACTTGTCCTCATCTAGTTCTGCCCCTGGCAGGGTTCTCAGCATCCTGGAGGGGTCCAGCACTGGAAAATGACTCTTCTTTCCCTCACCTTTCCCCTCCATCCTTTCTACCTAACTTGTCCTTGCCTGACACTGCTCTCTGGCAGGGTTCTCAGCATCCTGAAGAGGCCTAGTCTTAGGCACATTTCTCCCACCCCTTCCTCCTTCCCTTTACCATCCACTTTACTATCGCTACACAACTTGACCTTGCCTACTCCTGTCCCTTATTCTAAGTCCTCACCTCATCCCTCCACTGGCAGTGATCTCCACACTCTGAAGGGGCCAGTTCCTGGTATGACTCATCCTTCCCTACCCTATCACTTATGCCCACCTCTCTCATGCCCCTCTCTACCCTCCTGCACTTAAACAAAGGAATTAGTTCTCTTGAGCTAATAACTTGCACTTTTTGTTCTGTCTGAGGTGCACCCAGATTGTGTACCAACCATAGACTGATGCCACAATCTCTAAGATCAGCACAGTGACAAATTTCACCTGAAATCATTGGGTCACTGTGCTGATCCCTGCAGACACCGGTGGTGCATCTCCTGGTGTTGCACCCCCACCCCGAGACAACTCTGACTCAGAGTTATATATATAGAGACTGAGGGGTGTGGGTGGCAGAGCCCCTCACGTGGGGGTTCAGACAGTGCAGCCCCAGAACAAAAACATGCCGTCATCCCTGACTGAATAATGCTGACACTTGGCATTGAGTCTGTTGCTGTGAGGGATGTTGGCATCCACACTGTCACAGCGCTATAGATAAACCCTCCCAGATTGCACTAGCCCTTTGTCACTTGTCCCTTGCAACTGATTTTTTGCTCACTTTCCTCTGATAATGTTCCCTCCATCTTTATCCTCTCCTCTCCCCCCCCCAGCTGGTTTCCCCTGTCTACCCCTCTACCCTTCTTGATGTCCCCTCACTGCACCTCATTCATTCAATTATTGCCAAATAATCTGCCTCTTAACTGTGATCCATTCCTGCAAGAAACTGGATCTTAGGATACATTAAATTTCTGTACTATGTTCCTTAGATATGCCACTTGTAATTAAATGCATATTCCCCAGGTATGATATATTTAACTGTATGTTATGTCACAAATGCGATTGTATGATTATTTATGATATTTTTTTAACTGTATGTCTTATTACAAATGTAATTGAATGTTTAATTTCTAGGCTATGTTAAATGTTAAACTGCATGTCTAATTCTTCACCCAATTATTACCTCCCCCCCCCCCCCCGGTCACACTGGAAGACGAGCAACTTGTTGTTCAGTGTGCTTTTCTGGTGAAACATTTCAATAAATAAAATAAATAAATT
This sequence comes from Neoceratodus forsteri, assembly GCA_016271365.2. Classification (NCBI taxonomy): domain Eukaryota; kingdom Metazoa; phylum Chordata; order Ceratodontiformes; family Ceratodontidae; genus Neoceratodus; species Neoceratodus forsteri. The sequence goes on along the minus strand of JADMNL010000022.1, from coordinate 680,832,811 downwards.
GAAAAGCAAGTGCTTTCAGTTCAAAGGAGGCATCACAAAGCTTCTAGGGAATCAGTTGCCCAAGCTGCTGAGCAAACATAAAATTAAAGTGCCAAAATTCCAGGTGGAATCAAAACTTTGTTGAAAATCAAATGATCTATGACAAATGGGTGTTAAATTGGCTACATCTAGTAAAATTCAAAGAGGCACATTTGGAGATGACTGGCCTTCACAGTTCAGCCAGTAATATGCAAAAAGCATACAGGCCATCTGAAATCAAGTCAGAACAACGTGTCAATGCCATATCGACTCTTCTCAATCAAAAGCTTATCAACCCATTCAGTACTACTTTAGATGCTGAAAGATTGTACAATTTGTCCTCGGAAGCACCTGTTGTGCCTGATATTGAAGAGAACCTCACCAGTATCATTGAATGAGGTACATAAACGTACGAACAGTTTGTCAAAGAAAGACTGGAAAGTGGTAAAAATAGTTTTATCCAGTTTCTAATTCCCAATGAAAACCTTTAACGATGCAAACAAAAAAGCACAAGCAACTACCAAAGGAAAAGTTACAGAACTTACATTTGAAAGAGATGTATTGGGAAAACTTTTGGCCCTTCCAAATGCAGGTAACTTCCCTGAAGATATAAACAAGTTATTAACATAATACCTGTGCCCAGTCCCACTGAGTCTAGCCAGTGCAGCTGGAATTAGATGGACAACACTAAAAAGCAAGTTACTTGAGGTGCTAGCAGAATACTGTCCAGTGTTAGACACTTCAGAGCTTTCCCCCAGGAAAAGTGTCTCAGCATACATAGTTGATCTAAAGGCAACAGTGTGGGTTATGACAGGAATCTCTGAAACCTTTGGTGATCTGACAGTGAAACTTCTGAATAGTCTTGCAAAGGGATTTGCAAGAGTGGATATTTTTACGGGTGCATACAGAGAGCAATTAATCAAAGAGACTGAGAGATTTCAATGAGGATTTAGTGAGAAGAATATTATCAAAGGGCCCAAGACCAAAGTTCCAAAGAATTTCAGTTACTTCCTTTCTAATAGATCTAACAAGGAGCACCTGATTGATTTGATCATGCAGCTCTGTGGAGAAAATTGCACAGATTTGCCAGAGGGCCAAGTGATCTATTTTTTGGAGAGAGACAAATGCCACATGATAACCAAATTTGGTGAAAAAATCCAAAACAAATGACTGCTATGAGCATGCATTGTTCAGTATACCTCTTTGAGCGTCATACAAAAGCTTGTGCACAAAATTACTTTCCCCTGCCTCACTGAATTTATTTGTCTGAGACAAGCGCCTACAGCTCTTACGTCTACCTCTCTCCCACTCCTCATAAAACCCAAGTTGAGACTGGCGGCCACTTGCAAATCATTCTCATTTGCTGCTGTGTCTGAATGGAATTCTCTCCCTCCCTCAGTCTTGTCCCGTACCTCTTCCAATTGAACCTGCACTCTATTCTATCAAACTCTGCAACCTGTGCCTGTTTCAGGTGACATCCCCTCCAACTCCACAAGTGCAACATACAGTCCTTGGCCTACTCACCCACTGCGGTGAACTGCATGCCATGTCCCAGCCTAAACTTGATAATACTATGCTTCCTTGTTGTATGTTGTGTATGTTGACTCATTCACTCCTTGTCTGTTACCCACTGTAGTTTATGTACCACTCTCTGTACATAGCTTCTGTATGTGTGTGGTAATGTGGAATTCATTGCCTTTGTATATTGCCTCGATGATTGTATGGAACTTCTGTCAGATGTATTTAGCCTCTGTAGTTGTATTAGTCTGGAATTGTACTCAGTACCTTATTGATCTCCTGGGTCGCACCTGAAAAAGGGACTGTAATTGTCTTAGTGGGCCCACTTGGTTACCAAAATTTAATAAATAAATAAATAAGCTGTTTCCCATTCAGGGGAAACATATTTCAGGGAGAGGCAGCCTTCAAACAAAAGCCTTAATGGGTGTACAATACTGTCAGCCAATAAGAAAAGCATGTGACCAGATACATCATCAGGCTCAGGGCTGAATTTGTATTTTAGGGACAGGACTTTTTTTGCATAAATCATCCTCTGAAATATGAATATGACCACTGTTGCTTTTAGATGGAATCTGAATGTTATTCTGTGTGGGGGTGGAAACTATTACAGAAGTACTTATTAAAAATATTAGCCATGACAATTGGTTCATATATCAGGTGGTCATTTAATAATAATGGTCCCACTTGACAGAATTTTTTTTTTTTTTTTTTTAAGAATTTATATATTAGGAGAAGTATTTATTATTGTCTTTATTGGCAGAAGTGGGGAGGTTAAGTTTCCATTTAATTTTAGCTTTCCTGATTTTTGATTTATATTTCTTTTGAATTTTAAAGTAGGACTCCCATCTTTCGGTTGTTCTAATTTTTTAAGTAATTGTTATACCTTTTAACTTTTTGCTTAACTAGTTTTTATAGAGACTTGTCCATCCATTTAGGAAGGTGCTTAAATCTATTACTTTTTTGCCTTGATGGAATGAAAGAGTCTCTAATATAGTGTAGAGTGTCTTTCAGGTACTTCCAGCGACTGTGGATTGGATTATTAGAAAAAAAGATACTCCCAATTGGAATTATTCAGTACTGATTTCATCTCCTGTACATTGGCTCTGTCATACAAGAAGACGTTAGTAATGGAGGAGCTATAAGTAAAATTTTTAACAAGTGTGAATGAGACAGAGTTGTGATCACTCTTGCCCAAAGAAGGACCAACACTAATATTATCAATGTTCAAATGATCATTGCATAACACCAGGTCTAAAATTATATCACCCCTAGTTGCAGTATGTATACATTGCTTTAACTGTAATTGAGTACAGGTAGATAGCAATGTTTTGCCATTGCTAGATGTTGATGTATGGTCATGCCAGTTGATTTCCCCCAGATTAAAGTCACCCATGATAATGACGTCACGTAGTTCACAAGCTTGATCTAGTTCAATTAGCATTGCATAAACTACTTCAGAACAAGTGTCGGGGGTGGTGGCATATCCCCAGTATAATTGGCTCTGAATTGTGAGTTACCAATTTAACCCATATAGATTCAGTCTCAAGTATGAGTCTCAATTTTATTGGAAATATCAACCGTGTTAAAGTTATTATTAACAAATAAGGTCACTCCACCCCCCCTTTTCTGTTGGTGCTATTTAAGACGTGAGAGTGATATCCAGGAAATCTAAAGACCCATAAAGCCTTATCATCTCCCCATGTTTTGGTGATTGATATAATGTCTATGTTTCCCTGACTGGATATAAAGAAAGTTCATCTACTTTGTTTTGTAAACATCTAGCATTAAGGTATAAGAAACTGAACTGGGTAGACTTATATGTGTTATAGTAACTGGTGGAACTGTTAAGAGAAGTTAGTCTTGCTTACTTCTCCCCCTGGGTACTTAGTTTAAAGAGTGATTTATAGTGGCCACAATATGTTTACCCAAAAGCGAACTACCACTTCTGCTTAAACACAAGCCATCTCCACAGAATAGCTTGAACCTGTCCACGAACTCTGACCAATGAATGATACATAATAGTTCTTGCTTAAGGCACCATTTCTGCAGCCATTCATTTACTGCTTTGATTTTGTTATTAATGTGAGATGGTGCTTTGGAAATGGGGAGAATTTCAGAGAAGCCTATGACACCACCTAACTCAACCAGTTTGTTAGAGAGTGCCACAATGTCTTGTTTAATGGATTGTATAGGATCATGGGCTATGTTATTGGTCCCTACATGTAAAATAACCACAGGATTTACTCCACTATCAATAAGTATAGAATCTACCATGGTGGTAATATCAGATATTCTGGCCACACAAAAACTAGAACAGGTTCTGTTAGCTTTGTCCTGGTCACAGATGGCACTGTCCAAATGTTTAATAATAGAACCCTCTAAAATGAATACTTGTCTTGGGGCAGAGGAGTGCTGGGGTAGGAATATCAGTGACCATCATTTTGGTAGGGTTAACATGGGTTCCAACATTAGTAACAGAATGTGGTACCACTAAGGAAGGGGCCCTATTGGTGTCCAATAAGGGGGGGGGGCACCTGGAGATGCACCATTATTTATCACCACATTAGAAAGGTTAGCAAGGCTTCCTGCAGTAATGTCTGAGTGAGGTGCCACTGGGGAAGGGACTCAGAGAGGTGGTAGTGACACCCCTGACAGCCCTATTCAACAAACTACTGGAAGAAAGAGTGGTACCGGAGGACTGGAGGAGGGCGAATATGATACCTCTCCACAAAAGTGAGAGAAAGGTGGAGATTGGAAATTACATGCTGGTTAGTTTGACCTTATTGGTGGGGAAAATAATGGAATCATTGTTAAAGGAAAGGATTGTGGTATATCTTGAGTCCAGTGGAGTACAAGACCCAAGGCAACATGGATTCATAGCAGGTAGGTCTTGTCAGACAATTCTGATAGACTTCTTTGACTGACTGACCAGGGTAGTTGATCAGAGAGGGGTGGTAGACATGGCCTGCCTAGATTTTAGCAAGGCATTTGACACTGTCCCACACAAGAGGTTAGTAAACAAGTTGAGCAGTCTGGGATTGAGTCCCAAGGTGGCAAATTTGGTCAGAAATTGGCTAAGCAATAGGACACAGAGTGTGGTGGTGTACGGAGTTCAATCTGAGGAGAGGTGAGCAACCAGCAGGGTGCCACAGGGTTCAGTGCTAGGGCCTGTCCCCTTTAATGTCTTCATAAGCAACATTGCAGAGGGGCTAGAAGGGAAGTTATGTCTCTTTGTGGATGACACTGAAATCTGCAATAGGGTTTACCCCCTGGGTCAGTGGAGAAAATGAGAAGAGATGGCAAGATGGAGGAGTGGTCAAGAGTGTGGCATCTTAGATTAAATGTAAAGAAGTGCAAAATCATGCACTTGGGGCATAAAAACCCAGGACAGGAATACACAATTGGGGGGGCAGGTACTGATAACAACCAAATTGGAAAGGGACTTGGGGGTAGTAATAACAAATGACCTAAAGGTAGCCAAGCAATGTGAGAAGGCAGTGAGGAAAGCTGGAGGGATGCTGGGATGCGGAGGGAGAGGTATCACCAGTAGAAAACAGAAGGTGGTGATACCACTGTACAGACAACTGGTAAGAACTCATCTAGAGTACTGTGTTCAGTTCTGCAGACTACATCTGCGTAAGGACATAGACAGAGTAGAGGCAGTCCAGAGAAGGGCAACAAAAATGGTGCAAGGACTACACCAGAAACCATATGAGGAGATCCTGAAAGACCTCAGTATGTATACCCTGGAGGAAAGGAGGGAAAGCGGGGATATGATAGAGAAATTCAAGTGCCTTAAGGGTAAAAACAAAGTTCAAGAGGGCAGCATCTTTCAGAAAAAGAGAGGTGCAAGAACAAAGGGTCACAATATGAGGCTGGGGGGAGACTCAGAAGAAATGTGAGGAAGAATTTTTTTCATGGAAAGGGTGGTGGATGCTTGTAAAAGCCTCCTGATGGAGGTCGTAGGGGCAAAAGTGATAGATGAATTCAAGAATGCATGAGATAGATAGAAAGCAATCTTAATGGAAGGAAGGAGAAAGTAAGCTGTAGATCAATTAGGATTTGGAGTTAAGCATTCGGTAGGGAACTGGGCAGACTGGGTGAGCCAAGTGGTCCTTATCTGCTGTCAAATTCTATTATTTTCATGTAGGCCAAATGGTCTTAATCAAAGGAAAAAAGAGATGCAGCACAAGTCAGTTTGGGCAGACAAAACACCATCTTCACAAATGCACATGTAGAACACTCCAGAAGAAAGAAGCCGCAAAAAGGTAGTGAGGTGAATGCCATAACCATTGCACCATATAAATTGGACACTTTGAACCACCAGTCTCAAGCAGTAAAATAGTGGAGGTCTGCAGGTGAAAGAAAAAGAAGTACTGCCGGTGCTGCTGAGGGTTGAGGTGCTGAACACCACACCTTGCGGTATGCTGGTGACCCGGGTTCGTGAACAAGCCCAGGCCACCGGGGGCCAGCAGAGGAGAGAGAGGATCAAGCATCTGGAGGACTGCTCTTCTCTCTCGGGGGGGGGGATCCAAGCTCAAGCCCAGCACCACAGCAGCCCCAGTGGCAACCAGAGGCACTGCAATGTCCAGAGCTTGCTAGAGGGGAGGTGAAGCTGCTGTGGGCATGCCTGGCACCATTGCACTTCTGAATTCCACTGGGGGGGGGATGGAGGGGAAGAAAGCAAAGCAGCCAAGAAAACTTCCACTCCCAGAGATAGGCGACAGCACTGCCCCCTCAACCACACTCCAATAGCCAGACCCACTCAGGTCCTGGGCTGAGACCAGCCTGACCTGAATTATAAGATAGTGTGCCCTGGGCGGATAGAGCAGCCCCACCTTGAGACGGCTCAGAGCTGAGGGGATAGCCAGACTGGTGCAAGGAGCTGGGAGGGTTTCAGGCTTGGAGGTAGAGCTAAGGGTGTGCAAATGCCCGAGAGAGCTCTCGGGGGTCCAAGTGGAGCCAGAAAAAGACTTTAAAAAAAAAAAAAGAAAAAGAAGTGTCCTTGCATTGCAGAAAGAACAAAGCATGCATACAGCAAAGGGCCCGGGCATAATCCAGCTAGATAAATAAGAAACAAGAACTTAAACACATGATCGCCATAGTTGGTTGGAAACAGAGTCAGCAGCTGATATACCTAATTAATAAGAAATCATTTTTTTATACACTGCCCATTATTGACCACATCCAACAAAAAATAAAGTTACAAAAAGTGAACAATGTAAACTGCAAAAACATTACCAGAATATCAGCAGAGACTCAGCTTATAGCACAAGATCTTTTACAGTGAACAACAATTGGAAACCGGAATGTCAGTGAGGCTACCCATAGTTAGTGCAGTATTGATATCTCAGTATTTAGGCTGCATACAGTATCTTGAGGAGCTGAGAAAAGATTAGGAAAAATATGAGTGCTCTTGAGCAGCCTGTTGTGCCAAGTTAAAATGTTTCTTCCCCGAGGGCAAATTAAGTTCTTGGTGGGCAGGATAAAAGAGGTGATGTTTAATCTGTGCATCCCACAGTTTAGACAGAATGGGTCTATACTCTGCTTGGTGCTGGTGACCTTGTAAGGGTGAATATTGGACAATGCGGATCCAGTAATTTTCCCAGTGTAAGGCTAGGACCTCCTGGATCTTCCGTAAAATATGATCCCGATCCAGATATTTCAGGAGATGAAAAATTATAGTGTGAGGCTGATCACCAGGGTCCGGCTCTGGACAAAGTGCTTAGTGTGTCCGCCCTGTAATGCAGACTAGGCCACTAGGAAAAAGACCCACTATTTTAGTGCACACTTTATGCATAAATTCTAAGATGCAGGGACCCTCCACAGACTCTGGCAGCCCCAGAATAACTAAAATGTTGTGGTAGCATTTGCCTTCAAGGTCTTCCTCCTTCTCTTCCAGCCAATAAACTTTGTGGTGAAGAGCTGTTAACTCCAGCTCAGTTCTGTGCTGCCAGTCTTCCACCGAACTCAACCTGGCTTCAGAATCCATGACACGTTGCAATAATTCTTGAAAGGCTGGCTTAAATGATTGAAAATCTGCCATCAAAGCAAGGATGGCTTCTTTGATGGAACTTAACTCGAGAAAGAAATGCTCTGTCATCAGCTCCTCTGGTGCTGAAGTAGGCTGTAGGGAAGGTGTTTCACTGAGACAAGCCCACTTAGGTTCTATGGCCCAATCTGTAATCTCAGTGGGTGGCTCAGAGGTAGAGGTAGTTGAAGTGGACAAACCTCCCTGCAAAATATTTTGCATATTGCACTCAATACACAAAGCACAATATGCAAAATTAGCCTAATTCACTGAGGCCAGATTGACTGCGAAATGTGAAATTTTGCCTGTGAAATTCCACACAAACTGTGGTGGCCACAAGGTGTCGAGTGGACCCCCTCCTGCCAGACACAGTCACAACAATCATCCTTCTGCCCCCAAACACCCACAGGACTGATGGCCAGTCAGCCACAGGCAGCCCAGAGCCCATATGTAGACAAAAATGCCCTGGTGTCTAGTGGACCCCCCACTCTGTCAGATAGTATCCCCACCCTGCTCCCCTTGAACCCTGAGTCTGAAAATTCATTAATTCTTTCCCCGTTGTCTAGTGGGCCCCCCACCCTGTCAGGTAGTACCCCAACTCCCCCCCAATCCCGAGTCTGATCCATTTAAAAATAAAAAATTAAAAAATAAAAAAAACATTTATCACTTCTTTGATGTCTAGTGGCTCCCACCCTGTCCGGTAGTGCCCCTACCCCACTCCTCCCCAACCCCAACCAGAGCAGGCCACCGACACAGCTCACCCAACTGAGCTCAATGAATGAGCATGTGATTGTAGAAGTATGTGCTCATTCATTGACAACTCATGGTGATTTATTCTGCTGTTTAGGTCTGTAGAGGAGGGGAGGGGGCTGCCCCAGTGTCTTGAGGGATGGGATGGGGGAATGGTGTTGTTGGCCACGGGGGGTCCACAATGCCATTCCCCCCCATCCTGCCACCCCCAGCAGTGACCGGAGCAGCCCCCTCCCCTCCTCTATACCCATAAATAGCTGAGTTAATCACCATGAGCTGTCAATGAATGAGCACGTGCTTGTACAATCACACGCTCATTCATTGAGCTCAGTCAGGCGGGCTGCCAGCCGTGGAGGTGAGTGGAGGGCTGTGCTGGTGGCTCACTCCAGTAGGGGTTTGGGGGAGCAGGGTGGGGGCACTACCAGACAGGGTGGGAGGCCACTAGACACCAGGGAAGTGATAAATGATTTTTTAGTTTTTATTTTTAAATGGATTGGCCTCGGGGTTGGGGGGCAGTGGGGTGTGGGTACTACCTGACAGGGTGGGGGGGGTCCACTAGACACCAGGGATGGGATTAATGAATTTTAAGACTCAGGGTTGGGGGAGTGGGGAGAAGGTACTACCTGACAGGGTGATGGGTACACTAGACACTAGGGAAGGGATTAAATTAAATACATTTTTAGAGGGCATGTGATCAGTGAGGTGGGAGGGGAAGAACCACTGGACACCAGCGATAGATCGGGGTGTTGTTGGGGGGATTCAAGATTTGTAACCTCAACTTGCTTTAGGGTTTTTAAGTGCAATTTGCACTTAAAAACCCCCAAAGCAAGTCAAAGTCACAAATGGCTAATTCTGCGTAATTTAAAAAAATTACGTGAAGTGCTATGTGGGGCAAAATTGAAATTGCAGAGTTTACAGCAATTTCGCTCATGTAGTAAAACTTTGCTGCAGCTCTACTTGGAGGCCATGTTAGGTGAGCTCTTTAAATACATATTTCCCTCAGTTCAGACATCCTGCAATACGTGGCAGTACAAAGGATGGGGAAGACTCAAATCACAGCAAGAAAGAGCACGAAAAACACTTTTAAACAATTATATTCAGCAGTCCCGACAGAACTGAGAAATTTTGCTGCTACTGCCACCCACTCATCATATGATCTCTCATTTACAGCTACCTTTGATTCCAGGGTCTAAAGTGCACATTCCAAGAAACAAGCTTGACAGATAAAAAGGAAGTGGACCATCAATTTAAATAGATGATTTGCTTGTCTTGGTATTTGGGAAAGAAACACTGCCAAAATGAAGCATGACGGAATGTCCTTCAGAGGCACATCACAGTCTGTCAGCTAAAATGCCACTTGATTCAACAAAAATTGCATGCTTTAATTGGTATGTTTGAAAAAAATGTTTATTATGGGTTTTAGTAAATTAACGTGTACATTTGCAAAATAGAAACATACAGCTTATGGGCAGGAAAGAATCAGCTGCCCACCCATTTTTCCCAAGTGTTCCTTGCCCTGTCTGGTCTCCAGTGATCATTTCACCTCCTTGCTTCAAATCTAATATATCCCTATGTTTATCCAATGAAGGATGAATCCCACCACCATTGCAGCCTTCACTACTTTCACTGGCAGTCGAATCCATGCAACTACTACCCTGTCACTGAAGAAATATTTCCTCGCATCTCTCCAGTTTCATTGCGTGATCCTTAGACTAGAATCTCTTACTCATTTTGAAAAGGCTCCCACATGCACACTAAGCACACATATGAGGTAATTGTAGGTTAAGATTATGTCATCTCTCCTTTCCTCCAGGGTGTACGTGTTGAGATCCCTCAATCTGTCTTTGTAGGGTTTCCCTTGAAACACAGCAACATGTTATTATTACTATTATTAAACAACCTATGGAAGGAAGATTTTCATGAACATGATGGTAAAACAGAAAAATACTTGAATATTGTATATGTCCTAGTGAAACGGTTTCACGCTAGACCATTGATACTACAGTTTAAAGATATGTAATCGCGTGATTCAAACTGTGTACAGTTTCTCCATGAAACTTTATGTGAAAACAATGCATTACATATTAAACAGTGTGCTGCAAGACTGCTGATGATAGCTTGAAAATATGGTGGTGGTTCAAACTCAGGGACATATACACAACAGTTATGAGACCATGACTGTTCTGCAAAGAAGGCTATGATCTATCCTTTCCAGCTGGAAAGGGCATAGTACAGGTATATGCATCTTGGATGAACTTGCAGGAAAAAGAAAAGTTGCAGAACTTTAAACTAATCATTTCTTTGTAATATTTATTTTTAGGTCATGCTCTAAATGTGTGCCCAAATATAAGTGCCTACGGTATAAAGAATATTATCAGGAAGAATTTCAACAATAAAAGCACTGCAAGCCACAAGCATGCAAAGAAAGGTGAACAGACCAGTTTGAGCTACTAACATGTAAACAGTTCCAACAGTACTTTCACTGGTACTTGATTATATGAAAATTGGAGAAATCAGACTTAAAATTATAAGCCTTAATCCCATATCACACAATGATATGAACTGAACAGGAGCAAAAGGGATTGTGTTTGGAATTCATGGACAAAAGTGAAATGCCTTGCACTTTTTGGCTCCATAACCAACAAACAGTCCAGTAACAAGGTCACTTGCATGGTCATCAGTACCATGCCTAATTGTGCTTTCATTTTTAACAGGAAGCCATTAAAAGCATTACTAAACAAAATACACAAAATGACTCACAGGAGGGAATGGCATTCAATCAATGAGGTGGAAGGGATCAGCCTGACAACTGAATTCAATATTATGCTACGTAATGATTATAACTTCTGAAAAAGGATTACTTTCTTTGTTACATGTCAATCAACAAAATATGCTGGGAAAGCCCTAAACAGCACCTTCATGCTGTTTCATTGGTGCAAACAAAACAAAAGGATATGTTTCCTTGCTTAACTTGTAGCTCTGCTATACTGTCTTAAAGAGTCAATGACAACTTCTATTGTTTGGGGCAGGACCTAAAATAGCCCTGCTTTTATTTCATTATTTTGTTTTTCAGGGATTAATTAGTTTTTAAAGTTACAAGTAGATGGATCCTACTTCCTACTGTCCCTAAAGTCACAGAGCACCCCCCTAATACTAGTTCCTACTATCCCTGAAGCTGTAGAACGCCAAGCACAACCACTCCCAGAACATATAATATTACCACCCCTTAACATGCAGTAGTGCCTATTATAAGTTACAGCACTATATAAAGGATGCCACTGACTCCTATAGCATTATAATGCTATCTATAGCCCTGCAGCCCCTTCTCTATTTTGCATAATCAAAATGAGGTTTTCTGGGAGGGGCTGCAGTGAGTGCTCAGTTGTTTCAGGATAGCAGGAAGTAGGATTGAGCTACTTAATCCTTGGCAAAAAACAAACAAAGTAGAGGGTATTGCCAAGCCTTGAGCCAGTATGGCAGCATAGTTATACAGCTCCATGAACTTTGCAAACATATCCTGTGACATCCTGCATTTGGGCATGATATGCCTACATTTGGAGGTCACCTAAACCTTGGAGAAACTGTTTTGCACTCAGAAACTAACTTTTGTAGCAAGATTCCTACATGAAATTAGTTTATCTGTGGTCCTCCAGCAGTCGAACTAGGCCCAAAGGATGGCATTCTGTCTTCCTCCACCTGGAGAATCTGCGTGAACAGAACAAATGTTTGCTAGGCTTTTAAGCCAAATGGCACAAATGACCACTGCTATTAACGCTACTACCAAAATGCTGCACACTATAGAAGCACATATGTTTCAATCCAAACAGAGGATCAGTTCCCATGAACTGGCCCTACAAGAACTGACTGCTACCATGCAAGACCAGGCCAGGACCATCCACCCCCTACAAGATAAGGTAGGCAACTTGGAAAACCACAGTAGTCATAATAATCTTAAGTTTTGGGGATTTCCAAAGGGGGCCAAGCAAAAAGATCCACTCCTTTTTCTACAACAAACTTTACCTCTGCTGCTCAGGTTGCCAGCTGCTACAGTGCCCCAGACTGAGATAGCCCACTGCTTGCTTGTTCCCCCTCTCTAGCCTGTGGAATGACCATGGCCCCTGCTGGCACACTTCCTGGATTCTCACCAAAAACAGTCTGTTTCTGCAGCTGCCAGAAACTTGGGGTAGCTAACATGGAAGGGTAACTGGGTGCAAATCTTCCAGGACTACTCGAAATAACTCTCAGAGAGAAGAAAGGCTTACTCTGAAGTTCACTGAAGCTAAATGTGCCTTTCTCTCTCTGATACCCCACGACTATACGGGTGATAAAGAACAAATCCCCTATCCTGTTTGCTACACCAGATAACCTGATGGATTTCTTAAAAAAAACATATTCTACTGAATTCAGGGACCTATAAATCCAGGTGGGGCAGGGCACTCACCTTCAAATGGAGGGTCTGAGGACAGTGGTTTCCCCTTTTCACAGCCAGTGATCACTCCGGAGGTACAAGTTGTTGAAGCCTCCCTTCCTCCTCGCTCTTAAAAGTGCCATCCCTCCTATAGACACACCAGGAGGCAACACCCAGTGGATAGGGTGAGATCATACAGCCCAGAGAATGGTGCTGACCATGCGGTGGCAGACAGATCCAACCTGCAGCCCTTCGACATGCTGAATTGATATGCGGTGCTCCAATCCCTGCCCAAGTCTCCTATGGCAATAGAAGTGGACACAGACCAGCGAAAAGGAGTGCAGCTGCATAGCCCTTCGCAAACAGATAAATCTTGGGCTGAAGTGGTGGCAAGAGGCCTTTCGACTGCATTGGATCAATATTCTACAGATGCTCCTATCAGTCCAAAGCAGATTGTCTCCGAATCCAAACCTCAGCCAACAGACAGTGCAAGATGCAGCCAGAATACAGGTCAGACCTGAATGGCAGGCAGCTAAGTGCTCTTGAATTTACTATTGGGACTGGGAGGTGGGGAGCTTAGGATTGGGAGGGGGGAATAAGATCTCGGGTGATACCTCTGACAAGGTGTCCTCAGGATGCATTTCCCCATACTCCTACCCTACCCCGCACTACCCCATGGTCATCAGCTGGCCTCATTAGCTGCAACTTCAGCTTACTAATTCCTCCCTATTTGGGACTGAGCTGGTGCTGGACTAAGTTTTAAGGTTTGCTCAGCATAAAATTGCTTCTTATGATATGCGGGCTATAAACTGCAAGGAGCCATGAGGAAGTATGAACTATGCAGACTTTTGAACTGAACAATTGAGGGACTGATTGGGAAACGGGTGTGTAATTATTTGTCTTCTCCTATTTTCATTTCTCTTAGGGTGTATTTTATATTCTATCAAAGTTTCTGGTTACAACTATGTCTAAATTAGCATATCAGGGACCCCAGGCACTAGCCCTAACCCCACTTGATGTCACTCACCTTCCCTACTGTCTTCCTATTTGCCCTGCCTAAGGCTGAAGAGCCTATAAAGCAGAACTAGTGGCACTGTCTAATAGCCACTTCCTACCATAAGCTACAAAGGGGCAACATGCATGGATGCTACCTGCTCTTCTCCACATCTTCTCACTATGATCTCTGACTTAGGTCCTCCCCAAGGGGAACCCCCTGGGGTGAGACAGAGCTGATGGGCTTTCCAGGATGGTAAGTTTAGGCCCTCCTTTTCTTTTCACTCCAGTCCTCGGATGACTGAGGCTGGTAATTTCTGCTTACTTTACCCATCCTGATTGAAACCCGTTCACTGAAGTATACCCCTTTTCTTTAGTTCCCATTGTCCATGAGGTTTACCAAGGGGGTTTGATCGATCACACTTCACATAACTGCTTGGCCAATGCTTTATCTCCCATGGGAGATGGAGGCAGCCTTGGTGGAACTCCACCAGCCTTTTACCTTCAAGCTCCTCAGAATGTTTGGTTTCGACCTTGTTTGTAAATATGATAATTGTGTTGTTGTTATTTAGGACTAGTTGCCCTTGTAAAGCAGATGAGACAGTCCAGGACCAGACCTTAAGGCAAATGCTGAAACTTGTTGTTAAAGGTGCGAGAATGTTATTTAGTATTATATTCTTAGGTGGTGTTGCAATGCCGGTTGAGCCAAACCTGACCACGACCTCTTACTTATCTTTCTGTATGCTCTTTATTCAGTTGGAACGCCATTTCCATGATCATGAGTGATTTACATGCCCACACCTGGAACATACGGGGCCTCAACACCCTGGTAAAGCTTGAACAGGTATAGTCACACTTAAAGAGGCTGTGGTCTGGTCTGTCATTCCTGCAAGAAACAAAATTAACTAAGCAAGATCATGATAAGCTGGCCAGGGATTGGGTAGAGCAGGTTTTTCCCTCCTCTGCCCTCATGAAAAAGTAGGGGGTAGCCATTCTCCTGCATAAAACCCTTAAATGGTCCACTTTGTAGAAAAAGCATGATTCTCAGGGGAGGTGGGTGTTGACCCTAATGGAGACCCCAGAGGGACCATTGATTTTGGGTAATGTTTATGGGACAAATGAAGATTCCCCAGAGGTTTTTCATGAGGTGGCGTAAGCATTAGAATCCCTTGCACAACCCTCTACTCCGATTATCTTAGGGGGTGATTTTAACTTTTCTCTGGTTCCACAAATTGACTGAAGCTCCACAAGTTCAGATCATCACCCTGGAGCTTGGCTTTCCCTAAACCAGCTTATGACAGATGTGGGACTTCAAGATATTTGGTGAGCTCATCACCCCTTGGAAAGAGAATTTTCCCTTTTCTCCGCTGTCCATAATACCCACAGCAGAACTGATTACTGATTGTTCTCTGTGGACATCACTCAAAACTCCATCGGAGCAGAGATCCTTCCAGTGGTCATTTCAGACCACTCACTGGTCCACCTGGATATCCTCTGGGGACCAAAATCCCCTCTCCTTCCACCTGGAGACTGGACCCTCTACTTTTAAGGGACCCTGAGTTCCAGCTGTGGCTAAATACGGAGGTGACACATTTTCTTATGGAGAATCCATTTGTGGACACATCTCTGGGTACCACATAGGAAGTCCTTAAGGTCACTTTATGGGAGCTATCATGGGGTTTGCAGCTAGGTGAAGAAGGCATAGGGAGCAACTTCTTAAGTCCCTGGAGGAACAGTAGAAGCAGAAGAAACTGAATCTAAACAGTTTCCACATTTCAATATCCACGCTCCATTAGGCCACACCATTATGAGGCTATGTTTAGAAATCAATGACCTGCTAGCCTGGAAGGCTGAAGTGGAAATTTTGCAATTAAAGCACATACATTGGGATGGAGGGGGAGGGGGGAAGGTATTAGCATACAGGTTAAGGAAACAGCAGGGCAAAAGTCACATCTTGGGTTTACAGGATCATACGGGGAAGACCCACTCTGAGCCACTGCAAGTAAATAAAATCATGGGACAGTTTTAAAAACAACTCTATGCCTCCTCCAGGTCCACGGATAAACAGTGTGTGCAGAACTTCCTCACCTTGCTTACACTTCCCCAGCTCACTCCCTAGCAGGCAGCCACATTAGAAACTCCTATGACTCCTGCAGAAGTGGGAACTGCCCTAAAAGGCCTGAATGCAAGAAAAGTGCCTGGAGGAGGTAGATTACCCCTTGAAATGTGGTGGCTTATACAATTCGGCCCTAATAGAAGGCACCTTCCCCCTACTCTCCAGGAGGCTGTCATAACTGTTTTCCTTAAAAAAGGGAAAGGCCCCACACTACCCTCTAGCTACTGCCTAATTTCCCTCATAAACTCAGACAGTAAACTATTTGCCAGCATTCTAGCTGCTAGACTTAACCCCTTTCTCCCTTCTCTGATACACCCTTCACAGGTGGGTTTTTTACCTGGGCAATATAGTAGAGACCACATACAGTCCATGCTTAAAGTACTGTAGCATGCTAAAGCTAGTCCCACTCCAGCAGCAGCTGTGGCCATAGATTTTGAAAAAGCCTTTGACTTCCTGAAGTGGGACTACCTGCAGCAGGTACTTCAACACTTAGGATTTGGGGAACATTTTAGGGGCTGGATTTCAGCTTTATACCATCGTTCCATGGCAAGGGTGCTGACTAATGCATTCCTGTTGAAGACCCTCCCCTTGGGCAGGGGTACCAGGCAGAGCTGCCCAATGTCCCCCGTTCTGCTTGTTCCTGCAGTGGAATCCCTGGTGGTAGCCATAAGGCAACATCCTGCTATACAGGGAATCACAATTGGAACTCTGTCTTATGCTACTTTCATGTATGCTGATGACCTCCTAGTCCTGCTAGCAGATGTAAAGACATCACTCCCAGCTTTACTTGCCCTATTGGCAGATTTCACCAAATACTCTGGTTTAAAAATGAATTGTTCAAAGACAGAAATACTTCCCTTGAACCTGGCCTGCACTCCAGCCCATGTGGCCTCTTATGGTCTTCATTGGTCCCCAGATACTTTGGTGTATCTAGGGATACACCTGTCCCCTGATCTGACCAAAATATGGGACTTAAACTTGAGACCTCTTGTGGCTGAGCTAAAAACTGAACTTGAGAAGTGACAGGCCCTACACCTTATACCTGCAGGGAAAATCTCTACAATTAAAATTATTTTGACCCCCAAACTTCTATATGCTTTTCACATATCCCATTAGATCTACCAGCTACATGGTACAAGACTATAAACAGTACTCTTTGTAAGTTTATCTGGGACAGTAGCAAATCCCGATATAGTAAGAATAAATTGAGAGCCCATTGGAAATCAGGGAGCTGGGGCCTGCCGTGGCTGAAAGGATATAAGTGGGCATATTTCACTGCCCAGACACTAGAATGTTTCCTCCCTATCACTCAGGACTCACCCCTGTGGTTGCAAATGGAATTATCAACAGCTCAGGTACACACCCTGCCCCTTCTAATCTATAATCTGCTGCCTAGTAGTTTAGGCCAACATCCCAGCATAGCTCCCACGGTTCGAACTTGGAACAAAGTCCATAACAAGCTGAAAGCCAACCCTCACCCTTTATCTTACATATCTCTGTGGGGGAATGAGCATCTCTGGATAGGAAAAAAACCCTCACTTTGGCTCCACTGGGAGGAGAAAAGTGTCACTATTTTTGAGGATGCATTGGCTAAAGATGGGGTGGGCCTTCAATCCTTCCAGGAACTGGATCTGGAGTTGGGGTTAGGCAGGTCAAACTTTTGGAAATATTTACAGCTGTGTAGCTCCATGACTGTATATTTGAAACATAGCACAGGGGATAAGGGCCACTCAGTGACCCTAAACTGGTGGCTCCCATGCCCCAAAGGACAAGCCAGTATGATATATGCTGAACTATGAGATAAACTCCTCTCCCAGTCTACAGAATCCAAAATTAAGTGGAAGAAAGCCTTGAAGTCATGCATTACTGATGCTCAGTGGAAAATCTGTTGGAAACAGGCACATACTGTATATCCAGATGCAAAAAGTAAGTGCATTCAAAATAAAATCCTCCACCACTGGTATAGGACTCTGGACATGCTCTTTAAACTTAAATGTATGGATAGTAATCTATGCTGGAGATGCCTAACAGTGGTGGGGGACCTGTACCATATCCTTTGGCAGTGCCAACTAATTAAGCCTTTCTGGGCATCAGTCTGTGGCCTTGCTACTCAAGTCATTGGCTCTAAATTAGCTTCCAACCCCCTCTTTTGGACATTGGGCCTCCCTATTCAACAATTGTGGTTACAATTTCACCAAATGCTCTGGCTTGCTCTTCTTAGTCTTCAAGTAAAGAGGCTTATCTTGTGCCACTGGAGAACCACAGATGTACCTACCTTGTCAGAATTATTCAACACATTTTCTAAGATTTCCACCTTAGACCACTTATCCTATGTAATTGCTAACACCCTTCCTAAATACTATGCCAGTTGGGACCCATTCCTTGTATATCTGAAACCCAGAACTGGGATGGGCTGAAAGATGACCTCTTTTGATGTTTGCAAATCTTGTTAGTGAATCCCTGCGGCTGACTTTTTTGTGGGTCTTAGCTTGTTTATACTCACTGTATCACCTTGCTTATGTGAGACTTTATGTGCCAATAGGATATTATTATCGGTCTGGTTCTTTATGGTCCTTAGTTATTGCTTTGCAGGTAAAGAGAATGCATCACTGGATCTGTCTGTGAGAAAAGCTACATAGCGTGTTCTGTCTGGACTGGTCACAGATTGTCATATCTAGGAGGTGCCACTCCAACTTACTTATGATGTCAATTTATCTAAATTTGGTATGTGTGTAACCCCTAGGGCTACTACCTCTGCCTGCTTGGCTAGTAGCAGGTTAAGGGGCCTGAGTTCTGAAACGGGTGCCTCCACCCACAGGTCAGGGTTGGTAGTGGTCAAGCTAACCTGGGCACAGCCCTCTGGGACACTGTAACCCCCTTTTTCCTTACTAGTGGCTGGAACAATACACAATAATCACTTTCACAATACACCTGATACACCACACAAGTACCCACACTGTTTGCACTTACCACCAGGGCTTTCCTCTGGCTCGGCCCTGGGGACCCCCCTGTAAAACAAGGTTATACACAGCAAATATTGGCAGTACAGTACTCTTGCACAGACTGTAACCACAGTCAGGGTAAATGCAAAAAAGAGTTAAATCTGATTTATTTAAGGGACTTGAACAAGGGAGAGGTGTAATCAGGGTAATTTGCTTAAAGGCTCTATCAATCAAACAGTTATGCATGCACTTCAGGGTACATAAACAGTCACACACTCTGGGTACCCAGATGGAGAATGGTGGGATATCCAGGAACGTTGCAGCTGGTTAGGGCCCTGTGATGGAAGAAAATTACATGCACAACACACACTATTTGTAATCTGGAGCCAGAGGGCTCAGTTCGTGAAAAGAAAACAAAACAATCAGATGACACACTTTTAGATTAGGCTGCTGTTGCAGGGAGCTACCCTAATGATTACTCATGAGACCGAAGACTGAACACAGGCTGGACGAAAATGAAGACAGCAGGTGGTTAATCTGGAGTGCCAGGAGAAGCAGGGCCCACACGATTCACCGAGGCATCATTCCTGTTCAAGTGTGGAGCAGGGGGCTGATCCCCAGGCAGGTCTCTCATCAATGGCTTTCTCTGTGCAGTGGGGTAGTCTGGCAGGGCCAGAGTGGCATGGCCCAGGCCGAATGGAGATGAATGCAGATTCAGTCCGATTAGGCTGGATAAAGCTTCCAGCAAGCAGAACACAGTTCGCGCAGTGGGGAACCAAATCACAACCCACTTTCAATACACAGCACATTTACATGTAAAGGATTCTACGGTACCAGGCAAACCGCTCTCCAGTCATGATCGCAACGTCTCTGCACAAACTGGGGATTCAAAAGCATCTGGAAATCCTGACAGGCCGATCGCATTCAGCAAAATATTCGGTCTTCCTTATGTATGAGCCTGGTAAAAAATCAGTGGCTAACTTCGATCTCACAAACTTGGATTTAGTCCGAAATAATTCTCTTCTCTTCCTCTCAGTGGCAGCAGGCAGACATGCAGGCCACAACTCAGGCCTTTCCACAGTTCTCCTACTTGAAACTACTCAGACGGCTGCTTGACTGTCTCAAGCTTTTGCTTCTTCAGCTCCCAACCGAGATCTGACTCAACTGACGGCAAGCCAGGAACTTTCCCCAGAATCCAAAAGGTTTGGTTGGCTGATCTGTCTGTCAGTCACAACAAAAGCTCCCCCTTCAGGTGCAAAAAGGTGCAAAAATCCCAAAACTACAATTCCTACAGATTTTGACTCCAGACAGCTCTTGTAGTCCGGCTCCATTTTAGATCCCACTAGAACTGATTGGTCCAATTCGGCAGTCCAGGACCAAGATAGTGGAGATAAACAAAACAGTCCTTGCTGCAAAGAAGGCAGGTTAGACAAACTACATTATCATTATCACTCTAAATGATTTTCAGCAAATAGTTACATCTCTCAACAGAGCTCCCTCTCAGATTACTTATGACTGCAATCCAGGCAGCTCTTAAAGAGACAGTGTACAGGGGCTATACAGGCACTCTCTGGCAATCACAATTTAAACTGCTAAAACACAGAACACCAGCCTGGCAGTGAGCATTTAGGCAAGATCGAGGAAGACTTTTCTGGAACCCCCATTTGTAGGGGGGTTACATGTGCTTATGTATGAAGGCATTACTCTCTTGACCTGTAGTTTGTCCAGTGTTCATATTTCATTGGAATAATGCTCATGTGCTTGTGTTCATTTGCTTGAAAACTCAATAAAAAGCATAAACTTAAAAAAAAAAGTAGGACTATTTCAGGTCCTGGGGCAGGCAGCTACTGGACATGAGTTGCCTGCCCCATAGGTGTCAAGTGCTGTTTAATTAAGCAATAATGCCCAACAGGGTGTGTGTCGTGCTGGGATAATGTTATGCCTCAGGTGGTTGGGGCACGAAGGCTTAGTCGAAAAGGTCAACAATCAGAGAGATGTGACGTTATCTTAAACGCACACACCCTGGAGGGCATTATTGCTATTATCCAATGGCTTGTTGTTATATATAAAATACAAAAATAATTTTAAAGAATGTTTTTATTAGTATGGAAAAATATTTTTGTTTCTTAAGAGGAGATGCAAAAAAAGAGGTCACCTAGCTCATCATCCAAAAAATCATCTACATTGGTTCACAGTGATGCTGAGACTAGACCCATGATATTGTACTGGGATAACATCATGGCTCCAGCCCAAGACTGACCAATCAGAGTCCAGAATTTTTTCTTGCCATTGTATCATTTTAAATCATTGCCCCTTTGGAAGGTAGGGATTGTAATATGCCTCATAGTACCTATCAGAAAGATCCCATCTATTTTCTACATTGCCAGGCACACCTCTGCACTCAGATGTTTTGTGATGCATGAAACATATTTTTCATGATTGTTTATCAAGGTTAAACTAATTGTTGGTACAAATACAGGCCAAAGATAAACAACAATAAACTGGCTAGTTAATAGCTAGACGGTATCCAAAATCAATGTAATGTACTTCCAGCTCAAATATCACTAAAAAGGTGATAAATAGACTTATATGCAGAATGGTCACATTGTCCCCATATACTGGCATAATATAACATCTAAGTGCTGGGGCAGGCAATGAATAAGAAGATGGAAGGGATTAAGGAGCAAGGCCCTTGTGGGCAAATTATGATCGCTTCCCTTACTTTGGGACATAATCAAAAAAATTTAAGCCATTTAAGTGTTCCCATGCAGGTGAGGGAGCTTACAGTTTCTGTTTTGCAGCACAAAGGTTAATTTACCACTGCCAAACAATCTGATGACAGATTATTTGTTTAATGGTGACAAAAACAACATACATGCCTTTTTAATGGCAGATTACCAGTATTTAACAATACTTACACCCCCTACTAGGAGTCCAGCATTAGAAAATGGTCATCCAAAAAAAATATATACATATATAGCATTATATTTTACAAGACTTGATGGGTGGAGACTTAAACAAAAACTGTTTTGGTATTAGATGTTTTTTTAGTGCAGTATTAGCCACTACTTAACAATTAAATCACAAATTGTGGAGAGAAAGACACAATGTACAACACAGGAATTGAACCCAGACCACCAGAATATTATCAGGATGCTCTAACCATTGAGTTACAGGTTCTCATGGTTGGAACTGGGGTTCCTGGACAGACTTCCTTTTAATGGTATTGCACCATTGAGCTACAGGCTCATATGGTTGGACCATCTAATAGTCATCTCAAATGTTCCTAACTGCAGGATTTCCAATACCAGAGAAAGAAGGAAAGTGTGTCTGGGAACCCCATTTCTAACAATCAGCCTGTAGCTGAGTAGGTAGAGTACTGGGATGTTATTTCCGGGGCTGATTTCAATTTCAAGTAGGTCTCATTATTTCTTTCTAACTACAACATGTCTTTTGCCAAATTTTCTTCAATTATATTACTATTACCTGGCATGTAATAGAAATGCAGCTAAACACAAAGTACTTTATAGCTTCCAATGTTGTTCAACAATGAATTTGTTTCACCTTCTGTGGGAATATAATTGCGGTTATGACCTCAAATCTAGCATTCAAAATCTGCACTTGCAAAATGGGTACAATGGTGTATGCGTCACAGTACATTTCTGTATTTAACATATACAAAGTATAGTGTTTTACAACTATTGTTTCCTAATAATGAACTATAATTATTGAGTACAATGCTTCTGACATAAGAAACAAGCCCAAAAATGCTTTGGTTAAAAAAAAGACATGTATAATGAAAGTAGAAATTGCTGTGTTTATTTAGTGAATAACATACAATTAAAGTATTACAGAGCAGAAACATTTGAAAGAACATGCACGCTTTGAACATTAAATGCAACCCCACTGGATAAAATCAAAGGATGGAGACTTTTAAGAACTTTACAAATGCCAAAATATATTGCATATATAATGTGTGAATAGAAATCTTTTTACATAAAAAATATTTGGCTTTATGCTCATCCTTTCCACCCAGAGGAGCTGACTTTGATAAGATGGCCAACAGAGTTAAGCTAGCCCTGGCAAAAAGAAACACAGGTGAGGGGGTACAGGCAAAGTGGGCAAGCATTAAGGATGCAATACTTGAAGCAACATCCCATTGTGTCAGACAGAAAAGGAAGTGCAAAAGAAGAAGGAAACCACTTTGGTTCTCAAATACAGTAGCAGAAAAGGTCAGAGCCAAAGGCTGGCCTTCAGGAAATATAAGGGAACACAGCGGGATGAAGATAGGGAGGCATACCAAACTGCCCTAAGGGAAGCAGGTAAGGCAGTAAGGCAGGCAAAGTCCCAAACTGAGGAAACACTAGCACGAACAGTAAAAGAAGGTGACAAGACTTTCTATAGATACATTAGTGAAAGGAGAAAGTCCAGAGGGGGTATTGCTAAGCTTAATGGAGAAAAGGGAGCATGTGAGGAGGAGGACCCTGTAAAGGCATCTATTCTAAATAGATACTTTTGCGCAGTATTTACTGAAGAGAAGGTAGGGCAGGGCCCACAGCTCAGCATCATGGACACAGGGGGGAGGGAGGTGAGCACTACTCCCTTCACAAAAGAAAGGGTCCTACAAGAGCTTGCTAAGCTCAGGGTGGATAAGGCAATGGGACCTGATGGCATACATCCCAGGGTACTTAAGGAGCTAAAGGAGGAACTAGCAGAGCCATTAACAGAATTGTTTAGTGAGTCTCTGAGCACAGGAGAGGGTCCCAGAAGACTGGAGAAGGGCTCATATGAGTCCCGCTCCACAAGAGTGGTAGCAGGGAGGAGGCAGGGAACTACAGACTGGTCAGTCTTACCTCAGTAGTGGGCATGATTATGAGGCACTCCTTAAGGAAAGGATAGTGCAACACCTGGGATCCATAGGGCACAGGATCCAAGACAGCATGGGTTTACAAAAGGAAGGTCCTGTCAAACTAATCTCATAGATTTCTTTGACTGGGTAACCAGAGTGGTGGACCAACGGGGAGCAGTTGATGTCACCTACCTTGACTTCAGCAAAGCTTTTGACACTGTTCCACATAGAAGATTGATAAATAAGCTGGGTAGGCTCGGGGTGGGTCAGAAGTTGGTCAACTGGGTGGCAAACTGGTTGACGGACAGAAAACAGAGAGTGGTGGTAAATGGTATACAGTCAGAAGAGATGCAAGTCACAAGTGGGGTACCTCAGGGATCAGTCCTGGGGCCAGTCATCTTCAACATCTTCATTAGTGACCTTGCAGATGGACTAGAGGGTAGGCTTGTCTGTTTGCAGATGACACCAAGATCTGCAACAGAGTAGATGATCCAGATGGGTGGGCAGAATGAGAAGAGATCTGGATAAACTAGCAGAACGGTCAGAAGAGTGGCAACTGGGATTTAATGCAAAGAAGTGCAAAATCACGCATAGGGAAGAGAAACCCTGAGCCACCTATAAGCTGGGAGGGAGTTGCTAGCAGTCACAAAGGAAGAAAGAGACTTGGGCATCATCATCACTGATGACCTAAAATCATCCAACAGACCTCTAAAGCAGTAAGTAAGGCTAGGGGGTTAGGGTGTATTAGTAGGGTATCACAAGTCGTAAGAGGAGGTAATAATCCTCTGTACAAGACACCGGTTAGCCCCATCTGGAGTACTGCGGCAGTATTGGAGGCCACACCTTCACAAGGACATTAACCAAATTGAGGCAGTCCAGAGAAGGGCAACCAAATGGTGCAGGGACTGCATCAGAAGACATATGAGGACAGATTAACGGAGCTCAATATGTATACCCTTGAGCAAAGGAGGGAGGTGATATGATCGAGGCATTCAAACACCTTAAGGGCATAAACAAGGTGAAAGAGTCTAACATGTTTAAATATAAGAAAAATAGCAGGACAAGAGGACACAGCATGAGATTAGAGGAGGCCGATTAAGGGGAATGTGAGGAAATTCTTTTCACAGAAAGGGTGGTGGATGCATGGAATGGCTTACCACAAGAAGTGGTGGCTATGAATACAGTGCAGGGCTTCAAACAGGCATGGGATAGGCATAAGGGAGCAATACAAATGACTATGAATAGATAGGCCACTGACAGAGCAAAGGCCGATGGCACATTTATAAGGTAGAAAAGAAATGGGCAGACTGGATGGGCCTTGCGGTCCTTATCTGCTGTCAACTTCTATGTTTCTATGCAAGTTAAATGATCATACCTGGATTAAAATAATGATATACTTGCAGAATGGAAATCATGGACTTCAAAACATATTTTCTGCATATAACTCATATAATTATAGCCTACATAGAGCACATTTAGTACAAGCATTGTAATACAGTACACTGGTAGCACTGTAATAATATATCACTTAGTATACTTCAAACACATTAATATTAATAAACAGTGCACAGTAACAGTATACTGATGGGAATAATCTCAGTATAAAGATACTAAACTGCTAAATATACTTTCAGCACAATAAAAATGTGCTGTTTATTATATTTTAAGCATAAGGGGCTATATGCACGATGCCAATGCACCGTGGAAACCAGGCGTGATGGCATCACTATGCATGAATGCCATGGATTGGGGTCCCATGTACCCCAGGTGGCATTCACTAACAGGGTGCATGACAGTTATGTGCCCACTCCCCCGGCTCTGTAGACATTGACACACCGGGGGTGGTTGGGGGACATACTGGGGGCTTACATGCTCTATGCGGTATTCACTACAACATGTAGTGCCAGGCTCAGGGAGCACAGGTTACAGCATTTGGGATCCTGCTGTAACTCAGAGCACACCCCACAGACATCATCTGCCACTTGCGGCTGGACTGGGGATCAACTCCCCATGCTTCCTCAGTCTACATGGCAGATGGGGGTGGGGGTGGCCATTCAGGTGAGTGCCCATTCACCCTGTCATGCCAGCATTGCCATAGATCTGCATGGCCAATTCATAATTTCCCCATGGGTGCTAGGGAGCCACTATGGGATCCAGGTAGAGCATCCAATTGGATGCCTACCCATGTCCAGCCCTCCATACCAGACCCCCCCCATGAACCTGTGCACCAGGGGGGTGAGGCCACAGACAGGTGGCCGATGGTCCTGATGCCCCCAGATGAACACTTATCTGCAGATGCAGAGCTATGCAGGTGGGATATGTGCCTCTGTTGCATACCTTACATCCCTTCATGCATTGTGCCCACTGTTAGTATGTTAATAGGGTTCCACCAAGTCACTTCAACAAGAAATTTGTCAAAGGACTTTACAGCAACAGCACTTTGCCAACGGCAATCACATTGCTGTGGCAAAGTGTTAATATACCCAACAGGGGCTGGACTCATGTATTGCTTCTGGGGGGGGCTTCATCCCCCCTGCACCCCCTATATAGGGGAACTCTGCCCCAGCGCCCCCCAGATTTTTAGATTCCTAGTTCCGGGGAGGGATCAGCTGTCTGGGGAGAGTGGCCAAACCCAGGATTCGATGAATCGTTTAACCACCCATTCGACACTGTGGGTGTTGAGTGGATTAAGTTGCTGCGGGGGATTCATTGTAACAGCATCGCTTTTACAATGGTATATGTGTTAATAGTACAATTTTAGCATGATAACAATAACCTTATTTGGATATTGGTAGTAATTTTCAAATATGGGCTCTAACATATCATAAATTTACTAAAAAGTAGTTTAAAATATATGCTAGGTATCATGATTGATATAATTTAAACATATTGTCAGTATACTGATATCACAAGATTAATATACTTTCCATGTCCACTGTACTTTAAATATAAAAAATACTGCATTATACTTTAGTATACTTATTCTATAATACGGGTCTAAAATAAGAATGCTTATGGATGGTAAAGTAGTTTAACAACACACTGAAATTTTATTTGACTATGAGGACATGAAGCAGATAGCATTCTGCTAGCAGTTGGTTCATGCACTAAAATTATACTTTAAATAATACTAATGGTATACTCAAAATTAATGCCAGTATGTTGAAAGCATTTTAAAATAGATTAAATTGCATTAAAATAGGACCAGATGAGTATAAATGGATATTTAGTGAGTATTAAAAGTAGTCTGTTAAAACTTTATGTTAAGTGTAAAATAAGTTATATACTTGATACATATTTAATATAATAACTTCAAAAGTATTCTTCGGTACAAATGATTTAGTATACTGAAGTTTACTTATATTTAAGTATCAAATAAGAATACAAGTTTTTATTATGGGTGAGCCCCTTTAAAAATGTTTATTCTATCCTTTGGCTTATGTCAGATTTCAGACTTTGGAAAAGAGCATACATTGTACCCATTCACAAAGTGGGTCATGCTGAATTACTTGTATTTTTCAGTACAAATTTTCTATTTAGTATACTGAAGTTTACTTATACTAATTGTAAGTATCAAATAAGTATAGAAATTGTTCTTATGGGTTTACTTCTTTAAGAAATGTTCAAGCTATCCTTTGGCTTATGTCAGATTCCTGACTTTGGAAAATAGCATACATTGTACCCATTCACAAGGGGGAGGTCCAACTGAATTACCTGAAAATTATGGGCCCATCTTGTTTCTCTCTGTTTTGCATAACTTACAAGAAAAACTAGTTCAAGACCATATAGTTCTTTATCTGGAACTGTATGGTACAAAATGGCTTGATGAGGGAGTGTAGTACCATGACAGCCTAGGAGATGTTCATGAATAATCTACACTGGAATACGAAAAATGTCTTATTGACACAGGCAGTGCTCATGGACCTGACCAAGGCATTTGATTTAGTTGTTTTGTGAAGTTGGTGAGAATTAAAAAAAATTCACAGTTAACAAAGCTTCACATATTTCCAGGTTGGTTGACCAGCTTCGTTGGTAAATTTATTATTTTTGTATACAAATATGCATAAAATACCTCCCCCAGTCACTGTGATGTAATTTCCCCCTCCCATCTTCAAAATACTAACAAATGTTATAATCCCTGCTCCCATCCTCTTTCTTGCACCCTCATCCCTCCTCCCACCCCTTTGTCCTAGCAAATTTCTGAATATAAATGCACCCTTCCCCCAGGCATGAACCAAATCCATTACCTCCCCCCCCTCCTTCCTCCACCCAACCAAGCCCTATTTTACAATTACACCACCCAAGCACCTCTAGGCCCTACCACCCTCCTTCCCCCAACAGCACCCAGAATTTATCTTTTAATATAATGCTGTAATAAAGAAACTGTCCCATGGTGTAGAGTACCTGCTCTTTTCAGTCTCTCTCTCTCTGGGTAATGGTGCAGTCACATGCATGAATGGTGACTACTTTGTTCCTAGTAAAGATATTTTAAATACACATTAATGCATGTGTAACCCCAGGCTAGTATGCCATTTGTATCTGACAGCAACACCAGGTGGGCTGGGTTCAGGGAGAAATATGTCACTTGGCACATAGGCTAGGTTTGGCTACTTGCACAGGGGCACCTAAGTAACTCCAAACACAGGAAGCAATAACTGTAATGTCCAATACCAGAAGTGGGATTCTAAAGTGTGGCTTTTATTCACATCCAACAGAATAAACAAAGCATATATGGACTGCTTACCCTGTGGGGGGTCTAGAGTAATGGGCAATGCCACTTAATTTAAGTATGTTCAAGTCCAGCACAAGTCCAGCTACACTCCTGGTAATGCAAATTAAAGGAGACCAGAACACACCCTCATCACTTTAGCCCTCAGGCTCTACCACACACTGGGCTCACTGTCTGGACTTGTACTCTGCTTTGGGTTACACAGCCCGAACTTGTACACTGCTCTGGGTTTTCCCTGGCTTGGCTCCCTTGCCAGCCACTTGGACACCTTCCATACTTCATGGAAACATTTTCTGGTGGTTCCCTTAACCACCTAAGAGCACCTCAATTCCATCATGGAATTCTCCTCTTTAATCCCACGTCTGGGTACTTTCCTCAGGTACTGGTCAAGTACCTGAGGGAAAGCAAAAGGTGTCTCAGAGCAAATCCATAGAGGTGAATTTGGTTACTAATGATGGGGGCATCTCCCACCACTCGCTCCTGCAACTCATACCCAGCCATTTCTCTGGACTGTAAACACCTCATCCTTTAGAATCTGGCTGTGTAGATTCTTGCTAAATGTATTTCACATTCAATCTACTTGTCTTGCTACCCATTTGTGCTGGACTTCAACATAATTAAATTAAGTGGCATTGTCCATTACTCTAGACCTCCCACAGGTAAAGCAGTCCAATCCCCACATTCTTTCTTTCAATTTTGTGCTGGCCTTGAACATACTTATAAGTGGCTTTGTCCATTACTTTAGACCCCCCATTGAGTTAAGCAGTCCATTCCCCACTTCTTCCAACTGTACTTGGCTGTCTTTCCTGACTCCATAGTAACAGTCCCTTTAGTTTTCTTCTGTTTCAGGTGAAAACACTTGGCCCTTTTTTAGAGCAAACTCACCCTTTAGTTGCAGGTTCCCCACAGGTGTTTCCTCCTCAAGGAATCTCTTACAGAGCTTCTGGTGCCTCAGCACAAATCAGACAGGCAGCTTCTTTCCCTTAGCCGGACCCAGGGTGGTTGCCCCTGGAAAACAGGCAGAAACCTTCCCCCCATCCCCTCAGAGATGGGGCTCTGAACCATTGAGAGCGGTCTACACCACTTCAATTACCAGTTACTGTGTTCCTCTTCAGGTGAAAACACACACCTTGAACAGAACGAGCTCTGAAACAGAGCTTAAAGCTTTGAGAGCCTGCACACACTCAGCTGTACTACAGTCTCTCTTTCTGACTGCACACAGACTGCCTTCAAATTCCCCAACGTTCTACTCTAACCTCCAACTGCAACATTCCAGTGTGGCTTATGCAGCTGCGACAGTTCTAAAATGATGTCATCCTCAGTCTCAGCTGAGACTGAGAACAGAGTGAGACAGTGTGAAATCCATTTAACTGGGTTTCAGCAAGCTGCCTTCCCTGCCTACCACTAGGTCTTACTGAGATTCTAGTAACCCCAGGTAACGGGGGGGTTACACTCACCCTGGGCCAAGTAAATGACTGTCCGCAGTCATTAATCACCCGGCTTAGGCCCTCGTGTTGACTACGGGGAGGTAGCGTTACCTTCTCCCCTACCATGTGCTAGTACAGGCAGGCAA
Organism: Neoceratodus forsteri; assembly: GCA_016271365.2. Classification (NCBI taxonomy): domain Eukaryota; kingdom Metazoa; phylum Chordata; order Ceratodontiformes; family Ceratodontidae; genus Neoceratodus; species Neoceratodus forsteri. The sequence goes on along the minus strand of JADMNL010000022.1, from coordinate 680,802,884 downwards.
CACTAAGGGCCTAGAGGCTTTTGGCTGACATATCAGCCTCTACTCTACCCACTAACTATGGGCACCTAGTGGCTCTGGTAGAACTGTCCAGAGCATAGCCCTAATAGATCAGTACTGTGGCCCCTATGGCCGTTCAGGACCACAGCCTGTCTATCCCCCCTAGCCCTCTAGGGAACACCTGTCCACCTCTAACTCAAATTTCCCAAAACAAAACAAACAGGAGACCTCCCCAACCTGGAACACCATGCAATCACACATTAGGAGCTAATACCATACCTATACATTACTCACACACTCCCCCACAACCATACCTGTGGAAGGAAAAGTTACACATAGTATCAACAACAACAGTACTTTAAACACTACATTCTAAAGTACTAGTGAGGGACTCCAATGAAACCCTCCTCCTCTTCTTGTCTTCTCTTCTATCTTCTTCAGGAACACCTGCAAGAAAAAGAAAGACAACACACACTCCTAATCTGCATACACAGTCTATCTAAACCCCTACCATCAAAACACTAGAGAATCCCAAAAATATTTTTTTTTAGAAAAGTAGAAAAACAGTATAAACATTAGAAAACAGTAGAAAACAATGACATTATTTACAATACACCATATTTGGGGGATGGAGTGCCCTAGAAGTCCCATCTAGTGACCACAGTGCCCGAAGACAAGTCCATTAAAGAGTCTCTCCTGGGCTGGAGCCCGGTGAAGCACAGTTCTAGCAGGTCAAAGTCCTGAAGGGGAGAGTATTTGAGGACAGTTCAAGCATCTGGAGTCTGCTAGTGTAGGGTGCATACTGCAATGTCATAAGAATAGAAAAATCTGGTCTTACCAGTCCCTTGTAGAATGAAAATGGCACCAAACCTGGTTATCAGCTGAAGACTCTCCCTGTAAGCATTCTTCTGATACAGCTGCATGGACATCTTCCGGGAACAACAGGAGGACACATCTGGAAACTGCTGGGATGATCTCATCTCATCTCTGAAGATGGAACCTTGGAACAGGAACAAAAAGGAAAACAGCTGGTCTGAAGTCATCCGATTACCAGGTGATGAATCAGGATACAGCTGGGCTGGTGTCCTCACGGGATCTGAAGTCATCTAGTGGGCCAGTTGATAGATTCTGGGAAGCCAGTACACTGTAGAACTGATGAATGTGGGGTACCTGAGTCCTGGACGTCCATAATGGCGGAACAGCATAGGTGCTGCAATAGCTGGAGTGGCAGCACTGGCTACCACTGCTCTGCTTTCCAATTGGTAGGCATGGGCACATTAGCAGGAAGGTCTTTGAATTGTGGTCAATAGCACAACAGGTCAGGCGCTTGAATTATTATCCTGTCTGGGCACTCATAATTCACACTGTGAAATGTTTCATGTCCCTCTCCATCCACAATTCGAACAGTGTCCATTAACAGTGTCCTGCCTCTTTTCCACTGGCTGTATTTTTCATGAAACATTCTGTGCTTGACATGCTTGTTTGCACCAGGATGCACACATTTCATTGATTCTGCTCAAATCCAGGACTTCCTGTTTTGTTCAGTCTCCTCCCAGACTGTCAGAGGAAAGGACATCCCATAGATTTCATTCGCCTTCCTACGAACCAGTATTTCCTCTTTACTAGCTTTGGTCAACTTGAGACCTCTGGCCTGGCTTGGGGGTGGCCAGTCCTGGTTCTGCCAGCTACGCATTCTCAAAGACACAAAAAATGGATCCCTAGCTTCTTCTTGCACAGCCAGGGCAGTGGCATCACCACTGTCTTCCATGCATTCCTCTGAGGCAAGAGCTTGAGGATATGTACCAGTTCCTTTTTCACAAGGTCACATAGGCTCCCCCTCTTCTCCTTCCTCACTGAGAATCTGTGCCCAGGAGTGAGCAGTTGTCCTCACTCCTGAGACTATCCACTCTTCGCTGGGTGCAGAGGTCAAAACCTCCCATTCAAAGGCCACCCTCATCTCGTCTTCACCTATGAGACTTGGGCTAGGCCCTGCTCTCCACGGGTCTACTGATGCTCTTCCTGAGATGTCTCTCTGGGACTCAGAATCCAAAACATCAGCTCATTGTTCTGTCTGTAAATCTGCACTCTCTAGCTTTGTGCCACACTCCCCTGAGGGGCCTTCTCCAACAGGCTCTGCCTGGTGCTGTGTGTTGCCAACTGCAGAATCTTGAACTTTTGTCCATGTGGGAGCCAAATGAATCTTGGGTGCTTTAAATAAACCATATTTCTCTAAGCACCCAGAACAGTGAGGTACCATGAAGAAGTCCCTTCCAGCATTTAAGCATATTAAACACACTTGCACTGGGTATCCAGGAATTGCCACATGAGAAGGCAGTTGTCCTCCATAATAACATCTCTCAATGTCCCTTAACTTGTTTACTTCTACTGCTACCACAGCCCGGGCATGATCCGGGTAGCAGGCTGGTCCAGAGGCCATGACTGCAGAGAAAAAAATAAATGCTCACTGTTATTTCAAGTCCAATTTCACTGAAAACTTTCTCTCTCTTTCAAAATGGCTCCTCTGCTGCTGTGTTTACATTACTACCCCACCCTATAATGGTGGTGGCAGCACTCCTACCCTTCAACATTCTGGAATTGGGTCAAGCCACTGCGCATCCGATTTACACACTCTACTGATAACTTCAACTGCACCAACTTGCACTGTTCTTTATCCTAGCACATTTATATGATTTACCACAGACTTTTCACTTGCTGAAGACATTTCTGTAGCTTATAGTCCCTTAAAGCCTCAGTATTTCAAGCACAGGATTGCCTGTAACTCTTGATGCATATCGGATACAACTCATAGTCTCTCTCATGGCTTTGAAACTTATACTGAAGTTGAACCTATCTTTATGCTCACAGTTGATGGCTTAAAAGGCTTGCTTTTGCTGGTAAAAACTTGACATAGTCCTTATTTGCAAAGCGATTACACTGCTACACACAGATTCAGCTGGCTTTTGGCAAAATCACTTAGTTTGAGCAATTATTTCTGTTGGTGCTCACTGTTATCAGTAGCTGTTTACTGCGATGGAAAATGACCTGCAGCCAGTCTTGGAGGCCTCTGGAAAGAAGTGGGTTGGCAGTCCTGCCTATCATCCCTCTGATCACCACACTCACATTCCAGTCGATCGAGATGCGGGTTGAGCCCGAATTTAAACAAAAAGTCAGTTTTTTGAACTTTTTACAGCACTTTCAGTCACCACGACGCTCCTCCTAACAAGCCAGCATGCACACTCCACTCACTCTCCCTCTCGAATGCTGGGCAGTTGCTCTAGAGCTGGCTTGGGGGCGGAACTGATTGCAGTCTCACCAATCACTCGACACCATGCAGATGAGCCTCTTTCCTCTTGAGTGCTCTTCTCCTCATGGCGATCATTGAGCAGGCAAATTTAAACTGCAAAACCACACTTTTTTTTTTCTGAACTGACTCCATGGCAGGAGCCCATTTCAACCATTTATCATGGCCATTAACACAACAAGTCTCTCAGTTCACAAGAAAGCATTTCCAACGTCTAGGGCACAATTTTCATTTTGCTACCCACAGTTTTCCACACTTTTCTTTGTCACAAACAGTTTTATAAGCTGGCAAATGCTGTAATTTGATGTAGGACAAGGGCATACATGCTCAGGCTTTACTGCTCCTTGGTAAACAGTTGGCATTTTAACAGCAGCACATGGATAACAGTACACAGTAGCACATTAGTTAACCTTACTTCAGCTTTTTGGGCTACCCACTGCCAGATAGCCAAAACGCTAGCCCCTTGCGCAAGCGACCTTTCTTATATTCCTCCCTAAATTCCAAACCCAAATCCTCAGTGGTGCCTCCATTTTTGTAACCCCAGGCTGGTATGCCATCTATATCTGACTGCAATACCAGGTGGGCTGGGTTTGGGGAGGAATATGTCACCCGGCACATAGGTTAGGTTTGGCTACTCTGCACAGGGGCACCCAAGTAACTCCGAACACAGGAAGCAATAACTGTAATGTCCAATACCAGAAGTGGGATTCTAAAGTGTGGCTTTTATTCACATCCAACAGAATAAACAAAGCATATATGGACCCCCACGGAGCTACACTCATGGTAATGCAGATTAAAGGAGACCAGAACACATCCTCATCACGTTAGTCCTCAGGCTGTACCACGCACTGGGCACACAGCCTGGACTTGTACTCTGCTTTGGGTTACACAGCCCGAACTTGTACACTGCTCTGGGTTTTTCCTGGCTTGGCTCCCTTGCCAGCCACTTGGTCACCTTCCATACTTCATGGAAACATTTTTTGGTGGTTCCCTAAACCACCTAAGAGCACCTCGGCTGCATCAGGGAATTCTCCTCTTTAATCCCACATCTGGGTACTTTCCTCAGGCACTGGCCAAGTACCTGAGGGAAAGCAAAAGGTGTCTCAGAGCAAATCCATAGAGGTGAATTTGGTTACTAATGATGGGGGGTCTCCCACCTGTCACTCCCACAATTCATACCTGGCCATTTCTCTGGACTGTAAACACCTTATCCTTTAGAACCTGGCTGTGTAGATTCTTGCTAAATGTATTTCACATTTAATCTACTTGTCTTGCTTCCCATTTGTGCTGGACTTGAACATACTTAAATTAAGTGGCATTGTCTATTACTCTAGACCCCCCACAGGTTAAGCAGTCCAATCTCCACATTCTTTCTTTCCATTTTGTGCTGGCCTTGAACATACTTATAAGTGGCTTTGTCCATTACTCTAGACACCCACTGAAGTAAGCAGTCCAATCCCCACATATTCCAACTGTACTTGGCTGTCTTTTCCTGACTCCATAGTAACAGTCCTTTTAGTTTCCTTCAATTTCAGGTGAAAACACTTGGACCTTTTTTAGAGCGAACTCACCCTTCAGTTGCAGGTGCCCCACAGGCATTTCCTCCTCAAGAAATCTCTTACAGAGCTTCTGGTGCCTCAGCACAACTCAGACAGGCAGCTTCTTTCCCTTAGCTGGACCCAGGGAGGTTGCCCCTGGAAAACAGGCAGACACCTTCCTCCCATCCCCTCAGGGATGGGGCTCTGAACCATTGAAAGCGGTCTACACAACTTCTACCAGTTCCTGTGTTTCTCTTAGGTGGAAACACACACCTTTGAGATCAAAGTAGTTCTTGAAACAGAGCTTAAAGCTTTTGAGAGCCTGCACACACTCAGCTGCACACAGTCTCTCTCTTTGACTGCACACAGACTGGTTTCAAATTCCCCAACGTTCTCTAACCTCCAACTGCAACATTCCAGTGTGGCTTATGCAGCTACGACAGTTCTAAAATGATGCCATCCCTCAGTCTCAGCTGAGACTGAGAACAGAGTGAGACAGTGTGAAATCCATTTAATTGGAGTTTCACAAGCTGCCTTCCCTGCCTACCACTAGGTCTTACTGAGATTCTAGTAACCCCGGGTAACAGGGGGGGTTACACATGCAACTGCATCATTGGTCACTGGTACACTGAAAGAGCTCTGCTCTGGGGGACTGTTTTCTTTATTACAACATTACATTGAAATATATTTTCTGGGTGCTGGTGGGAGGAGGAGGGTGGGGGCAGAGTGTGGTTAATTGGAGGTATATTTGTAGAATAGGGTCTGATCAGGTGAAGGAAGGGCATAGGTGCCAAGTTTGCAAAATTTTGGTGGGGCCCCAAGGGTCAGGGGCAAAGCCCCCAGAGATCATCTATGAGAGTGTTGAATTAATATAAGCTAGGTCCTGCAATGAACAATGGGGCTCTGTAAATCAGAGTAGAATTTTACAGTGATCTGAATTTCAAAAATCTGATAAGATCAGGTTACCCCCTTTTTGAGCTAAGGTGTCCCACTTAAGGTGATAGAAAGTTTGACAGGGAGTAGTCTGCTGGTTTTATAACATATACACAAAAGGGTAACTTGGCAAACATTCAATTTTTACTTCTTCATGTAGAATGTATCGGCCACATGCCCAAGTCAGCACATCTTCTGTGAGTAGCAACAACACCAGGTCAAGGGAGGAAACACTCTGTTTTACACACACACACACACACACACACACACACACATGCACTGTTTAAAACAGTGCATGAGCTAACATTAACACATGTGAGCCCTTGATCTTTCAGAAATATGTATGTTTGCATCTTTGGAAACAGCAGACAGCTGCCCATATGTGAAGAAAAACAGTAGAAGCAAATTTATTTTTTATTTTTTATTTTATTATTTAGTTTTTGTTTACCGGGTAAGTGCACTAGACAAATCCTGCCTATTTTCAGGCACGACCCGGGTGAGGGGGATACAGATAAATGCCAACTGACCTTGAACCAGATTAAGCTGTTGGTGGTATTTTGAGTGAATGAGGGAAATTTGGCCAGGACACTGGGGAAATTCCCCTACTTGCTGGTAGGGGGATTTGCTGTCAGTGAGCTTGCTGACCATTTTGCCCTGGGATGTCATTGGAGGAAGACGTTCAGGAAGTAGGGGAGTGATTCTCCTCCCCGACCTCACCTTTGCTAGAGACCACTGCTGATGCTTTGATCTCCTATTCCCCTGCTTTGTCTGCTCTGGAAGGCCCATCTTGCCTGTTTGCTGCTTCTGCTGGGTCTTCTGCTTCATTGTGTTCGGCTGTCTTGTCTGGTGAGAAGACATCTGCCCCTTCAGATTTTGCCTGTTTTTCAAATATTCCGCTGCAGGCACAGGATCGAGCCGGCATTGCGACGGAAGGAGAACCCAGATGTGCGACCGCTGCATCGGTCTTACCTTTGCCAACGACTACTGGAGTAGCACACCGCAACTCTGCTGTACCTGGTACTGGTGCTCCTGGAATAGGTATGTCTATGCCTAGGAAATTTGGAAAACATTTGGGTATGCTTTGAAAAGGGGGCCTTTCTACTGAGGCTGGTTCTGTTTCTATGGCTCTTGCTGCTGCTATGGATGTTACGCCTGTTTTATGGTCGGAGGGTTGGATCACCATCAAAGGTGATTGGTCCCCTGATCCTGCTGATGCGAATGTGAAGGACTATGCTGCTTTGCTAATTATGGATACTGGAAAGATTGTAGAGGACACTGGTTCCTTCTCTGTTAGTCCTGGACATGTACAGCAACCTTTATTGACTGCAGCATGTGGGGAGTTAAGCAAATCTTCTTTGCCTTTGGCTGTTTCGACCCAGGTTTCTATTTCTGGGACTGTTTCTGGGCCTCTTTCTGTGTCAGTTTCAGGACTTGAGCATACTGTTACTCTGGGCCAGGGGAAGCCGGCTGTTTCCCGGATAGGAGATGTGCCAGCTATGGGAGTGGGGTCTGCCCCTTTGCACACTACTGTTGGAGCCAAGGTATCTGCTCCTGCTTTTCGGATGGCTGATTTATTTAAACCAGCCTTTAAGAAGCCTGCTCCTAGACGCAATGCTGTCCGGCTGCTTTATAAGGGTGGTTTGTCAGACCCCCCAGACAGGGTGTATATTGGGAGACGTCTTTTGAAGGATTCATTAAAGTTCTATGCGTCTGAGGTTTTTGCTCTTATCCATACCGATGAAAATAATTATGATATTAGTTTCAAGATTATGGAAGCTTTAGACCATTTTTGGGTAACATATAAGTCCCTTAAGGACACTCCCCTTTGGACTCCTTTTTTGGCCATTCCACTTACTAAACCCACTGTGCACACTGTTACTGTTTTGTTTCGTAATGAAGGGGTGGAACTAGCAGATATTTTGTTTTGGTTGAAGAAGCGTTGTGAAGTTTTGGAGCACCCTGTTCCTATTATGGATTCTGAACAATTCTAGACAGGTGGTTGGAAAATCAAGCATAAATTATTTATGACTAACTCTGGTGTTTCTCATCTGCCTAGCTGTTTTTTTTTTGGGGGGAGGGATAGGGGTTCTCTGTTTTATCCAGGGCAACCTAAATCTTGTCATCGCTGTGGCTCCAGATTGCATCTCAGTAACGCTTGTGACTCTTTGAAATGTACTCATTGTCTGGAGACTGGTAATTTAGCTGCCACCTGTTAAAATTTGTTTCATTGTAATCTTTGTGATGAAAAAGGCCACTCTTATGTTAAATGTCCCTGGGCCTCCCACAATTCTGTGGATGTCCAGTCTCATGATGCCCTTATTACACAGGCCCAGAAAAAGAGCTGTGCCAAAGCCTCTGAAAAGAGGATGCAGGATCTTTTACCTAACCCTGAGCCCCTGGCTCCTAGCTCTATTCTTCCAGCAGAGTCGGGTTCACAAGTAGACTGTCGTCCTGCTTTTGTATCTGGCACTACATCTGATACAGTGGTAATATTACCTTCTGAGACCCCGATGTTAGTGGTTGTTTCTGACCTGGTGGAATCCCAGGTACTTCCCTCTACACCTTCCCAGGACTCTGGTTCTCCACCGGGGTATATGCTTGTGGGAGACAGAGCCAGACCCTCTGATTCCTCTCCTTCCTTCTGTAGCTCCTGTTTGGGATGCTACTGCTATGCCTCCCCAGGCATTGGAAGTGGATCAGTCATTCCAAACTGTTTTTTATAAAAAACGACAACGGGAGAAGAGTGGGATTCCGGACTCCAGATGGAAGGAACGGAAAGTTGGGACGAAGAAAAAACTTTTGCAGTCAAATAAATTTGATGTATTTCGACGGCAGCTACAGTCTGGGGGTACTGAGGAGGATGATGAGGATTCAGCCTCGGATTCTTCTTCTGTGGCCTCTTCTGTAGGTGCTTCCTCAGGATTAGAAGATGGTAGCTCAGGGAAGCTTAAATGGAAGACACGCTCACAACGTTGATTCGATTTGTGCAGTTCTTTTTTTGTGTTTTTTTTCTTTCCTTTATGGGCTATTTTCGTGTTTTTTCACTGAATGTCAATAGTATGAAGAGTGGATTGTGGAGGGATTTGATCTTCTCAGAATTGCAGCCTTTTCAATCTGATTTAATTCTTCTGCAAGATACTAGAATTAAGACGTTTAAGGAAATTGCACAATGTTCCTCTGCTTGGACTTTGGGACCTACGTTTTGGTCATTAGGCCCTGATAAATGTGATGGTTTGGGTATTTTGTTTACCAATCCTGATCTGAAGGTTTCTCATTTAATTGATTTGGACCCTGGCAGAGCTATGATTTTGGACATCTCTTATAAGACTTGGAGATTGTGAGTTATAAATATCTATGCACCTCAGAACAAAGCTTCTAGAGTGGACCTTTTTAGGAAGGTTCAACCATTTCTTTGCACAGCTCAAATGGTCATTGGGGGGGATTTCAATTGTGGTGTTCATGGGGTGATAGGGGTTTGTGGACAGAAAAAATGTTCTGTGATTCAAATGCCTTAAAATATATTGTTTCTACTGCTCATTTAGTGGATTCTTATCATTTTTTTCATGACACTGGAGGCTTTACTTTTTGTAAAGGCCTGTTACGTACTTGGATTGATTATCTTTGGGTCTCCAGCTCGATACATGTTACTCGTTCTGGTATTGTTGATTTCGCCTTTACTGACCATTCGGCTGTGTATTTGGAATGTCAGTGGGGTGAGAGTCTCTCTTTTGAGAAATCATCCTGGAAGTTGAATGTTTCTTTATTGAACCAAGCCCGTCTGATTGTTGCTTGCAATTCTTTCTGGGCTGCCTGGCTTTCTGTGTCTTGTATGTATGATTCTTTGATTGAGTGGTGGAGGGAGACCAAGATGGAATTGAAAACTTTTTTTCAACATACTGCAGGGTTACATCATAGAACAGATTATTTCTGTTATTTGCAGTGTAGAAAGCATTACCATAGATTGATTTCCCTTGCTGATTCTACTGGTCAGGATTTTAGCTTCCAGATTCAACAGGCTAAATCTACTATGTATCGTTTTCAATATGATAGAATGAAAACCCTTAAGCATGAATTATGATTTGGTACAGTGGGTGTGAAACAAATATTTAGCCCTTTTAAAGATCATGAGGTTCTCTGTCAAAGGAAATGTATGGAAGAATTAAGAGATGCTGATGGGAAGGTGTGTCATAATAAGGCCTCTATTCTGCATCTTGTTTCTGCATATATTAGGGATTCTTTTAGCTCTCCACCCCAGATGAGTTTTTTGCATTCCTATGTTGCAAAGATAACACCCCAGACTCCATTGCCAGATCAGGTACAGCGGTTCTTATAGCTCCTATTACTATTGATGAGGTTCAAGCTGTCATCAAATCTGCTAAAACTAACTGTTCTCCTGGACCTGATGGGCTTCCAGCAGAGTTTTTTCAGACTTTTTGTGATCTCTTTGCTCCAGTACTGTGTTATTTATTTAATGTTCTTTTAAACTCCCCTGCCATACCTGATTGGTTGGTGGAAGCAGATTTGGTTCTTTTATATAAAAAGGATGATAAAAGATCACTACTCAACTGGAGGCCTGTTTGTTGAGCTCTGATATCAAGTTTTTGAGTAAGATTTTGTCTCTTAGGTTGTCACAATGTGCTCATACTCTTATTAGTTCTGTACAGGGTTGTAGTGTTCCTCATCGTAGTATACATAATAATTTGCTTTTCCTTTGGGAATTGTTTTATAGAGGTCAGAAGTGGTGTATTTCTGGTTTGGTGCTTAGTCTGGATCAACAAAAGGCCTTTGACTCAATTTCCCAGGATTATTTATTTTTGGTCTTGAGTTGCTATGGGATACCTGCTGACTATTTCCTGGCTTCAGAAATTATATTGTAATGCTACCGTAGTACCAAGAGTTAATGGCTGGAAAGGGGAAAGGATAGGTCTCTGACGGGGTGTCAAACAAGGTTGCCTTTTAAGTCCATTGTATGTTTTTTTGAATAGATCCCCTTTTACGTTGCATCCTTAATGATTCTTGGATAATGGGCATATCTTTAGTTAATACCCTTCCCCCTTTGAAAATCCTTGCTTATGCTGATGACTTAGTTCTTTTGGTTAAGGAATGTACACCTGAAACCGTTATTTCGCAACAACTCGCCGATTTTTCAAATGCCTCTGGCTCTAGTATTAATAGGGCTTAATGTTCTGGTTATCAGTTCCCCTCAGATGCTCCTAGACTTGTTCAATATGCTGGTATTTCAGTTTCTATGAATCCGGTTACTATTTTGAGGCTGCAGTTTGGTTCTGATACTCCGGCAGTGGTAAACTGGGAGAAGAAATTAGTGATAGCTGAAGGGTCACTGACCCGTTGGGTTCACGGGCCTTTATCGAAACGTAAACAGATTTTGTTGTTAAAAACTTTGATTGTTTCCCTTTTTCTTTAAGTTAGTTATATTTATCCCCAACCGAAGGTTTTGTATACTAAATTGTATAGTTTGTTTTTTCGGGCATTGTGGGGCAGCAGATTGAACCCAGTCAAGAGACATATTACTTATCGGACTATTAAACAGGGAGGTTTGGATATGCTTCATCCCATTGCTTTTTACTTTAGTATTTTTCTTTATTTTAATGTTTTAGAGCTTAATCGTCCCCATAGTAAGAACTGGATTACTTTACTGACAGAATGGCTTATGCCCTGTTTAAGGGCATGGGACCATAAAAATACTAGAATGTTTTCTAGGTTGGAAATAGTTCCCCAAGTTGTTATGGAAATGTTTCAGCAACTTATTCTTTGGAAGGTTGATTCTAGTCTACTGACTTTGACTACCAGAAGGGCAGTTTTTGATGCTATCATTCAGGTTCAGTGTTTGGAACCTCTTCGATTACCCTATTGTACGGAGCAGGAAAGTCAGGATAAGTTCTCGCAATTGTTGAATCCGAGATTGCCAGTTTTTGTTTGGGATTTGGTGTGGCTGACATTGCATGGTAAATTAAATGTTAAAAACAATAATCGACATAAAGCGGTTCTAGACCAGTATTGTTTACGGCACTCTTGTTTCCAACTTTTGGAAACTCAAGAGCATTTATTTTTTGACTGTAGTTATGCACAACAGTTTTGGCATTTTATAGCTGACTGTTGGAACTTACCACAGTTTGAGGTTCTTACTTAGCAGGAACTGATTTACAGTATGTTCCGGGAACTTCACACTGGCGTTCTTTTTCCATTTCCACTCTGCAAGTTCTTTTTGCTATTTTGAAATATTACCTCTGGCAGTCTCGGTGTAAGTGGGTGCTGCAACAGCATTTTGTTCCCTATGATGCTTTGTTATTACTGATTACTGGAGTGCTTCAGCAGGTTTATGAAGCAGATTCCAAACAGTTTCTGCCTCGTCAGTTACATTGTTTTGGCAGGCATGTGAAGTTGTTTTACATTAAGCGCCATTCTGATTTCCTGATTTTTGACTTGCTTAGTTAGGTACGGAGTTTAATTTACTGTATTGATATTCTATTGATCTAACTGTTTCTGGTTGTGGCTGTATTGTCATGTTTTACTGTACTTTCTGGTATATACTGTCTTTACTGTTTTGAATCTTACTTCCCGTTTCCCCACAATATTCCCCAACTCTTTTTGATAAGTGCCATGGGATCTTTAACATCCACCTGAACTAACACCAATCCAGGCAGATGGGACCTTGGTTTAACATCTCATCCGAAAGACGGCACCTTAGAAGTGCAGCACCCCTCTCATGATGCATTACAGTGTCAGTACTGGGATATTAACCCAAGTTCCAGATGTGGGAACTGAACCCACAGCCCTCTGATATCTCAGCCTCAGAGGCGAGTGTGCTACCTACTGAGCCACTGACACTGCAAATGATTGGCCGTTACAAATCAGATATTCAACAAAACATTATTTCTTTCTTTTACAAACTGTTCATGAATCCTGTCTGTACCACAGAGCAACCAACTGGCTGGAGCAGTGGGTAGTTAATATATAATATGAAGGATTTCTACAGTTGTCAAAACCTATGGCATTTGTTATATAAAAAATACCACAGGTTTTAGCAAATATATAGAAAGTGTTTCATAATATATACTTAACTACCCACTGTACTAGCCTGTCTCTGAATAAGGTGTACACTGACTCAGCCTGTAAACACCCACATTTGTTTCCAAATGGGCTGAATGGGAATACACAAATCCCAAGCAATCCTTAAAGATATTTAAGTATATATTTGATATATAGTTATAGGAACATCTGTGTGTGTGTGCTGGAGGGTGGGACTGGAGAGGGCAGCTGTTTAAATAGCCCCTCAGGTAACTTTTAAAAGCTATATTTTATTTTGCAGACCTGTACACATCCGAACATTTATTAAAATAATATAATAAAATGGAGGCAAGGGTGTAGAAAGTGTATACACCTCTGAGAAAGCTCAGTAGGATTGAAACATGTCAGGAGGTTGGTGACATAGCTGCCATGTCACGAGGGAAAAGGGATCAAGTAGGAAGTGAAGATGTTTGGACTGCATATGTAGATCGTCTGTGGATTTTATCATTTTTTGCTTCATATTTGCACAGAATGAAAGAGACTTGCATGTTCTTCAGCCCTCCAGTGAGTTATTTCACTCATTATTGCCAGTATTTACTGAGTGTGAGGACTTACTGGGCAGTAGCAGTGCTACGCTTCACAAGCCTTAGCTGGTGCCGGTTCTCCTAAGCCGTTGGTTCGCCTTTATTGCCTTGCTACTTGGACTGTGGCACAGCACAATCTCAGGTCCAATGATATCCCCACATGTAACTTTGAGATTTATTAAAATAATATAATAAAATGGTGGCAAGGGTGCTGAAAGCATATACAAGTGAGTCATGAGCTAAAGATAACACTCTGAACATTGACATGTACACAAAACTCACAAGCTATCTTTGAAAAAGCAGACAAATACCTAAACCATGATGGACTTTTTTCAATAATTGTTCATTATTTAAGCTCCCAAAGCTGGGAAGTGTAAGAATGACAAACTTTCTGGGTGTAGTGCTGGCCACTTTTCTCATAGGAAAACAATGACATTCCATCCCTGTTGTACCACTGTCCTAACATCAGACTGATGGTACAGAACAATCCTGACTTTGATCCTGGTGGCAAAAGCCATTCAAACCAAAGTGTCATCTTCACTCATGAAAACTAGTCCACTGTGAAACCTAACATGTACCTAAAATACCTGTGCGACCAGCTGAACACAATTAGAAACATCAAATGAAAAGCTGATGTACAACACAGCTGAGTTCCCAGCTCAAGAATCCTTGAGGCATCTTGGAGCATTCAAGTTTTTCTCTCTTGGTTTTTTGATGCCATACGGATCCCCTTGATGGGAAGACAGCCTAGTTGCACACTGCTGATCCTCTATTATTCAATTTAAAGTAATAAGAGCCTTTTGCTAGTTTCATTGGGACCCCGTGGAAACAAGATGTTCCCTCTTTGGATGTATTCCAGGATTCATCTTTAAATAAGTAATAGCTATCAGTGGATAGTGAGTACAATTGAACACACCCTTTTAGTAAACAGATGCCCACACATTTTTTTTATTAATTTATAAAGCAGATCTGTTTGAGTTGGTAAATTCAGGTCATAGTCGGGGTATTTTGTACAACATGGACTGCATACTGTAGCCCTTCCAGACTCTTTAAAAATCTAATATTATAATTTTGCATTTTTAAACCAGTTTTATAAATGCAAGAACACACTAAAACATTTTGGAGATAATTCAAACTTCTTTACTGGCTAAAGGCACTTCACGTTGCCTTACGCCTCAAAATACAGCTGGGGTATTTCTATAATTTGCAATGTTGAGCACTGCTGTTACCTCAGCTATACGTACAAGGACATAAATTGACTTGGGGATGGACTCCTGGAGAGAGACAGAAAACTGCAGATGAGTCGCAGAATAATCCCCGCCTCATTTGGAGTGGTCTTGTCTATGTGATAGGTATCCCAGGATTGCAATAGGCTAAGAGTTGATTCTAGAAGATAACCTGGTTTCAATAAGTATGAAAATGTATAGGTTATTTTGTAAGACCCAAATTCTCATCCTATCTGCATTCCTCTCCCTCCAGACATCTAATACTGGTGTGAAATATAGTCACACCTTTAGCCAGGAGGGTATGCTGCCAGCAGAGGTAGAAGGAGGCCAGGATTAACCTTAACATCACCACTGTGAAGTAAAAGTGTTGACAGTAAATGGCTGGCTCTAGAAGAGGATAAAGCTCTCTTGTAAGAGGGGCAGAGGGAACTAGGGATCTCAAGGGCACTAATCCTTAACAGGTCTCAGAATGACACCAGTTATGGAAGAGAAGTCCTGGATGTACTGTACATCAGAGTAGTGTGAGACAAGGTCATGCTGTGGGGGATACAGTAGAGACCGGACAGCACATTTTCTGCTATATCAAAACTGACTTCCTTGGTAGTCCTGGTACTGTATAATCCAATACAGTGCTCCTACAGACCTGGCAGTAACATTTTGACTAATAATAGCAATACTACCTCACTGCTGGCACAGAATTAATTGTGCTAACAGAGATAGTGCAGACCAGAGAGCAAATTTAAATAATATAGGCCTCACTTCCAGCCCTGTTTACTTTACAATCTAATACAGTACAGATCTGGCAGGCAGCATGCTTTTACTGATAATAGCAATACACAGAAACATAGAAATAAACAAGATATGGGCAGATAAGGACCGCACAGCCCATCCAATCTACCCATTTTTTCTACCTTATGAATGTGCCATAGGCCTTTACTCTGTCAATGGCCTATATATACATACTCATCTGTATTGCTCCTTTATGCCTATCCCATGCCTGTTTGAAGCTCTGCACTGTCTTCATATCCACCACTTCCTGAGGTAGGGCATTCCATGCATCCACCACCCATTCTGTGAAAAAGAACTTCCTCTCATTACCCCTTAATTAGCCTCCCTCTAATCTCATGCCGTATCCTCTTGTCTGGCTGTTTTTTCTTAAATTAAAACATATTAGATTCTTTCACGTTGTTAATGCCCTTAAGGTATTTGAATGTTTCGATCAAGTCACCTCTCTTCCTCCTTTGCTCTGGGGTATACATATTGAGCTCCATTAATCTGTCCTCATATGTTTTCTGATGCAGTCCCTGCAACATTTTGTTTGCCCTTCTCTGGACTGCCTCCATTTTGTTAATGTTATTGTGCAGGTGCAGCCTTCAGCACTGCACACAGTACTCCCAGATGGGGCCTAATCAGTGTCTTGTAAATAGGGATTATTATCTCCCTGTTATCACTTGTGATACCCCTACTAATACACCGCAATATCCCTCTAGACTTGCCTACTGCTTTTGTGGTCTGCTTGGATGATTTTAGGTCATCTGTGATGATGATGCCCAAGTCTCTTTCTTCCCTTGTGATTGCCAGCAACCTCCCTCCCAACCTATAGTTAGCTTCAGGGTTTCTTTTCCCTAAATGCATGATCTTGCACTTCTTTGAGTTAAACCCCAGTTGCCATTCTTCAGAACATTTTGCCAGTTTTTCCAGATCTCTTCTCATTCTGCCCACCCCATCTGGATCATCTACTGTGTTACAGATCTTGGTGTCATCTGCAAACAGGCAAACCTTATACTCCAGTCCATCTGCAATGTCATTGATGAAGATATTGAAGAGGAATGGCCCCAGGACTGATCCCTGAGGTACCCCACTTGTGACTTGCATCTCTTCTAACTGTATACCGTTTACCACCACTCTCTGTTTCCTGCCCACAAACCAGTTTGTCTCCCAGTTGACCAACTTCTGACCCACCCCGAGCCTACGCAACTTATTAATCAATCTTTTATGTGGAACAGTATCAAAAGCTTTTCAGAAATCAACGTAGGTGACATCAACTACACCCCCTTGGCCTACCACTCTGATCACCCGGTCAAAGAAATCTATGAGATTAGTTTGACAGGACCTTCTTGTTGTAAACCCATGCTGTCTTGGTTCCTGTGCTGTTATGGATTCCAGGTGTTGCACTATCCTTTCCTTAAGGTGTGCTTCCATAATCTTGCCCACTACTGTGGTAAGACTGACTGGTCTGTAGTTCCCCGCCTCCTCCCTGCTTCCAGTCTTGTGGAGAGGGATCACATGAGCCTTCTCCAGTGTTCTGAGACATCTCCTGTGCCCTGAGAATCACTAAACAGTTCTGCTAATGGCTCTGCTAGTTCCACCCTTAGCTCCTTTAGTGCTCTGGGATGTATGCCATCAGGTCCCATTGCCTTGTCCACCTTGAGCTTAGCAAGCTGTTGTAGGACCCCTTCTTTTGTGAAGGGACTTGTGTACACCTCCCTCCCCACTGTGTTCATGGTGCTGAGCTGCGGGCTCTGCCCTACCTTCTTCTCAATAAATACTGAACAGAAGTATCTATTTAGGATAGATGCTTTTCCTTAGTTTTCTTCCACGTTACCCCATGAAAATGCCTTCTGTTAATAAATATTATCCATATCTTTCAAGAGATGTAAAGCATAGAGGTTACACTTTTCCAAAAACTAATACAAGATATGGTACTATGACACTTGAGGCTCAGACTGCAAATATTTGAACTAATATTCCCCCTGAATTAAGGAATACAACTAAACTATCCCAGTTTAAATTAGGATTGAGCACTGTATTTCATGATGAATGTACTTGTTTTTAAAATGTGGATAAATGTGTTAGTTGTTGGTCTGTTTGAAGATTTTTGTCTTGTATAATGTCAAAAATTATTTATTAGTTGTTTTATGTAGTCTGAATATTTGTATGTTATATTGAATGTAATTTGTTCTTGACACAGGACAACTTTGAAAATAGGTCTATGACATAAAGTTTGCTATCCTGTATAAAAATAAACATTTTTACTACTACTACTACTTATCCCCTTTGATCTTAGCAATACCCTCTCTGGACTTTCTCCTTTCACGAATGTACCTATAGAAAGTCTTATTCCCTTATTTTACTGTTCATGCTAGTGTTTCCTCAGTTTGGGCCTTTGCCTGCCTTACAGCCTTCCCTGCTTCCATTAGGGAAGCTTGATATGCTTCCATATCTTCGTTCTGCCACATTCTCTTATATTTCCTGAAGGCCAGCCTTTTGGCTCTGACCTTTTCTGCTACTGTTTTTAAGAATCAAAGTGGTTTCCTCCTTCTTTTGCTCTTGCTTTTCTCCATAACACAATGGGATGTTGCTTCAAGTATTGCATCCTTAATGCATGCCCACTTTGCCTGTACCCACTCACCTGTATTTCTTCTTGCCAGAGCTAGCTTACCTCTGCTGGCCATCTTATCAAAGTCAGCTCCTCTGAAGTCCCATATTTTTGCCTTGGAATGGGAAGATTTATTTCTAGTGACCCAATTGAACCAAACCATGTGATAGTCACTGGCCACCAGGTAACCTTCCACCTAGAGAGCTATGATCCTTTCCCCATTAGTCAGTACTAGATCCAAGATAGCCCTGTCTCTTGTGGGTTGTTGTACCAATTGTTTGAGGTCCTCCCCCTGCAGGGAATCCTCTATGTACCTAGTTCTGGTGGATGTTCCAGCTGGTATTGACCAATCTATATCTGGTATGTTGAGGTCTCCCATTAGCAGAACCTCCTCTTTAGCTGTCATGTTTTGTATATCTTCTAGGAGTAATATGTCTATATCCTCCCCCTGGTCTGGAGGCCTGTAGACAACCCAGTTTGTATGGCTGTCCCATTTCCTGCTTCCAGGGTGACCCACAGTTCTTTTAGCTCCTTATGTGTATTTTGAATTTCTGTAGCTTTGTTATTTTCATTGACATAAAGGGCCACTCCCCCCCTTTTTTTCACTTTGGTCTCTCCTGAACAGTACATAGCTGAGTACTGTAGTCTCCAAAGTGTGGTTACTGGTGAACCATGTCTTGCTAATGGCTACTATGTCCAGTTTAGCCTCTGTTATTGTTACCTCCAGGCCTGGGATCTTGTCTCCCAGACTGCCGGCATTTGTGTACATGATTTTTCATTGGCCAGATTATGGTGTGTTAGTTGTGGGGTGAGGTCCGGCTTTTCCCCTGCACATTGTATGGGGAGCTGGACCTTTTTCCTCACCTGGTGATGCAAATGAACTACAAACATGCTGAACTCCAGTTTGATCACTAGCTAGGGGGGTGCTCTTCCCATTTGATATGTTGGGTGCTGCACCCCTCTCTCCATTTGCTAGTTTAAATATTCTGCAAAGTCATCAAACTTCTGTCCCAATGAACTGACTCCCACCTTAGTCACATGCAGTCCATCGAATATAAAGAACTTTCACCCCTCCAAACTGTTACCAGTTACCTACAAATGTGTGTCCATTTTTCATGGCACTAGCCCTTGAGCCACATGTTTAGCTCTTCCAACTCCCCTTCTCTAATCTTCCACCTATGTGCTCCCCTCTCCCAGACTAACAGGACCTCAGAAAAGGTGATGCTAGACAAGAAGGATGACAGTTTGTCTCCAAGCCTGGTCAGTTTTTCCTTGGTCTTCACAACTGACCAGCTAGAGAGATTGTTAGTTCCTATGTGTACCAGGCCATCAATGTTTTCTCCTGCTTCCTGCGCAATTTTAGCAATGTGGTCAGAGTCTCTCCACACTGATGTACCTGGGATACATCTGACCATTATCCCCAGCCCAAGGTAGGTATCAACTCCCTGAATCATGGAGCCTTCTATGATCAGAAGTGTTTTAAATCTCCTTTTTGCCTTTTTTGTTTTGATCCCTATTAAGGGAAGGGAAATTGTTTAACCAGGAAAGGCACTCTAAGCCAGAGCTTATTTCCATGTGTGACCTTGGATCACAAAAATTGTAAGTGACTTGATCTGGGTCACACAGTATGCAAGTGGGGGCTGATGGGATTCAAACTCAGGTCTCCAGGTTTGCAGCACAGTGTCCTTAACCACTACCTATACTGTCTCCTATTATGGGTGAGTTTTGTAGTACTAGCTCCTGTGCTGCAGTGTCCTGCTCTGCAGTGTCCTCTGCCACTTTGTTTGATTTCAGAGACAGAAGCAGATACCTGTTCATAGTTTTTATATGGTTTGTGGACATGATACACTGATGAGCATTGGGTGATGGGGCACCTGATTTACCCCTCCTAGCCACCTGTCAGCCTCCCAGACCAACTACCCTTTGCAGTTGAGGTGCTTCAGTTGTATGTTGGGGAAATGGCGGGTAATTCTTGTAATACATTTCCTCCTGAATATGCAGTTTCAGGCATACAATCTCTGCCCATGCTGCCTGGAGCTGAGCCTGTAACGGGATGACAGTCATCATAGAGACCCCCTTTATTTTCTTCTACACTAAGTCTGTTGCAGCAGCACCATTATTTTTCTCTTACTGTCCTCTACTCCTAATTTCCCCTTAGGCAGGTAGGCCACCTGTCTTTAGTTCTTTCTGTCACTGTTGTTTAGTGGTCTCTATTCCCAAATACTGTTACACCTGCTACATACGCTCCTCGAACGTGCGCATGGCTTCTTTGCGAACGTGCACATGTTCGCCCTCTTGCAGACGCCTATCATAAATTGCAAACTTGAAAACAGAGTTGTAGCACAGTATTAGGGTAAAATATAAAGATTTGTTTTCATCACCTAACCCTTTGGTATTAGGGTAAAGTCTAACTGTTGTTGTTTCCGTGTCCTGTGTAAAGCTTCCCACATGAATAGGTAGGCTTAACCCCCCTCCCATTTCCTTCCCTTCCTAAAAAGGCATCTTAAACGCTACAAATATAAGCGGACAGTTTGTTATTTACATATGTTGAATATTTGGATAGGCCAAGTGGTAGTAGCGCTACATTTCTTTTGCTATTATTGTCTTTAGTTCAACAAAGAAATCTATAGATATTTAAGGAATTATACCTGTTAGCATTTTTTTCCATGAAACCTAAATGTTGTGGCTCCTGCCTGCTTGCACTGGCCTCTCTATAGAGCTGGCCGGCGCTCTACTCCCCATTCTTATAGGTCAGTCTAAGGGGAGGAGTTTAGCTGCTTGGAACAAAGTGCTATTTTTTTATTATCAAAGCAATTATAGGAGTTAAATATCCTGTGATGTTTAATACCTTGATCTAAACTGTTTAAAGTTTAACCAGGGAAAAATAACTTAAGAACTATCAATGTAATAGCAAAGGTAAATGGAAGTAGGAGGAGTCTGTTTATCACATGATACACTTGCTCTATAAAAAGAAGGTTGTATCTTGCAGCTAGTTAGTTCGTTTTGGGTATAGCTAAGGGCTATACCCTCGGTTCTCCAGTATGGTATTTTAAATGTTTATGGGACATGTACACAGCTTGGAACTAAGCTATTTTTTTTTGTTATTTTGTTGTACAGTGCACATGTAATGTTGACAGAACTTGTTGAATAAAAGCTATTTTATTTTGGCACAACATCTGGTGTTTGTGAGTGAATCCCACACCTCTGTTACACTGGTGTCAGAAGTGGGATCACCTTGAGACGGAGTCTTGGGGCAGGAATACCAGTCCTGGTATTCGGAATACACCATGTTGGAGCCATCAGCAGCTGGTCTACCAGACACCAGCCAACCAAGTCAGAGTGGGGTTCAGACTCGTAAAATGACTGAGTTGTCCCAAATACCACTTTTGTCGGGTTTACCGGTTGTACGACAACGGGAGACCAAGAAGGAAGGTCTAGAGATGGAAGAAGGTGCTACAGCTCCTGAGATGGAAGAGACCGGAGACCAATCCCCTGAAGAGGTGCCTGATTTGTTACAATGGCTGTGTGTGCGACAGTTGGAACTAGAGAAACAGCGAGAGGTGGATCGACAGCAGAATGAAGCCCGAAGGGCTGATACTATCAAGGCCATCCAAATGTTGGGAACAGCAGCCAGGTCACCTCCATCTACATCTAGAGAACAGGAAGGGCCTAAAGACATTAAAATCTCAAAATTAACAGATACCGATGATATTGAGGCATACATTACCACCTTTGAAAGAGTGGCAGAAGCTTGCCAGTGGCCAAGAGAACAGTGGATGGTAAGACTTGCTCCTTATTTATTGGGGAAGGCACAAATGGCTTACAGTCGTGTGGACAGTGCTCATATTCATGACTATGATTATGTACGCCAAGCCATTTTCAAGAGATATGACATAAGTGTAGAAACCTATCGCCAATGATTTAGAGCCTTCAAATACCATCCAGTCATATCTCCCCAGGAAGTGTATACCCAGTTACGGGACCTTAGTAATAAATGGCTGCAACCCCACCTGAGAACTGTAGAGCAAATAATGGAAGCCATTACTTTGGAAAAGTTTATTAAAGTACTCCCTACAGACGTCCAAATATGGGTGAGGGAGCACAGCCCTGAGACTGCCCAGAAAGCCATAGACCTTGTGGAAGATTTTATCACTGCCAGATTACCTCAGCCAAGACATGTTGGGATTCCTGGACCGCTAACCCTGGTAAGACCTGCCACTATTACTAATTCCAATCATCCAGGGGTAATTCCAGTGGTTAAAGGACACATTGAGGGGCCTTTGGGAGCTAAAATGGGCAAGGGACCTAACCCTGACATAATCTGCCATGCTTGTCAAGGGAAGGGCCATATCTCAAGGTATTGTCCACAAAAAAAGAAGGAGTAGGCACATCTTGCTTTGGCTAACTGGAGTCATTACCTTATGGTAGTAACATTAAATGGGAATAAAGTACCTGCTTTAATAGACTCTGGGAGCAAGCAGACTCTGATCCAAGCATCATTATTACCTGAGAAATTCAGTACACAAA
Source organism: Neoceratodus forsteri (assembly GCA_016271365.2). Lineage (NCBI taxonomy): Eukaryota > Metazoa > Chordata > Ceratodontiformes > Ceratodontidae > Neoceratodus > Neoceratodus forsteri. The sequence continues at coordinate 680,780,370 of JADMNL010000022.1, read as the reverse complement.
ACACTACCAAGGTCACCTGTATCCATGGGGATATGCATGCCTATCCCGTTCATCAGATTATTTTGGGAGTTCAGGGACAAGAACAACCAATGAATGTGGGCCTGGTACCTAATCTACCTGTGCCGGTGGTTATTGGAAAATATTTTCCTAATTTTGACTCCTTACTGGACAGAGACTCTCAGCTGTCAGCTGTAATCACCAGAGCCCAAAGTAAACATGAAGCAGCTTTCCCCCAGGTGTTTCCCTTTGGAGATGACATTTATGCTGCTCCAGGAAAAGATAGACAATCAAAAGCAAGTCAAAGGAGAGGAAAAGTATTGTGGAATTGTAACAAGGACTCACATGTTAAAAAGGACATTCTTGATGTTGAAATGGACTTTAAAAAGGAGCAGATTAATGACTATACATTAAGACCGTGTTTTTCACAGGTTGTAAATGCTAAGAGTCAGGAAGGTTACCCTAGGTATATTGTACATGACCATCTTTTATACAGGGAGTGCCAAAATCCTAAAAATGGGAATATTATTGAACAGCTATTGGTTCCTTCTCAATATCGCCAACAATTAATTATGTTAGCGCACGATACCTCCAATGGCAGGGCATCTTGGGAGGGACAAAACCCTCAGCAGACTGTTATATCGGTACTACTGGCCTGGGATTCATGAACAGGTTGCCACATACTGTCAAACCTGTCCAGAATGCCAGAAGGCAGCCACTGTCTCTAAGGCAGAGAGAGTACCTTTACAGTCCCTTCCTTTAGTGGATACTCCTTTTGATCATATAGCCATGGATATTGTGGGGCCCCTGTCTAAAAGTACTAAGGGTAATCGTTTTATACTGGTATTCTGTGACTATGCCACTTGTTACCCTGAAGCCATTCTCCTACGAACAGTCACAGCCCCTAGGATTGCAGAAGAATTATTAAAAATCTTTAGTCGAGTAGGAATACCCAGAGAAATCCTCACAGATAGAGGTAGTAACTTCCGATCTGCCCTATTAGCCCACCTTTATCAATTCTTAGGAGTTGGGGCTGTATACACTTCCCCCTACCACCCCCAAACTGATGGACTGGTTGAAAGGTTTAATAAAACTTTAAAGAAAATGATCATGAAGTATGTGCAGGAGGAGGGGAAAGCATTATGTTTGCATATAGGGAGGTGCCCCAAGCATCTACGGGATTCTCCCCATTCAAGCTGCTTTATGGGAGAAATCCTAGGGGACTGTTAGATATCATAAAAGAAAAGTGGGAAGATAAGGACTCACAAGACAAAACCCCAAGTATTGAATACATCACTCAGTTATGACAGAGATTGGCCAGGTACAGTACTTTGGCCCATCAGACTAATGCCATCAAACAAAAAGTGCAGAAGCAGTACTATGACAGGGGAGTGGGTAAAAAACAATTTCAGCCTGGGGATAAAGTATAATTACTTTTACCATCCTCCGAAACTAAGTTGTTGATGAAATGGCAGGGACCGTATATTATACAGAAACAAGTTGGGCCTGTCAGTTATGAAATAGATATTCCAGGGAAGTGTAGAAGATTACAAGTGTACCATGCCAACTTACTGAAATGGTGGTATGATAGGGATACTGTAAAATCCACTCCTAGCCTGTATGTATGCCCTGAAGAGCCTATCAGTAAAATAGATCAAGTCTATCAGAGACTGGAAAAATTGTTGGAGGTATTGATCAAGTCATTGTAAACACTGACCTAAGAGAGGGCCAAAAAGTTGACATAGAAACATTGTTACAAGAATTTTATAAGACTTTTTCCTGTCAACCAGGAAAAGCAAGAGGGGTGGAACATCGCATATGTTTGAATAAGCAGACAGTCATAAGGCAAAAGCCTTATCGGATACCCGAAAAGGTGAAACTAGAGGTTATAACTGAGATAGAGAAAATGCAGGCTTTAGGAGTTATAGAACCCTCTGCCAGTGAGTGGTGTTCTCCAATGGTGATCGTGGATAAGAAGGATGGTGGTATTTGAATATGCATAGATTTCCGCTGCCTAAATTCCATCTCGAAATTCGATGCATATCCTATGCCCCGAATTGATGACATCATAGATCACCTTGGGAAGGCCAAATATATCAGCACTCTTGATTTGACTAAGGGGTACTGGCAAATTCCCCTAAACCCTGAAGACAAAGAAAAAACAGCCTTTAGAACCCCTATTGGGCATTTTCACTTTACTACTATGCCTTTTGGGCTAAACGGTGCACCAGCCACTTTTCAGAGGTTTATGGACAGTCTCCTTAGAACAGACATAAAATATAGTGCAGCATACTTGGACGATGTTGTAGTATTCAGTCAGACATGGGAAGACCACCTACAACATTTAAAAAACGTTTTGACAAGTATTTCTCAAGCTGGACTGACCATAAACCCTTCTAAATGTGCCCTAGCTATGCAGGAAGTTAAATATTTAGGATTCTGGATAGGTAGAGGACAAATAAAACCCGATGTAGGAAAAGTGGATGCCCTAGCAAATAGCCCTCGCCCATCTACAAAACATCATGTAAGATCGTTTCTAGGACTTGCTGGCTATTATAGATGGTTTGTTCCACATTTTTCAACCATAGCAAGTCCTCTCACTGACTTAACTAAAAAGAGGAGTCCATCTGTAGTAAAGTGGACTCCAGAATGCGAAAAGCCTTTTTGTACCCTAAAGGGATGCCTATGTGCATCTCCCGTGTTAACAAGCCCCGATTTTGCTCTACCATTTATTGTGCAAACTGACACCTCTAACGCTGGTATTGGGGCGGTCCTTACACAAATTATTGGAGGGGAAGAGCACCCCATAATTTACATCAGCAGAAAACTGCATATTAGGGTTGTTAAATATTCTACAGTCAAGAAGGAATGCTTAGCCCTAAAGTGGGCTTTAGAGACATTAAGATTTTATCTATGTGGTGCCGAGTTCGAGGTTTGGACGGATCACAACCATTTGTGCTGGCTCCATGCTATGAAAGAAAAGAATCCTTGCATTATGTGGTGGTACCTGGCTTTACAGCCGTATAAGTTTACTGTTAAACATAGAGACGGATCTGCAAACAAGAATGCGGACTTTATGTCCCGATTTGGTGCTGGCCTGCATGAAACAGACCTCGGGGTAAAAGAATAAAAATAAAAATAAATGGTTTCGTATCATAGCAAAGGATTGAATGCTTTAGCTATTCTTTAGCTAAAGCGTATTTAGTATTAAAAGGGACCCCGAGGTGGAGCTTCGGAGAGTGGGTGGGCTGAAGCTCCATCTCTCTAAGGAGGGATCTATACAATTGAATGTTTCTTGTAACTTGAGTTGAAACAAAAATAATAAAACCCATAGTTTGGGTTTTCTTCTAAGCGGGGAGGAGTATGTAACGGGATGACAGTCATCATAGAGACCCCCTTTCTTTTATTCTACACTAAGTCTGTTGCAGCAGCACCACTATTTTTCTCTTACTGTCCTCTACTCCCAATTTCCCCTTAGGCAGATAGGCCACCTGTCTTTAGTTCTTTCTGTCACTGTTGCTTAGCAGTCTCTATTACCAAATACTGTTACACCCGCTACATACACTCCTCGAACGTGCGCACGGCTTCTTTGCGAACGTGCGCATGTTAGCCCTCTCGCAGATGCCTATCGTAAATTGCAAACTTGAAAACAGAGTTGTAGCACAGTATTAGGGTAAAATATAAAGATTTGTTTTCGTCAACTAACCCTTTGGTATTAGGGTAAAGTCTAACTGTTGTTGTTTCCGTGTCCTGTGTAAAGCTTCCCGCATGAATAGGTAGGCTTAACCCCCCCCCCTCCCATTTCCTTCCCTTCCTAAAAAGGCGTCTTAAACGCTACAAATATAAGTGGACAGTTTGTTATTTACATATGTTGAATATTTGGATAGGCCAAGTGGTAGTAGCGCTACATTTCTTTTGCTATTATTGTCATTAGTTCAACAAAGAAATCTATAGATATTTAAGGAGTTATACCTGTTAGCATTTCTTTCTGTGAAATCTAAATGTTGTGGCTCCTGCCTGCTTGCACTGGCCTCTCTATAGAGCTGGCCAGCGCTCTACTCCCCATTCTTATAGGTCAGTCTAAGGGGAGGAGTTTAGCTGCTTGGAACAAAGTGCTATTTTTTTATTAGCAAAGCAATTATAGGAGTTAGATATCCTGTGATGTTTAATACCTTGATCTAAACTGTTTAAAGTTTAACCAGGGAAAATAACTTAAGAACTATCAATGTAATAGCAAGGTAAATGGAAGTAGGAGGAGTCTGTTTATCAATGATACACTTGCTCTATAAAAAGAAGGTTGTATCTTGCAGCTAGTTAGTTCGTTTTGGGTCTAGCTAAGGGCTATACCCTCGGTTCTCCAGTATGGTATTTGAAACGTTTATGGGACATGTACACAGCTTGGAGCTAAGCTATTTTTTTTTTGTTATTTTGTCGTACAGTGCGCATGTAATATTAACAGAACTTGCTGAATAAAAGCTATTTTATTTTGGCACAACATCTGGTGTTTGTGAGTGAATCCCACACCTCTGTTACAGAGCCCTTAGATCTCCAATGGTCCAGCATGTAGGACAGCATCTTAAATCCTGTATAACTGCCCTTTTAAAAAGTGTACCGCAGTACCTGCAGTAAATAATATCCATTTCAATTAAGTTGCCAAGTTTATAACCTGGTCCAAGTAATTAGAAGGAAAATGAAAGCAAAAGTTTAATTTATATTATACAGTATATATGCGTGCGTGTGTGTGTGTGTGTGTATATATATATATATATATATATATATATATATATATACACAGTATATATATATATATATATATATTATGGTATACCGGTAGTGCTACCATAGTTAGGGTTGAGGAGCCATTTACATGTTAAACCCAAAAGTTTGCACCTTAATAACTTTGCAACTGTTCAACAGATTTACCTGAAAATTGGAGCACAGAATTAAGACCCATACGCCTTGGGATCTGCCAAGTTTTGTATCAGTCAGATATACGGCTGATGAGTTATTAAGCGTGATCTGTGCATGCGTTTATGCTTTTTTTGGAATTCTACGGTCGCACCTACAGGTCACACAGTTTGCGCGACCAGTCCAAAATCTTCAGGAAACATGCAGCCAGGGTCCCTGATGTGCCTTTTGAAGATTTCATGAAAAAATATTAAATGGTTCAAATGTTATTCAAAAAACAAGTTCCCATTATAAGTCAATGGGAAAAGTTAACAAAAAGTTCAACACTTTTGCAAATGCACTTTTTACTGTCGCAAATGGCCCTTTTACTGTTGCAAATCCACCATTTTGTTTTCAGTTAGTGATCATAAAAATGCTTGGCATTTAAAATTGAGACCCTCTAGCAACCTATTTCTTTTTGTATTCACCTAGTCGGGCCCTAAGGATGCTAGCCATGTCTTTATTTTGGGGTAAAACACCCCAGAAATATGTTTTTCAGATTTCTGGAAAAAGTACTTTCACAAAGTAGTGTCGTCCTCATGAAAGTGTCACAAATTTTTGCGAAAACTTTCGTAAATCACGACATTACTTTGTGACACTATGCCCAAAGTAACAGTAATTCTTTGGCAGCCCGCTGCAAAAGAATGGTTTGGAGTTTTGGGCTGAAATTTGAAGGGAACGCAGCCGACATCTCACAGATGTGCCTTTCAGTATTTTGCTGAAAAAATATTACACAGCAGCAAAGTTACAGTACTCCAAAGTTGACACTTTTTCCCATAGGATAACATTACGGCGTACAACGCATTGCAGCAATCGCTTGGCGCCCTGCTGCAAAATAACGGTTTGGTCTTTTGAGCTGAAATTTGCAGGGAACACAGCCAACATCCCACAAATGTGCCTTTCAGTGGTTTGGTGAAAACATATTACAAGGAGGCAAAGTTATGGCAGTCCAAACTTCTGTTTTTTTCCCATAGGATAACATTATGGCGTTAGCCATACCTTTCAGGGCCCGTATCTCGAAAACGGTTCGAGATACGGACTTTTTGTCAAAAAAATTCTTAAGTACAAACCTAGCCAGGAAAGTGATAATACATATGACTTTTAAATTTTTTTCTATGTGGTACAGTTACTGAGATATAAGCAATTTACTATTCCAAGTCCTAATTTTTGTGTTCCGAGAGTCATTATTTTGCATACATTCTTTCTACTCACTGTCTTTCTCTATACAGCTTTTGGGGAAAACCAGCCTGTGCACTTACATTACTGTTACCATTACCATTTCTGCTTGCGGTTCCGTACCGGTTTCACTTACCATTCACGTTTACGCCACCATGTGTGTTACCCTTTGCGTTTTCATTTGCGGTTACGTTTGCGTTGTTTTTAACATTTCTGTCTACAGTACTGTTTCTCTTTCTGTTTCATTTTGCATCACCATGCGCATTACGATTTGCATTTTCGGGCACGGGCCCCGCGCTCCCGCCGCCGCATTACATTCACTATTTCTCATTATCATTCTCAAAAAGAAGGGAAATTAGAGGCAAAAAACTCCATTTAATGCATCAGTTAGGGTTTTTCCACAGCGACAAAAGCGAGGAAATTCAATGTTAGGGTTTAAACCCCTTTGCACCCTCAGCCCACCCCAACTGGAATTGGGGTGCGCATTGAGTCATCGGTCCTAACTGTCACCCCATTCTCCTATTCCTCAGCTTCTTTCCACATGTGATGGGGTGACAGTTAGGGCCACGACTCCCAATGCGCACCCTGATTCCAGTTGGGGTGGGCTGAGGGGTGCAAAGGGGTTTCAACCCTAACATTGAATTTCCTCACTTTTGTCGCTGTGGAACAACCCTCAACTGATGCATTAAATGGAGTTTTTGCCTCTAATATATATCAGATATATGAGAAAATCATTTAATGAATATTTAGGTTGTTCCATAGTGACAAAAGTGAGGAAATTCACTGTTAGGTTGGAAATCCCCTTGAACTCCTCCAGCCCACCCTCCCACCAGCATTGGGGTGTGCTTAGGTCGTTGGCCTCAACTCTCACCCCATCACATGTGTAAAGAAGGTAGGAATAGGGGAATGGGGTGAGAGTTAGGATCGATGACCCCAACGCACACCCTGATGCTGGTTGGGGGGGGTGGGCTGGAGGGGTGCAAGGGGGATTTTAACCCTGACACCAAATTTCCCTTGCTTTTGTCACTGTGGAACAACCCTAACTGATGCATTAAATGGAGTTTTTTGCCTCTAATTTTCCTTCTTTTTGAGAATGATGATGAGAAATAGTAAAAGTAATGCAGTGGCGGGGCCCCACGCTCCCGCCACATGATGTCTTGCGACATAGTAACAGGAACAGCAATGCAAACAGAAGTGCCAACAGTGGCACACATGGTGATGGAAACATAAATGGTAAAGGAAATGTTAATAGAAAAGCAAGAGCAAAGTGAGGCCAAAGTGAACAGTGACGTAAACGGACATTGAAGCGAATGTGAAAACACAACTGGTAATGCGAACAGTGGTGGCAGTGGTATTTTAAATGGAAATGTTAAGTGTCACAGCAAAAAGAACACAAAAGGGAACAGAAATGGAAATGTGAACGCAAGCACACACGTAAATGCAAACCGAAACGTGCACAGCCACAGTACCGCAACAGTAAATGCAAATGGTAAAGTTAACATGAAGAATAATGCCAAAGGAAACAGAAATGGAAATGGGAATTGAGGCGCATACAGAAACTCAAACCATAACGTGCATGGTCACGGAACCACAACTGTTAAAGCAAATGGTAACGGTAACAGCAACAATAACTCCAAAGGAAAGAGAAATGCAAGCGAGTACAGAAACACAAACTGTTACGTGCATGGTCATGATACCGCAATTGTAAACGCAAATGGTAACAGTAAATGCTAAAATAACACCAAAGGAAACAGAAACGAAACAGCAACGCAAGCATGTACGGAAATGCAAACTGTAATGCACATGGACAGTACCACAATTGCAAATGAAACTGGTAATGGTAACAGAAACAATAATGCCAAATGACACAGAAACGCAAATGCAATCGAAAACGCAAACTGTAATGCACACGGTGGCATAGATGGTAACAGTGCCACAAACGGTAATGGAAATGCAACTGGAAACACTAACTGGCACAGTAACAAAAGGGCACACCCTTCTTTTACCAAAAAATGCATTGGAAAACACTGTGAAAACAAAGAATGTATAGATAACAATGGGCCTCGGAGCAGAAAATGAGGACTTGGAATATTAAATTGCTTATATCTCAGGAACCAAACAACGTAGAAAAAAAATGTAAATTTCATATGAATTATGACTTTCCTGGCTAGTTTTGTACTTAGCCCCTGCTTGGGGGGCTAAGCATTTTTGTGATGAAAAGCCCGTATCTTGCACCGTTTCCCAGATATGGGCCCTGAAAGGAGCGACGGACGCCGTAATGTTATCCAATGGGAAAAAGCGTTAACTTCAGAGTGCAGTCACTGTGCTGCCCTGTAATATTTTTTCACCAAACACCAAAAGGCACATCAGTGGGATGCTGGCTTTCTTCCCACCAAATTTCAGCCCAAAAGACCAGACTATTGTTTTGCAGCAGGGTGGCAAAGGATTCCTGTAATGCGTCGGACACCATAATGTTATCCAATGGGAAAAAGCGTCAACTTTGGAATATCGTAACTTTGCCGCCCTGTAATATTTTTTCACCAAAGGACTTAAATGCACATCTGATAGATGTTGGCTGTGTTCCTTCCAAATTTCAGCCTAAAAGACCAATCTGTTCTTTTGTAGCAGGGTGGCAAAGAATTGCTGTCATTTTGTCATAGCCTGGAAAAGTAGTGTCGCAATTTGAGAAAGCTTTTGCAAAATTTGCAACACTTTCATGAGTGCGACACTACTTTGTGAAAGTACTTTTTCCAGAAATTTGAAAAACATATTTCTAGGGTGTTTAACCTCAAAATAAAGACATGCCTAACATCCTCAGGGTCCGACAAGATAAACACAAAAAGAATTGTGTTGCTAGAGGGTCTCAAATTCAAATGGCAAGCATTTTTCTGATCACCATCTGAAAACAAAATGGCAGACTTGTGAAAGTAAAAGGGCCATTTGCGAAAGTAAAAACTGCATTTGCTTAAGTGTTGAACTTTTTGTTAACTTTTCCCTTTGACTTATAATGGGAATTTGTTTTTTGAATAACTTTTGAACCATTTAATAGTTTTTTACGAAATCTTCAAAAGGCACATCAGGGACCTTGGTTGCATATTCCCTGAAGTTTTCAGACCGGTCGCGCAAACTGTGCGACCTGTAGGTGCGAGCAAAGAATTCACATGCAGATCACGCTTAATAACTCCACAGCTGCATATCCGACTGGTACAAAAGTTGGCAGATCCCAAGATGCACAGCTCTTGATCATGCATTCCAAATTTTAGGCAAATCCATTGAATGGTGGCAAAGTTATTAAGGTGCAAAGTTTGAGCCTTTAACCTTAAAAGGGCTCCTCAACCCTAACTATGGTAGCACTACCGTGCTACCATAATATATATATATATATATATATATATATATATATATTGATTTGTATTTGTTTTTGTGTAACTTTTTATAACAAGTTAAATTCATTGTGCCCCTTTAAGTGAAGTTACTGTGTGGATACCCATCCAATCCTCCCCTTCCTGGTTTGCTACAAATCTGTAAGCACAAAAGAAAATACAGTAGTAACACACAGTAAATCTGCCTAGCCAAGTGAAGCCTTAATTTTTCTCCTTGCTCAGATAATGTTGTTTGTTGCTCTGTTCTTACAAGCAAACCTAGAAGAAAAGAGGTCATGTGAAGCTAGGTGCTTTTGCCAACAAACCTAATCTTCCCATACAGACCTCACTGCTAGCCCTGTTAGTTGTGCTAATGCATACAGTATAGACCTGGCAATTAACATTAGCAGGACTGACCTCTCTGCTGGTCCTGAGAATAACTGGTATCCCATGATATTGGCTCTGAGGAAAGGCTTCTACAATAATGGTGACCCCTTCCCCAGTGCATTACAGGGACAGCCATAGGATGGTAGGACAGCTGGCTAGGGAGTGGGTGAGTATAGTGACAGGATATCACTATAGGTACACGCATGGAGGGTGGGAGCAGTCACGTACATTGAGGGGTGGAAGGGAATGTGAGGGGGTGGTGCCACAATAGGTTGCCAAACCGACCCTGTGGTGTGGTGGGTGGGTTGCTGGCACTGGTCCGCAGGGTACTGGGTTCAAGTCCAGACACTGATGAGTTTTTGTTGTGCCTGGCCCGAAACCTTTTTTTTTTTTAATGTTTTCATCCCCCCGACATGCACCCCACTGGAGCCGAAAATTCTTTAGTATAGGTGTGCTAGGGACACAGCCCCCTACAGAAAACATTAAAAAATTAACTCCGTGGTGCCATTTTGCTGTGTGCTGGAGTGTCACAGTGTCAAAAAAAATGTCTGCACTTTGACTTTACGATAACGGCGATTGTCTTTAGGCTTTCGCCATTATCACATAGAACAGAATAACTAAGCAGTTTCTCTGACTGTAAGGTATTAAAATACATTAGAATAGTCTGAGTAGGATATCACATCTTACACTAGGGACCATTTTCTGGCACAACCTGAACCATAAAGATGGCTTAATGGGATTGACATGATTAAATACAGGCACAGCAAACAAAAAGAAAAATATACAGGACAACGATGACCTAGCTAAGTGAGAGAGAGAGAGATAGAGAGAGAAAGAGAGAGGTAGCCCTAGCATATCCTGGGATGCAGAAGGCCATTCTAGCAGAGCGGCTACCTAGAAAAATATCAGTCACCATCCTGCTTCCTGTCTGCTACCATCGGCCTGTGCATAGCTTGCCACAAGTCTAGAGGATTGATCCTTCTGCCTTGACTCTCTGAGCAGTGAACTCTTGATGCAGCTGCTGTGCTCATGGCTCACTACCCTTTCTGTGACAATCCTGACAGCTCATTCTTTTCTATTCTGCCATCACCTCATCACCCACCTCAAGTCCTCCAGTCACTGCTGCCTAATGAGATTGCCCCTCTTTGCACACCTGCACATTGAATTTTGTGCAGCAAGGTACCAATTGCAAATAACACCATGCCACTAATAGGCACAGGAGGAAACTGTTCCCTTTCCAGTGGGGGGGGGAGGGGGCATCACTGCAGGAAGCAGGCCACAGAGGGCAGAGGAGAAAAATAATTACTTAAAATGACTCATGGGGCAAGGCCCACATCACAAATTATTGCAGGATCCCATGCCCCATGGGCCCATATAATCCAGCCCCTATGTGGAAGTGGGGAACATGTTTGGCATGCAGGCGGGGTGAAGGATATATTTATATTCATAAATTTGCCAGGACAGAGGGGGAGGAGGGAGAAGGGTGCTAGTGGAAGTTTGGGGGGTTATAGCACTTCAAAATGTTTGGGAGGTCAAAGAGGGAATTGCACCCCAGTGGGTGTGTGGTATTTTTTTAATATAATTTAAAAGCCATAATTTGCTTGTTTATTGCTGATAAATTCTACAATGTCCCATGGCATAACTACACAAATTGTCCAATTCACCTGCAAACTGGCAGTTAACGTAGTTTATCCATGCACATTTGGGCAAGTCACTGAGCGAATAAATATGCAAATTGCTATTGTTATCGAAGCAACTTTTCAAAAATTAGAACATGTTTTCTTGAAGCATATTTTCACAGCTTCATACACCACTAATTTTTGTGTACCCGTATTAGTTTGGATAGCAAGTTATTTGTAGAATACAAAACAGATTGGTAAGATTAATGGTATTATGTCCTCTGTATGCCCCAAAACACATGGGCCGGGATATTCAAAGGGGTTGCACATGGTGCAACAGTGTTGCACTATGTGCAACCCACTGATGCACCCTGATGCGATATTCAAAAGGGGATGTTGCAACGCGCAGATCCCAATGCGCTGTGGTGCACCAGTAATGTATGCGGCGCAAGTGTGGGGGGTGTGCCCATGCATATTCCATACAGCCTGATATTCAGCCTGGGATATGTGGCGCATATGCTGGTGCAACCCCTACTTGCACCACACACTGGTGCTCAAAGTTGAGCTAAAAAGATATAGGAGCAAGGGCTGGCCACCCACAGGTGAGCTGCGGTATTGCAGGGCACAACACGGCAGCCGCCAGCTGTGGGTGGCCTCCCGAGCTCTGGAGCCAGGGTCTGTCGGCATTGTGCCCCCCCACTGCCCGATCACAGGCATTGTAATTGAAATATCATCCCTGGTGGTCCAGTGGACGCCGTCAATAATCGATGAGCGTAATAGCAAATATATAACATTTTTTTTTGTATATTCTATTTATACCCCCCATCGTGCTTTGGAGCTGCCTCTCCTTTGGGCTGCCATGATCCTCAGACATACCCCTACTATCTCCCCCAAGCCACCTTACTTCAGATCTGCAGCCATCCTCCGGATAGCCCGGTGTAACCCTGTACCGGGTGGGTCCCTCTCTTCCGAGGGGGAAGGCACCGGTGGGGAGGAGACCAGTACACTATTTTTCCTCAGTTCCAAGCACTGCTGAGGCTTCCTGTGGCTTCCTGGGAGTCTTCAGAGGTGTCTGAGGCTGGCAGACGTCATCCGGCCAGTCCCCAGAGTGGTATTTCCATTTTTTCTGGTGTTCCCCGTAATGCGATCCCTCTGCTATGCTCCTGGTCTCCACCGGGGGCCGCTGCAGAGTGACCACGTGTCCCTAACTCACCCTAGAGGAGGAGAGCAGTCCTATAGATGCTCCATCCTACCCCTTCCCTTGCCGACCCCAGGCGCCTGAGTCTGTTCCCGAACCTGGGTCACCAGCGTGGTTCAAGGTGTGGCATCCAGCACCTCAACCCTCTGTGCCACCGAGCTGGCAAATGTATAACATCTTAATCTATCCCTGGTGGTCCAATGGACCGCTTACAGCGCAATCGTGGGCATAAGTAGCATTAAAACATTTGAAATAATCCCTGGTGGTCCAGCGGAACCCCCCTCCCCACCCATCCACTGAGCCCCGCCACCCTACTCTCCCCCAGTCAGTGGTGGGTGGCAGCTCCCCACCCGCAAGCCGACCGGCCATCCGCCAACTGACTGCATACAGTACAGCTGTACGCCCATTGGTCCACAATGTGGGCCAATGGGCATGCAAACTGTACCATACTACACAGCCCAATATGTGAATGGATCCATTCACATATCAGGACTGTGTAGTACAGCTATCGTCTGCACACCCATTGGCCCATGCTGTGGACCAATGGGCATACAGCCGTACTGTACGCAGGCAGTCTGCGGGCGGCTGGGTGGCTTGCTGGTGGGGAACTGCCATCCGCCATTGGACCGGGGAAAAAGGTAGGGGATCAGTGGGCGGGTGGGACGGGTACCACTGGACCACCAGGGATCTTTAAATTGTATTTGTTATACTTATGCCTGTGATCGGGCTGGACACAGTCTACTGGACCACCAGGGATTATTTAAAATGCTTTATTCTACCTATGCCAATGATCGGGCATTGGGGCACTGTGCCGCAATGTGCAGGGGGCATCGGTCCCTGATGGCTGCAGCCTGGCAGGGTGCCAGGTGCAAGTCGCTGGGGATTGGTGCACCTGCATGCAACTGGGAACATAATGACATGCTAATGCTCCCAGTTGCACCTTGCATGCATTATGTCCCCACTGAAAATCACGGTTCCTGCTCCTAGCGCAACCGCACTTGTCGCAGGCGCATCCCCCTGCTTCTCTCTTGCCACTTGAGCTGGTGCAGTGCCACTGCACCATGCGCAATGCGGGAGGCCACGTTGCCATGTTCAATGGTGCTGAGCCATGGTGCAGCACCATTGAATATCACCCAGCACATTCTCTGGTGCATCCCAGTTGTGCTTCGCCCAGGCTTGTGCCCCTGCCTGGCGCAGTCTGAATATCCCATCCATGATGTCTCATAGGGGTCCCTTGTTTTCTTTATTAATAAATGGTCTACCCCTGACTTCTGGGAATTCCATTGTAGTTTTATATGCTTATGACACAGTTATGTATATTGCAGCAAGAGATGTGGTATAATTGAATGAAAAAATGGAATATGAACACAGAAAAACTGTTACCTCGTTTAATGATAATCATCTGGTTTTAAATAAGAAGAATACAAAAACATGCTGTTCAGTACCACACATAAATATGGAAATGGCATAGGATCTTTTAAAAAAACATGAAGGATGTTACCCACTAGGTTGCACAGTGAAACTTAGATATTTGGGAGTCATCCTGAATCCTACTTGGCATACAAGAGATACAGTATATTACTCAGGTGACTGCCAAGTTGCATAAAAGATCCGGGTCCTTGTAAAGGCTAAATTACCTGTTAACTGATGAGACCCAAAAGTTGACTGCCCAAACAGTCTACTTTCCCTTCTTGATTACGGAAGTGAAGTTTTGGGTGCAGCCTCTGTTAAAGTGTGATCAAAACAAAGTATACCTTACCATGCTATTTTCAGATTTGCCTTTAGGGCAAATAGATCTGAACACCACTGCAGTATAAACACACAAATTCAGTGGCTCCCACTGAAGAAAAAGACAAACTTAGCCTGGGAACATTAATATTTAAAAGTATCAACAAGGGGAAAGATAGCCCACTTAATGAATTGATGTCAATAGATAAAAATGACCATGCTTAAAAATCAGATGAAACCTCATCATTGGTTCCTCCCTTGTTCAAATTGAAAATTGAAAGGAAAGCATTTTTTTACTAAGCACGTAAAGTGTGAAATCACCTTCCATTGAACAGCAGGAGCTTTGGTACAATTAGCAGTTTTATGAAACATCTGAAAAGTTGTTTTTTTGATTCAGTAGTGTGCACTTGCTTCTGAATATTTTTAGGCTGGTCTTATTTTTTATTGCATTTTGTACATGTTATTATCTTATGCCTATGTTTGTACATATTGGGTTGTACTGTATGTTTCCAGGTTATATCTGTAAATGGGCCAAGTTGACCAGTGTACTCCCCTGGTGTCAAACAAAATTGAATTAAATTGCATTGACGCAAATATGGACTGATGTAGAAGTCCTTGATAAGTAGAATAAACAGCAGTGGGAGGGTTTGTACCCAAGATGAACCCAAGGGCATTAATATCTAACCAATCACTCTACTACAAATGTCCTGTGTTGTCTTTCCTGTTACACCACAACACTGCTATCTGCCTGTCCTTTCTTCCTGTGACACCACCACCCTTTCACCTGCCTGTCCTTTCCACCTGTGGCTACACCACTCTGCTACCTGTCTGCCGTCTCCTTCTGTGACAACACCACTCTACAGTATAACCTGCCTGTCCTCTTAACTTGTGACAACTGCACTCTGCAGTCTGTCTGTCCTTTTCTCCAGTGACAAGACTACTCTGCAACCTGCCTGTCCTCTTTACTGTACTTGTGACTACACCACACTGCTACCTGCCTGTCCTCTCCATCTGATGCAACACCACCCTGATACCTGCTTGTTCTCTTCAACTGCAACAGCATTCTGCAACCTGCCTGTTTTCCCCATCTGATACTATCATTCTGCTACCTGCTTGTCCTCTCCCCCAGTGACTCCTCCACTCATTTACCAGCCTGTCTTGTTCAATTGCTACAACTCAATTCTACATTCTGCATGCCCTCTCCACCTGTCACAACACCACTCTACAACCTAGCTGTATTCTCCCCAGCTGATACCACCACTCTGCTACCTGCCTGTCCTCTCCTTCTATGACATTCCCATTCTGCTCCTAGTCTGTTCTATACCCCATGACAGTGCTAATCTGTTACCTGCCTGTCCTCCACACCTGATACTGCTGCACTGCTGCCTATCTGTCATCTCCACTTGTGACACCACAACTCTGTCTGCCTGTGTACTGTGTGATCCTCTTATAAATATGAAGTATGAGTAGAAAAAAATCCTTTAAAATGTAATAGAAAGGATATTTGAATTATATGTTATAATTGTTTTGCATTAATAATTTATTAAAGTTTCATTATTACAATAGATTGTAAAACAGTCACAATAAGAAAGAAATATCAGCTGGTGCACCCATAATCTATACACCATTCAAAACTTTCAGAAGGGTGCCCATAATAGAAGGGGTAAAGAGGCAAGTAGGATGGTGACACCTCACACTGATAAACACCTAAAAAGGGAAGAAAAATTCTGCATCAACAACCAGACAGCAGTGATAACATATTTACCCCACAGTACTATAACATCTAGTAATTAAGGGCAATGCTGAACTTATAAGGTAGTATAGAAAATTCAGACATACAACAGACAAATGTCTAATGTAACAGTATAACCAAAGATAAAGATAATCAACAAATGAAAGAAGAAAAAAACAGTGGAGAACTGGCAATAAGAAAAGTAGGTAGCATCATGCGTCCACACTAGCGTGACCACCCAATCAGCAGCAGCTGACCTGAGGCTAGGGACAAGGGGAGGGTAACCTACCTGCAAACCAGACCCTAGCCAGAGTTCAGCTATCCCCAGTAAAACAGGACAAGATGAGGAGAGAGTTTCCCCCAACAAAGGCCTAGTTAGATCCAGCCCTGGAAGAAAGGTATGGATTCCACACCTTGTCATAAAGCGCCAAATGCCCTGTAGCAAAATAACCAGCTAGTCTAAATAAATAACCCTTCCTCCCATTTCTCCAGATTTGGGACTTCCACCGACCTCCATTCCTGATACATCAGCCTCTTTTTCCTCAATAATCACAGCCATCAATCACATACAGTATGCTGAGGCTTTATATGTTATGATTATTTACATCATTCACTGGGTACAGCCTTAAACATTTAAAATGTTTCTCTTCATAATTTTTCTTCCATAAATTCTAAAAATTATAACAAGTTTGGTAAGAATGTTTTAGGACTATAATACTCTCTGATGCAGTACATCATGAATAATACAACTACATACAATGATCATACGTGAACAAGGTACTTTATGTACCAGTGTTCTTTTCCCAATAAACAAAATAAATTAAAATAAAATAAACATGCAATTTATCATGCATGACCATAGGCTGACTATGCTTTAAGCAGTACTGTAAGGTGTTGAATGACTGGACTAACAATCTACTACATTTGAAAACATTAAAACATTTCCTTTGCTGTTGGATGGTTTTACAAGTCTCTCCCCAGAATGCATCATTCTTACTCAGCCAGCCTTATTGCCTGCTGCCTTACTGCCTGCTCATCCACACAGCACTCTTCACTCTATGCCCCCCACCCCATCCCACATACCAAGGCTTTAGGGGAGAAGCTAACAGGATACAGTGGCGACCAAGGTTGGTTTTGCAAACTGCTGACCCCCGCCCCCCAAAAAGATAACATCCAGTTTGCTTTTTTAAAGTAGACTATTCAGACTTGGGCTGTGCTGCAGACTGCAGTCAACCAAATTCCCTCACTCTTACCATGGATACAAGGTGGGGAGAGGATCAGGAGACACCCTACTATGTATCCAAAGGCATCTAATGAAAATGGGCAAAAGGGTGATAGGGTGGGGGTTTCATTTACAAAAAGGAAAAGAGAGAGTGGGTTTAAGTTTTACAAGTTATTGTATTTACCTTAGATAGCTCAATGTATCTCAGCTGAGATGGAATATTTTCCTTTCAGTGGGGTCCTTATGCACTGAATAACCATTAGGAGGAAAGTTGATGAGCTCAACAGCACACTTCAGGTGACTCCGGTGGCAGTATAATTCTCACTGTAGGCAAATGTGAGCTGCCAGGTCTACCATTTGTTGGCAGCTAACATTTGCATAGAGTGAGCACTCAGAGATGGTGGTGGTTGAATTTTGTAATATAAGTTATAAAATGGGCAAACTACTTAATGGCAATTTTTTTCCAACACTGCAAATGCCTAACTGGAAGGGTAGCTTTTGGATGGAAAAGGTGGGTGATTTGTGCAGTTCTCCTTTGATCAGTTGTTGGTAGCATTCATGTTGTAGATCATTCTTTCACATCCACCTTACTTACCTTGTCCCCAGTATGGGATTTACAGTATGTCCTGTTTAGTTGTTGCTTGAGTCAGTGACTCAGGATCTAAGTTCTGTGGTTCAGAAAACCTGATTATCCTCTATCCCCCCATCCTACTAACATGTTTTCCCCAATATACTGCATCCTACTATTCTTCCACATGATCATCCCTTCCCCTGCCTTGTCTCCCTAATCACAACAGCTGATTGGCTTACAACTCAGTGCTAAAATATCAAGTATTTGAATGGTGTGAGGTGGGGAGTGCACAGCTGGCAGTCTGAGCCATTTCCCCAGGAGCCCGTCTGCTTCACCTGTGCAAAAACATTCATGTTACAACTTCTGAAGATCAGCATCCAACCCAGGTCTCTGTTACAGCACCATTGCCTCACTGTTTCTTTTCATTTTTCAGAATACAAGATCCAAAATTAATTAAGGTGAAGTCCAACATCTGCATGCCTTCACATTGTTGGCACTCCTGCATTTCTCCTTTTACTAGAAATCTAAATGCTGAGCTGCATAACAATTGTAAGGACAGAGTAGGTGTTCCATAACATCACTGGGCAATAGATGTTAAGCATTACAAACTTTTTGCTGAAAGTGACAAGAAGAACAATGGACCGTTGATTTGGGACTCAGTTATTGTGACCTCCAGTTGTCCCCTTTCAGCTTTGTAAAGGGCAGATATGATTTTTTTGGGAAAATGTTCCATCCCATACAGTATTTGCATTCTGCTCACTGTTAATATATTAAAAGCGTCAATGATGATCCCCCATGAACTTGAAAGTGACTGGACCATATCCGTTATGCAGTAGTGGATTTAGCAATGGGGTAAGTCAAACAGCAAGTAGGACATTTCCCGGGAGGTGGTCGGTAACTCGTAGTCCTTGAGCAAGGCTTGATGTTTTCCTCACTGGGTTTTTGTAACAAAAATGAAGCAGCAGCTAAATTCTTAAAGTAATAATGGTAGTTTCCAAAAGCTGCTAATGAGGACTTACTGTATATCCAAAATCCCATAACTGTGACTATGATATATTTATTGAGCATGTTTCAAATCAGCTGTTGTCATCCAAAACCCAATGCATCATAATCAAAAAGCTATAAGATGTATTTCACATTCTCTGGTCAGGTCTGATTTAATTCTTCTGATTGTATCCAGTTTACTGTGTGGACTTTTCCTTACCACTCAGGGTTTATCAAGGTCAAATACCTCTGTCATCCCATTTCAAATTAACATCAACCATTCCCTGACACTGGCTTACTCTGTTTTCATTTTTACTAAAATATAGTACAGAGATATAATCAGTGTCTTTGTTTTTAACACAACATCAGTTTGCCTCAGCTAGAAATTTGATGACCTTGAAGAAATGATGCCAGAGGCAACCTGCATGCCATTTTTCCTAAATATAATGAATTGTGATAGTGCTGAATAGGGTTGAATATCAAAACATGTGTCTGACCCAAATCTTAGTTCTTCCTAAAAATGTGGATTGGACACAAGGGGCTGGGGATTTTCAAAAGTAATAAAATGGATGCAATTCCAAAGGCAGGATTTTGATACAGCATGAAAAGAGGCATAAATACCAATTTTGGGCACTGTCTGCATCATGGTAATTGTGTGATGACCTTCAAAGGCTATTTTCAATGGTTTTGACAGAACTGTGACAATTTATCTGCTTTATGGCAGGTTGTTGCCCTTCTATGATGCAAGTGGGATCAAAAGTGTCCTAACTTGTGGCACTTGCACCTGACAGACAAACTTATAAGTGGTCTAGATTTCTAGCCCAAATCACAGAAATGCACCGGATTCATGGCATAAAGACCCAGGAGATAAGTGACCTCCTCCCATTATGTCAATGTCAGAAACTGCCCTGATATGTAAAGTCCACATTTTACATCAGTGGAGGTTGTTATTAGGGCTGCAGTGGGTGGACCCCTGCAGACCTATTGCTTTCAAAAAAGGACACTGCATTCCTTGCATTCTTTGCGAATGAACATGTTGGAGTGTCAACACAGTCACCTCCGTGACCGTGTGAAGCACTCTGCTCGCTGTCAGCAAGAAAGTAGTACTGCACTATCCTCCCACCCGACTGTACCTATCAGCATTTACCACTTCACCCCACCCCTGGAAACAAAACAGTGACACTGGGATTGGCCCAATCCCCCAGAGTCTCGATAAGGGATCCTACATTTTTTTTTGTTTGTTTACAGCAACCTCCTTCATTCATATATCTGGACTGTGTAGTACAGTACGGTCTGCATGCCCATTGGCCCACGCTGTGGACCAATGGGTGTACAGCTGTACTTTTTGCAGTCAGTCGGCAGGTGGCCAGGTGGCTTGTGGGTGGGGAGCTGCCGCGCACCACTGACTGGGGAGTGGGGTGGCATGGCTCAGTGGGAGGGTGGGAAGGGGTACCGCTGGACCACCAGGGATGGTATTTAATCTTTTTATTTATACTTCTGCCTGTGATTGGGCTGTGAGTGGTCCCCTGGACCACCAGGGATGGGATTTAATCCCTTTATTCATACTTCTGCCCGTGTTCGGGCTGCGAGTGGTCCACTGGACCACTAGGTATATAGGACATTTATGTTTCAATACTTGTGCCTGTGATCTGGCTGGAAGCGGTCCACTGGCTCACCAGGGATATTGGAATATTATTTCTTGAAACTTGTGCCCGCGATTGGGTGGGGGTGCTACCAAGACGGATGGTGCCACCGGAGCTCGGGTGATCACCCACAGTTGGCAGCTGCTGTGTTGCACCCTGCAATATGGCAGCTCACCTGTGGGTGGCCAGCTGTTGCTCCTTGTTTTTTTGGATCAACTGTGTGCAGCACAGGTAGGGGTTGCTCCTGCATCTGCTCAGCACATCCCGGGCTGAATATCACCACATACAGTACTGATGTGCCCTGGTGCATCGGAATGTGTGCCACGCACTTTCCCCTTTTGAATATCATGCTGGGGCATATCAGTGGGTTGCACATGCCAGCTATTTCCAGATATTTTGCTAAATTTCTGAAGAGTTTCTCTCCGCTGCCCCTACTGTGGAAATTGAGAAAGCAGGAGATTTCTCCAGAAATATCACAAAAATTTCAGGAAATAACTGGCAATGTTTGTGGCTGCCACTGTAGATCCCTCCACAAGATGAGCCACCATCTACAGGTGTTATCTATGTGTTTGTTCCCAACCGAACACATATGTCAGGCTGCCAGTAGGGGGATTGTGGTTTGTGTAGAACAAATGTGTTTGTGCCCAATAGTCAAGCTGAGGAATCCTCTGTACATTGTTTTGTTACATGCAAAACCATTTAAAAAGAAAATGGTCTATCAATGTCTTTTATGGCTGTAACTGCCCCACCGACCCTCCCACTCAACACCCACCACGCCACATGACACAAAGCCCTTACTTACCAATTGAGAGTCCAATGTCATAATCCTCTCTGGACTGTAGACATTTCTTCACTTTTCAAAACCAGACTGCAAACTGAAGAAACAGGAATGTGCTTCAAAGTAAAGTATTTCAATGGAGTTTTTAACTTAGTGGCATAACTTGGGCATTTTTGCAAATTGTTGGCCCACATTTTTCAACATGTCTTCTTTGGGTCTCTACATCATGAACAATTGAACTGTCATTAGGCAGATCTGTGCCAAAAGGTGATTTGCCATCCCTGCGTAAAAACACCTTCCAGGAAAGAGTTGAACATTTGGTCTGTCCTTGTTCATGAGGTGGGGTCATAAGAAGGTTATGTTGAAAATTTGGTGCAAAAATATTAAAATAACAACAATGTTATGAGCCTACATTGAATTTTGTGATGGCAGGTTTGCAGTTTTTGTAATTTTAAATATTGTCCCCCAGATTCACAACATAGCCATATCTTTACAGAACATCATGAGTGTGTTGCCTTTCAAGCAGGAGTTAGACATTTTCTCTGCCCTTGTTCATGAGGCATGGTAATAAGGACATGTTTAAAATGTGTTGTAAAAATAATAAGAAACAATAACATTATGAGTCTATATTGAATTTTGTGAAAGCAGACTTGTAACGTTGGCAAGTTTCAACATTTTTACCCCAATTTACAACATAACCATATTTTTACAGGATCTCATGAATATAACAACTGTTACTTTTTAAATCCTGGCCAAAGTTTTTTTTTTTTTTACATCCCAGAAGGTGATTTTGCAGTCCTTGCGTGTAATCACCTTTTGGCCAGGAGCAGAACATTTTCTTTGCCATTATTCATGATGTGGGGTCATAAAAAGGCTATGTTCTCAATTTGGTGTACAAATATTTCAAAAAAAGTTATCAGGCTATGTTGAATTTTGCAAATGAAGGCTCATAAGTTTGGTGATATTCAATATTTTTAACCCAAATTTTCAACATAGTCATTTCTTTACAGCACCTCATGGATGTGACAGCTATCATTTTTCAACTCCTGTCCAACTTGTGTATTTGCATCCCGAAAGTTGATTTTGCAGTACCTGTGTGAAATCACCTTTCAGCCAGCATTTGAACATTTGCTCTGCCTTCTTCATGAGGCAGGGTCATAACAAGGCTATGTTGAAAATTTGGTGTACAAATATTACAAAATAACAAATTTAGGAGCCTACATTACATTTTGCTAACAAAGGCACTTAAATTTGGTAATTTACAATATTTGTACACCAAATTCCTTGCCTGCAGCCCTATTGTCTCATGCCAGACTTTTTTTTTTAAGGTTGGACTTGTGTGCAGCATCTTTAAATAGTACACATCAAATTTTTGACATAAAAATTAATTAACACAGATGAAACTTATAAACAAAAGTACACTTGTTCTGGCAAATGCATCCCGGTCAAACTATATCTGAACTTGGAAAACTGGGCATAACTTAAAGTTTTAAATATTGAATGTAGCCACATCCTAAATTTTAAAATGAGACCCATGTGTACATACAGTGATAGAGAATTGTATCTAGATATAGGCTTTGAAAATCCTCACTCTCCCAAGTGTCTGAAAATTTTTAGTAAAGGTGGTTCTGTCATGGTAATAATAGAGATAACATAGGCTAGGAAGAAATAATGCTGTTACAGACCCATCATTGTGCATGTGCTATGATTAGCAGGAAATGCTGAGACTACAACCATAGCATGAAAGACTTGAAATTGAGGTAAGGATGCTTTGGCATATGTGTAACCTGAAAGATAACCCTAGGTATTAGCAGGGTCTGAAGTCCTGGTAAGAAGTTTTGCACACCTGTTCAGGTGATGACGTTATACCTATCTGGGGGATGCTAAATGATGAAATGATAAGTGAAGGTTTAGTGTTGGGAATCAGTAGATTTTGGGTGGAGACATTAACAGATATAAATGACTGGGATGGCCCTGTGCCTTTCAGGTGGATGTTGAATTAACAGATATAGTTTTCCACATATTCCATGCTGGAGTGATACACAGTTGTTGTTTGAAAGTGCATCGAAAAGGAAACTGTGCTATAGTAGTTGTACAGTATATGCAAGGAGATATTTTCTATTCTGACAAAGATAACTGGAGGCAAAGACCTTGACTGGAAAGAGCCATGTTTAATTTAATTATTGTTTTTTTTGTGTGTGTGTGTGTGTGCTTAAATTGAACAATCTGATAGGCTAAGTGACCCCCTAAAAAGTATGGGCATCTCAGAAAATAGCAATAAAATCAAGTCATATATATATATAACTTATTTTAATGCTGCACCACCACCTTAAACAATCTTTCTCAGAAATTCCTTTTCTCTGCCTTTTTCACTTTTTTATTGACTCCCTTCTACAATTGGGATTTCTTTAATAATGTTTCTTTTCCTCTTAAGTGTTTGATTTTTGTTTCTCTCTCCAGATTGCACACATACTAAAAAGCCTCAGTTCCTGTCTCTATAGTTGCTTCTTCGTGTGGTATCAGTCACTTTTTCTCTTTCTTTCAGTCAGCCCATCCATCTTATACGTGCACTCCACTGATCTTAGGAGCCTCTCTCGTGCAACTATACACAAGTTATTCTGTGCTGTCCTAGCTGCAGTAGCGTTTCCATATCACATACTCTGTTCTGCCATTTAAGGATTCTCCTTAAAGAAAATCTACAGCCACAAGCAATAAAAATCATACTGTACTTGATATCAGCCAAACTCAGCAACTGTATGCAGCATTCCCAGTAAATTAATTTTTAGCTATTCTGTCTTTAATTTTTAAGGACATCTACACTGAAAGTGTATATGTGTCACTTGTCCATTTGCAGATAAGCGTTGTTTAGAAACTGAAGTAATTATTCCCTTTTTGTGACATCTGTTGCTGTGGAAATGGCTGTTATATTACAAGTAGTGTACTGCAACTTAAAACCCTGAATACACCTAAGCTATGGATGGTCTATGGGAAAACTCATGTTTTCTTTTAAAAAGTTTTAGGGGGAAGAATAACATTGTTTGAAATTCATATTTTTTGGAATATAGTACAACTGCAATCTGATGGTGCCACTTACAATTTCTTTTCCTGTTTGCCTGACCCGCTCTGTTGTTAAAATCATATAACCTTCTAACAAGTTTCTTGTCCAAAGTCAGACTTGCTGGCCATTAAAGCACAAGGCTGCTACTGTAACTGCTAAATATTACACTCCTAAATTAATCTTGATACCCTTGTAAGCCATAGAGCTTTTTAAAGCAACACATTCATTGAAGGTGAATACAAGTAGGTGATACTATACTATGTTACACCATACTGTACATGCTACACCACATATTTTATAAGTTGCTGATACTTTTCACAAAAAAAACAATAAGTGTGTGTGTGTGTGTGTGTGTGTGTGTGTATATATATATATATATATATATACACATAGCAAAAAACTCAGTTTACTGCATCAGTTAGGGTTGTTCCACAGCAACAAAAGTGAGGACATTCGGTGTTTGGGTTGAAAACCTTAACTGCACATCCCCCCACCCCCCCCACCACCACACACATACATGCAAGTAGGGGAAGGACCAAGGCAACACAACTAATCACACACAACCACCAGCAGAATGTGCACTATAAATAGTGAATCAAATGTTGTAGTGGGAGTGCGGGGCCCACCATGTGATTTTTTGTCACTTCACTGCATGCAAACTGTATGACTGAGTGAAAATGAAAATTGGGTAAGCAAACAGAAATGCAAATGATAACGGTGATGCAGAAGGAAACAGTAA
This sequence comes from Neoceratodus forsteri, assembly GCA_016271365.2. Lineage (NCBI taxonomy): Eukaryota > Metazoa > Chordata > Ceratodontiformes > Ceratodontidae > Neoceratodus > Neoceratodus forsteri. The sequence goes on along the minus strand of JADMNL010000022.1, from coordinate 680,755,229 downwards.
TGCAATCGACAACGGAAATGCTACCGAAAATGCAAATGCTAAGGCTAACAGAAACGCAAATGGTAATGAACACGCAAACAGTAATGGTAACGCAATTGGAAATGGAAATGGTTACGGTAACACCAACAATGACGTCAAAGGGAACAGTAACAGAAATGGAAGCACAAATGCAAGCGCATATGCAAACACAAATCGTAACAGCAACGATGACGCCAACGGAAAAAGAAATGAAAAAGCAAATGGAAGGACGTACGCAAATGCAAATGGTAATGCACACGGTGATGCAAAAGGAAACGCAGATAAAAACAGTAACAGAAATGCAAATGGTAACAGTAACACAAACGTAAGCACAAATGCAAAATCAAAGGGTAATGCACACTGTGACGTAAACGTAAACGCTAACTCAAAGGATACCGGAAACACAAGCAGAAATGCTGACTGTAACAGTAAGGGAAATGCAAACCCTGTTTTTTCCAAAAAGGTGCATTCAGAAGCACAGTGAATACAAAGAATGTATGCATAGTAATGGGCATTGGAGCAGAAAATGAACACTTGGAGTACTAAATTGCTCATATCTCAGGAATTATATGAAGTAGAAAAAAATTAAAATTTCATATTATTTATGATTTTCCTGGCTAGTGGGGGGCTAAGCACTTTTCCGATGAAAAGTCCGTATCTCGAAGCATTTTCAAGGTACAGGCCCCGGAAAGGCACGGTGGATGCTGTAATGTTAGCCTATGGGAAAAATGGTTACCTTTGGAGTGATGTAACTTTGCAGCCATCTAATATTTTGTCACCAAACCACCCAAAGGCACATCTGTGGGATCTTGGCTTTTTTCCCTCCGAATTTCAGCCCAAATGACCAAACCGTTCTTTTGCAGCAGGGTGGCAAAAATGTCCTATTCTTTTGGGCATAGTGTCGCAAAGTAGTGCCGTGATTTGTGACACTTTCGCAAAACAAAACACGGAAGTGTCAAATGTGCAACAGTGCTTTGTGACACTACTGTTTACAAAAATTTCAAAAACTTATTTCTGGGGTGTTTAACCCCCCAAAAAAGACATGATTAGCATCCTCAGGACTCCACTAGGTGAATGCACCAAGAATTGTGTCCCTAGAGGGTCCCAAATTTAAATGCCAAGCGTTTCTGTGACCACCAACTGAAAACAAGACAGTAGATTTGTGACACTACAGGGGTCATTTGCGACACTAAAAACTGCATTTGTGACACTGTCAAACTTTTTGTTAACTGTTCCCATTGACTATAATGGGAAACTTGTTTTTTGAATAACTTTTGAACCATTTAATATTTTTTCACGAAATCATTGAAAGGGACATCAGGGACCCTGGCTGCATGTTCCCTGAAGGTTTCAGACCAGTCACACAGACTGTGCAACCTGTAGGCCTGAGCAAAGAATGAAATTTCAGGTAAATCTGTCATATGGTCGTAAAATTATTAAGCTGCCAAATTTCAGAGTTTAACCTTAAATGGGGAACTCAACCCTAATATCCGTCTATCTATCTATCTATCTATCTATCTATCTATCTATCTATCTATCTATCTATATATTAGAGGCAAAAAACTCAGTTTAATGCATCAGTTATGGTTCTTCCACAGTGACAAAAGTGAGGAAATTTGCTGTTAGGGTTGAAAGCCCCCCTTGGACCCCTCCAGCCCACCCCCCAACTGGCATTGAGGTGCACATTGGGGTCATCGGCCCTAACTCTCACCCCATCACATGTGTAAAGAAGCTGAGGAACAGCAAAATGGGGTGAGAGTTAGGACTGATGACCCCAACGCATGCCCTGATGCCGGTTGTGGTGGGGCTGAAGGGGTCCAAAGGAGGCTTTCAACCCTAACAGCGAATTTCCTTACTTTTGTCACTGTGGAAGAACCCTAACTGATGCATTAAACTGAGTTTTTTGCCTCTAATTTCCCTTCTTTTTGAGAATGATGATGAGAAATAATGACTGTAATGCAGCAGTAATCATGTCTTGTGACATAGTAACAGGAACAGCAATGCAAACAGAAGTGCCAACAGTGGCGCACATGGTAACGCAAACGTAAATGGGAGAGGGAAGTTAATAGAAACGCAAGGGCAAAGTGACGCCGGAGCGAACAGTGACACAAATGGACATTGAAATGCATACGAAAATGCAACTGGTAACAAGAACAGTGATGTCAGCGGTATTTTAAATGGAAATGTTAACTGTCACAGCAAAAAGAACACGAAAGGGAACAGAAACGGAAACGCGAAAGCAAGTGCACATGTAAACACAACGTGTAACGTGCACTGGCATGGTACTGTAATTGTAAATGCAAATGGTAAAGTTAAGATGAAGAATAATTCCAAAGGAAATGGAATTGGGAACAGAAGCGCGTACCGAAATGCAAACCGAAACGCACATGGGCACAGTACCGCAATTGTAAACGTAAATGGCAATGGTAACAGCAACAATAACAGCAAAGGAAACAGAAACACAAAAGGAAACACAAACGCATATGGAAACGAAAACCGTAATGAGCAGGGGCACAGTAACATAATTGCAAACGCAAATGGTAACAGTAACAGCAAGGAAGACGCAAAACGAAAGAGAAATGGAAATGCAAAGAAAAGGGCTGCCAGAAATGCAAATGGCAAGGCGCATGGTGACGTAAACAAAAACACTAACAGAAACAGTAGTGGAAACACAATGGTAACAGTAACAAAAACACAAGCGCAAATGACAACGCAAAGGGTAACGCACACAGTGGAGTACACGGGAACAGTAATGCAAACGGAGACATAAACGCAAGTGGAAACAGTAACTGTAACAGTAATGGAAGTGCATACTCTGTTTTTACCAAACAGGCGCATAGAGAAAGACAGTGTGTACAAAGAATGTATGCATTGCAATGGGCATCAAAGCTTAAAACGAGCATTGGAAGTACTTAATTGCTAATATCTCAGCAACCGCATGTCGTAGAAAAAAAATTAAATTTCACAGAAATCATGATTTTCCTGGCTAGCTTTTTGCTATGGGCTATGCAACTCACAACAAAAAATCTGTATCTCTCATCGTTTTCAAGATACGAGCCCCGAAAGGCGCGGTGTACACCACCATGTTAGTCTATGGGGAAAAACACCAACTTCGGAGTACTGTACCTTTGGAGGCATGCAATAATTTTTCACTGACCATGAAAAGGCACATCTGTGAGATGTTGGCTACCTTCCTTCCAAATTTCAGCTCAAAAGACCAAACCGTTCTTTCGTAGCAGGGTGGCAAAGAATTCCTGTCATTTTGGCCAAGTCTGAAAAAGTAGTGTCGCAATTTGCAAAAGCTTTCACAAAAATGTGTGAAAGTGTTGTGAGCATGACACTACTTTGCGACACTACTTTTCCCAGAAATTTGAAAAACATATTTCTGGGGTGTTTAACCCCAAAATAAAGACATGACTAGCATCCTCAGGGTCCGACTATGTGAACACAGAAAGAATTGTGTACCTAAAGGGTCCCAAATTTAAATGCCAAGGATTTTTCTGATCACCAACTGAAAACAAAATGGTGGATTTGTGATACTGCTAGGGCCATTTGCGACACTAAAAAGTTCATTTGTGAAAGTGTTGCACTTTTTGTTAACTTTTCCCATTGACTTACAATGGGAACTTGTTTTTTGAATAACATTTGAACCGCTCAATATTTTTTCACAAAATCTTCAAAAGACACATTGGTGACCCCGGCCACACATTCCCTGAAGTTTTCAGAGTGGTCGCGCAAACCATGCAACCTGTAGGTGAGAGTAAAGAAATCACAAAAAAGCATAATTGCGCAATTTGTTGCCGCTTAATAACTCCACAGCTGTATAGCTGACCAGTACAAAACTTAGTAGATCCCAAGATCTACCATGTCCAAACATGCATATCAAATTTCAGGCAAATCCATTAAATGGTGGCAAAGTTATTAAGGTGCAAAATCTGACCCTTTAACCTTAAAAGTGCTACTCGACCCTAACTATGGTAGAACTATCTTGCTACCATAATATATATAATAACTATATATACATATATAGAATAATACATGGGGTGGTGTGTATAATGAGAATTTTACACACACACCCAAGGTGTTGGATGCTACATAAAGTCCAAGAGTGAAGCATTCAACACCAAGGTCATGTGTAAAATTCAAGTTTTACACACCACCCTATGTTTTATTTTGTACAACTGCTGGAGTCATGTTTTTTCACCACAGCAATGATATAAAAAAAGTAGATTTTGTGCCCAGTTGGTTTACAATTCCATGTAGTTTTTTTCCCCACTCTCCTGGCCCACCACTTCCTCAGGCTTGCCAAGGGCTCCTGTCACCAGACACCCTGTTGCCATCCACCCCCCCCTAATATCTGCAGCCCGGTTGACCCAGCATATCCTTTCATTGGGGGGACCCTCCTGTGGCACCACTGAGAGGGGAGATTGGCCCAATGGGTGCTTCCTTCTAAATCAGGATCAGTGCTGGGCAGCTCAGATGCCTCCGGGCTTTGTGGCAGATGGGAGACTGGCAGCCATAATCTGGCAGGCCAGGTGGCCCATTTTTGATGTTTGCCCACCTACTGGGTGTCTACCTGCTGAGGCATCCTTGTCCACATACACAGGCAGCATATGGTCACCCATGTCATATCATGTGTGGCCCCAATGGGCCACCAGGAGCTGCTCCAGAACAGTGCAGAATCGTGCCCTCCCCTCTGGTGGATAGAATCCAATTGGATGCTCTGAACCCTCCCTGCCAGTCTCTGCTACTGTCACCCTTGGCTTGGGCATGAACCCGGGTTGCCAGCATGCCATGTAATCCCCCATCACCCGGTGCCATGGAGCCAGCTGCAGTTTGTTTTAATACATTGCTGATATTACTGTGTGAGACAATTAGATGAAGATGCAGTTTACTTAAAATATTTATTGAGAATGGAATCAAACTTGTGAAAGTGCTGACAATCGGAAGAACTTTTTGAAGTAAATTTAGCTGAGGTTGAACCATGAAAAAAATTCACTGTAGTTAGCCATCCCAGTGGCACTGAGGGTTGAGGTGCTGGATAGCACACCTTGCACTATGCTGATGACCTGGGTTCAGGAATGAGCCTGGGTTGTTGGGGGATGGCTGGGGGGGGCACGGGAGCTGGATCAAGCCACCGTACAGCAGCTTTCCTCTCCTGGAGAGGGTTCAGGCATGACTCCACTGGGATGCGGTACAGGGAGGGGACGACACAGTTAGGCACTTGGCTGCAGCCATGTCCTCAGCATGACTGCATGCCTGGACCATGGTTCTTCATGCTGCCACAGAGAGTGAAGGGAGAACAGGTACATGTTTTTACTCCAGCACCTAAAGACAGTGTGGCGTGAGTCACAGTCTGGGTCTTTGTTTTCTCATGGAAAGAGCAACATGTGTTTGTCATTATAGCTAGCTGGTTATAATAGCAAATTGCAATCAGCTTTTTCTATGGGAAAAACATGACCCAGCTATTATATATATAGATATATATATATATATATATATATATATATATATCCTGTGTAGCACAGCTGAAAATCACCATCCAATTTTTCAGTAGGGTCCTGTATATACCAATTTTTACAGCTGGGTGGCTGGAGCACTGAGAGGATGTTACTTGTCTGAAGTCACACAGTATGTATTTGATGCTATTTGAATCAGGTAGGATTTGAACCTGGAATATTCCAGATCCTAGATTTATAGAACAGCTTCTGAGAATTGTTATTCATAATGGCCAGGTTTGAAGTGGAAACATGTAACTGTCTTTTTGAAATTGGCTTCCCCTTACCTGAGCAACAGTGGGAAATATCATGTCAAATGGCATCCTGGGTAACAGAGTCTCATCAATAATGGGAATACACCTGGACACAGCTAATCTGCTACTTTAGAACTTCTGTCATTACTTCCCACTACTTGACCACCCAAGATGCCTCATGCTGCAAGCTGTCAAGAGAGACACATGTGACCAATACACATGTGATGAGGGGGTGCCTCGCCATTTGCTCTTACTTCCAACTTTTAGATGCTGAGTTGGAGGAATTGTTTCAGAAACCACTTGGGCTCACCCCAAAGATATACCTGCTCCTATAGCACCCCCACTGGGCAAAAACACATTAAATATCTTATGGGTATTCTTTTAACAGCAAGAAATACTAGACTTTGGCTTTCCCTACAACCCCTTTGGTTCCTGAAGTTAACCAAATTTTTTAAGTAAAAAAAAAACTATTCATTAAGTAATACATTTGATCTTTGCACCACCAGATGGACCATTTGGATAGTATTTATTATGACTAAGGGTAGAGAATTTGTCCCTTGATCTCCTGGTTTTATTTAAAAACTTATCTCAGTCATGTAGGCTGATAGCAGCATTGTGTACACCAGAAGCTGAATGATGCCGTGAGTATTTCAGGTCTAGCAGAGGAGAACTGCATGGCCCTTGTCCCCCATCCCATAGCAGGTGCCTGGACATGTGTGCTTAAATGAAAGCTTGCAAGACAATTTTATAGTGATGTAATATTATAGTGTAAGAGCACCCTGTACTCTCCCTAAGGGGTGGGGTTTACTTGCAGACTGATCTAATGTAATTTCTTTAATTATTAGTCTGCCTGTACTATTAACTGGGCTTCCTATACTGTTGCTAAATGTATGTGGTATACTGTACATCTACTAATGCATATTAGTGCTGTGCAGAATGTAGAATTTCACCAGCAAAATTAGCATGGAATGACCATTCCACTGGCAGACTTTCTACTGGAATTTCACTGGTTCTTCTGCAGAATTCTGCCTGCTGTGATTTGTGGAATACTGTTAAGTGAAACAGCATTTTTTTCCATGGAAAATCATTCCAAAACCATTTCCGCAGAAAATATTGAGATCTGCAGAATAATATTCCACAGAACATGTTTTCTGCAGAAAATCTTTCTGCAACCAGTGCCATGGAAAATATTGAGATCCACAAATAAAATTCCATGGAAATATTGCAGAAAAAATCATTCTGCATTTTTCTGCTGTAGATTTCTGCCATTTTGTTTCTGGCAGAATTTCAAAAATTCCTCTGGAATTTGAACTTGCAGATAAGGGTGGTGTGGTTTGATCATGGATGCAAACAATTATATTCAGGAGAGTTACAGACAACTTTTAGACAAAACCTACTACAGGAAGCTGACCTCAGACCCCACAAAGAAATTAATTAAAGAATTAAAACAACTAATTAGCACATTTTCAGAACATACACATGATGAACTGGAACATCTGATACCAACAAGTCCAGCACTAGGAACTTTCTATATGCTACCGAAAATTCACAAACCAGGAAACTGTGGCTGATCAGTTATATCAGGAATTGGCATACTAAAGGAGGGGATTTCTGGACTCATACAGGGTATACTCAAGCCACTGGTGCAAAACACAAACAGCTTCATTCAGGATTCAACAGACTTTTTAAACAAGCTGCACAGTACTGACCATTTACCTCCTGACACTATTTTGGTCACAATGGATGTTAAATCCTCATACAGCAACATCCCTCACAAAGACAACATAAGTGCATGCTATGAATATCTACGAAAAGTAACCACAGAGAGCAAATATCCACCGGATGTTATAACAAAACTTACTGAATACATTCTTACACACAATCATTTCAGCTTCAGCAGTGATATTTACTTCAAAAAAAATATGGGGATGGCTATGGGCACCAGGATGGTACCACAGTACACAAACCTCTTCATGGCAGATCTAGAAGAAAACTTCCTCAGTACACAACACCATAAACCATTAAAATATTACTGGTATATTGATGATATCATTATGATATGGACAGCAGGAGAGGAAAACATGAAACATTGTTCTGACAGCTTCAATAAATTCCATCTTTCCATAAAAATCCAAATAAATTACTCAAAGTGTGTGCATTTCCTGGATACCACAATCACATTTAAAAAAGGAACACTGCAAACATCTGTGTACAGAAAACCTACAGACAGGTGCAGTTACCTTCACAGCATGAACTTCCAATCCTCACACACCAAAACATCCATAATACACTGTCAGGACATCCAGTACCACAGCATTTGTTTGAACCAGGAAGACAGAGGCAGATATCTTAGCACACTAAAACAATTCTTCAGGCAGAAGGGATATAAATCCAGCACCATTGATAGAAATATCCATTCTGCTGTCTGAGTAACTAAATAAGTACTACTAAGGTATAAGCCACACAGAATATCTGAATGCACACATTTGGTAGTAACCTACAATCCAGAACTGGAAAAACTATGGAAAACAATAAAATATTTACAGTAATTATTTTCTGAAGATGATACTCTAAAAAATATATTTCCCACTCCACCAGTGCCTTCCACCAACCACAAAACCTGAAGCAGAAACTGGTGCAAAACAAACTTCCCACAGACCTCCAGTTAGGTGACAAAGGTACAAAACTATGCAAGGCACCTCACAGCAAACTATGTACACATATCTCTCCTGAGGAACAAGTCATTCATAATGGAAAAACATTTAAAATCCAAAACTCATATTCCAGTTCTTCTATCAATGTAGTACATATGATACAATGTAGAAAATGTGAGAATGGTTGCGATATTGGTGAAACTGGACAGAAGCTCAAAACAAGAATGAATCACCACAGATTCACATTCAACCACAAAGATGAAAATACACCAACAGGGGAACAATTCTCAAGACCAGGCCACTCCATGAATGATTTTACTGTCAGAGTGTTAAAAGGTTATTTCAAAAACAGTCAGGAATAGCAAACATTTGAACTAAAAATTATTCAATTTTTTGACACTAAAGAAAAAGGACTTAATAAAGATTTTTTTAGCACATTACCAGGGATAAAGCCAAAGACAGTACTTCAGATGGTTCTTCTTTCCATCACATCAGCACCCTCCCCCCAGACTAAAATGTAACTATCACTCACATTGATCATAAGGTTGGTTCTTTTAACAAGCACCCTCTAATGACAATATGATTTTTCCTGGTTTTTACAAATGAGAATTGATGGTCCAGACTAAAATGTAACTGCTTTTTGATCTTATAAGGTGGGCTCCTTAACAGACATAGTCCATTGACAATGAGGTTATTCCTGCCTGTTTGTTAGGAATGTGAATTGTCTGTAATGATTTGATGTGTAAACTGCTATTCCATGTCTTGAATCCACATCCAACCTGTATATGTGTCATGCTATTCAGCTCTGTTTTCACTGAACTGACCTGAATAAGAGAGTATCATCTCTCAAAGGTTAGTCTCAGAAATAATTTTGTTAGTCCTATAACAGGTATTACCTGCAATATATTTTTTTTTTTTTTTCTCTCTGCATTGTTCTCTGGACTAACATGGCTACCACATTTCCAGAATTTAAAAATTCCACACAGCACTATTTTATACTAAGAAAGTTTTTCTCACTTTTACACAATGTCCCCCACACACACACACTTACTGTAGTTCTTAGTAAACCTCCGTAACATATGAGCTCATGTTTTGCAGCAGTTGTTCATGCTGTTGACATTAAGTGATGACAGGGATTAATATTACTCTAAAGACTACTACAGTAAACTTTCAAAAAGAATGTTAAAGGTGACAGGAAGTTTACTTTTCCTTTCCATTTATTGTTAGAAGGGTCATAAGGTTGTCATTAGAGATGTGTGAAGTTGGCAAACTTTGCTCCTCAAAATTATTTGCAAAGTTTGCTATGTTTGCAAAGCATAAAGTGCCAAATATGTGAAGTTTTTGGCAGGCGAAGTGTCACTTTTTTCAAGTAATGTTAAGATGAAGTTGTAACTTCACCATAACTTCACCTGAACTTCCTATGACTTTCCTAAAAAAGTGTAATTTCCCAAGAAAAACTCAATGAGAAGTGGCAATGTGGTGAAGTGGGCAATTCATGAATTTATAAGCAAAGGTAAATCTTGCAACTTTGCAAGAAAGTTTCTGGCAAAGTAAAATTTCACAACACATCTAGTTGTCATTATGTTTTAAATTGAACCCAAACAATATTATTTATATTTTTTATATAATTGTTAATTTGGGAATGTGTGAAGCTTGTATCACCCCAGTATATAGTTTTGTGTGCCTGTTTTGAAATTGTCCTTTTTTTCCCCTTGCTTTGAGCCACATGATGATGTACAGTAGTCTTTTTTTTCCTGTCTGATATTTATTTTTTAATTACTTAGCAGTTCTGGAAAACAGTGACACCAGCTGAGCTAAAAACTACAATAAAGTGGAACCCAGTGACATCTGCTGAGCTGATGAAATAGTAGTTCTGCATCACTATAGTTGATAGGAAAACAAAATGGTTATATTAAATGCACGCTGAAAATAGAAAATAGAGATAAAAATCTATGTTTCGACCTTAGGTCTTCTTCAGAAAATATCTAAAAGAGAAAAAAAAAACATGTTAGTGTAGAGGAGAGGTAAAATGAGAGAGAGATATATGTGGAGAAAGAAGAAGGGGGAGGCTAAGGGAGAAGAAGTGATAAATGGTAAGATTAAGAGAGAATCTGAGAAACAAAAAGGTGATGATGGGAAAGATAAAGCATAATGGGAGAGAAAGAGCTGGGGAAGTTCCCAGGTGGAGACTAATTAACAGGGCCTTGTAAGAAGGCTGAAAGGTGACAAATGTGTGGGAAGGAGACAGAAATGGAGACATATGGTGAAAATGAAAAATAAATGAGTACAAAAACAAATTGACTTTAGGAAAAAAAGGGGATGGCTGAAAGAAGTTAGTGGAAAATAAGTCTATCATTTAAACCAGAGGGCTGCTGGGAGCCAAGGCGGATGATCAGCTTGGCTTCCATGTTTTTTCTATGGTCAGGATCCTGGAAGCCCTGCTGAAGGACACAAACAGAAAGGTCATTGACATTGTGGTCCCAGGAGATAAAGTGGGATACAATGGGTTTAGCAGTTTCACCATTCCTGACTGCTCTGTAATGTTCCTTGAAGAGCAGTCAGCAAGAGCGCCTACCAGTTTCTCCGATGTAAATAGCTGAACACTTCCTGCAAAGAATACAATACACCACATTAGTGGAGGTGCATGAGAACTCCTTGGTGATGTGAAAAACACCTGTAGGCCCCCGAATCTCAGTCACACTGGAAATAAATTTGCAGGTGTAGCAGCGAGCCCTGTTGCAAGGTTTGGTACCTGGGGGGAAAGAACTGTTAGGAGTGAGTAGGCAGCTTTTAACCAGGAGATTCCACAGGTTAGGTGGCCGGGGGTAGGAGGCAATAGGTGGTTCTGTAAAGGAAGCACCAATGTTAGGGTCAGTTTGCAAAATGGGAAAGTTACTAGTGATGATCCTGTGAAGAGAAGGTGTGCTCTGATGGAAAGGAAGAACTAGTGGAATTCGTCGTTGTTCTTGTGTGACAGTATCCCTCCTACGGGGGTCAAGGTTACGAAGTCTAAGAAACTGTGAATAAGGCAGGCCATTCTTGACATGTTTAGGATGGAAGGAGCTATGGAGGAGGAAACTGTAAGAGTCAATGGGTTTGTAATAGACTGATGTCTTCAGACCAGTGTTCTGGACTGAGAGCTGCCATGGGTACCAGTGGGTCCCAACTTTGCTAATCTGTTTGTGGGTTGGGTGGAGGAACATTTTTTTCTCTCTTTCACAGGGACTGTGCCTGAACTCTACAAACACTACCTTGATGACTGTGTGGGGGCCACCTCCTGCTCCAGGGAGACCCTCCAAGTCTTCCTTGACAAGTTCACCACGGCCCATCCTTCCCTTCAGTACACTGTTGAAGTATCCTCCTCTACACTACCTTTTCTGGATATCCAGCTCTCAGTCCAGAACACTGGTCTGAAGACATCAGTCTATTACAAACCCACTGACTCTCATAGTTTCCTCCTCCATAGCTCCTTCTTTCCAAACATGTCAAGAATAGCCTGCCTTATTCACAGTTTCTTAGATTTCGCAGGTTATACAGTGAAGAGGATGATTTTGCTGAGCAGACCCAAATAATGCATAGTTTTTTTATCAACAGGGGATACCCTAAAAGCACAGTGGACAGAGCACTCTCCCGGGTCAGTAACATGCCCCGTAACCTTGACCCCCGGAGGAGGGATACTGTCACACAAGAACAATGGCGAATTCCACTAGTTCTTCCTTTCCATCAGAGCACACCTTCTCTTCACAGGATCATCACTAGTAACTTTCCCATTTTGCAAACTGACCCTAACATTGGTGCTTCCTTTACAGAACCACCTATTGCCTCCTACCCCCGGCCACCTAACCTGTGGAATCTCCTGGTTAAAAGCAGCCTACCCACTCCTAACAGTTCTCCCCCCGCCAAGTACCAAACCTTGCAACAGAGCTCGCTGCTACACCTGCAAATTTATTTCCAGTGTGGCTGAGATTCGGGGGCCTACAGGTGTTTTTCACATCACCAAGGAGTTCTCATGCACCTCCACTAATGTGGTGTGTTGTATTCTTTGCAGGAAGTGTACAGCTATTTACATCGGAGAAACTGGTAGGCGTCTTGCTGACCGTTTCAGGGAACATTACAGAGCAGTCAGGAATGGTGAAACTGCTAAACCCATTGTATCCCACTTTATCTCCAGGGACCACAATGTCAATGACCTTTCTGTTTGTGTCCTTCAGCAGGGCTTCCGGGATCCTGACCATAGAAAACATGGAAGCCAAGCTGATCATCCGCCTTGGCTCCCAGCAGCCCTCTTGTTTAAATGATAGACTTATTTTCCACTAACTTCTTTCAGCCATCCCCTTTTTTCCCTAAAGTCAATTTGTTTTTGTACTCATTTATTTTTCATTTTCACCATATGTCTCCATTTCTGTCTCCTTCCACACATTTGTCACCTTTCAGCCTTCTTACAAGGCCCTGTTAATTAGTCTCCACCTGGGAACTTCCCCAGCTCTTTCTCTCCCATTATGCTTTATCTTTCCCATCATCACCTTTTGTTTCTCAGATTCTCTCTTAATCTTACCATTTATCACTTCTTCTCCTTAGCCTCCCCTTCTTCTTTCTCCACATATATATCTCTCTCATTTTACCTCTCCTCTACACTAACTTGTTTTTTTTCTCTTTTAGATATTTCCTGAAGAAGACCTAAGGTCGAAACATAGATTTTTAACTCTATTTTCTATTTTCAGTATGCATTTAATATAACCATTTTGTTTTGCTTTTAGACCACATGCTGACTCAGCACCTTGTTTTTGTTTTTTTACTATAGTTGATAGTTCTACTAAGACTAAGAAAACTACTTAGTAATTAAAAAAAACTGAATATTGGGTAGGAAAGCAGGAAGAATTATCAAGGGACTAACTAAGAAAATAATGGGACTATTTCAAAATGAACACAAACAATACACTAGGCTGATTAAATGGACTACGCACATGACCAAATTTATGAATATATCAAAAATATAAACCATAGAGCTTATGTTTACTTTAAATTGCTGTTTCTATTGTAGGCATCCATGTTATTTATTTATTAATATGTTCAGTTTTTGTTGACAAGAAAAGAAGAGGTAAGCAATTCTGCCTACTGTATTTTCAGCCACATACTGGGTGGGGAAGGGGGAGATAGATGCAAACTGACATATTGAATCAGGCTATGCAGTCAGTGGCGTTTAAAGTGATTAGTGGAAATTTGAAGAGGACACCAGGTAAATTCTCCAACTCTGCCAGTAGGGGGGACTTTGTGTGTCATGTTGAACAGTTCAGAGACTGCTGGTGTACCTGTAGGAGTGCTGATCTCCCTCTCTGAAGGTCCAGCTCAGGAGATTGCTGCTTTGCCTTTACCTAATTAGAATGTTTTACCACTGAAAATGTTCCTGTATATTCTGTACCTGACAGCATCTTGCAAGAAATGTTGGAAAAGGACTGGTTAAGGGATGTTTTGCAGAGAAGGAGACTGCTTCTGCTGCCACTGCTTGATGATGAAGACTGGGAGCCTCTGGTTCCTGATGGCACCTTGGATCAAAGACATCCTGAATGTATCCCAAAACAGCAACCCCAACCTGTGCTGGAACTGAGAATTTTACAAGAACAGGCTGACATGCCGACTAAATCTGTCAGTGAGTTGCATCCTACTGCTTATGACGCAGTATCATCAAAGGCTCTACTGCATCATGCTACTTGACTGCTGCCTGGAGAAAACGGCTGTGATTTACCTGAGCCTATGGAACTTACTGCCCTTAGTTCCGCTAGTACAAGCATTACTACCTTGGCTATGCCTGCTATGCCTGTGAGTACTCCTGTTTCTTCTGCCATTGTTCATTTAATGTCACATTCACAGCTATGTTTAATCTAGGTCTTAGAAAGGGGAGAACTGGAACACCTACTAAACTCAAGGATGCAATTAAGAAAAAGAAAACTCCCTGGTCAGTTGGAAACTCTTTAGCCATCGCTGGCTGGAAACAAACACCTGTTGGGCAGTGGCTCCATGTCCTTGACCATAACCCCATACCAGGGATCCCAGTTCCCTCTATGGAATCAAAGTTACTGACAATAATCCAGTTCAGGGATGTCCCATGTCAGGTTCCCCTATAATGGACAGAGAAATTGTACACTTTGCCACTGAATCAGAACTGGACCTGCATGCTGACAATGTCTTGCATGACACTCCTGAACATCAGAACCCCACCCTTACCCTATGAGGGACCTGCCAATGCCGACAAAGATACTGGAGATGTGGGGCCTAATAACAGACCCAACACCTGGGGGGATAGGATGGATCAGGAAACTCCTTTGCCTACTGCTGCAGCGCAGGCCATTACAGACTCCAGTAAAGCTTGGATGAACTTTCCAAGTGAGATACCTTTGCACACCAGCCACCCCAGCTCAGCGTAGAAATGCAGTTTGCCTCCAGTATATTGGTGACCTGGATGACCCCCGATAGGCGGCATATAGGTCACAAACTTATTAAAGAATCTATTAGTTTCTTCATGAATTAAATCTACGCGCTTATACATGCTTATGGGGGACAGTTATTTGATGTTATCTTTAAGCTTCCACAAGGCCTGGACAGATTTTTGGATGAAATATGATAAACTGAGATACTCAGCATTATGGCCACCATTTTGAGCCATACCTCTCACTAGACTGGCTATTAAAACTATAACTGTTCTGTTTCATAATGAGAGTATGGCAGTCCATGACATCACTCATTGGCTCAAACAGGATTGTTACTTATAGGGACCACCTATACCAATTTTTGATTTGGAAAATTTCTGAATGGGGGTGGAAATTAAAAGTTAAATTATGGGGGGGTGTGGCCAACCATGAACGAAGATGGCTGTGTAATCATCTCATTCTTAAGGCTATTGGGGTAAAATCCAACATTGGGGTCCCATTGTCAAACTTGGCTGATGGCGCATGATTTGTGACAGTGACCCAGGCATATATACATCTCGGAAACCTCCTGAGGGACTTTAGAATTGCTGCAACTAGCTCTACTACATTGGTGCTGGGCTCGGTGTCAGCTATGGCCAGCAATTCTACAACAACTGGGGAAAACTCCCGTACAAAGCAAATGTTCACACAACTAATAAATCAAATGGCACAGGTCACTACTGCAGCCAACGTGACAAACCAAACACTGAAAAGCACTGAAGTCTGCATTTTCCACACAGAGCAGAAACTGGAGTGCATGATGCTGCCATACAGGATATCTTGGGCTACTATACGGGAGCAAGCCAAGCTAATTCACCTCCTTCAAGACAAGGTCGATGACCTTGAAAATTGAAGCTGACGAAACAACTTAAGATTTAGGGGCAGAGCATGCCAATGCGGTCTCTTTTCTTCAACAAACCCTCCCAGCACTATTAGGCCTTTCAGAAGAATTTAGGCATCAGATAGAGCGGGCCCGCCGCTCACTAGCCCCACTTCCCAAACCGGGTGAAAGGCCGAGACCACTACTGGCAAAACTCCTTGATTTTAGGCAAAAAGAAGCAGTCACAAGAGCTGCAAAAGAAATCAGCAACCTTATGTAGCAGGTGCATAGAATACATATTTTTCAGGACTATTAAAGGGAACTATCCAAACGTTGGAAAGAATATGGCCCAGCAAGGAAAATCCTCCATGCACATAATTACTCCTTCTCCCTACGCTACTCTGCTACTATAAGAGTCATGCACAATGGGGTCCTGCTGATGTTGGCAACACCCAAAAACCTTATGGACTTCCTTAGAGCCCAGCACCCAGTGGACTTTCAGGAACAAGGGGTATTTACAGACACTTTCACAGCAGCAGAATCGCCAAGGCTAGAGGAAATCTCATCGGCTTTAATGGACTCACCCACTAACTTGCTGGTCAAGAACTTTGAGGCAGTTTTACCTCCAAGGTTGAAGAAGAGATACCCCTCGGCCCGTCATTCCAAATGTCAACATCCAAAGGTACAGGCCGCTTCAAAAAGCCCTCGACTAGAGCCAGGGCATAGAACCCATCCAGGCTCAGATCTGTAGGCATATTTCACTCCGAACCCGTATGTACCGCTGAAACTCGGTAATCCTGAACCAATTGCTAAAAACAGCATGGATGCAGCATCGCTGGAAGGTGATGGGATGGCCACTACTTCTTCACAGAGCACGTCCTGGGCAGACATCATGGCCTCCTCCTCGGGTTAGCGGGTGACTTCTTCAACTCCTCCAGCTGTTGGAACTGTAAGCCGATCTCCAGAGCATGCAGCGGCTGATGAGACTCAATCAGCGACTTACTCTGGCACTAGTACATGAACACTTACTAGCTAAGTAATGAAATTTCTTGGTTGCTGAAGCTGGGCTACTTATGCCAGATGGAGCTATTCTGTCCCCCCCCACCTCCCCCAACCCTGTTATCTAACTCCCGCTTCCGCCTCCCATTTTCCCCTTCTAATCCTCTAATAACAGCTCAAAATGCACTTAGCAGTGACACTGAGACATGGGTGCTCCTTTCAAGTGGATCCCATACTCCTATGATACCCCCATATAGTTGTGAAAGCTCATTCTTCTTTCTGGAAAGCAGGGTAAGACACTACCCCCTCATCCACTCCTCCGGTAAGCCCATGGGGGCCTTGTAGCATTTGCTACTGGTCTTTTAACATGGGGCATCCCCCTTGACTGCAGTTAGCCTGGCTGTATATAGTTATGGTTGTTATGCTTGTTATTTGCTTACTTTCTTGTTAAAATGTTCTCTGCATAATGTATTGTTACAAGACATTAATGTATGAATAGAAGTTTTGA
Organism: Neoceratodus forsteri; assembly: GCA_016271365.2. Classification (NCBI taxonomy): domain Eukaryota; kingdom Metazoa; phylum Chordata; order Ceratodontiformes; family Ceratodontidae; genus Neoceratodus; species Neoceratodus forsteri. The sequence goes on along the minus strand of JADMNL010000022.1, from coordinate 680,738,014 downwards.
TGAACAGTTGCGTTATATTCTCTTGGAGAGGGCTTCTTTCCCTCTCAGCCTTTCACTTAGTACCAATTTAGAAATTTAACTATGCTATTATGAGGATTTTGGACTGTGGCTGAAATAAATTTAATCACTTGGAACATGAGGGGTATAAATACACCGGTAAAGCTTCCGCAGGCCTTAGGACACCTCAAATGGCTGAAAGCAGATGTTGCTTTGCTCCAGGAGACTAAACTTAGGAAGGAAGACAACGACAGCCTTAAGCGGGCGTGGGTGGGCCAAGTTATCTCATCTTCTGCCCCCACGCACAAGCGAGGGGTCACCATCCTGGTACATAAGTCTCTAAAATGAACTTTGATTAAATCCAAGCTGGATGCCCTCAGACAATGGGTGATAGCTCTCTCTTCAATACATTGGAAGGCCCCCTAGTGGTTGTTAATATGTACCGTCCAAATGAGGACCAACCAGAATGTTTCCATGCCCTGATGCATAAGATCTCCTCTATTGCTAGGGACAACATACCGGTGGTCCTAGGAGGGGATTTCAATATCCCTTTAGACCCAGTCCTTGATAGGAATACAGATGCCCCAGATAAACACTCGAAGGTGAGATGGGCACTCCAGCAACTTATGTCTGATGTGGGTTTGCAAGATGCATGGAGAGTCCTTCACCCTAGGGACAGGGATTATACATTTCTTTCTCCTGTTCATAATTCCTACCCCCGCTTGGATTATTGGTTAGTCTCCCCCCCCTCCCAGAAGTCTCTGATATTCAACATACAGATCCTTCTGATGGCGATTTCGGACCATGTCCCAGTCCGATTGTTTCTAACTGGGGCCCAGTGGCCATTTCGTCTCGTACCTGGAAACTTGACTCTCTCCTGCTGCGGGATCCAGACTTCCCTCCATGGCTGGTTGTTCAATTCAATTTATTCCTGCAGGATAACCCCCTTACTTCAGTAGATCCGGCATGCCTGTGGGAAGCCTTGAAGACCCCCATTAGGGGGGATATAATGGCCTATGCTGTCAACCGCAGATGACAGAGGGAGCAGCAGCTTAAAAATTTGGAGCAGTAAGTAGCATTGTTAGAAACCATCTGTAAGCACCACCCCCCCTCACCTACCTCTACATGCACTCCTCATAGCCTTGAAATGATATGTATTCATTCTAATATTAATGAATTACTGGCTAGGAAAGCAGAGCTGGCCACTCTCCATCTGAAGCATAGGCATTGGGTGGAGTGAGAGAAAGGGGGAAAGTTTAGCATATAGATTGTACAAGCAGAGGGCTGAGAGTTATATCTCAGGCCTCAGGGACCCAGGAGGAACCATACAGGTGAGTCAGGAGCAAGTGAACTCTATTATGGTGGACTTTTAAAAAGAGCTATATTCTCCTTCCAGGTCTCTTGACCTCACTGTGGTGCTTCAATTTCTTGGACTGCTTCCCATCCCTCAGCTGTCTCTGCAGCAGGCTGCTGTCTTGGAGATCCCCATCTCTCCACCGGAGGTGATTACAGCCCTGTAGGCTCTGAATGTGGGCAAGGCGCAGGAGGGGATGGTTTTCCTCCGGAGCTCTAGTCTATTGTGGCTCCTCAAATTGTGCCAATACTGGTGGATCTTTTTAATTCAACAATAATCACAGGCTTCTTTCCCAACACGTTTAGAGAAGCAATTATTACAGTATTCCCTAAGAAAGGGAAGGTTCCAACAAGGCCTTCTAATTATCGGCCTATTTCTCTATTCAACTCTTATTGCAATATATTTGCTAAGATTTGCTAAGATTATGGCCACTCTTCTAAGCCCAATACTCCCCTTCCTAGTTCACCCCTCTCAGGCGGGCTTTGTCCCAGGGAGATTTAGTAGGGATCATATATGCTCTATGATTAACATTATGGCTTATGCTCAGTCTAGTAAGACCCCCTCTGCAGCAGTGGCGATAGATTTCGAAAAGGCCTTTGACTCCCTTGAATGGAATTTTCTGCTCCAGGTGCTTGAGGCCATGGGATTTGGACCCCAGTTTCGATCCTGGGTTGCTGCTTTTTACAGCCAGCCCATGGCGTGGGTCCTTACGAATGCTACACTGTCTGACCTCTTCCCTCTCGGGCGGGACACTAGGCAGTGGTGACCGTTATCCCCCTTCTGTTTATCCTTGCACTGGAACCTCTTGCAATTGCCATTCGATCCTCTCCTAATATTGAGAGCATAACGATTGGTGATAAGGCCTATACCACATTTTTATATGCCGATGACTTGCTTGTGTCTTTAGCCGATGCCCCAATTTCTACCCTCCCCCACTTAATCTGCAGGCTGAATTTGCCACTGTCTAGGGATTAAAGATTAATCATTCAAAAACGGAGGTGTTACCACTAAACTCTTGTTGTACGGAATCTTCAGTATCTCCATATGGTTTGCAGTGGGCAGCACACTTACTTGTTTACCTGGGCATCAGGCTCCACATAGACGTAACTAGAACTTGGGAGATCAATATAAATTCTCTGCTTGTGGAGATTAGAACAGAGCTGAACCGATGGTGCAAACTTCACCTTACTTTGGCTGGGAAAATTTTGGCCCTAAAAATGGTCATAGCCCCCAAACTTCTATATACTCTCTCACATATTCCACTAGCTCTTCCGGTAACATGGACTGCACACATGGACGGGATGTTTTTGGGGGTTTTATGGGAAAACTCTAGACCCAAATACAGCAGGAATAAACTGCGTGCTCACTGGAGATAAGGAGGTTGGAATCTCCCTTGGTTAAAGGGATACAAATTAGCCTACCTCACAGCACAAACCCTAGCATGGTTCCTACCAACTGGAATAGATGTACCACAGTGGGTTGGGATGGAGGCAGAAATGGCCGGACAGCAGAGCCTATCGGCCTTACTGTACTCCCCTCTGCCAAAATCCCTGTGGGAACACCCTACCATTTCAGCCTCTGCTCTAACATGGCATATAGTTCACAAAAAGCTGAGGGCTAACCCGTGTCCACTGGCTAAAATGCCAATCTGGTACAATAATGCCCTTATGATAGAGGGGAAACTTTTTTGGAGGGCTGATTGGGCAGGCAAGGAGATCTTTAAACTAACACAAATACTGGATAAAGAGGGATCTGCTATGAGATTCTTTATGAAAATAGAGGCCGACTTTCATTTGGGGAAAAAGACCTTTTGTCAATACCTGCAACTACGCAGCACTGTGCAGGCTTACACTAAGAAACAACATGGGTCACTACAGAAAAAAACAGCCCCCCCTCTCCAGTTGGCTCTCTGTGAAGAAAGGGGTGGTTAGCTATATATATTCAGGTCTTAGATCACAAATTCCCTCCATCTCTAATGCAGTTAAAATGAAGGGGGAGAAGATCCTTAATCAGTCTATTTCGGAGGAACAATGGCTGGCCTGCTGGAGGGGTGCCCACAAAAATCTCCCAGATGTCCGTAGCCAGCTTATACAACATAAAATTCTCTCTCATTGGTACCGCACCCCCAGCATGCTCTGCCTTATGCATATTCCTAACAATGACTGATGTTGGAAATGCGATACCCACGTGGGAGATTTGGTTCACATATTATGGCACTGCCCAATGCTGGCACCCTTTTGTATTGCAGTACTGGGACTAGCTGAACAGGTGTTAGGGTGTATAGTGGGTATGAACCCTCTGGTCTGGATTCTGGGGCTTCCACCTTCTAATGTCAAACTCTCCAGGGTGCAGGCAAGATGGCTCTCAATTCTTAGCTTACAGGCCAAGCGGATCATTTTAAGTCATTGGAGAATTACAGAGGTTCCCTCCATACCTGAGTTACATCACTCGCTGTCTCTCATCGCTCAACTGGACCTCCAATCCCATATAGTTTATAATACACTGTCTCTACATCATCTGTGCTGGGCTCCCTATTTGGCATATCTTTCCCCTTGTGCTGGTATATGCTGACACCTAACAACCCTCCCTATTGGTTCCAACTTGTCAGTGAAGAGAAGTGACTGTTGGACTCCCAATTTCTTAGTTCTGGAGTCTTATTACTAGATATTTCCTTGTATGTTTTTTTGTTTTTATTATTTTAGATATAACATTTGCAGATGAACACACACTTTATGTTTGATCCAGTGCATAAATATTCTTTTTTCAAGTGAAATTTGTCTCAGTATGCCTTTACAGACACTCAGTTTGGACCTTTGCACATCTTGGACTTTGGACTATATAACTGACATTTATTTCCTTGATGGGACATTATTTTTTTCTGTCTATCCTGTGGCAGCTCTATGTCTGTATAACTATGAGCATTGATAATTCTAAATGCAGTAATGGAACAGAGCTAAAATATCATATATGTACCACTCTCACATTAGATATCCTAATTTATGCTTCTGGTACTTTTTGGTTATCCTTCTCTTTTTACATTTTGTTGTTTAAAATGCTTTAAAAAGAACATGGCTATGAAGCATAACTGTACAGTATTGACTGATATATACCAATAAAAAGTACTAACTGAAAAAGTTAAATTATTGATGATTTCAATGGGCCCTGCCCACTTGCCCAGTAGCCTATTTCTAGGACAAAACTGAGGCCATTTATCCAGGGTAACAAATGACTTACTTTAAATGTGGGTCATTTCAACATCTCAGCTCCACCTGTGATAAGATTAAATGTAGTCTGTGTCTTCAATATGCTCACATGAGTGCAGACTGTGAGAATGATATGAAGTGTAACCTCTGCAACGAAACTGCCCATTCTTATAGAACTTGTCCTTGGGCAACACATAACTGAACTGATCAGCCTGAGCAAGACACCATCTTGCTGAATGCCCCTAAACGAGACATTGCAGCCCACAGATGGTCCAGCATGTCCCCTACTGTGCACAGACATTCCGACCCTCAGGAAGAGCCTGCTGCTGTACAACCCATGGACACTCTAGAACTGCATCCTACTGCTCCAGCTGCGCTCCCACCTCAAGATGGCTCTGCAGTGCCTTCTATTGTTGAGCCTGTATTACCTGGATCTTCATTTATGATGCCTCCTACTGTTTCTCCTGCTTCACAGGGCAATGCCACACCCTGTCCAGGGTAAGTACCCTCTGAGGTCATGACCCCTCCTCTTACAGCAGTGGTATCCAAGAAGAGAGCTCTAAGGTGTACTAATCCTTGATCTAAAGTGGCAAAATCTATTGTCACCCCGTTACCCTACAAAATTAATTTGAAGTGTTACTCACAGACTCTGGTGACTTGGAAAACGGTGGTGATTCAGAGACTTCCTTCACCCTCCATCCTCTCCTCCCAGCATATCCTTTCCTCAGACTCAGAAGATGAAAGTACATCTAAAATGGCCCCTAAGGGATGTCAGAAGAATCTTGGACCAGAATCCCACAGAAGTGCTAGACTTGGGAAAATCACCTCTACTGCTGTTACATGACATCCCTGCTAATTTTCTCTGTAGCTACACTTAATACTAACAGTGCTAAAAATTCTCAGAAAAGACTGGTGACTTTTTTTTTTACTAAAATATATGAACCTAGACCTGCTTGTTCTTCAAGATACCAGATTAAACGATTTCTTTAGAACAAAATGCTAGCCAACTATGGTGCTGGGGTCCTTCCTATTTTACATTTGGAAATTATACACTTGATGGTCTAGGTATATTGTTCCACGGGACCCAGTTCCATGTTACTAGACTACTAGATATTAGGCCTGGCAGACCTTTTTAGTAGATTTTGCTTTTCAGGATGCAACCTGGAGAGCTCTGAAAATCTATGCACCTCAAACTAAGAACGAAAGAGTGGACCTATATAACCTAGTGAAACCATATTTACACACATATCCAGGCATACTGTATGGGCTGGAGAATTTAATTGTGTCTCATCACAGTCAGATAGGGGAGCACAGCCCACTAAGGATTATTGTGACACTAACTGTCTAAAATCTATTCTTAAATCTGCAGGCCTGCAAGGCTCATATAGGCTCCAACACATGGCAGGTGGTTATACTTTCAATAAATGTAATCTGCATACCAGAATAGATTTTATTTTCACCTCAACAGGAATCTCAGTGCATAATGCTAGACCCACCCAATAGAGACCTCAGATCACTCTATGGTTATAATAGTAGGAGGGCTGCAACATAAAATGCCTATAGGGAAAGGATACTGGAAATTAAATTCACAGCTATTAGACAATGAGGACATTTCCTCACAAATAGTGGATGTTTTGAAGGCTAGACTGTCTGTATCCTATCTCACTGGATTACTTAAATCTGTGGTGGGTAAATACAAAAACTGAAATGAAGCAAGTTTTTATCCAGAATGCCACACACATACACACTGAGCAGTACAAGAAATACTTAACACTCAGAGCACATTTAACTAGGCTTTACTCAAATGTCAATGAAGGTAGACAAGGTGTTGCTGACTAAATTATTTTTTTATTTTTTATTAGTTGTTTACCCAGGACTAGCACACTAAGCTGAAATATTTTTTACAGGTGCGTCCTGGGAGCACAGGGGAGTTAAGTGACTTGCTCAGGGTCAGACAGTCTACAAGTGGAAGCTGTGTGATTCAAACCCAGGTCTGGGCTGCTGGCTGTCACCAGATTTGCAGCTCAGAGCCTTAAACCACAGCGCTAAACTGCATTTGGTAATATTAAGCATGACATGGAATCCTTACAATACTCTAGAGCTGTGTCTTCTTTGCAGGAGCACAGGATCTGTACCCCATGTAAAGCTGTGTTTGGGAATGTCTTTGAAAGTTGCAGAATGAGAGTGGAAGCTAGAACTATGGGGCATCTGATGGGCATGGATGGGACCATGGTGACTACCCCTGGGGAAATTCTTTATATTGTAAATATGCACCTGCAAAATTTGTGCACCACTCACCCCACTAATTTGGAAGATACAGACTTATTCTTGCGTTCTTTTTCCCTGACCTCCCTACCCACCAGACAAAATTATCCTCTTTGACAGCTCCAATAACACCACTGGAGATTGCTACAGTTATTAATTCATTGAAAAGGGGCACAGCTCCTGGTTTAGATGGACTTACATCTGAATTTTATGAAAAATATCAGATGGAATTAATTGTTATTTTAGAAACTGTTTTTAATTGGCTTTTATTGCATAACTCAATGGCTTTCCATTTCAGCATTGCTATCCAAATATTTGTTTAAAAAAAGAAAGTTCTTGAATGGACCTAAATAACTCGAGACCATTAAGGCTCTTAAACACTGACCTGAAAATATTCATGAAAATTTTGATGAGCAGACTAGCACAGGTAGCTCCGGACCTGATCATGACTTCATAAACCTGTTCTGTAGTAGGAAGAAAGATCATGGATAACCTTTTGTTAATAAAATAATTGGTTGAACAAGGAAAGGAAAATGTTTTATTAGGATTTATTATTTCACTATATCAAGAAAAGGCTTTCAACAAAGTATCCCTTCTTTTCATGAGACAGGTGTTGACAGCATATGGTGTTCCAGCAAAATGTTGCGGTTAGATTTTCTTGATTTATGTCAGATCGACTGTTCAGCTTTTGATAAATGGACATCTGGGGTCCTATGTTCCAGTATGCAGGGGAGTGAGGCAGGGATACTCCATGAGTCCCCTTTTGTATGTCTTCTGCATAGACCCCATGCTCAGAGCCCTGCAGATGGAAATTGTCATACGGGGTATTAAACCCCCACACCTTTCTATTGAAATAAAGTCTGCAGCAAATGAAGATGATGTATGCCAGCTTATGGCTGATCAAGAGTCTAGCCACAATGTCATAAGAAGAATTACTTATTATTCTGATGCTGCAGGGGCTTCCAATAATTTTCAGAAGAGTAGAGGGTATGTTCATAGTAATTCCACTACTTGGACATATATAGTACAAGGAACAACATTTTTAACTGACCCCATAGCATTTTTGGGCATTCACTTTGACCAAAGTGATAATAATTCCCTAAACTAAGAGAATAAATTGGGGATAGGACATCAACAAGTTTCTATTTTGAAAACTTGGCATCAATCTAAAAAGAAAAAAGTACTTTCGGTGAAAACCTTTCTCTTACCCATCTTTACATTCTTAAGTGTCATTTATCCTATCCCACATGTAATGCCTCACCCCTGCCTTTTAGCAAAAATGACAGGTGGCATGCTGTTGAAGCTGACAGCAGTACCTGGTGAGGACTGGGTTCAGGGAGGATGAGGTTACTCGGCACAGGGGGCCTAGGTTTGGCTACTCTGCACAGGGGCACACAAGTAAATCCGAGCACAGAAAGCAATAACTGTAATGTCCAGAACCAGGAATGGGATTCTACAGTGTGGCTTTTATTCACATCCAAGCTGACCAAACAAAGCATAGATGGACCCCCACAGGGCTATATTCCTGGTAATGCAGATTAGAGACAACAGAAACACTTCTTCACATTTCCAGCCCTCAGGCTCTGAATCCACCAGGCACACAGCCCGGACTTGCACACACCTTTGTGTACACAGCCCAACTTGTACACTACTTGGGTTTTTCCCACTGGCCCGGCTCCCCCACCGGCCACTTGATCCACGGTCCATTTTAGGAAATGAACCAGTTTTCCTGCTGTGGCTTCCCAAACCACCTTATAGCCTTCGACTCCTAGAGGGAATTTTCCTTCTAATCCCATGTCTGGGTACTTCCCTCATCACTGGCCAAGTGCATGAGGCAAAGTAGAAATCCACAGAGCAAATCCGTAGAGGTGGACCTGGTCACTAAAGATGGGGGGTCTCCCACCTCCAGCTCCCACAATCCATACCCGGCCATTTCTCTGGAAACTAAACAACTCTTTTCTGAAAGCTTGGCAATGTAGATTACTGGGTAGACATATGTCACATCTCCTCTACATGTCTTGACTTCCACTATGTGCTGGACTTGAACATACTTTTACTTTTTGGCTAAGCCTATTACTCTAGGCCTCCCACTATTTCAGTAGTCCAATCCCCACTATCACACAAGTCCCATGGTGAAAACATAGGCCATTCAGAAAGAGCAGAAACTCATCCTCCAGTTGCAGGTGCCCCACAGACGATTCATGAAATCTTCTTGTTTCCCAAAACTCTTGGACAAATAAGGCAGCTTCTCCACTAGCATAAAAACCAGGGGGTTGCCCCTGGTATATGCAGGAAACCCTTTCCTGCCCCATCCCCTGAGGGATGGGGCACTGAGACCCGATTCAGCAGTCTCCACCACTTTAAAACTGCTCTGTGTCTCTCTTTTGGTGGAAACACACACCTTTTTCCCAGAATGTAGCCCTATATCAGGGCTGAGGCTCCACGAGCCTACACAGAGCTGCTGTGCTGCTCTCTCAGCAAGCTCCAAACACCAACTGACCTACAGACTACTGTTCAAACCTCCCAACATTCTATTCCAACTCCCTGCTGCAGATTCCATTGTGGCTCATGCAGCTGCGACAGTTCTATGGTGATGTCATCCCTCAGTCTCAGTTGAGACAGAGAACAGAGTCAGACAGTGTGAAATCCATTTAACTGGAGTTTCACAAGCTGCCTTCCCTGCCTACCACTAGGTCTTACTGGGATTCTAGTAACCCCGGGTAACAAGGGGGTTTCACACATAATTTGGAAACCACTTTACTTAGTTTAGTATTTCAAGTCATTTGAGGCAGTCACCTAAATCCCATTAAGAGAGAAATTCTATACCTTCCCATTAAAGACAGTGGGCTAGGGTTACATGATCCAGTCTCATTTATGTATGGTATCTTCCTGTATAATAACATAACCTTTGCTGATATTCCTACGCCTGTGGTGTGGACACTATTTGTCAATCACTGGTTCACACGACTCTTATGTAAATCGACTAATTTCTTGCTTACAGTACAGGATGTCCATACCTCCCCAGGGTATATTAAACCACTTGTTATAAAAGTTTGAAAATGGAAAATGCAGGTCCACCATGGATGTCCCTAGATGACAAATATATTTAAACATACATCACCATGCTTTTAGAGTACATCCAGTGTATAAGGGAATCGCTCCTGCATGATCTCAGGCTGTGTCTCAGACTTTAAAGGACAAAAGAACTCTCACTCAAATATGAGATGTATTGTGGCTTTGCTGTCATGGTAGACTCAGTGTTAGGGAGAATGCAAAACATAAAGTTTAGACAAAAGAATGTGCCCCAAGCAGACATGTGACCAAGTCATAGAAACCATGGAGTACATTTTGATCACATGTCCATTTGCTAGATCTTTTTGACCACTACTAGAACAGAAATGGCAAGATCCAAGGTGGGGGAATGTAAGCTATGAGGAATTAATAGGAGGATTTTCACTCCAGTTTCTAGACTTAGACCCTGGTATACTTCAATTGATATCCACATGCATAAAGTTCATTTTGTGGCAAACCTGATGTAAATTGCTGTTTCAACAGCAAGACTTAGCCCATTATTATATATTTATTTAGTTGGTTAGTTTTTGTTATATGTTATACAGTCACTGGAATATGAATTAAAATCACTTTGTCAGTATGAATGAACTCTTAGTATGAGGGCCTGCTGGGCTACAAGATGGAGGAATGTACAGTTCCTGCCTCTTTGACCAGTCTTATGGACTACAAGCCCTACAGACATGATACCTAGGATATCCTTGTATGTATCAGTTTACTTTTCCTTACTGTATATGTTGATTTTTCAATGTACTAGTGAAAATGTACCTCACCACCCCATGGGTTAAGTGTGACCACATGGTGGAAGCGGGGTTAAAGAGGTTAAGGGACTACAGTACACAGTGACAGATGAAGGGAAGGATATTTAGTACTATAAATTTTCTATGATGATGGATATCAGGGTAAACCCAATCTCCACATTGGTAGATTACCTGCTTTAGTAGAGCTGAAGGTGACTTTGATGATTGTTTACAGAAGATACTTGTTTGTACATTCCATATTTAAACTGTGTACTACTTTTGTGAATTCAACAATGCCTTTTGGTTTGTTTTTGGTTATGACTAACATACTGTACAATTCATGGTTTTATATCCCTTACATTGTTTTTTTTTCCCTTCTACACATAACAGTGGCTCATATTATTTCTTGTATGCTTCGATGCTATGACATATTTTTTGTTGTGCTTTCATAATAAAAAATTCCCCTACTCTTAGTAGGGGGCACTGCTATCTTGGTCAACTCTGGCTCTGAGATGGAGGAGGAGGAGGTTTTATTCCAGGCTGAGGTTTGGTCCACCACCCCAGCTAGGGCTTTGCAAGAGGATGAAGTAATGGAAACTATCATTTTGGAGGATGAAATTACAATGCAACAATGAGCGACAGAGGTTTTGAGAACCATTACTTCAGGAGGAGAAATACAGCCCATGCAGGAGGAAGATTGAGTGTCTATTGCAAATACAGATTCTGAACAGCTTTTCAGTAATACACATCATTGCAGACAGTCGGCATCAGCATTAGGGTGCAATGTCATTAAGGTGCCAAAATCGGGATTCACCACTCACTCCCTGAGATGCCCCCAGAGCTGGTATCAATAGTTAGGGATAGGGGCCTCCCACTAGGGGGGATGTAGGGGGCACAGCCCCCCAGAAAAACAGTGGTCGGTGACATTGCTGATTGGTGCCCTAATGGCACGGTGCCATAACACTGGCATGTTCTGATGGTGAACATGGAAATGGCTAAAGTGACTGTCAGTTTGGTGGCTATTACCTTGGTTGAACTCACAGAGAATAAAGCTGTGATAGTTGACACTGTCATGGATCTTTTTTTTAAAGCATCACTTCCTGCAGCCGACTCGCATTCAAAGCAGTCGGAAAATGTCTTTACATCAAAACTTTTGCCTTCTGTTTTTTTCGGCTGGCTCAATAATACAGTTTAATTTTGATAATGAAAATTCATTACTTGCAAAGAAACAGCAAATATACTTTCAAAACTAGTCAGCTGAAACTGCTCTTCTGAATGCCAGCTGGGATACTACACCAGAGGGAAAATAGATTCCAAATTCAAAGTGGGAGACTTTGTCCCAACAAAGTGATGCAACACAGGGGGTCATTACAGAGTGATTTAACTGAGAACTGTCTTCAACGAGTGCTGGAATGGGACAGCACACTCAGAAGGATACTGCAGCAGTGCCAAAATCATTGCTCCCACAGGTACAGCAATCCTTGTCAAATACCCTGAATTCTGATAGTTTACATGCTTGTAATAGAGAACATGAACACATTGAAGGGGAAAATATTGGTCATGATGAAACAGACTCGGGAACTATGATGACCCCCACCCCAAGCTGAGGGGAGTCAAACAAATTGGTCTGGTTCAACCTTTTCTGAGCTGTCCAGAAATAAACTTGGAACAGTCTCCAAGAAGAAATGCCATCTGGGTTAGGTATGGGGCAGTCTCACTGAACATCTGGATAGGGTATAGGTGGCACGAACATTGCTGAAGAGATCCATGAATTTCAAGGCATCAGACATTTTTGCAATAATTCATGTTTCTGAAGAAGATGTTTTTGACATTAGTTTTAAGTCCTTTACTAGTCTAGATAAGTTCTGGAGTCCTTAAAATCTTCTCCAGTGTAGTCTCCTTTTTGGGCAATACCACTAACCAAACCACTGATAAAAAATGTGACAGTCATATTTAGGAGCGAGGAGGTCAGTGTTGCTAATATTCAGTTCTGGTTAGGAAAAAGATGTACTGTATCGGGCCCACCTGACCCTATAATAGATACAGAGGGTATATGGATGGGAGATTGGTGATTTAAAGTAAAACTGTCTATGGTAAATAATGACATACAACCCATTCCTAACATTTTTTTCTAGGTAGGGGCAGGGGAGTGTGTTTTTATGCAACCTGCTATAAATGTGGGAATAGAAGTCACTTAAGAAGTGCCTGTAATAGTTTGAAATGCACTTTATGTGGAGAATTCGACTATGTCAGTATGATATGTAAAAACATTTTCAAGTGCAACTTATCTGAGGAGATGGGACATGCTTATCATCAATGTCCCTGGGCTGACCAAAACAGGAATGCTGGCCCAAACCAAGAAAAGTGAGTAAATCATGCACAAGAATACAGAAGGCCCCAGGAAACTGCTTCATCTGCAGAGGCCCTTGCACAGGAAGAACATTGTCAGGAAACAGGGAGGGAAAAGCAAGATGCTACAGATTCAGAGCCACCAGTACAGTCACAAATGGCACAAAACATCTCTCCTCCCATAGATGAAGATAGCACCCCCCCCAAACAGTGACACAGTACAGGGTACTACAGATATCATGGTACCACCAGTGGAAACCTCAGAACAACAGGATGTGCTAAATGTTATGCCCCCTGAACGATTTCCAGATACCTAGTTCCAGAAGACTCACTTGGGCATCCATGAAATAATCTGTAATGCCTGCTTCCATACCCATTCAGAATACTTATCACATCTTACACGGTGACAAAGATGGGGGAGACTCAGAGCCTGAGTTAGACATCCCTTCCAAATCAGAGACTGACCTGGAAGAAGACATTCAGGCCAATATCCTGGATACATAAAACAAAAAAAGGTAAAAACAGAAAATTGAAGGGACAGTTTAAGTCCAATGGAACAGATTGTATGCAAGACCACAATACACCTGGCCTCCTTAAATATATGTAGCATCAAGTGTTATAAAAAAAAGAACAGCTATGCTATCTTTTTTTAAACATTCCCCTCACAACATCATTTTTGTACAGGAGACTAGGTTCTCGTCCTTATTCAATGTTTCACAGATACAAAAAGCTGGATGTGGGGATCTTCCTATTGGTCCTTTGGACAAGATGTAGCTGATGGGGTGGGAATACATTTTAAGAACACATTAAGCTACAAAGACTGGCAGGCATTCTTCCAGATAGAACACTACTTTTAGATTGTGTGCATAATGGCTTACCCCTGAGACTAATAAACACTTTCAGTGGTAGTCACACAAAAGTATACCAGAATCTCAAACCGTGCATCATTGAGTGGTAGCGGTATACATGTTATTGAATGGGTACCGCACTTGTGCAACGCTTGGTATACCATGCTACCGATATAAACTTTTGCAGAATTACCACTGTACACTCCCCCCCCAAAAAAAAAAACCTATTAGAATAGAACTCTTTGAGGAAATTCATCCTTTCCTGTTTACTACAAGACATATCATTGGTGGAGGGGTGGGGAACATGAACTGTAGTCTGGATGTTAAAATTAAAGATAATGTTCAAAAAAATGTGTATTGTGATTCTTACAGCTTAAAAAACATAATTTCAACAGCATTATTAAAATACACATATAGAACATTGCATAAAGATTCTGGATACATTATAGAAACATAGAAACATAGAATGTGATGGCAGATAAGGACCGCTTGGCCCACCTAGTCTGCCCATTTTCCTACCTAACAGATAAGCTGCAGATCCTAGCTAACCAACAGCTTACTTTCTCCTATCCCCCACTAGGACTGCCTTATGTCTGTCACATGAATTCTTGAATTCCCCCACTGTTCTTGACTCCACTACCTCCTCAGGTAGGCTGTTCCATGCATCCACAACCCTCTCTGTGAAAAAATACTTCCTCACATTACCGCTGAACCGTCCCCCCTCTATCTTCAAATTGTGCCCACTTATTCTTGCACATCTCTTTTTCTGAAAGATGCTACCCTCTTGGTCTTTGTTGATTCATTTGAGGTACTTAAAAGTTTCTATCATGTCCGCTCTCTCCCTTCATTCCTCAAGGGTATACATATTAAGCTCCTTTAGTCTTTCTTCATATGTCTTCTGGTGCAGATCCTGCACCATTTTGGTTACGCTCCTCTGGACAGCCTCCACTCTGTCTATGTCTTTGTGGAGATGGGGTCTCCAGAACTGCACACAGTACTCCAGATGGGGTCTCACCAACTGTCTGTGCAGAGGGATAACAACTTCCTGATTTTTTACTATTGATGCCTCTCCCTATGCATCCCAGTATTCCCCCAGCCTTCCTTACTGCCTTCTCACATTGCTTGCCCACCTTTAGGTCATCTGATATAATTACCCCAAGGTCCCTTTCCATTTTTACTGTTGTCAGTATCTCACCCCCCATTGTGTACTCTTCCCCTGGGTTTTTGTTTCCCAGGTGCATTACCTTGCACTTCTTTGCATTGAATCTGAGCTGCCATACATCTGACCATTCCTCCAACCTTGCCAAGTCCCTTCTCGTTCTTTCCACTCCATCTTGTGTATCAACCCTGTTGCAGATCTTTGTGTTGTCTGCAAAGAGGCATACTTTTCCTTCCAGTTCCTCTGCAATGTCACTTATAAAGACATTAATAAGGACCGGTCCTAGTACTGAACCCTGTGGTGCCCCGCTAGTAACCCTCTTTTCTTCACTGTGGACTCCATTTACTACTACCCTTTGTGTCCTGTTGTCTAGCCAATTTTTTATCCAGGCTACCACCTTGGGACCCACTCCAAGGCTGGCTAACTTGTGTATTAATCTTTTGTGTGGGACTGTATCAAATGCCTTGTTAAAATCTAGGTAGGCCATGTCCACTGCCCCTCCCTGGTCTACTACTTTGGTTATTCAGTCAAAGAAATCTATTAAATTCGTCTGACACAACCTTCCCATCATGAATCCATACTGCCTTGGGTCCTGTGCCCCACTGGTCTCTAGGTACTCAACAATTCTTTCCTTCAGAAGTGATTCCATCATTTTCCCTACCACTGAGGTCAAACTAACTGGTCTGTAGTTTCCTGCCTCTGTCCTGCTCCCACTTTTGTGAAGAGGAATCACATCCGCCCTACTCCAGTCTTCAGGTACCACCCCATCCTCCCATGATTTGTTAAAGAGAGTAGTCAGCGGTGTCACTAGTTCTATCCTTAGTTCTTTTAGAATTCTTGGGTGAATCCCATCAGGCCCCATTGCTTTGTCCATCTTCAATTTTATTAGTTCTTTCAGAATCATTTCTTCTGTAAATGGACTGGTATAGACCCCCATCTTCAGAGTGTTTCTCTTGTTTGGTTTAGGTACCTCCCCCTCCTCTTCCTTTGTGAATACTGAGCAGAAATATTTATTCAGTATCCCTGCCTTTTCACTGTCACCCTCTACCCACATTCCCTCCCCTTTATTAAGCCTCAGTATCCCTCCTTTGGTCTTTTTTTGCTCCCTAATGTACCTATAAAAGGTCTTAGCCCTCTTCTTAACAGAGTTGGCTATCCTTTCCTCGGTTTGGGCCTTTGCTATTCTGACTGTCTTCCCAGCCTCTTTCTGCTTTAACTGATGAAGTTCTCTGTCCTGCTCCTTCTGTGTTTCCTTATATTTCCTGAATGCTATCCCTTTCTCATTAACCTTCCCTAACACCTCTTTTGAGAACCATAGCAGTTGTTTCCTTCGTTGTGTTTTGTTGATTTGCTTTACACAAAGACTTGTTGCCTCTGTGATGGCTGTTTTGATTACTCCCTATTGTTCCTCCACCCCCTCTTTTTGCCTGTTTGCTAGTGCTTTTCTGAGGCACTCTCTCATTTTTCCAAAGTCATCCCCTCCTAAAGTCCAATACTCTTGATTTTGTATGGTTTGATTGTATGGCTGTGTTTATCGTGAACCACACTGTTTGGTGGTCGCTTGTTCCCAGATGGTTACCCACTTCTAAATCTGAGATTCTTTCTCCATCCCCATTTGAGAGTACCAGGTCTAAGACTGCTCCCTCCCGAGTGGGTTCCAATACTAGCTGTCTGAGGCATGCCGCCTGTAGGGCATCAAGAATGACCATGCTCTCGGATGTGCCTGCAGCAAAGGTGCTCCAGTTAACATCTGGCATATTCAGGTCCCTCATCAATAATATCTCCTCTTTTTCTGCCATTCTAAGGAAGTCTTCTATCATTTCCTTGTCCATTCCCTCCCCCTGAGATGGGGGTCTGTATACAACCCACCTGCGGATTGTGGTGCCATTTCCTGTCTCCAGGTTTACCCAGAGTGCCTCATCTGCTCCCTGTTTACTCTTTAGTTCTGTTGCTTTGATCCCTTCCTTTACATAGAGATCTACTCCTCCTCCTCTTTTACCCTCCCTGTCCCTCCTGTAGATTGTGTATCCTGGTATGTTGACATCCCAGTCATGGTTCTCTGTGTACCATGTTTCTGTGACTGCCACAATATCCAGGCAACCCTCTTCCATCAAGGCCACTAGTTCAGAGAGCTTGTTACACAGACTTTGGGCATTGGTACTTATCACCCTCCACTTTTTGATGGCCTTACCCCTTTTAGCCCCATTCTTGTCCTTACTGCTTTTGCCTTTTTTTACATTTACCTCTGTCCTTCTCCCTAATGACTTCTCTACCTTGGTGTTTACCTCACTAATTACCTTGTTTTGTGGGGGGAGGCTGTGATTTCCCTGCTTCTTTTCAGTGCCTCCCCTCTTAGCTAGTTTAAATGCTTGCCAATGAAGCATTTAAACCTCTCACCTAGGTTTCTGGTTCCCCCGCTGGACAGATGCAGACCATCGCACCACTATAGGTCTGCATCCCTCCATGTGGCTCCCCAGTCCCCAACGGAGCCAAAATCCTGAGCTCCAAACCAGTTTTTCAACCATTTATTGAATTCCCTGATGAGGAGTACCCTAACATCACCCTTGCCATAGACAGGCAGCACCTCCGAGAAGGTTACTGTATGTGCTACTTGTCTAAGGCCCCTCTACAAACTCCTCTTGCACTGCTCTGATCCAATTCCTAGCCAGGTCATTTGTCCCTAGGTGGACAACCAGCTCCTTCCCTTGTGCAGCTGCTCCCACACTCCTGAGAATTCGCTTCCTGTCCCTCCAAGCCGTGGCACCAGGCAGGCACCTTACCTCCCTCTCCCCTTCCTCTCCCATTTCTACCACCCTAATGATTGAGTCCCCCACCAGGAGTTGTTTCCTTCCCCTGTGTGGTCCCATGCCACCCTCCTGTGGGTCTCCTTTGTGAAGGTTCCCAGCACCCTCCTTGGTCTCCACTGCAGGTGCCTCCATAGAGGAACCACTATCCACCAGAAGAGTGAATGAATTGTGGAGAGGTACAGCTGGAGGGATGTAACTCTGTTCCACCACCCTCTCCTTCCCTGAGCCCACCCTGGTCCAGCCTATCCTCTTTCTTGGAAACCTCTGAGGTAGTGGCATTGGCCCTGGTGGTCCCTGGGTGGGGGAGGAGGTTTCACGAATCCTAGCCAGATCAGCCTGGAGATGGGAACTTCCTCCCTCAGATGAGAGAGGTGCCTGCAAATAGGGCAGCATTGCAGCCTCCAGAATGTCTCCTGGAACATTGCTGCCCCACAGCCATTGCACTGCACCACTCCTATCATGTCTTATTTTGTGTCCCCTCTCCTGTTTCTCTGTACGCTTACTCTCTCCTCTCCTTACAACTCTCACTCTTCCTGTTCTGAGACAGCAACTTCCTATATTCTTCAGTGGCCTCCTTCTTCTTCTTTGCTCAGTGTCAGACCGCCACCAGCTGGGGGAGAGAGTGACCTACTTTTTTCCTTTAGGGTTGACAAAACCAATGTTTCTCTATGATCCTTCCTTTCCTACTGCCAAACAGGAAGTTCCTGTTGACAGTCAAATCCAGTGGCTATAAAAGTAGAACTGGCTTAGGGCGGGTGGGATGGAGGGCAATTAGTAAGAAAAAAGGCTAGCAACAGGAAGTTGTAATTTGAGTCACCTGCTTTTATAGTGTCTAAGCCACACCCCCAATTAAGTTGTCTTTCCTCCTACTGGTTTAGCAAAGTAAGCTGATACAGTACCCTTCACATCACCGAACACACACTGACTTTCATTCTTTTCTTTCTTTTTTTAACCCTAAATAAGACCCCTTTTACTTCTAATAAAGTATTTGTCTTGCTTAATCTCAACAGACTCTGACTCCTGCTGAGATATAAGTGTTAAATTAATAAGAAAATGTAGCTTCTTTTAGTTAGCTGCTTTCTACTCTAAAAGCAAGGCTAGAAGTACTTTTGCATCATGGATAGATTTTCTCTTTACATCAAAGTATTTAACTCCATCCAGGTGAATTTTCAGACCATACACTATTAACTTGCACTCCGAGCTTACAGGAAGCCCTGCCGAGTTTTCTTTCCATACCTAAAAGATGGAAACCAAATTCCTCAATCCTTTCTTCAGCAGAAATTAAGCTGGAAATTTCTCACCTTCTGCAAATATGACAAACAGTCTTATCTAGTGTGTATGACACATGGTCAGCTTGGTGGTTAGACACCAAGAAGGACATTAAAGATGTTTTGTTAAATTTGGGAAAACAAAGTCCAATGCAGATTATCTGAATCATTTGGAATATAGAAACCAATTGTACAAACTCATGTCTATACCACCTGCTGAGAAACCAAGATTTAAAGCGCAATTCGACCTTACTAAATCACAAATGTTTTCTTTCCAATATAATAGGGCTGTAGCATTAAAGCTGAATTTAAATTTGGGACCATAAAACAACCTTTTTCAGACCACTTTCAGGCATGCAAACAACAGCTAAAATCTAAATTAATGGTCAGTCTTTGTGATGAAACAGGTACTTAAAAAACTTGACTGAAGGTATGTTACAAGTAATTCATATTTTTTATGTACCACTTTTGGTACTGAATTCAAGCAGGCCCCCCTACATAAAGATTTGATTACATTTCCAGTACAGAACATTTCACAAGAGATAAGAATGAATTTAGAAGCCCATATTACTCTGTATGAAGTAACTCAGGTTATCTCTCGTTTCAAAAGTGGAGGTTCCCCTGGAATAGATGGCATCACAAATGAATTTTATAAGGAATTTCAACAGAAAATTAGTCCTAAATTAGTAGAATTGTTTAATGAAATATTATTTTCTAATACCCTTGTTTAAATTTTGCCACAGCCATAGTTGTGTATTTGTTTAAAAAAGGCAATAGACATTTTTTTCGGAACTGGAGGCCAATCAATTTATTAACATCTGATATAAACAGTTGTCCACAATACTATGTCAAAGAATGCAAAGAGTAGCTGACGTTTTGATTCACCCAGTACAGACGTGTTTTTTTTCCTAAGAAAAATATCACTTAAAATTTGCAGTTATTAAGAGATGTCTTTGAATATAGTCAACAAGGGAAATTGGATGGCTTTGTGCTTACATTAGACTAGGCCAAAGCCTTTGATAAATTTGAACATAAGTATCTTTTCAAGGTTTTAACTTGATAAGGTGTCCCTTCCTCAGTTGTGTTTTGGATTAGAAATCTATACAAAAATTCAACCCTAATTCCTTCAGTGAATGGATTGCTATGGGATGCAATTTCCCTAAAATGGGGTTAAGACAGGGATGACCACCTAAGCCTGTTATTGTATACTTTCACATTAGATCTGATACGGAGACACCTTCTATGGGATAAATCTATAAATGGGATTACTCTCTGCATATTGAAATATCACCACAAAAAGTTGCTGCTTATGCAGATGACATGTGCCTATTTATATGGGATGTAGTTTCGGGAAAGAATGCATTGCAATCATTATAAGCCTTTTCAGGGGTATCTGGAGCAGAAATAAACCTGGAAAAAAAGTACAGGGTTCTATTTAGATAATGGAAATAGAAGCATAGTCCAGATAGCACATATAACATTTTCTACAGAACCACT
Source organism: Neoceratodus forsteri (assembly GCA_016271365.2). Taxonomy (NCBI): domain Eukaryota; kingdom Metazoa; phylum Chordata; order Ceratodontiformes; family Ceratodontidae; genus Neoceratodus; species Neoceratodus forsteri. The sequence goes on along the minus strand of JADMNL010000022.1, from coordinate 680,717,458 downwards.
GAGTATTCTAGGCATTATCTTTGGGAAGGGAACCAATGCACTATTAAATTGGGAAGCTAAATTAACACTATGTGAGCAAAAGGTGCATCTATGGAAAGCATGGCAATTCTCAAAGAAAAAGAGAATAGAGATTATAAAGAAATTTGTATTATTATTTTATATATATATATATATATATATATATATATATATATATATATATATATATATATATATATATATAGTAAGCTATATCTTCCCAATTCCTAATAGTTTGGATACTAGACTCTATAATAGCTTTTTTCAGATGCTGTGGAGAAGTAGATTGAATCCAGTAAAAGGGAGTTTACTTATCTACCTCTGAAAATGGGAGGTTTAAACATGATAAATCCCCTAGTTTTCTTTCATAAATTTGTTTTTCAATCTACGATACAGGCAGGATGGACAGAAGGGGTACATCTAAGGCAGCAATAGACTTGTATGTTATTTAAAGTGCTCATGATAAAATGAGTAAAATACCCCCTAAGATTCTACAATCATTGCAGGTATCAGAATTTTCCATTCCAGCAATACGGAAAGCCAAACAATGGCATAAAGAAAGGGAGGCAATAAGTGACCTACATAGGAAACAACTTTATGCACATATTTTAAAAAGAAACTTGGCTAATATACCAGATTTTCCAATGTGTTCCCCCACAAAGGTTGACACTACACTACAACTTTTAAATGATTCTAGAATCCCCCTGAAGGAATGGGATATGTTATGGCTTAGCTGCCATGGGAAACTGGGAGTACCAGGAAATTTGAAACATAAACTGATAGAGGAAAGAAAGTATTTCAGGGAGGAGTGTATCTCCATAGAAGCCACTCGTGAACATTGTTTTTTGCCTTGTTTCTCAGCTATCCAGTTTTGGACATTTTTAGCTACCAGATGGCAGTGGCTCTTCTTAGTTAATATTATTTGTGAGTGTTTGAGTCTAGGTGAATACACAGGCCAGTTAAAAAGATATAACCCTAGTTCCTTAAATGTGATTTTTGCATGTATTAAATATTACAGTACATGTGGCAAGCTAGATATCAGCTTTTATTACAGCATATTAAAAGTTCAGAACTATCTATAGTTCTACAAATTGAATCTACTGTACAACAAGTTAGATCACAGGATTACACAAGATTTGATAAGCAAACAAGCTGATTTTTATTTATTTACTTATTTATTTATTGAATTCTCAGATTAACATCATTGAGCCTTACAGCTCGATTACAAAGGTTCCATGTTATAGGAGTGGAGACAGATTACAATAACTAGCAAAATCCAAGACAATTACAAACAGGAATAGAGAGTTAAAAATTGATTAAGACAGGCAATTATAGCAGAATTGTTTCAATGGTACATTGTTGCAGGGATACAAAAAGTTATGACATACAATAAGTTCCTATATAGTGCAGAAATAGCCCCATGGGGTGGGGACTTTCCCGGCCCAGGAGAGGAAGGGAATAGCACAGGGGGAAATTGGGTTTCAATAGGTTGCAAGGTGTTAGGAATAGGAAGAGGTCAGGAAACGTTGTCATCCAGAGTGTTTCATTGATGAAAGGGTAGGAGGTTAGGAAAAAGGAGCCACCCAGCAGGTTTTGATAGGTGTGGATTTGGGGTATGGATGGTCCTAGGGTATAAGGGTAAGAGATTAGGAAGTAGGTGTGGATGTTAGGGATAAGGATAAGGAGCCATCCAGAGGGTTTTGTAGATATAGATAGTGAGAAGAATAGTCATGGGGGGAAGGGAGGTGAGATAAAGAGAAGTGCAAGTTATTTTTTTGAGTGATTGGATTCTAGGGTGCATGGGGGAGGAGATAAGTGCTATGTTAGAGTAGTAAAGGGCATAAACCTAATACCATTAAGATTCTGAGTCACAATCAAATGTGCTGAGCATGATAAGGTGTGCTTGTAGTTTGGATTTAAAGGGACCAAGTTTAAGTGCCATAATCAGTTCCATGCTGAAAGAATTGAGCCACAGAGGGCCCTATAATTGAAGGATCTCTGCCCTTGTGTAGTTTAGTGAAAAGGAATATGAAAGACAGCTTTGATTGTTCCCTTGGTTAGTCTAGGGTTAGTGGAATGGCTGAGAAGTCTCTGCACACCCAGGGGTACAAGGCCAAGACAGGACTTTTTTGCTAGCAGACAAATCTGGTATTGGATCCTGCTGTTCAGATTGAGACAACCAGTGCTGGAGTAGAGCTCACAAGTGTGAGTTAAATGGTGTGTTCCCAGAACAGGCCTATAAGCATTTTTTAGGGCAACCCTGATTCTCTTAAGGGCAGTGTCAATGCAGTCCCCATAGACAACAAGACCGTAGTCTATGACTGACAAGATCAAGCTTTTCACTATTAGTTTAATTGTACTCTTAGTGAGGCAGTGTCTGTGCTGATATAGTTGGCCTATTCTGGCATTAGCAGCCTCAGAAATGTGGTCTATGTGTAGTCCATATGAGAGAGAGCAGTCTAGGATAACCCTGAGGTATTTAAAGTTACTGACCATGTCAAGCAACTCATTCTTGTTTTTATTTATTTTGATGGGCTATGACTTGTGCTGATTTTGATGGGAGGCAAACAAAATTGTCTTTGTCTTTTTGTAATTGAGTAGAAGCTTAGAATTTAGGAACCACTGCTCTGCTATGCCAAAATCAGCTTGCATCATTTCTTGTAAGGCTCTTGGTGCTGAGTGCGAAGTGTGCAGCACAGCATCATCTGCATAAAGAAGGATCTTGTATTGGCAAGCCTTTGGGAGATCATTCAGAAACAGATTAAATAGCAGGTGGCCTATTACAGAGCCTTGGGTCACACCTGTGGTGACATTTTGATGGTCAGATAGAACACTGTGTATCTTGACCTGTTGTGTTCTACTGGAGAGGTAACTCTGGAACTAGCCATTCAAATGGCAGATATCCTAATGCTGGTCAATTGGCTGAGGAGCAACTCATGATTAACTGTATCTAAGGCTTTGGTGAGATCAACAAAGGTAGTCCCCACCAACAGCCCTCAGTTAAGTGCATCATGAATATAGCCAGTAAACTCAACCAAGGCCATGGTTGTACTATGTGCTTTCCTGAATATGTGCTGTAGTGGACATTGAAGGGTGTAATTGTCTAGATAGTCAGCTATTTGATCATAGACTATCCTCTTGAGGGCTTTTGAGAGAGGGGGGGGGAGAGAATTGAGATTGGCCGGTAGTTGGTGAGAGTAGTTGTACCACAGTTTTTAAATATTGGAGTGACCACAGCTGCTTTCCAGATTTGGGGGAATTTACCTGTAATGAGCGATAGGTTTAGGATCTTGGTAAGAGGGGAGAGTAGAACATTCAGGGTGAGTGCTAAAAGCTTGAGGTCAATCGAGTCACTACTGGATCTTTTTTACCTAATGCTTGTGCTAGAGTTGTTTTTGCCTCGTCTGTAGTGATTATCTTAAGGCAGAAGGGTGGCGTTGCACTAGCTGAAAGGGAGGTCTTTATACTAGGGTTAGAACCTTGCAGGGGTAGAAGAAAGTCCAGGAGAGGTACTCTGCTGAGTGGAAATTTATAGAATGGGTGGAATGAAACAAGATGGGTCCAGTATAATTGGGGGGCATGCTATAAAATGTAGGGATTTCAGTAGAATATATATACAGTTTTTAAATTTTTACATTTTTCAACATTATGTATCTTCCTGATATTATAATATGTACAAATGTTTTTTTTTTCCTTTCTGTAAGATGTTTTGTTTTTTCTAAAATAAAATTACCCTGCCCTTGTGGTAGGGGGTGACACAGTCCATCTAGCAAAGATGGCTAACAGTGCCCTCGATGGTGAAGCAGCTCAGAGTGTAGGGCTGCTTGTCCCCAGTCCCACAACACTTTCTACTAAGGTTCATTTGGCACCAATGATTGTGCAGTAGTCGACACCACAGAAAGATGAGGACCAGATGCTGATCTCCAATGATACAGCACAGCTGCCAGAGGACCCCTGATTTACAGTACAGGATTTTACCAATGCAGCAGAAAAATTGCATATGGCACTGGACAGAAAGAAATTGCACCTTCTATTTCTTAGTGCTGAGAAGGAAGTGATTTTTCAGTGGGAATGAGAACTTATACACCTATCACAGCCACAGTTTACCGCAGTCAAAACCTTCACTCCTGCCTGACATTCCGATGATAACTGTCAGGACTGATGATGCAGTGTCAACAAAGTGGCCAACATCGGCTCAAGTTACTCTGGAGGAATGCACTCCACTGACTGCAACAGTGAGTACCCCTGCTCTATTACAGGGCATGAATGTTCATCAGCTTACATCTCTTGTTTTGAATCACTCTTTTGTTACCTATTCCACTGTTATGGGGGGATGCCCAAAGACATACAAAAAGTGTGACTGAATCCATCTCTCATGTTTTCGAGGTTCAATTTAACTATCCCTCACTTATGGCAAGGGCAGCACATCTGTTTTAAGCAGACATACCTCTCTTCCTGCAAAGACAATGGGGGTAAGTAAAGGCATGAATTGACAAGCAGTACATTCTTACCCACCCTGGGCTGGTCACCATTTGGGACAAAGAATGGAGCAGGCTGAAGCAAAGATAAGATTGAGCACTGGCACCTGCAACCCCGGCTCACTCAACCTGATTCATTGAGATTACAAATGAAGCAATCTCGTGTTATTCCTATGCTTCATACCCTGTTTGATAACTCAATGTTTGAATTTTCTGTTGCTTCTACTGGGCCTACTGAATCTGCCCCACCCAAGAACACAGCTTCAAAGCTGCCCAGTACCTGCAGCCATGCTTTCTCTCTTGATCTTTCCTCCTCTAGCTGAGCACTCAGGCACCACTCTCCCTGCCTCTGTGGAGACTATGAGTAGTGACTGTAACCTCTCAACTATTGGAGATGAGCATTCTGCTTTGCTATCCTATACCACTGTTTCGCCCTCAACTAACCCTTTCCTTGCAAGAGACAATCCCAGCTCTAACATGGAAGTTTCAGGGTTCAACCCTGCTTGGGTGGAACATGTGGAACAGGCCAAATTGGTGGCCACTTCCCTTGCCACACTGCTCCCCAGATGGATTCTGCTCAAAAATGGAAGTCATTCAGGAAAACAGATGCGTTTATGAATTCTCCTGCTCCAGCCCAATGGAGAAATGCTGTGCACTTACTCTATAAGGGATGCCTTGACCTTCCCCTGAACACTCTTATTTTGAGAAGGAACTTTTAAAAGACTCTTTATACTTTTTTCCCACTATATCTACACCCTTATTAATATTATACTTTTTTCCCACGAGATCTACACCCTCATTAATACCCCTAGTGACATGTATTTTGACCTCAGTTTCAAGACAGCAGCTAACCTGGACCGTTCTTGGTCTCAATCTAGCATTCTTAATGACACCCTCTTGTGGACTCCCTTTCAGGCTATTCCTCTTACTGAGCCAGCCATCTGTGTGGTCACCATTCTTTTGAAGAAAGAAGCAGTTAATGTATTTGATGTGAAGTATTGGCTGTCTCAGTGATGTGACATCATTGAGGACCTTAGGCCCATTATGGACAATGAGCAAATCTAGACAGGGAACTGGAAATTTAGAGTGAAACTTAGGAATGGGATGGGTGAACTACAGCATCTCCCTAGTGTCTCCTTTCTAGGATGGGACAGAGGTCAATGTTTTTATGTGGGGCAGCCTAAGACATGTTTTAAATGTGGTTTGTATAACCACCTTGGCAATGTGTGCAATAAAATATGTTGCAACCTGTATCTTGAGTTTAGGCATCTTAGTTCTCATTGTGACAAAATATTTCACTGCAATCTTTTTGAGGAAGTTGGGCATTCCTATTGTATTTGTTAATGGGCTTCACATAACAGAACTGATAGGCCCCCTCAAGACTACTTACTAAACACCACCCAAAATGCTTTGATACAAAAACAACACCAGGATGCTGCAAAACACTTGGCTCACACAGTGGATGAACCTATGGAAGGCCTTTCTGCAGCTGCATTGGATATGTCTTCCATGGATCCCATGCTACTACAGGAAACCAGCACAGATCTGCCAACCATGATATGCTCTTCCACCATCACTACGACCACCTTTCCTGCTGAATCTGCTCCAAATTCCTTATCCACCTGTGTTTCTGACCCACAACAGGAGGACAGCATGCCCCCCCAACATGATTGATAAACAGGAAGAGATCTCTTAGGCACCTGAGGGCACATCCAAAGCAGTTAAAACCTGGAACTTGGTGAGTTCCCATTCCTTTGGGCAGCAGTTTTGAGGTACTGGATTTGGAGAAAGTTGATTCGTATGGCGGCATGGATTCAGACACTACTTCAATTCTATCTTCACAGCCCCTGATATCATGGATATGAAGAGGACAGCACTATGGCAGGTTCTACTCTTAAGCAGAGTAAACAAAAATGACTACTAGGAGTGGCAGTAAACTGTATGACAAAACGTGATGAGTGCATGCATCATTTGCTTTTTAATGTTCAATGTATCCCTCCATTAAAGTTGCCATGCTTAATGTGTACAACTATATCCTTTTTTTGTTTAAAGCCCTACTCTATAATGTCTTCCTAACAGAGGAAACCAGATTGAACTGTATCACCAATGTCATCCAAGATCAGCAACTGTGATGCTGGGGGCCTTCCTGTTGGTAATTTGGGGAATGATAACTGTGACTGGGTTGGGATTTTATTTCAGGGCATGTCATTTACCCAGCATAAATTGATGGACATTGAGGTGGTTAGTGCCCTGCTACTAGATACGCATTATCAAGGGAAGGGATGTGCCTTCACTTTATCTTACAGAATGTAAGAAGGGTACTGCACTTAAACTATGAAGGTTTTGGTAGCGTGTAGCAATTTTGTTTTTCATCCATTGAAGAGTGAAGTTATCTCCATGACAATAATATGGTTACCTCAGGATTTGAGGCTTTATAGTTTTTGTATTATTTTTATTGTGTGCCTTTATTTTTCTTCTTTCCTGATTTTTTCCTTTTTAACACCCTTTTTATTTTCTGAAGTGATTATAATTGTTTGCAGTCTCTGTTTCAGGAGTATGATTTTTATTTTCAGCACATTTACCATTCTTATCATCATGATGAAAAGTATGCTTATTTAATGTTACCCGTGATAGTTTTCATTTTGTTTCCTGTCTGTTACTTTGTGTAAATAAAAATGTCCCTGCTCTTCTAGTAGGGGTCCTTGCTACATGACTACTGGTGGCCAAGATGGCCACTCCAGGAGGAGGATGGATAGGAGCTGGCTGCCAGACAGCGATGAAGGGGAATGGTCCTCTCATTTTTGAAAGTTCACTGGATTTTCCTGCTATAGACTATGATTCTGCCATTCTGCTGAAAGGTCAGAAAGGTCATGATGAGCACACTACCCCTCCCTGATTGAGACTTATTTACCACAGTCCATTTCTATGCCCCTCCCATTTTTAAAGATGACTTCCAGCTGGTTAAGAGAAAGTGTTGTTCCACTAGAAGTTTCCTCTTATCTGCTGGTCCTATTTAATTTCATGCAACAAAGGGTCTAAAACAAATGTATATAGGATAGGGCTCAAAGGGCAGTCCTGCCTTAGGCCTGTCTTCAATGATATAGTGTCTCCAAGAATTTATCAACAAAAGGTACAAAACATGCATCTGCATATAAGCATTTTTTTTTTGAATGCCATAGACGTGCAAAACTTTATAAAGATAAGCATGAGCTAATTTATCAAAAGCCTTGGCTTGTTACAGAGACAATGCAACTCCTGTAATCTGATTTGCATTACTCAATTCAAAGATTTCCCTGAGAAGAAACAAGTTGTGCTGTATATTTCTTTAAGGTAGAGAGCATGTTTTGGCAGTATCAATCACTGTATTAATCATTTTTTTGTAATCTTTGGCAAAAAAGTTTGGACAGGATTTTGTAGTCCATATTAAGTAGGCTAATTGGTCTCCAATTTGTGAATTCATGCTTAGTGCCCTTTTTATAAATGAAAGTCATAATTGCTTTATCAAAATCTGATGTTGACTTTAGGTGTTTCAAAATATAAATACATGCCATTGTTAACATTTCACTAATCTCTGTATTAAATAATTTATAGAATTCATTCGTAATGCCATCCAGGCCCAGGGAAGAACCATTTTTCAAGGAGAAAAATATATGTCACTTCTGTTGTAGTAGGTGCTCGTAACTGCTCCTTTTGGGATTTATCTATTTGAGGAAGGGTGGCTTTTAAAAAACTTGAAAGATCTCCCTCCAGAGTTTGGGCCTCACTAAAGGAGTTTCTTAACAAAGTTTGTACTATTTTTAGTATCCCCATTCATTTGAAACCAAAGGTTCTTCTTGGTCATAGAAACCTGACATGAGGGTGGCCACTAAACTTTGTTTGCATACCACATATGGATCAGAAGCAGGCTGCTTTTCTGTCCCGGATTTCATTTCGGCTTCTAAGGACTTTGCCGTATTATACTGAAAGGGAAACTTTTTTTTTCTTTTTACCTCGGTGATTTGAGTTTTGTACTTTACTTGTTCTTGGGGGGGGGGGATTAATTTATATAACTGGTTCCTGTAATCGTGATACTTCATATCATTTCAGTTCACCTGTAACAGTCCGGATTTATACATTTTTTAAATTGGATTTGGTGTCCATCCACTGTTCCCATAAATATTAACACATACACACTGTAGAAATCCGAGCTGACAGAAGTACTGCTACCTATTGTTTCATTGTGTCTTGGTCTAGCACGGAAGCATTTAATTTCCACCTTTGTGACGTGGAGAAAAGTTATCGTGGAGCTATGGCTAAGCTAGAAGTGCCAATTAAAATGTTGTGATCAGAAAATTCAGTGGGTTTCACCTCCATGTTAACTGGTGCTAGATATTTATATGTAAGGATATGGGCCCAATTATATAGGGATGGTGCAAGTTGCTGCCAGAAGCAACTTGCACCAAACTCTATTATGCCAAGAACTCTGTGCCTGATTCTGGAAGGGGCAGGGTCCCTATGGCTACGTTCTGTGATTTGTAACAATCCCACAGGTACGTCAAACAAAGGGCATACCTGAAGGGACTGTCACAAGCCACATCCCCAGACCTGAAGGACACAATTGGTGCCTTCCCATGCCCCAATCCCACTTGTGGGAACATTAAGCCCTGCAGGGCTATTTCTGTCCCTCCCCAAATGCCCTGACCCCATGAAATGAAAGTTAAAGCCCTGCAGGGCTATTGCTGTTCCCTCCTCAATTCCCTGACCCCAAAAAATCAAGTGAAAGCCCCATATGGCTATTGCTGTCCCTCCCACGAATGCCCCAACCCATGAAAATGGCAGGTAAAGCCCTTCACACACCCCCAAATGCTCTGATCCCTGATCAGCCACCTCCTGCAAACCAAATCTCCCATAAGTGTTAGTCAGATACCCCTTATTCCTGGTAGTCTAGTTTCCCCCCACCCAGCAGTGGCAGACCAGCCTGCTCCCCCCCACCTCTACTCAGCCAGCAACTGGCACATCCCACCTCTCACCACTGTGGCCAGCTGCTGACTGAGCTCCACTGGAGCATGCACTACTGTACATAGTACATACTCAATGACTATTCATAAGTGCATATTATGTACAGTAGTATGTGCTTTGGTGTAACTCAGTTGGCAGCTGGCTAGCGGTGGTGAGAGGTGGCTGTGCCAGTTGCCGGCTTGGTAGGGGTGGGGAGAGGTGGTTCACCACTGCTGAGTGAGGGAGTGGGGATCCACTAGACTATTAGGGATAAGGTGATCTGTCTTACTTATGGGAGATGCAGACTGGGAGGTGGCAGGTCAAGGATGGGGCATGGGGGGCATGGAATACCATGGGGCTTTACCTGATATTTCAGTAATCAGTATATTCTGGGGAGGGACAGCAGTAGGCCTGTGGGCTTTCACTTGATTTGTTGAAGTTGGGGCATGGGGGGGACAGATATAGCACTGCAGGGCTTTAACTCTTACATTTGGTGGTTGGGACATTCAGGGGGATTGGGCATTACATGCAGCATTATGGGGAGCAAGGCAGTAGTGGGGGGAAGGGTGACATGGCATCGAGTGTTGGGACAGCTGTACATATGCACAATCCCCAGAGGGTGTACGTACAGTTACACCACCTAAAAGCTAGTGTAACTCTACGTTGGCAGATGTACCCCGAGGGTTGTTTGAGAATAGCATCCTGGGGGACTTTGTTGCTACCCTACCAGAATAAGGCACAAATGTTATTGTAAACCCCCTAGCACCATGTCGTAGGAGGTTTAGGGCATAATTGGTGGTGTAAGTCCACTTTGTCATAAGCAGCCGGTGGCATGTTGCAGGCTGCTTTGCAGAATACCAGTTGTCCCAACTGCTAGCATAACTTGCTACTTGCGTCATTTTCTTTGGCGTAAGTCAAGTTACACAAGGCATAGCCTTTTGAGAATCTGACCCATAGTCTATTCGGCTAACATAGGTGTGCCTGTAATATGTATACCATTGATCTTTTCTACTGTATTTAAAGGCATCCTTTAAGTGTGCATCCACCACAATTTGTTTTAGGGTATTAGAATCACAGTAAATGTTCATTGTAGATTCACCTTGGCCCTTAACGTCTAAGCTGCAATTCATGTCACCTCCCCAAATCACATGTGTACTAGTATATAAGAAAGGCTTGAGCAAGTCAATTAACTCTATTCTTGCTGTTTTGGCCTGGGGAGAATAAGTGTTTATAATATACAGAGAAAAGTCCCCATAACTACAATCAAGAAGTAATGCTCTCCCTAGCATGATATCCACAACCCTCGTGACAGAAAAATGGGTACCTTTAAATATAATTCTTAATCCACCAGCTGCAGCAGGTCCAGAAGGAAAGCTCCCACTCCCGGCTTCTACGTAGTTGCTCCATCTCATACAAGGATGATAATCTAGCCTCTTGTAGGAAAACAGCATCTAGTGATAGTTGCTTTAAAAAGGCCAAAACTGAAATCCATTTTTTATAGTTTTTCAAACTACAGACATTAAAAGAAGTTGATAGCAGGGTAGCCATGGGAAATTAATGTATAGGGGTGGAGAGAAATCAAGAAGCTTCAGGGGAATCAGTCTGACCATTTAGCTTTCTTTTCTTGAGCTTTTTTTTCTTAGTTTCTCCAATCTTCCTTTTTTCTTCTTCCTCTGGTAAAGAGATGGCCTCAGACCTAGTAGAAACATCAGAATCTAGGTCTGAATCCCCCCAGTCTTTATGACTCTGTAAAAGGGCATACACATTTTGCAGTGGTAAAGTAAATGTTGTGGGGGTCAGTTTGGATGCTGCCCTTATAATTCTCTGGACCGCTGGTACTGGTTTGTCTCTAGCTGGGGGGGAGGTGTATCAGTCTTTGCTGTACTGGATTCTCCTACCCCCTTTATCCAAAGCTCTTGAAAAAATTGTTGCAGACCAATTGGTGGAGTACTTGGAGAAATACAACTTGCAATGCCCACAGCAACACAGCTTTCGCAAAGGACATAGCACCACCTCTGCCCTCCTTGAATTTACAGGCCACATTCATCTAGCACTAGACCAAGGACAACTTGCCGGTGCCACCTTTATAGACCTCTTGAAGGCCTTCAATACAGTCAACCATCCATTATTACTGGAACAACTTGTCAACTTAGGGGTTTCTCATGATACTTAACATGGTTCAACAGTTACCTCTCCAACTGGTCACAAGTTAAGACTGGTGACTCCCTCTCCTCCAAACTACTTGTCTGGGCTATTGTTCCCCAAGGGTCAATATTGGGACCCCTTCTTTTCAGCATCTTCCTGGACAATATCCCTTCTGTCTGTGATGAAACCATTATTCTGTATGCTGATGACACAGTGATTTACTCTAAGAATTCTGACCCCTCCCTCTTGGAGAAACAACTGCAGGAAAGTTTCAAGCAAGTTGAGGCCTGGTTCATTTCACAGAAAATAGTGCTAAATTACAAAAAAAAAAACAAAGACTATGCAGTTCCACATCACACATAACAAACATAAACACCAACAGTTGGCAATCAGAAATGGCTTGGGTGTGACCCTGGACCAGATGCAGACTTTCAAATACCTTGGTATAACCCTGGACCCTACTCTGTCCTTCTCCAGCCATATCGATTCAGTTGCAAAATCCGTAAATATCCATATAGGCCTTCTCTATAAACACAGATGCAAGCTACATCAAACGCTTGTGTCCAGAGCCACCTGTGACTGTTTCACCTAACCTCCCAGGTAGTCGCTTCTGTTCTTTGCACCTCTCTACTGTCACCACCTTTGTCTGCTACCACCCCCCCATATCTACCACTGCCTCTCTCCCTAGCCCTGGTCCACCACCTTCCTCTCTTACCCTCTTTCAACTCCCTTCCTTTCTCCCTTGTCTAATCTGCTCACCCCACCCAATGTTGCATTTGTTCCTCAATTCTTGCCTCCCACCCACCTCTTCTCCTACTTCCCTACCAATTACCCCTCTACACCCAATTTCTCTCTTCCACTTTCCTACACTACCTGGCACAATTGGCAGCAATTCAATTTTTTCCACTCTACCTTTCCCTTTGACAATGGCCTTCTGGCAGCTTTAATTCATGTAAACATTAGTTGCTATGACTCATCATTCTTAAATGTATGCTTGATTGTGTTGTTCTAACTGTGATTTATATTACCTGTAGCTTTTAGACCATGTATACCCTGTACTGAATTTTGTATTCAAACTGCTTGCCTGCTAATCTCACACAAACTGTACTTCTATTCTTTGTATACTGACGTGGAACCTTTGTAAAAGAGCCACTGGCTCAAAGGTATTTATCTGAAATTCTAATAAATAAATTTTTGTTCTGTCTGGGACACTATCGCTGCACTTTCCCGTACTACATTACCAGAGGATACAACTTGGGGAGGGATTAAGGCTTATCCCTCTTCTTGAGCTAGGGTGTCTGATTGTGCTGGGATAATACCTTCTTCCAGGGTACCAACACTATCATCACCAGTGAGTAGGTCTTGTTGTTCAGGAGGCGGTGGTGATGGGGATAGGTGGGCTCCTCCTGTCTTGTGCTCTTTGAACCAGAACATTCCTATCATATCCCTCATTTCTATTCCTTCTGCCAATGGACATTGTTGGAATGCATGCCTTTTGCCATCATATAAATTATACTTAAATATGTTCTCACATTATGAGCTCACATGACCAAAATCCCCACATAGTGCACACTTAATTTTGTTACAGGTGCTGCTCAAGTGTGTTTTAACCCCACACTTGTAACAATCTTTGGCTGACCTGCATAAAAACACACCCCTCTGTCTCTTCCCACCCCCACAAAAAAAACATTTGGCAGATGTTGTAATTCAGAGTGGACATGAAAAAGTTTAACTTTAAAATGCAATCCCCCTGTACAGATATCCTCAGAATCTATGATAGGGTCTGGGGATCCCAAAATGTTGCACCTATTTTGCAACCAATAATAGATATTGCTCACATCTGCACCCTCATTCCCTTCCTAAACAAAATCATTACAGTTTTAACTTGCAGCTTTGTAAGGGGTATAGCATAAAAAGGTATCCAGAGGGGAGAGGTTTTCATCACATTGAACTTTAACCAAAATCTTTCCAAACTCAAATTCATTTTAAAGCTAATATCAAAGGTGTATTCTCCAGACAAATGTATCAGTGCATAAATGACTGCAGTCACAAAATTCATTGATTCTTTTAAGAGACTTCAGGCTACATACACCCAATCCAGTTGCTCAGGGAGACCGCCCCTGTATTTTAGTCTTATAGCACTTTTTCGTGGAGCTTGTTCCAACTTATTTTTAAAAAGATCAGAAAACGTAGGGCCTCTGGTAGACTCAGATGTCTTGTTTCAATCAGAGCATTGTGATGTTAACCTAGGGCTGTACCCTTGCTGAGTTCCCCGATGCTGTACCAGAGTTTATTCTCATTGAACTTGTTTGAGTGACTCCGGTTTACACAAAATCGCTGCCAGCATCATTCATGATAATGTCTATATATCCACACTGCATGCTGCAGACATTTCAGGTCTTTGACTGTCCTGAAATGCAACCCCTGAAAAACAATTGGGGTCGATACTTGTGGTGCCCATTAACATCTGTAAATTAAGCTACAGGTACCTTAGTTGCAGTTTTAAAAATCTGCCCTCCATCTGATGGAAGAAGCATTCCTTTCCTTGCTTTTGTTGAGACCGTTATAGTTGAAGTACACTGGTGGTTTGGTTTGTTTGTTGCAGGCCTGATTTAGTTCTGTAACTCTGTGCTCCATCCGGGATTGACCCAGGATGGATTGGGGTTCCATTTTCCAGTAGTGTCCTGTATCCAGCCTGCACCACGAAGTGCAGAGCTGGGTGTCCATTACTTCTTATTCTGATGTATCAGTTTGCTGTGGAAATATGGAGTTTTTCTCTTGTGTCCACAAAGCTGCTTCCTTATCCTGTATGCTGGATTGCTCTCCAGTGGCACAAATCTGGCTGTTGCCAAACACTGCATCCTTTCTCTCATTTTTTTCAAAATCCTCATCATGCACAGGCTGCTGTCCCAAAGAGGGAGAAGTTCGTTGTTGAAACATTGAACCTCTCAGTGCAGTAGGCATATCCCATTGTGTTGCTATGACACTTTCAACATTTCATAGTAAATATTGTTCTCCACTTAGCACTGTATCTTATTGTTTCTTCGTTATCATACAAGCAACACCATGAGTTACTACTGAGTGTTCCATACAAGAGCAATCATTGCTCCTTCTGTTCTCGGATATTCCAGCAGCTGGGGGGGAGGAGGACACCACCCCAGCCTGCAGCATGTCCACCTCCATCATATTCTGCCATCTTGGCTGGAGGCTCAGTAGTGCCCCCCCCCGAGACTGGAGGAATTTCTCCAGAGTCTTAGCCAAATTTCCCCCATTCACTAAAAATGCTACCATCAACTTAATCTGGCTCAGTTCCAATTGGTTACAATCTGTATTTCCCCTCCCAGGTCACCCATGAAAAGAGGACTTCTACTCTCAGTAGGCCTACACAGTCAACAAAATTAAATTAAACCCTACGAAGTCGCAAGTTATGTCATTTTTCAAAAAAACAGGAATAAATAGAAAAATTCTGAATATGAAAACACTAGATAATTGCAGTTTAAATTATCTCGACTCTTACAAATACTTGGGAATCTGGTTCGATTCCCAATGTAAATGGGATGCACAAATATATTTTCTAATTAGGAAGTAAAATAAGAAATTAGGATTTTTTTTCAAACATAAAAAATATATTCCATTAGATACAAGATTCCAAATAGTGAACTCTATGGTAATTACCCTTTTTGACTATGGTGACGTTGGTTTTCTCCTTCTTTATGGATCCAGGTTTCTTGGCTGATTCAACGCTGTTGTCCTTAAATATTAACACTATTCATAACTATAAGAGGAGATGAATATCACCTTTTCATCCCTGCATCAGTCTGCTGCTAACATTATTTTATTATAGGACACCAGGCTGAGATCAATGTCTGATATTCGTCTAGCTTGAAAAGCTTGGCCATGGTGGATATCTTTCTGGTCCCTGGGGAGAGACCCCTGTTCTGGGGTTGGAATTTTGTTTCAGTCTTGCTCTGTTAACATTCAAAAGGTTTTAGACATTGATCTCGGGTGGGCCTTGTTGGAAGATTTACATTTTCAAGGACAATCCACAATGGTTGGGGTGATGATTGGTCCCCAAACTAAAACTTCTAGAATTCACTTTTCTCATTTATTTCAGCCATACATAAAAACATAAGAATGTGTCAGCAGAAGGGGACTGTGTGATCCATCTAGTCTGTCCAGATTGCCTACCCCTATTCTGTTCTTCTGCTGAGATTACCAAAGTAGCTGTCCCACACTAACTTAAAAGCAGTGACTGTTTTGGCCTTCACAGCCTCTGGTGGTATACTATTCCAAGGGTCCACCACTCTCTCTGTGAAGTAGAACTTACGAATGTTGGTTTTAAACGTACCTCCTGTTAGTCTCAGTCTGTGCTCCCTTGTTCATGTGTTCTCATTTTTGTGGAAAAGAGTTTACTGCTTGTACCTTATTTATAAGCTTTATGTATCTGAAGGTTTCTATCATATCCCCCCCTGTTTTTCCTTTGCTCAAGGGAGTACATTTGCAATTGCTGTAGTCTATATTCATAGTGCTCCTGGTGCTCCTCTGTACAGCCTCCAAATGGTCTATGTCCTTTTTTAGGTGTAGCCTCCAGAACTGTACACAATACTCGCAATGTGGTCTCACCAAGGACCTGTAAAGAGGGAGTATGACTTCTTGCTCCCTGCTTGTAATGCCCCTGCCAATACATCCGAGGATGCTACTAGCTTTCTGCGCAGCCTTTTCACATTGTCTACCCACCTTTAAATCATCAGAAATAGGTTGTCAGAGGTCCCATTCAAGTTTTGCTTCTGTTAATTGTTCACCATTAAGTGTGTAAGTTTTCCTTTGGTTTCCTTTACTTAGGTGCATAACCTTGCACTTTTTTGTTGTTGAATTTCAACTGCAAGTCCCTAGACCATGCTCTAGGCTCTTTAGATCTGTTTCCATTGCTGCCATTTGTTCAATTGTATCTACCCTGTTGCAGAGCTTTGTGTCATCTGCAAACAGGTATACCTTACCCTGCTGGCCATCAGCAATGTCGCTGATAAATATATTGAAGAGGATTGGGTCGAGGACAGAGCCTTGATCACCCTTCCCTCACTAGACAGTGTTACATTCACTATGATCCTCTGCATTCTATTGTGGAGCCAGTTTTGAACCCACTTGACTATTTTGTGCCTTAACCTTGAGTGGTCTAGCTTATTGACCAGTCTTCTATGAGGGACAGAGTCAAAAGTCTTGCTGAAATCTAGAGTCTATGTCTGCTTTCCCTTCTTGGTCTACTATTTTGGAGACCCAGTCAAATAATTCAATTATAATTGTTTGACATGATTGTCCTGCTTTAAATCAGTGCTGTTTAGTATCTAGCTGCCCTGTTTCCATAAGGAACTTCACTATTCTTTCCTTAAGTAGCGACTCCATAAGCTTCCCCATTACTGAGGTCAATCTCACTAGCCAGTAGTTTCTGGCCTCCTCCCTGTTTCCACTTTTGTGCAAGGGTACCACTGTGGCCTTCTCCAGTCCAGAGGTATTTCCCTGCTCTCTAGAGAGTGTGTGAATAATTCTGCCAGTGGGCCTGCAATTTCCTGTGCCAGCTCCTTCAGAATTTTAAGGTGGATTTCATTTGGGCCCATTGCTGTATTTGCATTTAATTTGAGAAGCTCTTTAAGGGCACTGTGTCTTGTAAATGGTCCAGCATCTGCTTCCATAGTGAGTCTGCCTGTGTTCTGCATTTTGGGAACTAGAACTGTACTGCCTGAGAATAAAAATGCTGCTAAGAATACCTCTAAGAATCCCATCGCTGCAGATTATGCATCGACTGCTGGAATAAAGGAAAGTGGAGCTCTATTTTTCCACATGCTGACAGAAGACGGTATGGATCTGGCTGCAGCTATGGAGAGAAAAACTGGAAAACGTGCATCTGGGAACAAACCTGGGGTGGTGGAAGAGCTGCTTGTTCATTCTGGAATGGTACCACACGTTGAACCTGGAACAAGTTTTTTGGCAGCTGGAGGCAGTTGAATGCCAAGGAACGGTCAGACCGAGAAACAAACAGAATTTCCTGATGCTGGTGGCTTGTCACCAGAAAATGCTTTACTGGCAGCTGGATAGTCTCTGTCACAGAATGGGATGAGTTGGGAAGTTGGGGTCATTCCAGTGGTAGCAGACATGTTTTAATTGCATCATGTGCCAGCGTGAAAATTGTGTAAGGACAACTGCTTGGAGAGAGAGTTAACACCGCGAGTGTGGTGGAAGACCTATGTGTGACATGTGTTGAAATTAAATGAAAACCAGAAGGAAAGACACATTCTATTGGGACCACTGTTTATAGTTCTACTTCTGTGACATGGAGACAAGCTGTACAATAAGTACAAATGGGGATGGAGGTGGGAATCAGATGGGGCAAATGTATGTAGTGGTTGATTCCTGCTGAGAGAAAGCAGGTAGCTGAACAGCATCCTGTACAGCAGGAAACAGTGTCCCTTCCTCCTATGAGCCAGATGAAAACTGATCCTAGCATTTTAACTCCTGATTCACAAGTTCTTGGTGGGGACATGGATATAGCAGTCCAATTAACCTCATAGACTACATAAAAATTCAATGTCTGATAAAGGACAACACACTGATCAAAACAATGTCTATAACTGAGAGCTAGCAAGCTTAACATTAAGTGGCCCACATATAATTTCATCAGGGGATAATGATGCAGCTGACAATAGGGTAACCTCACCCGAAAGGATAGTGAGACCAACAAATCCAAGACCATATGTATCTCATTTTCATGACACCATTCTTCCTGCTAAGAGACACAATGTTGCCTGTTTAAAATCATAGAATCATAGAAGAATACAAGTCAGACAGCAATCAGCCATTATGACTTGGTTTATTATGTATATCTAGATATTCCCCAATTTATTAGGAATGTATCTAGGGAAGTCTTAACGTGTTTCATATTACTGGTTATGACAACATCCCCAGGCAAAATATTCCAGGTTTATACAACACTTTGGTTTATCCATGCACCTCTTGCATTCCTTTTATAATGCTCTCCTTTTAAACCCATTTCATTACTTCTAGTTACCTTCTGCTGCTCTCTTTTTTTAGACCAGTACATTCCCAGACATCTATATTAGTATAGGCCTTATAAACTAGGCAAAAATTGCCTCTCATTCTCTTGTACTGTATTTCAATGAAAATACATTCAGCTCTCTTAGCCTCTCCTAATAAGTCAAGTGACTGATGTTAGCCACCAGTCTTGTCTCTCTCCTCTGTACCCTCTCCATCCTCCTCACATCTCCTTTCTTGTGTGGTGCCCACAACTAGACACAAAACTCCATATGTGTCCTCACCAGTGCTGAATACAAAGGCATTATCACTTCCCTCTGCCTACTTCTTATGTGTCTGGCTATGCAACCTAGAATCCTTTTACCCAAGCTGACTACACTTTTATCTGGTCCTCAAATGTTAGTCTATTTGACACTAGTATGTCCAGGTCCTTTTCTTTTACTGTTGTTGTCTAATTCCTCCCCTGCATAACATAGGTTGACTCAATATTCTTCTTTCCAAAATACGTTGTCTTGCATTTATCAATACTGAAATGAAGTTTTTCGCTTTCAGCCCATTCAGCTGTGTTATCTATTTCCCTTTGGAATCTGATCACATCATCTTTGTTACTAATGATGGCTCCTAGTTTAACATCATCAACAAACTTGGATAGCCACATGTGTTTTGAAGGTCTCATGGATAACACTAGAATATTAAATAATACTGGCCCCAGGATCGACTCCTGTGGTACTCCACTGGTAAACTCACTCCAGATAGAATAGTGTACCGTAAAGCACACTCTTTGCCTTCTCTTGGTCAACCAGGAACTCACCCACTTTATTAGATTTGAGTTTATATTTAGTTCTTTCATTGATTTAATTACATATTAATGTGACACTGTGTCAAATGCTTTAGACGAACCCAAAAATAGTGCATCCACAGCTAGATTGTTATTTAAAGACTTACTGATCGGATCAAAAACATACAGAAGATTGGTTAAGCAACTCCTTTCTTTAGTAAATCTGTACTGTAGTGGGTCTCTTAATTGTTGTTGTGTATATGCAATTCTGTTTTATCATTGATTATTCCCTTAAGAGGTTTCCCAGCTGTTGATGTGAGGCTGATTGGTCCATACTTTTTTAGATGTTTTCCCTCATTTCTTAAAGATGGGCACCACATGAGCCTCTCTCTCCAATCATCCACCACTTTGCCTTTGTCAAGTGATTTTTGAAAAATCATAGCTAGGGCTTCCAACCTCCCCTCCTTTATATCATCCCTTTCTAATCTCTCTCTGGGCAACCTCATCCTCTGTGGGGACTTCAAATCGCAACACTGATAAGTCATATTCCATCCTCTCTGACTCTAATCTCACACAGTTCATCTCAGATCCCACGAATAAATGCTAAATCAGGTAACTATACCTTACTAGATAGGATAGTTACCAATTGCACTCAGAGAATGAAGAGTTGTAGGTATCCTCCCTGATAGCATCAGTGACTGCTCTCCAACCTTCTGCTTATGGTATAACAACTTCCCCAATCCTCCTCCAAAGATCTTACTAGTCAGGGACATGTCCTGGTTCGATGTCCGAATCTACCTTGCCTCCATCTCCAGTGCTGATTGGGGTCCTATTCTCACCCTCCCTGATATTAATCAGGTCCTCATCTTCTCTGTGCACACCCTGACCAGTATTTCAACCACCATGCACCCTTGAAAAGGTGTAGATACAAATGACTCAAAGCACCCTGGCTCTGCAAGGAGTTGCATAAGCTTATGACCACTCGTGACAGGGCATGGAAAACCTTTAAGCATAAGGTCTACCTGCTAACTGACAGACCTATCGACAGCTAAGGAATATGTGCAAGAACTCACTTGGTGAAGCAAAGTGCACCCACTTCCAGACTTTACAAGCTGAGCACCTTAACAACTCTAAGGAGTTCTGGTGGCAGGTGAACTCACTTATCAAAGGTAGGCCCAATGAAGTGCCAAGCTCCCTCACTGCTAAAGGATCTGTTTTATCTGACCACCCCCCCCCCCATTGCTAAGAGCTTCAATGATTTATTTATGGACTTGCAAAGAAACACCTTGCTCTTCACCAAAACCACTGCCCCTTTTCTTCATCTCCTCCACTGGTAGACACAGGTATCCACCCAGACTTCCGTCTTAAGCTGGCTACCATCAAGGAAGTATGCACACTCCTTTCTAACCTTAAATCAGAAAGCTCCTCAGGTCATGACTAGCTCAAGCCCAAGTTTCTTAAGCTTGGAACCTCAGCTTTGGCCCCTCCAGTACACAATCTAATCAACAAGTCCTTCCTATCTGGTACAGTCCCAGACAGGTGGAAGGTCACCATGGTTGTCCCAGTCCACAAGGGTGGGGGCACAATGGTAGCTGACAATGATAGACATGTATCTATCCTCTGCTCTCTTGCTAAAGTCCAGGAATGAATCCTTTACTACCACCTCCAGGAATACCTTGATTCACACCACCTCCTCTCTGTTTTCCAACATGGGTTCTGAAAGACTCATAGTACCCTCATTGCCCTGGTAAAAGTGTCTGTAGACCTCTTCAGTACAACTGACTGCGGCAATCTTACGAGAGTAGTCTTTATGGACTTAACAAAGGCATTTTCCCTGATTAATCACAACCTCCTCTTCTAGAAATTGCACTCCCTGGGCCTTGACTAGAGCCACTGAACTGGATTTGCAGTTACCTAACTCACCGCTCAATAAGGGTCAAATGGTCAGGTGCAATTTCTGACTTCAGGTCCATTACACACAGAGTCCCCCAAGTGTCCATTCTGTGACCATTGTTATTTTCTCTTTTTATTAATGATTTACCAAACAACTGTGGTGGGGCCTCCACCCAACTTTATGTAGATGATGCCATCATCTACTGCTCCTCTCCAGACATCTGTTGTCTCAATAGGACACTAGCTTCTGATTTCCAAACTCCTGAGGACTGGTTTTTGGACAACCAACTAGTTCTCAGCACCAAAAAAAAAAACAAATGTATTATATTCTTCAACCCTGCTTCCACTCCTCAACCTCTCCCAATTCTAACTATCTCCTCCCATGCTGGTGATGCCATCAAATCCATGCAATCCTTTAAATACCTTGGTGTCCCTCTGGCTACCTTCCTCTCCTTTGATACTTACATGGCTCTCTTTGCAAAGACACTTAATCAGAAACTGTGTCTGGTCTATCATCTTTGACCGTTACTCTCCTTAGTCTCTTGCCACAAAATTGCAACCTCCACCCTTCTGCCACTGTGCAGGTCACTCATTAGGCTTCACCTGGAGTACTGTGCCTAGTTCTGGAGTCCTCAGCTGAGAAGGGACATTGTCAAACAAGAGTTGTTAGAGTGAAAGGTCACCAAGATGATTCAGGGCCAAGCAGGGCAGATCCTATGGGTATGGCGTTGAGGCCCTGAGGATGTATTTCCTGGAGGCCAGGCAGGATAGGGGATATGAGCAGGGGATATGATTATAACATGAACATTTTTCAGGGGTATAAGGAAAGTAAATAATGAGGACCTATTTGTAAAAAATAGGGATGCAGTTATTTGGAGGCATGACTGGAGTCTGGTGAGGTGGGGGGAAAATTCAGGAGAAACCCAATGAAGTTGTACTTGGCTTAGAGGGTAGTGGAATCATAGAGCAGACTATCAGTGGGGACAGCAACAATTAATGGATTTAGAAATGATTGGGTCCAGAGGATGAGACTCTTAGCTCCTATGGGGGTGAGGCAGGAAGGGTTTGAGGAGCGAGGGAGTGGATAACAGCCCACCAGTAGAGTAGGCTGCTGGGTTGAGGTAATATAGTTAGGGCAGACTCTATGAACATTTAATCTCCTTCTGCCACCAAATTCTATGTTTTTATGTTTATACAGTACATACTGAGGTCTTGCTTTTTCTGCTACTTTCTCATGGGGTAAACATTTTTAAATTATACTGAAACATCTTGATTCATCTTTATTGGGATTAGGGAGGTATAACAGAAGATAAGGGAGAAATTCTGTAATTTCTTCCATAAGGGCTGCACATTTAAAACTAATTTCTAAAATCTTAGACATGGCTGAATTATGGAGTACTATCAATCCAGCTATTTTTAAATAATTAATTACAAAATTAATAAGCCCTTTCACAAGGTATTCTTACCTGTTCTTTAAGGACAATTGGTATTCACACCAAATGCCACATTGTCAGCAGCCCTCCCACTGAGTAAAGAGGCACCGGGAGAGCAGAGGTATCTGCTCCTCCCCCATTTTCTCCATTGTTCCTAACTGTTCCTTATTTCCTCCACGAAGTAGCTAAGAACTGCCTTTCTTGGTTAGGAGGGCCTCACTCAACCAGATGTTGCTGGACAGAGAGAGAGAGGGAGATGGGGAGCAGGCTATGTCACTAATTGGAAGTCAGATTTTCAGGCTAGGAGGAGCTGGAAGGTTGGAAGGCTGGCAAAGAGGCTTGGCCCCCTTCTTTTTCCCAGATGCACTCTGGGATAGCCCTAGCACCACATGTATTCAGCATCTGAAGTCATAGACATCACTCGATGCGCCATTGGCCAGAAGGTTGGGGGCAGGGTGTAACTTCCCCTCAGCACAGTCAAGAACTGTGAGCCAGTCAGTGGAAATGCCTGGGGGTGTAGCCAACAGAGATGGCTGACTCTGAGTTTGGGAAGGAGTTTTCTTCCCATATAACCAGCTGCAACACTGAGAGAGGCCCTCTTTTCTGTGCAGCCGCTATACAGCAGGAAGCTTTTCCCACTCACCCATGCTACACTGATGGATTGGTGGCTGTTTGTGGCCTGTTTGGGTGAGGGAAAGTGTGGGGCTGGTTGGCAATAGAGGTAACCTTAAGGATGACTGCAGGAAATCATTTTGGTCAGGGACCCACACAGTTTTAGGCCTTGGCATGCACTGAGGCACTGGAAGACTAAGAGATGACATTCAGGCCATTCCTGGGCTGTATTAACCTTGGTTTGCATCAAGGCATTTTAATGGATGTTTGGTTCACATCAGGATCTTACAGTTTCCTGGGGACCTGGTTAATATCAGGGCAATGGTTCTGGTGGCACCTCTATGCCCCCAACTGCCACCTCTCCACTCACAGGCAGGTAGGTGGTTTGGAAATTTAATGGATAATGTGGCTCAGGGGTCTTATCAAATATGATGCATGTATAATATTATTGTACATAATGTGCTCAATTTTCAAATAGTTCTTAGATTGCCATGAGTTGCAGTGATCTAGGGCTGTGGTGAACTCTGGGTGCATTAGGGACCCTGCACCTAATTCTGTAAAAGCAGGGGTTCCTGCACCAAAAACCCAGGAGTTGCAGCACCTGCAGGCATGTGCCAAAGAAATGGCACACTTGCAGGACCTGCAGCAGGGATCCAGCCCTCCCCCCACCTGGTGCAACACTAGAGGGGCTGGGATGGTTGGGGAGTGAAACAGCCTCCTAGGAGGGTGAAGGGGACATAAGGGGCCCAGGAGGAGGCATGGAGAACTTTGGAGGGGACAGCTGGGATAGACAGTCAGTGAAGTGGCACCCAGTGTGGTGGGTTTACATCTGAATAAGTATTTTACATGCCAGCATGTAATTGTACAGGACTATAATGTATAATAACGAGTACGATACTGTACATTCAGAACCAGCGCTACACAACCACAACTAAGGAGGGCAAAGTGATACATCTGCAGAATATGTCATCATATTAAACCATAACACAGCAGACCTCACAACTGTACAGTGATACAGACATCACTGTACAGTTGTGAGGTTTGCCATGTTACAGTTCAATATGGTGCTGTATTCTGCTGATGTGTCACTTGTCCCTCTTATGTTGTTATTGTGTAGGGCTGGCTCTGAATGTAGAGTATGGGTACCAGCTACTGTACAATGTAGTCCTGTATAATTACATGCTGTCATGTACAATATTTATAAAGATATAAATGCACCATGCTGGGTGCCACTTCAGGAACAGTCCATCCCAGTTGTCCCAACCTGATTCCTCCATGCCTCCTCCCATGCCTGTTGTGCCTCTGGCTGCTACTGTCTACTCCATTCCACTGGCACAAGCCATGTAGACCACCTTCTGGCTGGTCTAAGTGGTGCCCCTTGCTGCGTCCATGGCTGGACTTCCAAACTTCCAAATAAGGGGATGTTGCAGCACCACTATGGAGCAAGCCCCTTTGTCACCAGGCGCACCACCCTGTTGCATGAAAGGGTGGTGCAGGAAGACTTTGGCACAAGGGGTCCCAGGTGGGTCACATTGCTGATAGAAAATTGGGAACAGTACAAAATGTGATGCAAGGAGCCACTTGCATCAATTCTGATTGACACAAGCTCCATTCATCACTCTGGGGGCTTTGAAAATCAAGACCAATGTATCTTTCTGCACTGTTAACTGCATGCTGTATAAACTGATCCCTAAAAATGTTTCTTTTTTACTAAGTGGTGATGTGAATAAAGCTGTGAGTAAGTTCCAACTTCAACTTGTGTCCCTAGTGATCACTGTGGTTGAAGGTTCCTCAAAGAAGGTGAGGTGGGCACACAAGAGAAGAAAGGGGGGAGAAAAGATCAGAAGCTAATAGTAGATGTTTTCCTTATTGGTTATGTCTCACCCAAACACTACCCTATATGGCCTATAGGGAAATGTTGAACTTACAAACATTTGACCTAGATTCAGACTGGTTCAAGTCATTTAGTATCTAGCTTAATGCAGTCTGGTTTTCTTCGCATTTTCCTCTACTAGAAACAGGAATTTTGATTAGTCCATTATATAGAAGAGTGTCTGATATAGAGAAACAAAAAGATCATGAATTATTGGCCTCATTAAAATTCAGTCCTTGGTTAGTAGTAAAAAAAACTGGAACTAGAATCAGATTTAGCATTTCTGACAGATCCTAATCTTTGTCAATCCTATACAAAGTATGAATTTCATACATTTGAGTCAAGCTTATTAAAGTCTAGGTATGCATGGACCTCAGGCAACTATGAATCCACAGGGCTCGATTCTCAAAGCCCCATGCACAGCACAAAGGGATTGTGCCACAAAGAATATTGCAAAGCACCTGTTGCCCCAAATGATGCACCGGGAGCAATCCTCAATGTGCCCCAAATGGGGTTTGCACTACCAGTGCACCAAAAAATGGGCTTCAACATGGTGCCAGATGCAAGCTGCTACATTCCCGAAAGTGGGATTCGCAGAACTCTCCCAGAGGGAGAGATTCTAAGTACACTTAAACCAGTCACGGCTGGTCTAAGGGTATTTAAAAAATTGTTAATTGACAGAGTTGACCTGTTTGCAGCATTGTGCCTCGGTCTTCCCTCCCCAGCCCTGATGTCACTTGTATTCATAATTATGAAAAAAGCCTTTCCTAGTGGTTTAGTGCCCACCTCCCCAATGTTGACCATATTGAGAATTAATAATAATCCACTTCTCTGGTGGTCTATTGACCCCCTCCCCAATCCCTGATGTCATCCATATTCACAATTAATAATAACCTCCTTCCCTGGTAGTCTAGTGCCCACCTCCACTATCCCTGATGTCACCATATTCAAAATGAATAATAATAACTCCCTTCACTGGTGGTCTAGTGGACCCCTCACCCCAGTAGCTAGTGTCCATCAACCCGATTCCCCCATTTCCAAACACAGATGGTGACTGGCACAGCCCACCTCCACATCTGGCCACTGACTAAACTGTCAGTGAGCACCTACTGTATAGTGTACGAGTTCATTAATTAATCAATGAGCACATACACTATATAGTAGGTGATCAGTGACAGATCAGTCGGCTACTGGCTGTGAAGATAAGAGATAGGCTGTGCCCGTCACCAGCTGTGTTTCAGGATGGGGGATCAGGGTGGGTGGTCATTAGCTGCTGGTATGGGTCACTGGACCCGCAAGAAGGGAGGTTGTGTGTGGTGTGAATACATGTGACGTGCGGATCGGAGAGAGGGGCACTAGACCACCAGGTAAGAGGTTATTATTAATTCTGAATATGGGCAACATTGGGGATCAGGGAGCACTAGACCACCAGGAAGGGGGTTATTAATTCTGAATATGGGTGACATCAGGATACTAAACTGCAAAGTATACATTTTAATATACATTTGCATATACGGGCATATCGGGGGGTGGCTAGACCACCAGGATAAGATTATAATAAATTTGTACATATACAGGCATGTTCAGGGGGGACTGTTAGACCATCAGGGTCTAAAGTGGAGCACGACCACCATGTTGCTTGTGGCAAACCCTCCCAGTGTGTCCTGTGTTTGGCATATGGCTACAGTTGCCACAAGCCATGGTACTTTGCCACTGGGACCCTGCCTGAAATAGAATTGGGTGCAGGGTCACTGGTGCACTGGGCTATGACACAAGTTGCATTCAGTGGCAGCTTGCGTCACTCTAAGGGGTCTTTGAGAATTGAGCCCTCAATGTGTAACTGTAGACTTGAAATCTCTGAAGACACATAACATGTTATTCTATTCTGCCTTCCATACAGTGTTTAACAAAAAAAAATGGTTAGATGCCTTTTTGCAAATCCATGAGTTCTAAAAGTTATATATTAATGCTTTTGTTTTGTATGTGTTAGTTGTTGAATCTTACCCTTTGTAACCTCCCAGCCTGTGCCTGAAAATGAGTATTTATTTGTCTAGTGCACCTACCTGATTAACATAAACTAAATAAATAAATACAAATGTTATTTTGTTATGTATGATCTGTCTCTCTCTCACTCTCTTTTTCAAGAGCATATATGTATTTTGTAAATGCTTATATTATTTTTGTATTACAGTATGAAATATTGAAATGGTTTTTAGCTGCTCAAATAAATTGATTACTATTAGTACTGCTTTTGAAACTCAAAACAGCTTTGTTCTGTTTGTACTATAGTTGTGCTATGTCTCTATCTCCTCATTGTTCTACTGCACAATATTCAGTAAAGCTTGCCTTACTGAAATTACTGAACATTAATCATGCTCCTAGTACTGGTCACTTTCAATACTTTGCAATATGAGGAATTAATAATACTGTATATGATATTTATAAAACCTTCATGAATTTCTCTGCCTAATTTACAGTATTTGTAGAAAATATATGCCTAATTTAAGCAAGCAGGCTATGGAGTGTTGTCTTTTATGTATTACGTATATTTATGCTGTGATATATTGATGCTATAATACATTTTTATTTGATTATGTTATAAAACCATATGCTGCTTGATGAATAAAGAAGCTTGAAACCTGTAGAACATTCCACAGTGATGTCATTGCATTTCTGACTGCTCGTCACATTGCAATGAGGAAGTTATTATATCACACTATTTGCATCAGTAAGTCATTTAAAACAGCTGTTTTAACTGTACTACTGAAAAGCAACATACCAGTCTGAATCTGATCCATTTTACTCCCCACTCCTGATGAGGGATAATGAGTATTGTTCACTCCGTGTCCTGTCTGAACTTTCTTCAGTGTTTGACATGGTGGACCACAAAGTACTGTTGGTTCAGCTGAGGCACAATGTAGGACTCTCAGGAATGGTGTTACAGTGGTTTGGGGTGCTACTTATCCAGCAGGGTGCAGCAGGTGGTACTAGGCTCTTATATCTCAAGCAGTGTTTCACTCTGCTGTGGTGTGCCTTATTCTGTGGTGTGACTCAGAAGTGAGTCCTGACCCCCATGTTGTTTGCTGTCTACATGTCACTGGTGGAGATTATTAGATGCTTTGGCTTGGATTCTCATTGCTATGCTGATGATATCCAGCTGTATTTGTCTTGTTCACCTGATGGTGGTGTTGCAGACTCAGGGCTAAGTGAGTGCTTTGGGAAAATGCAACAGTGGATGGCTGCTAGCTATCTTAAACGTAATCCACTGAAGATGGAGAGGGTGCTGGTGGAACCAGGTTGGTATGGTTTGGCAAAGATAAGCAGTGATGCTGCAGTTCTACCCTTAGATGGCATCATGCTTGGACCTGTGGATAGAGTGAAGAATCTGGGTGTCATTGTGGATTCCAAGCTGACCCTAGAATGCCAAGTGTTGACTGTTACCAACACTCGATGTTCTAGGGTCAGGGGTTTATTTATCTTCAGTATATCTTCCAGATCAAGATTTTCTTTGAACCAGCTGACTTGGTGACCCTTGTGCATGCCCTGGTCACATCTAAACTGGATTACTGCAATGCTCTGTACCTGGTGTTATCCATGAGGTTGGTGCATTGCTTGCAGCAGGTTCAGAAGGCAGCAGCCTGGCTGGTTGCTGGAACCTCGAAGTTTGAGTATATCATGACAGTGCTGTGCATGTGCTGTTCACTGATTGCTAGAGTAGTGGCTCATCAGTTTCAAGGTATGCTTGTTAACTTAAAAGGCCCTGCATGATCTAGGTATAAGACTTCCTGATTCCATATGCTCATGGCTGCCTAGTTCGGTCAGTGGAAGTGAATCTCCTCATGATAAAAATATCTTGGCTTACGTCTTCAGGGGATTGAACATTCATTGTAGCTGCTCTGATCTTATGGAACACCCTTCTCCTGGTTGTAGGAGGAGCCCCTTGACTTGATCGTTTTAAATCCCATCTTAAAACTCAGTTGTTTACCTGGAGGTTTGAATCTGGCACTGTTTTTTTAATCATTCTTTAATAGTATTTAAAAATGTTAAATCTGTTTATATCCATGGTTTTGTTGTTCTGACTGTGAGGTGCCCAAAACCCCTGGGATTGGGTGCCATACAAATAAAATAGCCTTGTCCATGCCACCAGAAATATAAACATCTCTGGAAACTTACACCTGTACAACTCCTGAAATTGACACAATTTCCTGAGACACTGTACCCTGCAAACCATTCACATTGTGATAGCCATGACCTAAATGTGTATTTCCTAACCACAGCAGAATCTTGTTCTGCTCCACACATCTATTGAAATTTGTCTTCTCCCTAAGTTTGCACATCTACATTCTTCCTGAATTTTACACCTCTACCTAATTTTGTGCCTCCTACAAACATCCACAATTTAATGTCCCTACACTCCTTTCTCACATGTTCACACCTCCAAAAACAGCAACTGCCTAGAGACTGTACAAAGCACAGTCACAAGTATGATCCAGAAGGAGCAGAGTAGGTCATATGAAGAAGGGCTGATAGAGTATAAAATGTATACACTAGAGGTCATGAGGAAAAGGGGAATTTGATTGAGACATACAAGTTCTTGCAAGGAATTAACAGGGTGGATTGTAAGGACTTGTTCATGAGGAACAATGGCATAGTAACTGAGGGACACAAATGGATACTGGTGGGGAGTGGATGATTCATAAATGACATGAGGAAGTTCTTCACAGAGTGAGTCTTGTTGGATGAATGAAATAGACTACACAGAATGGTAGATGAAGCCAATACTGTGATGGGGTTTAAACATGGGTAGGACAGACATACGGCAATAGTGGGACACACTGGCAGAAGATGGGAGGGATACCTGAGGCAGGGGGAGAGGATCAGCCACTAGGGCTATAGGAAATATCCCAGCTCAGCGTTAGGCTAAGAATGGGGCTAGGCAGGGAGCTGGGCAGGCGGGATGGGACTCTGGGTCTTTTTCTGCGTATGCAATCTATGTTTCTATATTGCTGTGTTTACCATATTTTAATGCCATGCTTATCCTTAATTCTGAAATTGCACACCTTCCAAAATGTGTGTCCTTTCACCCTTCCAAATGATGTGTCCCATCCCATCCTAAATTTGCACATTGCAGCATTCCAAAATGTGTGCTAGTGCATCCCTCATAAAATGTGTGCCCCTGTACCGTTCCCAAAATGTATACTGCTGCATCTCTTCTAAAAATGTCTGCACCTGTACTCCTCCTAAAATATCCACTCTGTTATTCCCTCCTAAAATATGTGTTTCTGCACCCATCCTGAAAAGTGCCTCTGCACTCCTTCCAAGTGTGTGTCCCCACAGCTCTCCTGAAATTTATGCCCTTGCAACTCTTTTAAAATGTTTACTTTTCAGTTACTTCTAAATTGCATGTCCCTGAACCACTCCTGAAATGTTGCTACCACACACCTTCCAAATATATGCCCTTGCACTCCTCCTGAAAATTTGTGAGGGGTGTCAGAGCAAAGATTTCAGGAAGAGTTTGGAACTCAACATTCCAGACGTTACATGGGAACAGGTTCTGGTAGATGTATGGGGCACACATTTTAAGAAGGCTGCAAGGGGCAAATTTAGGAAGGAATGGTGGCACCACATGTGGGAGCTGAGGGAGGGTGCAACACTTGGAGACTGTTGTGACACAAAACTATGGGAGGAGTCAATAAAGTAGTACAGTAAGGTCAGACACGATGGACCTTCAGTCTCCTTCTGACATCACATTTTAAGCTTCTATGAGTGTGAGTGTGCAAAATTGGGGAGGGATGGGGTGTTGGGGTCTCATAATTATGGAGGCATGTGGGGCACTATGGGTTGGGGCATAAATGTAGGGAGAGCTGATGGAGTGGTAACCTTCAGGAAAGGTGCAAGTTGCACAAAATATTGGAGAGGAAGCCAAGCTCAGAAGAGGTGCAGAGGAACAAAATTCTGGTATGAACAAAGGGAACCACAGTTTTGGAGGGGTAGACTTTATAATTTGACAGAGTTTGCCCGGTACAATGTTTCAGGAAATATATGGGTATCATTTTTAGGAGGGGTGCAGGCCCTCCAGCTGTTCTTCTACTATTGACTTTATTTTGTCAGAATCAATTTTCCTAAAGACAGACACCATAGTTCTGCATTTCAGTTGCTAGTATCACAGTATAATGTAAAACTTAATGGTGTTGTGGTCAGTGTGTCCAATCACATCCTCTATTATAACATCTTTTTGATAATGTCCTGGTTGCACATTAGCAGGTCTGAAATTGCCTTGCCTCTGGTTGATTTTCATACTCACTGTGTCAGGAAATGTTCCTGTGTTATTACTAGAAAATTTTGTCTTGTTGGCTTGCTTCCACTGAAATCCAACAGTCTATGTCTAGGAAGTTACCCCCCAACCCACTCTGCTGAACTGGCTAGCTGCTGCCCTGATTTCCTTTTTCATTTTGTCATCCACATCTGTCACCTGATTTGGTGGCTGGTATCCCCCTTCATCTCTGAGCTCGAACCATAGTGACTCAACATCCTACCACAAGACTGATATGACATATGAGACCCTTATGTCTTCTTTTAAATACACTGTCCTTAGTCCCTCTCTGTTCCTCTTAAAAAGAATATAGTCTGAAGCATTTTGGTCTCAGCCATTGTTTTGCAGCACCCATGTTTCCATTACTGCTACAATATCCAGATCTTCTTCAGCTAGTACAGCTTGCAGTTCATCCATTTTACTAACTAAGCTTCTTGCATTTTAGTATGACTTCCATTTTTCCTTACTCCCTCCTCTTATTATGGACAACAAAATGATAGAGGACATTCTCAAAATGGCTGAAAAAGGGGAGATACTGTTGTTGGGGGACCTGAATATGCCAGATGTTAACTGGATAACATGTACTGCAGCCACATCCAAGAGCAGGGTCATTCTCGATGCCCTGCAGGGGGCAGACCATAGACAGCTAGTGTTGGAACCCACTCGGGAGGGAGCAATACTAGACCTGGTACTCTCAAATGGAGAGAGGATCACAAATTTAGAAGTCAGTAGACATCTGGAAACAAGTGACCACTGCACAGTGTGCTTCACAATGAGCACAACCATGGAAATAAGCCATACAAAAACAAGGATATTGGACTTTAGAAGGGCTGACTTTGGCAAAATGGGTGAATACCTGAAAAATGCACTAGCAAATGACCAAAAAGGAGGGGTGGAAGAACAATGGAGAAAAATCAAAACTGCCATCATAGAGGTAACAAGCCTTTGTGTGAAACAAATAAAGAAAACAAAGCGGAGTAATAAACCACTATGGTTCTCAAACGAGGTGGCAGGGAAGGTCATGGAGAAAAAGGCTGTATTCAAAAAGTATAAGGAATCACAGAAGGAGCACGACAGGGAACTGTATCAATTATAGCAGAAAGAAGTGGGGAAGGCAGTCAGACTAGCAAAGGCCCAAACCGAGGAAAAAATAGCCAACTCAGTTAAGAAGGGGGATAAAACCTTTTATAAGTACATTAGAGAGCATAGAAAGGTTAAGGGAGCGATAGTGAAGATTAATAAAGGAGAGGGGAGGTGGGCAGAGGGAGACAGTGAAACAGCAGTGATACTAAATGAATACTTTTGCTCAGTATTCACAAAAGAAGATGAGGAGGAGTTACCTAAACCAGACAATAGAAGCACTCTGGGTAGGGGGCTTGACACAAGTCCATTCACAGAAGAAAGAGTCCTGAAAGAACTCCTAAAACTCAAGGTGGACAAAGCAATGGGGCCTGATGGGATTCACCCCAGAATCCTAAAAGAACTAAGGGAGGACCTAGTGACACCACTGACCACGCTTTTTAACAGATCATGGCAGGATGGGGTGGTACCTGAGGACTGGAGGAGGGCAGATGTGATTCCCCTTCACAAAAGAGGGAACAAGGCAGAAGCAGGAAACTACAGACCTGTAAGTTTGACCTCAGTGGTAGGGAAAATGATGGAATCACTTCTGAAAGAAAGAATTGTTGAGTACCTAGAGGCCAGCGGGGCACAGGACCCAAAGCAGCATGGATTTACAGCAGGAAGGTCATGTCAGATCAATCTAATTGATTTCTTTGACTGGGTGACCAAAGTAACAGACCAGGAAGGGGATGTGGATATGGCCTACCTAGACTTTAGCAAGGCATTTGACACAGTCCCACACAAAAGATTAATAATCAAGTTAGCCAGCTTGGGAGTGGGTCCCAGGGTGGTAGCCTGGGTAGCAAACTGGCTGCACAACAGGACACAGGTAATAGTGAATGGAACACATTCCGAAGAAAGGGGAGTTACTAGTGGAGTACCTCAGGGCTCAGTACTGGGTCCAGTCCTCTTTAACATCTTTATAGGTGACATTGCAGAGGGTCTGAAGGGAAAGGTATGCCTCTTTGCAGATGACACAAAGATCTGTAACAGAGTTGATACACAAGGGGGGGTAGAAAAGATGAGAAGGGACTTGGCAAGGTGGGAGGAATGATCAGACATATGGCAACTTAGATTCAATGCAAAGAATTGCAAAGTAATGCACCTGGGAAACAAAAACCCAGGAGAAGAGTACACAATAGCAGGGGAGGTACTAACAACAACAAAAATGGAAAGGGACCTGGGGGTAGTCATATCAGATGACCTAAAGGTTGGTAAGCAATGTGAGAAGTCAGTAAGGAGAGCAAGGGGGATACTGTGATGCATACGAAGGGGCATCACAAGTAGAAAAAGGGAAGTGCTTATCCCTCTGTACAGAGAGTTGGTGAGACCCCATCTGGAGTACTGTGTGCAGTTTTGGAGACCTCAGCTACGCAAGGACATAGACAGGATGGAAGCAGTCCAGAGGAGGGCAACTAAAATGATGCAGGGTCTGCATCAGAAATTATATGAAGAGAGACTGAGAGAGCTTAATATGTATACCCTTGATGAAAGGAGGGACAGGGGTGACATGATAGAAATGTTCAAGTACCTCAAGGGAACAACAAAGTCCAGGAGGGTAGCATCTTTCAGAAAAAGAGATGTGTAAGAACAAGGGGGCACAATTTAAAGATAGAGGAGGGACGGCTCAGGGGTAATGTGGGGAAATGTTTTTTCACGGAGAGAGTGGTGGATACATGGAACAGCCTTCCTGAGGAGGTCATTGGGTCTAAAACTGTGGGGGAAATTCGAACATGCATGGGACAGACACAAGGCAATTATAGTGGGGGGTTGCAGGAAGTAGGCTGTTGGTTAACTAGAATCTGCAGCTTATCCAGTAGGTAGGGGAATGGACAGACTGGGTGGGCCAAGTGGTCCTTATCTGCCATCAAAGTTTATGTTTCTATGTTATTTTATTATCCCCATGTTGACTTCCTACTTTTGCCATAATGACCCTAACCTGCTTTTCTTCTTTTTCCATGGCCTGTGCACGATGGGAAGAGCCACCATGGCTCTCTTTGTGTGGGCATGTGTGTTTCTGCACCCTTTATGATTCACTGACCACCCCTTGCTTGTTTAAAATCTGACTAGCTATGATAGTCAACTTTTGCCCTAAAGTGCTGGTTCCCAATCCCTCCCCACTTGCTGAAATGCAGGCCATCCATAGCAAACAACTTACTGGCTTTCATGCTGGATCTCCATTCTCCTGAAAAGTGGAACCCCTCCTCACGAGCCATGTGTTACACTCCGCAATCTTACTTCTTCTACTCTATTTTTCTAAATGCACCGCAGCATTTCCAAGTAAGCTACCATGTTTATCATAGACCTCTACTTACTGCCTAGCTCCCTGGAACGAATCCTTACCTTCTGTGTGCTGTAGTTTTCCAGGTTGTTGGTACCAAGATGTACTCCAACATCTGTATTATCCCCCTCTGTCCTAAGCAAGTTTTCAATCTTTGGTGTTGCTTTTTCTGCAGTCACCTCTTGGAGACACAGAACCAGTCTCTCCACCCAGAATGAGTGACATGTTATCCTCCCCTTTCCTCTTACAATAACATCCTCTACTATTATGACATGCTTCATTCTTCCTCTGGTGCTACTAGTCTTGCTCCCCACTGTCTTGCCCTTGTTAGAAGGACCACCCAGGAGTAACAATACCTCCTCCTTTGCTGAGGCAGTTCTTCTGAACCAATCCTTCCAGAAGCACTGATGTGTTGGGTCTTTTACCCCAAGGTTCCCCCATGTCCATGCTACTACTCCTGTTCCAAGTACCCAATTCCCTCCATAGCAATCTATCCAGCTTTGCAGACATGTGGTACAGGATGTGGTGATGGGAGTGCAGTTCCTTTAGGGCCTCATGCCACATTGCTCCTCAGGTGCTGCAGTTCAGGTCTGTTGGTAACCAGCTCTTCACTGATGAGTAGGAATTTCCAACAAACTGATATAAGAAATAACATTCCCATTGTAATGTAAGCAGCCAGACATTTAGTCACATCACTGCATAGTGTCCTTTTCAGCATTGTACAGTGGAACAACAAGGAAGTAAATACATTGCACAATTACAGCACAAACAGAAGAAAGCTATTTTCAGTTTTGAAAACTGGGAAACAAACAGTAGTGGCAACATTAATGGTATCAAATCTGACACATCTAACAATAAATTGAAAAGCAAACTTCCTATCCACTTTATTTGTGATTCTGCTAGTAAATCTGTATAGTATTAGCATTAAGAAACTAAAGTGAGTCATGAAATCAGAAGCTTATCTATGATACCAAGTTACAGTTATGTAACACATCAGAAATACTATGTGTTACTAAAGAATCTAAATTATCTAAAACATGTAAGAGACAGCATAATCAAGTGGTAATAGTATGATATGAGAAGTGGAAGATCATAGGTTCAAACACTGCAAGAGCCAAATACTCTCTGTGCACCCTTGGGAAAGCCACAAAACATGTTAGTGTCCCAGCACACACAGCTGTAGAAATGGGTAGGATAAAATAATTGGAAATGAGATGCTGCAATACCAGCAGGGCTATCCTGTGTAATTCATTATAAAAAAAAACAGAGAGGCGATGAAACATAAAAGACAAAATGTTTCCACAAGAGATGCATTTCTAATGTCTCTTTATCTGTGTTGTTGTCTGGCTATAAACCACAAATCCACTAAAGTATCAAGTCTCAGAGGGATGCACTGGCACCACATATCACAGTTTGTAGTCAGGTTGTATTGCCTGGTGTCAAACGAGTGTGTGGGCAGTAACAATCTCTGAGGAAAAAAAATGTTTTACAGTCATACAGTAATGTTTCAAACAGATGCAGTTCTTCTAGCATAAAGACACCCAAATAAGTATATAAGCAGAGAAAGGGCCATTAAAGATGAGGACGAAGAGAGGAGAAAATGAGTGAGGTATGAGAGTAAATGAAAGCCAGAGTAAACTGAGTGCATAGTAAACTTCAGAGTGTCTCCAGCAAAATCAGGGGCTTTTTCACATGGATTCATTTCATCAGGTGTGGCTGACTGACCTGACTGATTTGTGAGCTAAATGTAACATTGAATCACGGGTATCCAAAGCATGAATCAAGACATTACTACTGGGAAGAACACTGCACAACTATACTGTGGAGTCAATTAGGATGGAATGCTGTAATCACAGTTTCTGCTAGCAACACGCTGCAGCATGCTGCAGTGGTAATTACTGCTCTTTGTCATGCAGAAAAGTCTAACATGCTTATCACACAGCATTTCTTAATGGCTAACCCTTCTGTACATTAATATAAACTTTAAGGGAGGAAAGAAGAACATTGGTCTATCCAACTATTCAAGTTCACTCCCACCAGAACAATGGGAATACTCTATTATTGCCCCCTTTTCTTAAAAAACACATGGTCTATTTCCACTTCTATTTAAGTATTAAAAGCTTGGGAAACACTCCTCAAACTGCAATATAGCTTTCTAGTATGTTTAAGCAAACAGTTCAGTTTTTTACAGAGAAAGTACCTTAGAAAAGATGATTTACTCTATTAGACTGAATTTTATGACAAGAGAGCATTACCAACATTTCACAAAATCACAGAATTCATAACACAAGTTTGCCTGTTATGGAAAACAACGTATACAGTATGTTCAATTTATATTAGAGATGCAGCGAATTAAAATTTCGCCAGCAAAGTGCCTGTGAAGTGGGCACTTCTTGTTGTCACTCCACTATGCAGAGTGGCCAATATGAAAGGCTTAGTTTGCCTTGTAATTATTACTTTGCATTGTCATTCCACCTTATCATGAAGTAAGGTGAAGTGACAGCAATATTGGCATCCCTCCACATTCACAGTCACCAGAATTAATGTGCATCCTCAAAATACTACTGTCTTGTGTCCAGAAAACTCCCCAGTGCTGATGAAGTGAAATGAGGGCACAAGAAATGCAAAGTCTCCCAGTATTAATGGCACACTCAGTCATGTACACAGTGGTCACACACAGTCACCAGCATGCATCCCCAAAATTCTACTGTCTTGTGTCCAGAAAATTCCCCAGAGCTGACAAAGTGAAATGAGAGCATAACAAGAAATGCAAAGTCTCACAGAATTAATAGTGCACTGCAAATGCACCGACAGATTAAGATTGCACTGTGCACTCAAGAGATTCAGACGCAAAGGCACAACAACACCTAACCAGTGCTCACAAGTCACACATACTAATCTGGATAAGAATACCTTTTGCCATTGGGGGGGTAGTGCACAGCAGTAGTAGTCCACTACCAGTAAAGATACCACACAGCAGTACAAAAAATTCATGCAGGTGTGGTGGATAGCAGGATAACACTACTGCAATTACTCTGTGGCACAATAAAAGGTATCTGATTTGATGACATGCATTGTGTGCGCAACACACACACACACACACACACACACACACACACACTTCAAGTAATGCAAAGTGAATTGAACATCTTTAGTAATGTAACCAAATGTTTTAAACAAACTGAAATTATACAATGCTGTACCTCAACAATCAGCAAAAAAAGTCAAGAATTACTGAAAATAGTACTGTGTGTACATTAACATGGTTATACAAGAAAAATATAACCTAAACAGAAAGACTGCTTTTTTCTCCCAGTTAATCTACCTACACCACAGATACGCCCCTCCCCAAAGCACACTTCATGTGTCTGTCAGTACACAGACTGAATGTTCTAATTTAACATTCAAAATCCACACACAAACAATAAACACTCAATGATATGAGCACAGGAGGGTTTTCTACAATCAATGTACTAAATTTTGAGCAAATAAAATGAACCAAAAAGGCGTTTTTAACAGCTTTTAGAGGTTTTGAATCACAGAGCTCTCACAGCAAACTGTTTTCGGCTATCACTAAACACACACTACCCAGAACTGAGGCTGTGCAGGACAATCTAGAGCCCATGTGACCTGCAATCCCATGAAACACTGCAGAATTTGCCTTGGAGAACAACCACAAGGTGAAGTGATGTGAAGTGCATTGATTTCAATGTACTTCACCTTAAAATTGGTGGAGAAGTGGTTTGCGGAAGACGGAATAACGCAAAGTCATTGGTTTCAATAAACCTTGCATTCCTTATCATGATGTGAATTACTTCACTTCATGTTGCTGATTACTTCAGGGATTCTGCATTTCTCCTCTAATCACTTCGTGGAGTGATTTTTGCCACTTCGCCACCACTAGTTTATATGCATCTGATGATATGAAAATATGGTTTTACATATGTACACTGCAACATTTTGTAGAGCTAATTGGCAAAACTTATTTTCATGCTGCTTTCCTAGACCTGCACTACAAACCAGATTGTGATGATATCTGGAATGATGCAGTTTATAAAATGGGTATTGAAACTTCTGCACACTATTTGGTCCACAGCCATGCATGGCAAGAACAGTATGATAGCAAAAAACAAATGCGGCCCACCTGGGCACAGAAAGGTGAAATCAATGTGCTAGCAGCCCTTTAGGATGTTCTGGCTTTAAATTGCAATCATTTTGTTCAGCAAACAGCTAGCATTCTAAAAAGAAATCTGCCAGCTCCCCAAGTGACTACCAATGGAGAAACTATATTACATACTGTTTCTTTCTCTCGCTCTCTCGCTGTCTCTCTCTCTCTTTCTATATATATATATATAAATATATATATATATATATATATATATATATAACAAAAACTTCATTAATGCCCACCAACAGGTGTTAGGGGTGTGCCTTGGGGTCATCAGCCCTAATAACTCACCCCACTCTATAAGTAAACAAACTGAGATGAGTACAGTAAAGGAGAATGTGGTGAGCATTAGAACTGATGACCCCAAGGCACATGCTCGACAGCTGTTGGTGGATGCAAGGTGGGGATGGGGTGTTAGGGTTGGAAACCCAAACACCACATTTCCCTACTTTTGTGGCTTTAACCTTAAACAGAGCATTAATGAAGTATTTTGCAATTTATTTCCTTACTTTTTGAGATAGTATAATAGTGTCACCCCTCCATAGAAATGTATATGTATGTATGTAGCTGTGCAAGATCAGGATCCTCCAGATCTTGCACTTCTAGTTATAGGACAACAGTGACAAAATTGTGAGCATAACCATCTTATTACTCCATGTCATGTACCCGTTACAGAACATTTTCAAATCCCCACTGAAATGTAATTCTGCACAACTGCAATTGCATTCTGCACCACAGGTGCAAAAACACATTTTGGCCAGGATTTGAAAAATGACAGCTGTGACATATATGAGGTGGGGTAATAAGAAGGCTATGTGGAAAATCTGGGGTCAGAATATTTAGAATTTACAAAGTTACAAGTGTGCGTTGCGAAATTGCAATGAATGGCCATAACTTTGCCATTTTTTTATATTTTGACCCCAAATTTTCAACATAGCCTTCTTATGATCCCCACCTCATGAGCAAAGGCAGGATAGTTTTCAAAAACCACCCAAAAGGTGAAATCACCAAATCACTGTGAAATCACCTTACTGGCAGGAGATGCATAACAACAGTCATATTGTTCATAAGGTGGGGTCCCCAAAAGGCCATGTTGAAATTTGGGGTCAAAATGTCAAAAAATGGCTTAGTTATGCATAAAAGTCAAACCCCTCATTGAAATACATTGAATCAGATTTACCTTAGTTTCTCATATTGCAGTCACCAGTTACAGCAGCAAGACGTGTCTTTGATAGGAGAGTGGGTCTTGAACCTGGGACCAGTTCACTGAGACTGTGTGGGGGTGTACTCGGGGCTGGGTAGGTGGGTGCTGAGTGGGAGGTGGGGTGGGAAGGTGGGCTGATGGGTGAAATATATTTTTTTTACAGGTTTGATAAAACAACAAACTTTAAAGGACTGTTTTCTTCATTTCAGGTTGTGCCTGAAATGGGAGGCTGGGGGGTGCCACTAGACACCATGGAAACTGTGAACCGGGAATGACTGCTGGGGGGTGCCAGTAGACACCAGGGAAATTGGGAACAGTGATTGATGGATGTGGGGGTGCCAGTAGACACCAGGGAAGATTGTTATTTATTTATTGACCAGGTGATGATCAGCGGGTGGGGGTGCACTGCAATAATTCCAATTACAAATACAACAGTGATACATAGGCAGCTTATCTGCCACAGATGTGCTAAAACTTAAGAAACCAAAACACAAGTGGTTCAGTACCCTGGACATCTCCAATAGTTTCTGAGCACTCCCACTGGCACCTGAGAGCCAATACAAGCTTGTCTTTACCTTTGATGGATGTTAGTACATGTGGAACTGCCTCCCACAAGGATTCCACAACAGCCCTTCCCTTTTCCACAGCGACATGAGGGACGCTATATGAGGCTTCCCCACACTAGACTGCTTCCTGCAGTATGTGGATGACCTTATCTTGGCCACAACAGGCCTGGAAAGATACCTGGAGCTCCTAGATGAGCTACTGATACTTCTACATATGGCAAGAGCCCTGCCTTGGACAAGATCCAAGGCATTCAGGTATTGCCACTACCTACTAATGTGGCTACTTTGAGACACTTCCTGGGTATGGTAAACTATTCCAGAGACTTCATTTGTGATTTTGCACAAAAGGCCGCACCTCTGTATGATCTACTGAAGAATGATGTCCCCTGGCAATGGGGTCCAGAACATACAGCTGCTGTCACCTCTTTGAAATGAGCCTTAGCCTCTATTCCAGCTTTGGTCAATCCTATCCCAGCACTGCCATTCCATCTGGAAACCTCCTCTTCTGATGTGGGCATGTCAGCAATCCTTGCTCAAAAGGCAAATGTCACCTTGAGGCCTATTGCCTATGCCTCACAGGTGCTCTCCCTTGTGGAACAGAAGTACTCTCTGTGTAAGAGGAATCTCCTAGCTACCTTCTGGGACATCAATCACTTCACCTACATCACAGGGTTTTCCTGAATTGTGCTGCATACCTACCACACCCCCACCAATTTTTTACTGTCAGACAGACTCAAAGATGGTAATGTATCTAACACCAGACTTGCTCACTGGTCTCTTCTCCTACAATACTGAGACATCGCTGTGCTTCCCACAAAATTGCCCTCAATCTTAGCACATGTACTCCTATAACAAGTAGATCCCCCATGAGTGTGGCCTAGAGCTACCCATGCTGCCATAACCAGGCCCCTTCCTTGACACTACCGAGTGCATCCTAAAATATCCTGCACTTCACCACATCTTTACAGATGGATCTTCCTCCTTTCAGGGAGAACTAATTGCAGGCTTTGGGGTTGTGGTCCTCTACCCAGCAGGTGAAACCTCTGAGGTGTCCAAGAAGTGCACCATTAAATCTTCCCAGTATGCAGAACTTGTTGTATTTGCCTGTGCCTTGGAGATCATTCACAGCAAAGGAGAAGAGGACACCATTATCTTCTCTGATTCTTCCTGTGTGTGTAATTTGTTGATGGAATTTCTTCCCTTCTGGAAGACCTATGATTTGCCTCCTCTGAGGGCACACCTATGAAATACAGGGAGCTAATCATGCATATTGTTAGCCTAGCTGAGAAATTGTTTTTCAGGCTGTGTATACACAAGATTAAGCCTTACCATGAATACAACAATTGAGCAGATTGGCTAAGGATGGTGCTCAAAGGGGAGGTATAGAACATGCAGCACCCCACTGAAGCCCATACAGTGGTAGCACACAAAAGGGCCAAAGGTGCTCCTCTGTATCTTACTGCAGTGCAAATGGCAGATCCAGAAATAAAATAAGTATATGAATACCTCTCAAAGGGAACAGAAAAAGAAATGTACTTGTATAACCCATTCCAAAGACATTCTGAAAACCTCCACCTCTCTACAGACCAGAAGCTTGTCCTGTACCACTCTGGTGATCAAAAACTGTGGGTGGTTCCCAAATAAGTCCGATCAGAATTCATCCACCATGTCCATAACACCCCTTCAAGTGGACACCAAGGAGCAGACAAGACCTTGCAGAGACTGACAACCATGGGCTGGTGGCCAGGTATAACAAATGATGTCCAACATTATGTGGACAGTTGCATTACCTGTGCTCAAAACAACCGTATTCCTGGAAAGAAAAATGCCAGATTAACTCGACAAAGGCAATCAGGCCCCTGGAATGCAATCCAAATTTATTTCATCAGGGCACTGCCTAATACTGGGAGAAACAACAAGTATGCACTTGTAATCATGGACCTCTTCTCAAAATGGGTAGCAGCCTTCCCATGTAGAGTGAACATGGCAAAAGGCACTGACAAAATTCTGGTAGAACAAGTATTTACCAGGTGGGGCCTAACCATCAAGGCAGACTCTGACAAAGGGACTAGCTTCACATGAGAAGTAATGCAAGAATATTTGGAGTTATTGGGAGTTTGCCAGAAGTTCCATATCACTTACAACCCTCAGTCCTCTGGACAGATAGCGAGAACTAACAGACAGATCAAACTTATGTTGTATAAATTTGCAAATGAGAATGCTAGAAGTCGGTATACTCTGTTGCACTTAATCCTAATGGCAATCAGGGTTACCCTGGCTGCAGCAACCCAGTGTACACCCTTTGAGGGGATGACCAGCTGATAAATGAGACTACCAGAACATCTGTGGATTGCTCTGAATACCCCAATACAGAGTGTTGGCGGACACTTATGTCACACAACTGAAGGACAACCTTGTCCAGACCCAAATTTTTGCTGCAAGAAATTTGGGCCAGGCCTAACAGCAATCCAAAATGTACTTTGACAAAAATGTCAAGGAAGTCGATTGGCAGGTGGGAGACCAAGTCATGGTACTAACATTTTCCACACCAGTCCACCCATTTGTCAACAGATGGGCTGGTCTCTAAGACATCAACAACAAATTGAACCCTGCTGTCTACCAAGTTCAGATAACAGACTGCAAGAAACCCATAGGCAAATGGTATCATGCCAATCAACTGAAACTGTACAAAGGTGATTATTGCTCCATCCCCCGTGGGGGGGGGGGACCTGTCCTTTAACCTGATATTTCTTTGTTTTTTTCAGAAGTGAAACTAACCTCAATATTCCCTTTCCTTATCCTGGGCATCTAGAAGGCACTATCACAACCAGATCCAGAGGAAATCTTGAGGAATCTCCGGATAGCTCTTGGATCTCTAGACTACATGTAAGGGGGTCCACGCCTATTTCCATCACCACCTCAAAACCAAAGGTGGCTATTCAACTCCCATCTACCCATGTGACTGTTCAAGAGGGAAGAGATGCATACCTCAACACCATTGTGGTTTCTTCAGACAGTTCAACTCTGCAAATTGAATGGACGACTGGTAATCCTACTGGACAAGAAATTCCAGTAACCAGTCTTGCCAAAGGAACTTTTCTAGGTTGGCCCAACACCCATATTTGCCCTAATTGAACTTTGTATATATGCAAAGTTAAACAATGCCATACAGGCTTATACAACCTCACAGCAATAATGAGTCCAGACATTTGTTACCAGTTTCCCAATACCACCATGTACAAAAACTGTTTCAACTGATCCATTGCAAAAGCTGCTCTTTTCCTTACAGTCATCACAGCATCCAAAGATGAACCTCTATAATGACCAATTATAGAGCCAGGTTCACCCAGTGGCCCTGCCGCAATCTCTGTCTATGGGACACTTATTAACAATGTTCAATTTATGCATGTTCCTGTTATTTTGAACCTTACGCATTAGAACATGACTGAGTTTGGCCATTGTTCCACCACTAATGTCTCTACGTTTCACACTGTGATGCTATTAGATTTAATTGCAGTCTATACGGCACATGCACAAGACCCTGTAGCTGTGCACCATACTATGGAATGCAGAAAAGTGTTCCCACCCCAAACACCCTAAGAGGAGTTTGGATTTTTCAAATGTTACAGGCATAACCGTTACTGTTACAGGTATGTTTGGATCTGATATGTCTATCTGGAATATAGCCAATTTGGCTAAAATTCATAAACATGCTAAATTATTTAACAGTAAGTTAGCACAAAATGTCATATAGTCCATGTTACACGGTATAGATGGTGTATCTCAGGAGGAAAGGTTCCTGGTGTATAACATGCATGATATATCAGGGAGAGGCATCACCAGTAGAAAACAGGAAGTTGTTGGCCCTCTGTGCAGACAGTTGGTAAGACCACATCTGAAGTACTGT
Source organism: Neoceratodus forsteri (assembly GCA_016271365.2). Classification (NCBI taxonomy): domain Eukaryota; kingdom Metazoa; phylum Chordata; order Ceratodontiformes; family Ceratodontidae; genus Neoceratodus; species Neoceratodus forsteri. The sequence goes on along the minus strand of JADMNL010000022.1, from coordinate 680,672,646 downwards.
GTACAGTTCTGGAGACCCCATCTCTGCAAAGACATAGACTGGGTGGAGGCTGTCCAGAGGAGGGCAACCAAAATGGTGCAGGGTCTGCACCAGAAGACCTATGAAGAAAGACTAAAAGAGCTTAAGATGTATAGCCTTGAGGAAAGGAGGAGAGGGGAGACATGATAGAAACTTTCAAATATCTCAAGGGAATCAACAAAGTTAAAGAGGGTAGCATCTTTCAGAAAAAGAGATGTAGAAGAACAAGGGGGTACAATTTGAAGATGGGGGAAGGTTCAGAGGTAATGTGAGGAAGTATTTTTTCACAGAGAGGGTTGTAGATGCATGGAACAGCCTTCCTGAGGAGGTCGTAGAGTCAAAAACAGTGGGGGAATTCAAGAATGCATGGGACAGACATAAGACAATTCTAGTGGGGGTAGGAGGAAATAGGCTGTTGGTTAACTAGGATCTGCAGCTTATCTGTTAGGTAGGGAAATGGGCAGACTAGGTGGGCTAAGTGTTCCTTATCTGCCATCAAATTCTATGTTTCTATGAATTGATCTTTTACAAAAAAAAGCTAAAGAGCGACACATAGGCAGGGAAATCCTTTGTTCATCTTATGGGACATATGCCATAAACACCGTCACAAATCTCTTCTTGGATCTGGACTCAGGAAGGAGTCTAGATTTAATCCATGATAGAAGTATGGCTAAATGATATTGCCCTTATTGTAAAACCTTGTCATGCACTACCAAGTGCATGGCCAGAACTGTGTCCTTTTTCTTTTTGGCCACTGCTCGGAACTTGGGCTATGTCACACCATAGCCAAATCAAGGACCCTGCTACACATCAGGTGAATGCACCATGAGGGACACACTGTACGTTACATTCACTGTGTCCCTCCTAATCTTTGACACGAGTTCTTCAGTGTTTGACAAGCTGGAGAAAGTCGACTCCATGGGTCATCTAGAGGTCAGCATATTTTATTTTTATTTATTTATTTATTGAACAGTTTCACCAGGAAGGCACACTGAACAACAAGTTGTTTGTCTTGTGGTGCAACCTGGGGAGTGGGGGAATAGGGAGAAGTACATGTGGCAAATATACATTACAGTCAATACATTGGGAGAAATAGGATACAAAAACACAGTAAATGGTGCCAGGTACAAAACACTGGATAAATATAATACAAAACACAGTAATGGCAGGAGAGCTGAATACAATATGCAGGTTTTCACAGTAGAATTAACATTTAAAGTACAAGTACAAAGTACGTAAGTGCAAAAAGGTACTATATATATTACGGAGAAAAGCTAGGGGTGAAAGTGCTGGAGAGAAGATAAGATACCTTAAAGGGACAGTAGACATTGCAGGGGTCACTCAAACTGTGAATGCCCATAAAAAGATCTTTCAAATGAGGTTTTGGGCTTACCTATAGGCATACACAAATCATCTGAAAATCAAAACAAGGCAGCAGCCATTTCAATGAATCATGAAACCCACAGTGATGTCACTGAGGGGCAAACTGTAATTAACAACATACAGCTTGCCCCTCAGTGACATCACTTCCTGTTTTAAAATGGCTTCTGCCTCGTTTTGATTTACAGATTAATTAGATAGTCACATCTCAGGACTCCTGACACCTACTAGGAAGTCCAGTGTCTCTTATGACATATCTTTTTATGGGCTTTCACAATTTGAGTGACCCTTGCAATGTTTACTGCCCCTTTAAGACTGAGGAAAGCAGGTGCAGTTGGAGAAAAGGAAGTTTTGGAGGGCAGAAGTGAGGGAGTAGGAGGATGAGGAATGACAGATTTGCTGGGAAGGGTGTTCCAGATTTTAGGGGCTTGATGGCTAAAAGCAGATTGGCCTGCCAGGGTAGAACATTGGGGGATGGCAAAGGTGTGAGCATCAGTAGATCTTAAGGAGTGAGTGGGTAGGGGCAGGGTGGAGAGGGAGGAAGACAAATACAGGGGAATAGAGCCTAATCAGTAATTTGAGATGAGTTTGGTGCAGTGAAAGAGGCATTTGTTAGTAACTGAAGGGAATGACAGAGTGATAGAGATAACAGTGATGAGTACGAACAGGAGCATCAATGGCAAAGTGACAGAAGGAATTAAAAAGAGGGTGCAATCTGGATAGGTGGATTAGGGAGCATCACTGTAAACTACATCACAGTAGTCAAAAATTGGTGAGAATCATCTTTTGGACAATCTTGCCCCTAGCCATAAGATGAATGCTATTTCACTTCCTGTATAAGGCATCAAGCTTGGGACACAGTTTTTTCAGGATGGCATCGATGTGACCAGAGAAGCTGAGGTGTTGATCCATCCAAACCACAATGTATCTAAAAGAGGAGGTGTCTTCAAGCATAATCCCATTCAGGGTATGGAATGTGGGTAGTACAGAGAGCCTAGCAAGTCTCTGCCTTGTGCCAAATGTCATGGAGACTGTTTTCTTGGCATTTACAAAGAGCTGATAGGAGGCAAGCTAGTGCTGGAGCTTGTTGAAGTCGAGCTGAAGTATGGCTTCCACATCAGAGGGAGAGTGGCTAGAGGTGAACAGGATGGTATCATCAGCATACATATGTATAGACGAGGAGGTGCAGACTGATGGTAAATCATTCAGAAAAATGGAGAAAAGAAGAGGTCCCAGCACTGATCCTTGAGGCTCTCCAGTATGTATTTGGTGAGGAGGGGAGAAGGATCCTTATGTATATTACCTGTAAATGTGCATTTTTACTATAATAGCAGCTATTTTTTACTGTTTGTATTATTGTAACTTGTTTTTCTGTATTATTACTGTAGGACCACAGGTCCACCTTGTAAAGGAGCTTGCTCAATGGTGCCCACCTGGGTAAAGAAATACATTGATTGATTGATCCTGCTATTCTAACTGATTGTGTCTGCCTTGTGAGGTAAGCCTTAAGCAAGTTTGTTGCTGCTGGTGAGAGTCCAGCAGATGACAGAGATTGGAGAAATAGGGAATGGGAAACTGTGTTGAATGCTTTGGCAAGGTTGACAAAAATGGCAGAGGTGATCAAGCCACTGTCCATTCCAGTGAGGACTAAATCAATCAGCCTGAGTAGGGAGGTAGTGGTAGAATTGTTTTTCCTAAATCCAGATTGGAACAGGGTGAAGAAGTTAAAGTCAGAGAGAAAGGTGGAGATTTGGGAGAGAACTTGGTGCTGCTGGAGTTTAGCCAGGGTTGGGAGCAAGAAAATAGGGTGATAATTTCCAGGGGAAGTGGAGTCGCCACCCTAAGGAAGTGGAGGACAACAGCATGCTTCCAGGGCATGGGTGCAACTGCTGTCATGAAAGATAGGTTTAGAATTTCTGATAGAGAGTGGGCGATAGCTGTGGCTGAGTGGTAGAGTAGCTTGGGGTCAAGATCATCAGGGGAACTGCCTTTAGATAGGTTAATGGTCAGCAGGGCAATAAGTGTGTCAGCAGGTGAGGCCAAGGAGAATGAGAAAGAATTGTTATTTTGAGTTTGGGAGGGGGGCACAATTATTGCTTCTAGATGGGGATGCTGTAGAGGGACAGATGGAGAGAGAGGCTAGCAGGGTCGAAGCATATTATATGAAGCAGGAATTAAATTCCTCTACCACTGAGGCATACTCAGTAATGAGGGAGTTGTTTATATTAAGGACGGAGGGGAGGGAAGGAGGTGAGAAGAGGACATGTACAACTTTCCAAAATTTGGATGGGGAGTTAACATTTGTAGGGAAGGTGGAGTTGAAATACTTGGCCTTGGCTAACCTTGTGGCTTTGGTGCATGCGTTCTGGAGTTGATAGTACTTGATAAAATCACTAGTCAAGTTCGTAGCTTTGTGTCTCCTCCATGCCTGGTCGCATGCTCTGAGACAGGCCAGTAGTTCTGGATTGACCCAAGGGACATGATTTTCACAGACTCTGGTGTGCTTGAAAGGGGCATAATGGTTCCAGAAGGTAAGGGATTTTTCTTTGAAATAGGTTAGAGCATCATCCACGTGAGGAGAGGAGGATGTCAGGGACCAATCAGTGATAGCAAGTTCATGGAGGAGAGGGGCTAGATCTAGGGATTTATAGGAGTGTGTGAGAAGTATTTTATGATGTGGTTTGGGCCTGTGGACATTCCTGACCAGATAAATCAAGCGGTGGTCACTTATGGCACTGGGTAGGATGCCAGAACTGATGACACAATATGGGTGGGAAGTGAGGGCCCAGTCGAGCAGGGTGTGATTATGAGTTTTCATGTTCATGTGGACAGATTCTTTGATAAGCTGTGATAAGATCTGGGCTGCTACTATGTTGCATGTATTATTTTGAGAGGGTGAGAGCCAGTTTATGTTGAAATCACCCATGATGAAAATTTCACCTGATTGCGAGTGGGAGACAATGGTTGTAGTGAGGTCAGTGGCAATGGAGGATGGGAGATTTGGGCAACACTAGAGACCTGGGACAAAAATTGGAATGGAGAGGGACAAGGATACATGAATGATAAGGGTCTTATAATTGGCTGATAGAGAGGTGAAAAGGGTCATAATGTACTATAGGGAGGAGAAGACATACATTGCTACACCTCCACCTCTGCTGGTGCATTCTTGTCTGGCTATGGAGTAGCCAGGGATAGAGATGGTATGATCAGATATCTTTGGGCTTAGCAAGGTTTCCAACAGGATTAAGATGTCTAGATTCAGTGAGGCTGTGATGGCTTAGAGTTGTTCTAGCTTGGGCAGTAGACTACATACATCTTGATGAAGGAGTTTAAGGCCATGAGGAAGGGTTAATGGGATTTTGGGGTTGGAAACAAGGTCAGGACTTTTAAGGGAATACCCAGGAACAGAGTCAGCAGATGGTTCTGGATTAGGGTGAATATTTCCTGAAGAGAGGAGCAGAAGAGCGAGAATTAGAAAGTGTAGCTTAGGTTTTTTATAGATTTGCTGCAGCTTATAGGATTTTTGGGTAGAGAGTGCACAGTTTGGGGGTGTTGTGAGGTTTATCCAGAGTTTTATAAATGAGATTGAAGTGGGCACACGTGATAGCAAAGCTGCAGGGGGTGGCAGAAATGATTCCTATGTAGGTGGAAAGGAACAGAGGTGATAGTGAGATAACTGGTGAAGATATTGAATGCAGGTAGTAAGAGCTGAGTAGAGACATTTGGAGTAGTGTAAGGAAGTGTGGGGAAGGAGAGGGTAAGGAGGAAGAGTAGAATAAAGTGAGGCAGACAAATAGGTAGTAAAAATATCATCATAATTCAGGGAGATGGTTTTACTGCAAGAGGCCACTTGCTGTAATTCAGATTCAGTGAGAGGCGTTCAGTTTCTGTGTGTATCTGCATTGAGCAGGAGTGCAGAGCTTTAATGGGGCAGGAGCATTTAAAGAGCACTGGGGGTGGCGGTGGGTGCGCGGGAGAAAATTCAAAACTGTAAACTGGACCAGAGGTGGTCAGGAGAGCAGCAGGAGTAAGAAAAAGGCAGCAGAGTTCAATTTGAATGGGTCTGCCGATAGTGCAGTTTAGGGAAGCTCTCCAGCCAATAGAAGCCTTCCAGTCACTGTAGAGTGGCCAGTAGGAAGCACAGCTTTGAAGCTGAAGTAGCGCAAAGCGTAAACAACACTGGGCATACCTTGAGCTGGAATGCGGTCTGTGGGCATGATGCAGCCAGCAGCTCCAGAGGGGCAAGCAGCTGCTGCAGCAGGCAGGAGTGCAGTGCCTGATCAAAGGCGAATAAATCTTGAGCTGGAATGTGGTCTGTGGGAAGGATGCAGCTGGCGGCTCCAGAATGGTGAGCCACTGCTGCAGCAGGCAGGACTGCAGTGCCCGATCAAGGGTGGATAAGTCCTGATCTAGAAAGTGGTCAATGGTCAGGATGCAACCGACTGTTACAGAGGGATGAGCTGCTGCTGCAACAGGCAGGAGCACAATGCCTGATCAAGGGCATCTGCCAAGAATGGACCAACTTGCCTCCTCTGCTGATATTTCATCCTCACCTGAATGCCTGGGTATCCCACATACTGACTGTTGTACCACAAAGGGTTACCACTATTTAAGCAGATGTGACATTTTTTATATAACCACGCCTGTGTGTGGGTATTCTGCGAACTCTATGGACTGATCATATATGTTTAATAATGAGCTATTTGACAATGTTTCTGCTTCTGTTAAAGTCACATCACCTCCTTTCATGCTGAATGCAACTAAAATTTGGCTGCAGACTGTACCACATCTTACCAGCCAGATGACAAACACTTCCATTACCCTCCCAGTACAACTCTTGAAGTGGTGCCTTCCTCAAGTTCGTGTGACCTGCAACAGTAATGGACAATACTGCATCATAACCAACTACGCAACATTCTCCTGTGGATCTCTTACCTGTTGTGTAACTATGCCCAGCTTCTGTTTTGTACCTCATGAGTGCACTGTCATTGGCCATACAGTTATGACACCTGTTACCACCCCAGAGCTTAATTACATCGATAGTGACCCTGAGTATTTGAATGCTACAGAACAGTATTTACCAGCGTTTAATGTGCATATCAACCCTCACACTCTGAATCTTCAATCTCTGTTAGACAGAAAGGATACACACCTTATTCATATTAGTAACAACGTTATTAAAGCAGGCAATTCTCTGAATGACCTACAGTATTTCATGACAGTGATTTATGTACTGCATTGTCCAACACTTGGTTGGAACTTACCTTTAAAGGTTTTGTTATTATTCAGGTTTTCCTGATTGTTTTTCTCATCATTACCTTATGCTGTCTACATCGCACACTCAAACGTCATGCACAGTTAAACTTTTTCTATTCTACTCACTCAGCCAGACTATAACCAGCCACACTTTCCCTAGTGGTGGTGCCTTTTCATCAAGCAAAAAGGGGGAGGGGATATGTAGACCTGCATGACCTACATTTCCTAATGTGGGCTATCATGTTCAATTATACAGTATAAGGCATAATGGTATTTACTCATACTTGCTACAATGTGCTTACACACTACTATCCAGTATAGTTATTTCTGTGGTGTTAGTGCACCATCTAAAGCCATTAGCCATAATGCTATGATCAGCATATTTTATGAATTATTGCGTTGTAACCCAAATGCAGCCTTAGTCAGCATAACAATTATTATTGTATATGTGCAAAACCTAACAGCCTTGCGTGTGAGCTGCCCAACAGTATCTACTAACAGAATTGCTTTGCTTAGTTCTTCTGCTATGCAGATGAGCTTGTTACCTGGTTACAAACTTTCTTATCTCTAAGTATATGAGTTTGTGTAAGACTGTTTTTCACTGAATTTCTCAATGACATTGTGGTGTTTGGAGGTTCCAAACTCTCAGCAAGTACACTGCTCTTTTTACATGTATTTGGAGAATAAATCTTTATTCTGTGACACCTGTCTTCTGTGTCATGTTTTGCCATCTGGTTTATAATCCTGCCAAAAGCCAAACAAGAACTAAGTTTATGGTAGAATACAGTACATCTAGCATGGCATACTTTGACCTTCCACTGGAATATTATGGGCAATTGGTGTTCTTGGATTGTCGTCTTTCCAGATAGAATGCAGTCTGTTGTTCTCTATCATGAAAAAAACTGTAATATGTATTTTTTTTCTTATTGAAGGACTGGAAAATTTTCCAAATTCCCTGAGTCAATTTGCTCTTGAAATATGATCTTTCCTGTTGTTCGATAGTCAGAGACCTTTTCCACTGAGACAGCTGAGTCATGCAGGTGTATTCATGGAGGTACATGTTCTATCTTCATCTCTACTAAGCATTCTGATGTTTTATTCATATCAGAGGTGGTGGGAAAATGAAAAATCTTCTAAATAATTCTAATGTGTTAGTGCAGTTGTGTAGATGATGTTAATGCAGTATGTAAATGGGCTATACTATTGTACTTAGCTAAACATCCATAAAGCAGGATAATGGGGCTATATTAGATTTGCTGTACAGCATCTGTTGTGTAAGAGCACTCATTGGATCAGGGGAGATAATTTACATCTGTGTTGGCTCCTGCTGTTACTGCCTGTGCCACTTGGCTCAACTCGATCATTCTTCTACTTTCTTGTTCCTAGTGTATGCTCTCGACCATGGAACCTCGCATGTTCTCAGTCAGCTACTTCTTGATGCCTACTGCCACTGCTCTTTGATCTTCTGGACTGATCTGATCCTCTTCCCCCTGATGATCGGAGCTAGTCTGCATCTGCTACAGCTGCCTGTCCTCCTCAGTGCTCCCTGGTCCTGTATGGCAAGTTTAAGGCAGACATAATGCTTCACAGCACTGTAGGAGACCACAAAGATGGCCAGTACTGCAATGACTGCATTTTCAGTTCGGCTGACTGGTTCTGCAAGCAAATTTCATCTCAATGATGAAGTAAGGCAGGCCACAGATGGCCAGCAATCAGTGGGTGGGGGGGGTTCCACTAGACAACAGGAAAATGTTATATTATTAATGGGGACAGTGATTGGAAGGGTGGGGGTGCTGCTAGACACCAGGTCAGCATCACACATTGCCAAGGATGGCAATAGAGTGTGAGGAGAGGTACCATCAAACACCAGAGAAATGGTGGCTCACACCTCACACTGCAGCCAGCAATATGAGTTCAGCTGTGGCTGCAGAAGTCAAGAAATTCCCATAGGGATCACAGATCTCCAGGTAGAAGGTCACCTGGGGGCCAGAGACCATCACATGGTATGGTTCAATTTGGCCACTACAACTAAATCGTCCCATTCCAAGGCAAAACTATGGGACTTCAGAGGAGCTGACTTTGATAAGATGGCCAACAGAGTTAAGCTAGCCCTGGTAAAAAGAAACACAGGTGAGGGGGTACAGACAAAGTGGGCAAGCATTAAGGATGCAATACTTGAAGCAACATCCCATTGTGCTAGACAGAAAAGGAAGTGCAAAAGAGAAGGAAACCACTTTGGTTCTCAAATACAATAGCAGAAAAGGTCAAAGCCAAATGGCTGGCCTTCAGGAAATTTAAGGGACCACAGTGGGATGAAGATAGGGAGGCATACCAAACTGCCCTAAGGGAAACAGGGAAGGCAGTAAGGCAGGCAAAGTCCCAAACTGAGGAAACACTAGCACAAACAATAAAAGAAGGTGACAAGACTTTTTATAGATACATTAGTGAAAGGAGAAAGTCCAGAGGTTGTATTACTAAGCTCAAAGGAGAAAAGGGGGCATGTGAGGAGGAGGACCCTGTAAAAGCATCTATCCTAAATAGATATTTATGCTTAGTATTTACTGAAGAGAAGGTAGGGCAAGCCCACAGCTCAGCACCATGGACACAGGGGAAGGGGAGGGAGGTGAGCACTACTCCCTTCACAAAATAAAGGGTCCTACAAGAGCTTAATAAGCTCAGGGTGGACAAAGCATTGGGACCTGATGGTATACATCCCAGGGTACTAGAGAAGCTAAGGGTGGAACTAGCAGAGCCATTAGCAGAGCTGTTTAGTGAGTTTCTGAGCACAGGAGAGGTCCCAGAAGACTGAAGAAGGGCTCATGTGATCCTGCTCCACAAGAGTGGTAGCAGGGAGGAGGCAGGGAGCTACAGACCAGTCAGCCTTATCTCAGTAGTGGGCAAGATTATGGAGGCACTCATTAAGGAAAGGATAGTGCAACACCTGTAATCCATAGTGGCACAAGATCCAAGACAGTATGGGTTTACAAAAGGAAGGTCCTGTCAAACTAATCTCCTATATTTCTTTGAGTGGGTAACCAGAGTAGTGGACCAAGGGGGAGCAGTTGATGTCATCTACCTTGACTTCAGCAAAACTTTCAACACTGTTCCACATAGAAGATTGATAAACAAGCTGGGTAGGCTCAGGGTGAGTCAGAAGTTGGTCAACATGGTGGCAAACTGGTTGTCGGGCAGAAAACAGAGAGTGGTGGTAAATGGTATGCAGTCAGAAGAGATGCAAGTTACAAGCAGGGTACCTCAGGGATCAGTCCTGGGGCCAGTCCTCTTCAATATCTTCATCAGTGACATTGCAGATGGACTAGAGGTAAGGCTCGTCTGTTTGCAGATGACACCAAGATCTACAACAGAGTAGATGATCCAGATGGGGCGGGCAGAATGAGAAGAGATCTAGATAAACTAGCAAAATGGTCAGAAAAGTGGCAACTGGGATTTAATGCAAAGAAGTGCAAGATCATGCACATAAGGAAGAGAAACACTGAAGCCACCTATAGGCTGGGAGGGGAGTTGCTGGCAGTCACAAAGGAAGAAAAAGACTTGGGCATCATCATCACTGATGACCTGAAATTATCCAAGCAGACCTCTAAAGCAGTTGATAAGGCTAGGGGTATGTTTGGGTGTATTAGTAGGGGTATCGCAAGTCATAAGAGGGAGGTAATAAACCCTATTTACAAGACACTGGTTAGGCCCCATCTGGAGTACTGCATGCAGTACTGGAGGCCACACCTTCACAAGGACATTAACCAAATCGAGGCAGTCCAGAGAAGGGCAACCAAAATGGTTCAAGGACTACATCAGAAGACATATGAGAACAGATTAACAGAGCTCAATATGTATACCCTAGAGCAAAGGAGGGAGAGAGATGATATGATCGAAACATTCAAACACCTTAAGGGTATTAACAAGGTGAAAGAGTCTAACATGTTTCAATATAAGAAAAATAGCAGGACAAGAGGACACAGCATGAGATTAGAGGGAGGCCAATTAAGGGGTAATGTGACGAAGTACATTTTCACAGAAAGGGTGGTGGATGCATGGAATGGCCTACCTCAGGAAGTGGTGACTATGAATACAGTGCAGGGCTTCAAACAGGCATGGGATAGGCATAAGGGAGCAATACAGATGAGTATGAATAGATAGACCACTGACAGCAAAGGACAGTGGCACATTTATAAGGTAGAAAAAGAAATGGGCAGACTGGATGGGACTTGCGTCCTTATCTGCCATCAACTTCTATGTTTCTATGTTTCTGTTCTCATACAGAGAATGCAGGGGAAATGATCCTCACACTAAGTTGAGCACCTGGGATTTTGGGTGCCGAGAAACAGTATTTGTGGCCTTGATGTTAAGAAACAAAAACCAGGATCTTGCTAAACCGGTCCTGTTTAGCTCAGTTCTGTTGTTTATTTTTTTAAATCCCAGCATTTTTATGCATTTTCCATCTTTGTTAGTTCATGGAAAAAATCAACAAGATGACAGTTGGTACTTCACAAAAAAAGGGTGCCCTACCAAACAAGTGGTGCAAAATCAAAAAAGGTCATTTGTGGAATCAAATTTTTACTTTTACCTCAGAACATTATCTCAAAAACCCTACTGACATGTGCAGGTCAGAAATTACTAAATTTTAAAGCATTATAACCCTGGTCCCTTTAATATTTTTTCACCAGACCAGTCAAAGACACTACCTTAGGATATGACACATGTCCCCTGCAAGTTGGGAGCTGAGTGGGAGTTATACCATAAACTGTGAAGTCAATTCTAGCCCATTCACAAGGGGAAGAGTCCTTGAAGAACTTGAGAAATTCAAGATGGACAAGGCCATGGACCCAGATGAAATTCACACTAGGATTCTTAGGGAGCTGCAGTAAGAGAGGAGCTTGCAGCACCTCTGGCTAAACTATTCAACCTGTCACTTGAACTAATGGAGGTCCTGAGGGATTGAAGAAGACCAAATGTTGTTCTGCTCCACAAGAATTGGAGTAGGAAAATAGCAGGTAACTATCAACCACTCAGCCTCATCTCAATTGTGGGAAAAATAATGGAAGCCCTACTCAAGGAAAAAACCATAACCTACCTAGAGCAGAGTGGTAACTTGGACCCAAAACAGCATGTTTTTACCACAGGAAGATCATTTTGTTTTCAATGAGTAATTTTAATTTTTCCAAAAAAAAAATACATATAAATTACATAAGGAAAATAGAGACTTACATCATTATAATTATGAAACCAGCATAGGTACAAGAATCAATGACACTACTACTTTTAATGAGAATACTATCTGGCAATTAGAAACATTTATAAAGAAATCATATTATTATACCAGCATTAATGCTAAAACCCACTAGAACACTGTCATTATATATAACTTATGCTAAGGTAGACACTGTACAAACTGTCACATATAAGCTCCATTAATGACCATAAATTGTTATAAACAGTAAGATAAGTAGGGCCCACACACAGTATTCAATAACTTGCTTTTGTCAAGAAGGGTGTAACTAATTCATTCATTATTTGCTATCCCACCTAGGGAGTCTATCCATTGTTTAATCGATGGTACTTTTTCCTCCATCCAATTTTTCAGAAGAAGACTTTTAAATGCCAGAGCCACAGGCAAAATCCAGAATTTCTTCTGTCTTTGTACCACTTGGATGTTTGAAGTGTCTCCCATAATAAATAGTAGAGGAGAAAAAGGTATAGATGCCCCCCAAATTGTCTGGCGTATAGAATGTATTTGCCTCCAAACATTAAGGGCATCACTACAATGCCATAATAGGTGACCCAGTCTTTATTTTGCTTCCCACATCTCCAGCAATGGTCATGTGGAGCCAGGTCCAACCTAAACAGTTAACAAGGAGAATAATACAAATGGTGCAGGATTTTATATTGGGTCAACCTCCCTTGATTTTCCCTGCAACATTTTTCTGCATTAACCCAAGTCTTTTCCCAGATCTCTATAGAAATGATTACCCCCAAATCAGTTTGCCACTTGGTTCTGGCAGAGACTGTTAAGGGAAGTTCAACCTCATTTAAAACTTTTTATAAAAGGCCAAAGCCTTTAGGTTAGTGGGCAACCTTAAACATTATGTCCCATGCTTTGGAAGACTGAAATATAAAGTTTGAATACAAAAACATTTTTAACCAGAAAGTTTCTTAGCTGCAGATAGTAACAAAATTCAAATTTGCTTAGACCAAATTTATTTTTAAGTTCTTCAAAGGAAAGCAGCGCATTATGAGTGTCAACTAGATCACCAGTTGTTTTAATACACTTAGATGCCCATGCAATATTTTTAAGATTTTTACCATCCAGAGCTATCCCCTCATTATTCCAAAGGGGCATAAACTGCAAAGAAACATATTTAGCTTTTTTGAGTTGATAGAATTTCTTACAGACTGCCACAGAGATCTGAAGGGTTGGATGGTTTTTCAACCAAATGGGGTTTTGTACATACAATAGGTCAGTTAGGTTAAATGAGGTAGACAGTTCCTTCTCTATTTTTATCCACAATGAGGTACTGCCCATTTGTCGAAATAAGTCTTCATATCACTGATGATCTTTGACAGGTTATGATGGACTATCTTCACTACAGAATCAAATAAACTAAAGCCCAGGTATGTTAACCCATCAGCTGTACAAGAGATACCAAAATTCTCTTTCAGTTTGTCCAATTTTGCTTTGTGTGAGGACTCAACAACAAGCATTCAAATTTGGTCCAGTTCACAAAAAGACCTGAAATTGTACCACATTTATATAATGATAGTTTAACATTTTGTAGAGAGAATGAGGGTTGGGTTAGTGTCAATAAAATATCATCAGTAAAAGCAAGGACTTTGTTGGAATATTTCCCCATTTGGACACCATGTATTCTGTTAAAATTCATAATTCTCCTAATTAAGGGCTCAATGGCAAGTATAAATAATAATGGGGAAACTGGGCATCCTTGTCTAGAGCCTCTGTGTAGAGGGAAGGGTGAGGACTGAAGACCATTAATGATTACACAGGCTCTAGGACTGGCATATAAAGTTTGAACCCACCTTACAATACCAGGTCCAAAATTATTTTGCTTCCAATTCGTTATACATATGCTCCCACTCTAAGGAGTCAAAGGCTTTGCCAATATCTAGGGAAACAGCTAAGGTTGGAGTGTTTCTCCCTTCTGAGGATTGTGCAGCCCAGATAATTGAAAATAGCCTGTGAAAATTGTCTGCAACCTGCCTTCCCTTCATAAATACCATCTGTTCTTTCCCCAATAGGATATTCAGTAGTTTAGAAATTCTGGTGGCTAAAACTTTTGCCAAAACTTTGTAATCAAAATTTAAAAGAGAAATTGGCCTTTAATTTCCAAATTCAAGTTCATCTTTGCCTTTTTGGGTAATAGACAGATGTAGGCCTTATTCATGGAGTCTGGCAGAATACCCTCAGATAAGGAATTCTGAAATGCTTTCAGTAAATGTGGGGAAATAGATGAATTCAGATGTTTATAAAATTCAACAGGGAGCCCATCAGGACCCAGGATTTTGCCTTTAGGTGTCTTTGAAATTACCTCTGTGACCTCTTGCAATGGAACAGGAAGATCATGCCAGATAAATCTAATAGATTTCTTCAATTAGGTAACAAAAACTGTGGATCAAGGAGGTGCCGTGCACATAATATACTTGGACTTCAGCAAAGCCTTTGACTCTCTTCCACACAGAAGGCTGCTAAACAAGCTCACTAAAATGGGAGTGAGCCAGAAAGTAGTGGGCTGGGTAGGGATATGGCTGAGTAGAAGGACCCAGAGGGTACTAGTAAATGGCACTTTCTCAGAAGAGAGAGATAGGTGACTAGTGGCATGCCACAGGGGTCGGTATTGGGACTATCCTCTTTAATATCTTCATTAGTGACGTATCTAAAGGCTTGGAGGGCAGGATGAGCTTTTTGCAGATGACACAAAGACATACAAAAGGGTCAACATCCCAGGTGGGGCAGCAGATAGGATAAGAGCAGATCTCAGGCAATTGGAATTATGGTCTAAAACATGGCAACTACAGTTCAATGCAAAGAAGTGTAAGGTCATGCACATAGGGATGGGCAACCCCTCAGAGAAGAATACCACATGGTGAGGCATGAAACTAGAAACCACAAAGCAAGAAAGGGATATGGGGGTGATTATAATTGATAACCTCAAAAAGACTAAGCAGTGTGAGAAGGCGGCATTAAAGGCAAATGGTATGCTGGAATGCATAGGAAGGGGAATCAGCAGTAGAAGAAGGGAAGTTGTGGTGCCACTCTATAAATCACTGGTAAGACCGCACCTCAAATACTACATACAGTTCTGGTGCCCACATCTCACAAGGGATGTGAATAGATTGGAGGCAGTGCAAAGGAGAGCTACAAAGATGGAACAGGGACTGCATCTGAAACCATATGAGGCATGGTTGAGGGATCGCAGCATGTACGGGAGATATGATTGAAACCTTCAAGTACATAAAGAGAATAAATAGGGTACATGTTCAAGACCTGTTACAGGTCAAGAGTTATACAAGAAAAAGGGGTTATGATATAAAACTAGAAGGGGGCAAGTTCAGGAGCAACACACATAAATTATTTTTCACAAAGAGGGTGATCAATTCATAGCACAGCCTTACACAGGGAGTGGTGGAGGTGAAAACAGTTGGGGCTTTTAAGAATGCTTGGGATAATTACAAAAGCATTGCTGTATAACCAGAAGTAGCAGTTAAGGAAGGGGTAGGGACATTGGCAGACTAGATGGAACTTATGGTCCCCTTCTGCCATCACTTTCTATGAATCTATGTATCTATAAGTATTTCATTCCATGTAGGCTGTAGGGAAGATCAAAAAAATCATGTTAAGTATAGGAAAAAAGTGATACATTTACATAAAATGACACATGTGGATCTCAGAAACCCCACAAATTGCCTTCAGAAAATTTTTCACAGATCAAGACTTTCTAGACAACACATGCAAAATTTCAGCTCATTTCATCAAACGGTCCAAAGATATTAATGTGCAAAGTTATTGTTCTCAACCCTAACTGTAGTGGAGCTAAAATATATTGTTTTCGAAAAACTGTGTTAATGCAACATTTAGGGTTAGGTCTAAAGCGACAAAGGTAGGGAAATGTAGTTTCAGGGTTTCCAACCCTAAACCCCCACCCCCACCCTGAAGCAAATCAGGGGTCAAGTAACATACACACCAGGGTCCATCATATCTGAGATTTCTTTTTACCACAATGGGGTGGGCTTTAGGGTTGACAACTCCAAGGAAGACTGTAGCTCAGATTTGCTTTAAGGTTGGGGATGGAGTTTTAGGGATGGAAACCCTAAAACCACATTTCCCTACTTTTGTTGTTTTAGGCTGAACCCTACATGTTGCATTAATGCAGTTTTTGCAGAGAATTTCATTACTTTTTGATATACTGTAGTATAATAGTATACTCGTTTGCCTGTGGGAGTGCAGGGCCACATCCCTCCATAGACGCATACATGTAGGTTACTGTGGAAGCACAGAGCCCTGCTTGAATTTGTAGTAAAATAACCAAATTGTCAGCATAGCTTTTTTATTACCCCACCTCATGAACCTAGTACTGAAAATTTGCAAATTCCTGCTGAAACATTTTTCCATGCCACCGCAATATCTTTCTGTGCCGCAGGAGTGAATAATCAGTTTGGCCAGGATCTGAAAAAAATACAGTTGTCATGTTCATGAGGTGGTGTAAATAAATGTCTATGTTGACAATTTGAGGTCAAAACATTTAAAATTACCAACGTTATGAGTGAGCATAGAAAAATTTCAATGGCTACATTTAAAGTTCCCATTTTTACATATTCTGACCCCAGATTTTCAACACAGCCTTCTTATGACCCCACATCATGAACAAGGGTGGTGAAAATGTTCAAATTCCTCCCAAAAGGTGATTTCCCAAGCTACCACAAAATCATCATTTGGGCTTGATTTGCAAAATTCCACCACCATTGGTTATGCTGGTCCCAAAAAGGCATTGGTGAATATTTGGGGTCAAAATAAGCAAAAATGGCAAAGTTATGTATCAAAGTTCAAAATCCCTTTGAATTACATTGAACCACACTTCCTTAGTTTCTCATATTGCAGTCAGCGGTTCCTGCAGAAAAATGTGTCTTTGATCGAAGAGTGGATCTTCACCCTTTGACCTGTTCAGGTGAGTCAGAGTGAGTGAGAGGTGTGGGGGTGCCAAGTGGTGGGTGCTTTTTGGGAGGTCAGGTTGGGGGGGTCCAATAAACAAGGGACCATTTTCTTTTTTTACAGGGGAAAATTAAAAAAAAAGACACTGAGGGATTGTTTTCTTCATTACAGGCTACTCAAATATGGTAACAGTGATCAGAGGGTGGGGGGGTGCCACAAGACACCAGGGAAACATGAAAAAGTACAGGAACAGTGATCAGAAGGGTGAGGGTGCCACTAGGCACCAGGTAACATTGAAACAATATGGGGATGGCAATCAGAGGATGGGGGTGCCACTAGACACCAGGGAAACATTAAAAATTACTGGGATGGCAACTGGAGGGTTGAAGGGTGCCACTAGAAACCAGGGAAACATTGAAACAATACAGGGAAAACAACTAGAGGGAGGGAGGGAGGTGCCACTAGACACCAGGGAAATATCAAAGAATATGGGGACAGCAATCAGAGGGTGGATGGTGCCACTAGACACCAGGAAAAGATCAATTAATTATTGAGATGGCCACCTGAGGGTGGGTGGGCTATTAGACAAGAGAGAAATGCAAACGTATTAGGGGGATCTCAACTGGAGGGTGGGAGGTGCCACTAGACACCAGGACAACATTACATATAGAAAGGGATGGGAAAGGGGTGCCAATAGACACCAGGGAAATGGTGGCTCACTGTCCTCACTGCAGCCTGCAGCACTAGTTTCAGCTGCAGCTGATGAAGTCATGAAAGTCCCACTGTTCTCGTACAGACAATGTGGGTGAATGCCTCCTCTTGCTAAGCTAGGCACCCTGGATTTTGGGTGTACAGAAAAATGTATTTCTAGCAAGTTTTAAAAAAAAAAAAAAACTTCAGAATCTAGCAAAATAGGTCCCGGGTAACTAGGTTCAACTGTTTTTAATTTTTTTTAAAGTGACTTTATTTTTTATGTACAGTACTTTAAATGTTTGTAAGTTTAAACAGTAGAAAGAAAATGGTGGCCATACATAAATAATTTTTTCCTCCTGAAAAAGGACTGGTCTCATGCAAAAAAAGTATCCTTTTTCATGTGGACCAAATTCTTTTTTCGTTCCAAGCAGCTATCCAAAAGACTGTACTGAGCATGCTCAGACCATACATTTTAAAAATTAATCACTTTGGAATGGATTAATATTTTTTCACAAAGCCAGTGAAAGACATTACTGTGGGCTAGGCCCTTTCTACTCTGAAATTTTAAGACCAAAATTCCAAACCATCTGGGCACATAGGGATGACAAAGAAACAAAACAAAAAAAACCAGCAATTTTTATTTTTTTTTTTTTGCTATCCACATCTCGGAATCCACACATCTCTCTAGAACAAAACTTGGCACATCAAGAGGCCTACTCCTATGAGACCACACATGCAAAATGTTGTGCAAATCCATTAAACAGTTGTGAAGTTATTAAAATACAAAAATTTGAGGTTTAATATAAAAACTTCTGCTCAACTCTAAATTTAGTGGCGCAACCACACAACTATAATATGAACGCCAAGCTGTCCATAGCATCACATCTCCAGGGGAAGGAACCTCCACAGGGCTGCAAGAGGCCTCTGGAATCCCCCACTCCCCCAGTAGAATGCCAAACCATCCACAGCATCACATCTCCAGAGGAAGGAACCTCCATGGGCTGCAAAAGGCCTCTGGAATCCTCCCATCCCATTAGAACACCAAGCCATCCACAGCAGCACATCTCCAAGGGAAGGAACCTTCACAGGGCTGCAAGAGGCCTCTGAAATCTCCCTTCCCCACTAGAATGCCAAGCAGTCCACAGCATTACATATCCAGGGGAAGGAACCTCCATGGGGCTGCAAGAGGTAATTCTGCCTCCATTCTCCCAGCTTGTTTGCTGGGGGTGTTGGACTATGAGCGCTACTTTTCTTGTCCCCGTACAACTACTGATTGATTTTGGAACCTGTGTATTTGGGACTCCGTCTTCAGGGTTGTAGGGGTTCTCAGAGGTACTTTAAGAGCTGAATTCACCTGTCTACATTAGCAACAACCCTGCTTAGTCTGTTTGTACCTTGCTAGCCTTTAGCACTGTGTGTTTAGCCTGTTTAGAGCTATCATTCAATCGACTGTCGAATCTCTGCTAGGGAGAGTCTCTTACCTGTTGTTATTGCACTGTACTCCTGGCGTCTCACTGCCATCATGCTGGAATTCCTGCACATGCACACTAGGGTCCATGTCCCGAATCTGAGCCCAAAAGTTTGCGCATGTGCAGTAAGGAGCTGTAGTCCCAAATACCCACCCACTGCATACTACTGAGGCCTTTGTTCCTTCTGCCCATATAGGCATCTGGAATCCCCCCCCCTCACTAGAATGCCAAGTGGTCCACAGCATCACATCTCCAGGGGAAGAAACCTCCAGGGGGCTGCAAGAGGTAATTCTGCCTCCCTTCTCCTAGCTTGTTTGCTGGGGTGTTAGCCCATCCCACCAACCCACCCAAGCCCGACCCTTAATTTATAGCCCCTGCCAGTCATGTGACTTCCTGCCACTGAATTTACTAAGTCCCCATTTCTCCATTTGTAGCTTATATTACCTGTCCACCAGAGGAAACTTGCCAATATAGATGCTCTGCCTGGCTTGAAACATAGAAACATAGAATTTGATGGCAGATGAGGACCACTTGGCAGACCTAGCCTGCCCATTTTCCTACCTAACAGATAAGCTGCAGATCCTAGTTAACCAATAGCTTACTTCCTCCTACCACCCACTAGGACTGCCTTATGTCTGTACCATGCATTCTTGAATTCCCCCACTGTTCTTGACTCCACAACCTCCTCAGGGAGGTTGTTCCATGCTACCTGTTTACTCTTTAGTTCTGTGGCTTTGATCCCTTCCTTTACATAGAGAGCTACTCCTCCTCCTCTTTTACCCTCCCTGTCCCTCCTGCAGATTGTGTATCCTGGTATGTTGACATCCCAGTCATGGTTCTCTGTGTACCATGTTTCTGTGACTGCCACAATATCCAGGCAACCCTCTTCCATCAAGGCCACTAGTTCAGGGAGCTTGTTACACAGACTACTGGCATTGGTACTCATCACCATCCACTTTTTGATGGCCTTATTCCTTTTAGCCCCATTCCTGTCCTTACTGCCTTTGCCTTTTTTTACATTTACCTCTGTCCTTCTCCCTAATGATGTCTCTACCTTGGTGTTTACCTCACTAGTTACCGTGTTTTAAGGGGGAGGCTGGGATTTCCCTGCTCTTTTTCAGTGCCTTCCCTCTTGGCTAGTTTAAATGCTTGCCAATGAAGCATTTAAACCTCTCACCTAGGATCCTGGTCCCCCCCCCCGGGACAGATGCAGACCATTGCACCAGTATAGGTCTGCATCCCTCTAGGTGGCTCCCCAGTCCCAATGAAGCGAAAACCCTGAGCTCCACACCAGTTTTTCAACCATTTATTGAATTCCCTGGTGAGGAGTACCCTAGCATCACCCTTGCCATAGACAGGCAACACCTCCGAGAAGGTTACTATATGCACTACTTGTCCTCCCCAACTCTACAAATTCCTCTTGCACTGCTCTGATCCCATTCCTAGCCAGGTCATTTGTCCCTAGGTGGACAATGACATCCAGCTCCCTCCCTCCCTCGTGCAGCTGAGAATTCACTTCCTGTCCCTCCAAGCCGTGGCACCAGGCAGGCATCTTACCTCCCTCTCCCCTTCCTCCCCCCCATTTCTACCCCCTAATGATTAAGTCCCCCCACCAGGAGTTGTTTCCTTCCCCTGTGGGGTCCCATGCCACCCTCCTGTGGGTCTCCTTTGTGAAGGTTCCCAGCATCCTCCTTGGTCTCCACTGCAGGTGCCTCCATAGAGGAACCACTATCCACCAGAAGAGTGAATGAATTGTGGAGAGGTACAGCTGGAGGGATGCAACTCTGTTCCACCACCCTCTCCCTCCCTGAGCCCACCCTGGTCCAGCCTCTCCTCTTTCTTGGCAACCTCTGAGGTAGTGGCATTGGCACTGGTGGTCCCTGGGTGGGGGAGGAGGTTTCACAAATCCTAGCCAGGTCAGCCTGGAGACGGGCAACTTCCTCACTCAGACCAGAGAGGTGCCTGCAAAATGCAAAATCAGTACAGCTAGGGTTAGTAAGCAAGTGTGAGCAGCCATTGCACCTGCTATTGTGAAGTATGATATGGGTAAGAACTATATCTAACCTTTCTTAAGTGAGACTGCCGCAGTGGCTTAGTGGTAGAGATGTGGATTTAGGAACCAAAGGTACAGGTTCAAACCCCGGGGGGGGGTCCAAATAGTCTGATGAGAAGTAGTCCCAGTGGCAGCTGGAGGTCTGCAAGGTGTAGGTCCAGAGGAAAAAGGAGTGGTACAGTAGCGACTCCTAGTGGCCACACAGGGAGTATGTGGTAACCAGAGGAGAGATGGACAGGGAAGAGGCTGTCAGACAAGAGATGGGAAATCTAGGCAACTGAGAGGAGGATTAGGAGCTAGTGTCTACAGGGTGCAGAGTGCAGTGAGGAGATTAAACAGGCAAGAATTGTTGAGTACCTAGAGGCCAGTGGGGCACAGGACCCAAGACAGCATGGATTCACGATGGGAAGGTTGTGTCAGATGAATCTAATAGATTTCTTTGACTGGGTGACCAAAGTAGTAGACCAGGGAGTGGCTGTGGACATGGCCTACCTAGATTTTAGCAAGGCATTTGATACAGTCCCACACAAAAGATTAATACACAAGTTAGCCAGCCTTGGAGTGGGTCCCAAGGTGGTAGCCTGGGATCAGTCCTTTTTAATGTCTTTATAAGTGACATTGCAGAGGAACTGGAAGGAAGAGTATATCTCTTTGCAGACAACACAAAGATCTGCAACAGGGTTGATACACAAGAAGGAGCAGAAAGGATGAGAAGGGACTTGGCAAGGTTGGAGGGATGGTCAGATGTATGGCAGCTCAGATTTAATGCAAAGAAGTGCAAGGTAATGCACCTGGGAAACAAAAACCCAGGTGAAGAGTACACAATGGGGGTGAGATACTGACAACAGTAAAAATGGAAAGAGACCTGGGGGTAATTATATCAGATGACCTAAAGGTGGGCAAGCAATGTGAGAAGGCAGTAAGGAAGGCTGGGGGAATACTGGGATGCATAGGGAGAGGCAACAATAGTAAAAAACAGGAAGTTGTTATCCCTCTGCACAGACAGTTGGTGAGACCCCATCTGGAGTACTGTGTGCAGTTCTGGAGACCCCATCTCCGCAAAGACATAGACAGAGTGGAGGCTGTCCAGAGGAGGGCAACCAAAATGGTGCAGGATCTGCACCAGAAGACATATGAAGAAAGACTAAAGGAGCTTAATATGTATATCCTTGAGGAAAGAAGGGAGAGAGGGGACATGATAGAAACTTTCAAGTACCTCGAGGGAATCAACAAAGTCCAAGAGGGTAGCATCTTTCAGAAAAAGAGATGTGCAAGAACAAGGGGCACAATTTGAAGATAGAGAGGGGATGGCTCAGAGGTAATGTGAGGAAGTATTTTTTCACAGAGAGGGTTGTGGATGCATGGAACAGCCTCCCTGAGGAGGTCGTGGAGTCAAGAACAGTGGGGGAATTCAAGAATGCATGGGACAGACATAAGGCAGTCCTAGTGGGGGGTAGGAGGAACTAAGCTGTTGGTTAACTAGGATCTTCAGCTTATCTGTTAGGTAGAAAAATGGGCAGTCTAGGTGGGCCAAGCGGTCCTTATCTGCTGTCACATTCTATGTTTCTATGTTTCTATCCTCCCGATACCAGCCATGCCACACCCAGGTCCTATACCCCTCACGTCCGGTGTTACACCACCTATCTTCACCATGGTACCCAGACCTCCCCACCCTAGACACACCCTCAGCCCTGCCTCACACCTCTCCTGCCCTCACTCCCATTACCTCTCCTGTCCCACCCCCCTGGGACCCTTGTCTTCCTTGCCTTTTCCACCATCCATGCCTTACCCACCCCTTGCAGACCAGCGACCAGATCTTAGTCCAGGCGCACTATGCATTGCACCAAATATTACCGCACACTGGTCAGAATAATCACACTGCTACTGTTACTTTCTGGGAATATTCACCCAAACCCAGGCCCAATGTCCACCAACCAAAACAAGCCTCCTACAATACCAGGACTCCGCATTTCCTCCCTGAACATTTGCAACCTCCTGAAAAAGTCTGCTGCACTCCAGTGCTGGGTCCTACTACACCAACTGGATTTTATTGCCCTAGTAGAGACCTGGCTTTTCAAAGCATCCCCTGACTCCTTCATTTCCCTCCCTGTTTACCCCCTCTTTAGGGAAGACCAGGTGGGCAAGCGTGGGGATGGTTGTGCTGCCTACATGCGCAACACCCTACTTGGCCATGAGCTGCCAGCACCCAAGCTTGACAATGTAGCACAAGCTCTCACTCTAAAAATCACACTAGACCCTGCTAGAGGCCCGCTCTTCCTCACAGGTGCCTACATTCCCCCAAGGGACCAGAACCCCGCTATGCTATCCCTCTCTGACAACCTTGCTAACCTTCTTCACAAAGCTGAGCAAGTAGTTACTGGGGACCTCAACATCAATTGGCTAGCCAGCACTCCATCCCAAACTAGAGACACCTTTGCTGCCTTTGACATGACCCAGTTAGTCTCCCAGCCCACCAGATATAACCCCTCTACTGGAACCAGCATCCTCCTGGATGTTATTATAACCGACCACCCCCACAAAATCCAGGATATCAATATACTCTCCAATTCGCTAAGTGACCACTCTCCGGCCTTATTCTCATGGTCCTCTACTACCAATAAGCCAGAACCTAGAACAATTCTATGCCAGCATCTCTGCCCTGGCAGCCTTGTAAGACTCAAATGATATCTCACCCAGATAGACTCATCACCCATCAGCCATGCTCCAACCACCAACCTAGCCCTCAGCCTCTTCATGTACTCCTTTAATAAGGCCTGCAACCTCTTTGCTCCATTCACCAGGACCCGCACCAAAACAAAATGCACCATGGGTCACCACATCCCACATCCAGAAACTTAAAACAAGGGATAACCTCTGGCACATTGCTATGGAATCTAGCAAGCCGTGGACAGGCATGCTTACAGTTCTGAGTGCAATAAGTGTACTTGGGCCATCTGACAGGCTAAGGCTGAGCACTACCACACCACCCTTGCCTCCTCTTGGGGGTTATCCAGGAACTTCTGGAATAATATGAAAGAACTGAACAGGAAGACTCACTCCCCCCCTTCCCAACTCTTCATTAATGGCACTGGCTGCACAGATCCCCTTGGCATTGCAGACTGCCTTAATACTGCATTCTCTGACCTTAGCTCTGTCCTCCCAATCAACATCTTTGACACTGTCCTGGCCTCTCTGACCCCCACCCTCCCTTGCCCACTATTCTACCATCACACAATATCCTCTCTTGAAGCCAGTCCTTATCTACAAAAAGCTGTCAATAGCACTAGCCCCAGTAATGACCCCCTGGACACTAGGATCCTACATCAGGTCTTGGACATTATTCTGGCCCCCCTTTCAGACCTACTAAACTGCTTACTGTGTCTGGGACAGTTCCCCAGTGCCTGGAAAACAGCTGTCATCATGCCCATACACAAGAGTGGGGATCGGTCCTCCCCTAGTAACTATGGGCCGATCTCTATCCTCCTCCCACTCTCTAAAGCTCTTGAAAAGGTGGTAGCAGACCAACTCATGGAGTACTTGACCAAGTATGGTATTATGTGCCCTGAGCAGCATGGCCTCCGCTCAGGTTATAGCACCATTACTGTTCTCCTGGAGTTCTCCAGCTACCTGCATTCTGCTCTAGACTCTGGCAACCTCACTGGAGTAGTGTTCATTGACCTCTCCAAGATCTTTGACATGGTCTACCACCCCTCTTGCTTGACTCCCTCCTTCGTATCGGTTTCTCCTCTGGTTCTCTTTCATGGTTCACCAGCTATCTCTCATCTAGAGCCCAGTATATAAAAATCAATAGCGCCTTGTCCGACACTTGGCCAGTCCACTCTGGAGTACCACAGGGCTCCATCCTGGGACTCCTTATCTTCAGCCTATATTTTAATACACTTCCCACAGCCTGTGCTAGTAAAATTCTTCTCTATGCGGATGACGTGGTGCTATTCTCCTCCCACCCCTATCCTGCCTCACTTCAGGCCTCCCTCCAGCTTGCCTTTCATCAAGCAGAAGAGTGGTTCACTGGTCATAGGTTGGTCATGAACCTAAAAAAGACTATGGCAATGCTCTTCTTGCACCACCAAAGCAAGACCAGAAATTCCTCCCCCTTTCTGATACTACCCAGCACTCTGAACCCCCTCAAACAAGTGTTCACCTATAAATACCTGGGTATCACCTTCAACTCTGCCCTCACCTTCCACTCCCACATCAGCACCCTCTCTGCTTCTACCAACTCAAGGATCAGGCTTCTATACCACCACAGGGACTTCCTTCCCCCAGATGTGCTACGGATGGCCATCACCTCATCTGTCCTGTCCCTAGTGGACTATGGCCTGTCTATCTATGGAGCTGCTGACAACACCACTCTCACCAAAATCCAGCTCTCCATTAACAAGTCCTGCAGGCTCCTAACTGGAGCCCACAGGTGCACTCACACCTGTCTGCTGTACTCCACTGCCAACCTGCTAGACCTTGAGGAGAGGCCCTGCTACCAGACCTTCCTGCTAACAAAAAAACACTCTCCTCAGGCTCTGTCCCCCCCGGGGTAACTGTGTCCATCCACCAGACCACCCCCACAGTCACCACCTGTAGTACCTGTAAGACCACCCTACTAATATCCAGAACCAGGATGTCCCTAGCCCTGAGATCCTTTTGCTACAGAGCACCCTCCTGGTTCAATTCCCTCCCAGCTGATGTCACCAACACCACTAAAATTGGTCCCTTTAAGGCGGCCCTCAGGAACCACCTGTTTGCCACCCACTGCTGTAAGTGTACCTAGCTTCTCGGGCTCCGCTCCACTCTCGACCCTCCCTGTGGGGTCTAATCTGCCATGCCTAATGGCCATACCACCTTGGATCCTGACAACGTCCCTTGGACTGCTTTTACCTTCACCAAAGCCACACCACAGGCCTCTCCTCAAGTCCGTCCCCCCCATACTGTCACAGGTACTACTGTCCCCCCACTGGGCTCTTTAGTTTGCATCCCATATCTTCTGTTGACTCCTGGCACCTCAGTGTGCTTGCTCAGTATTTCACTCTGTCAACTGTTATAACTATTGTATTACCAAGGCATTGTCTGCTGTAACATCTGTTAAACCTTGTAGCTATTCTCTGAAACCCGTAACTATTGATGTATATTAATCAATGTAATATTGTCTGTAACTATGGCTGTGTATTTGATCCATGTAAAAATGTCTGTCTTTGTTCATTATGATGAGGTGCCTTTGTAAATGAGTCTTTGACTCAAAGGTCTGTAAATCCAATATTTCAAATAAATAAATAAAATAAGAGCCCCTTCCTTCAAGAAAACAGTGCTTTGAACCATATTGGGTTTCCTCCTGCAACAGTGGGTCAATCCAATGAGCCAGAGGAAACTGGTCAAGCCATTTATGAAAGTAATTAATAATTTCAGTGGTAATTTCTATAGTATGTAACACAGAATGTTACCATTATTTAGTTTAAAGGTTACAGGAATGAGTTTTAAGCGTCAGTAGTGTCTTTCAGTGTTTGTGTTTTGTCAATAAATATGTCTAAGACTCAAATATGTCTTCCCTTCATGTTATTGAAAAGTTTAAAAAGATCAAAGGCAAAAATACATTTTTTTAAACAAATGTAAGTCTTTTTGTGTGTATATATAATAAAAATGTAATCCTTATAGAGAATCTGTATGTGTTGTGTAATTATTTTCAACACTTAGACTGATGTAAGTAGCTATTCTCATTGTTTGAGCTGATTCCATGCTTCGTCCTTTCAGACGATCTGCCTCTGTCCAACTGAAATTCTGACATCAAGCATGGAGTGAAGACATCAGCAAAGAGGCTCAAGCTCATTTTGGTTAGCAGATCTTCAGACTTCACCCATAATCTGGCAGAATTTCCCAGCAAACAAGAAAAGAGAAAAATAACTTGCAGTTCATAACATGCATTTCTTGTGCACACCAAAATGACTGTTATGGAAACTAAAAAAAATATTGTAATAATAAATAAACAATAATAATGGTACACATCTGAGTGTGTCCATTTTTTTGGTTAAAGTGTCAGTACTCACGAACTGTTCTTTTAGGTATAATGCGCTGTTTACATTATAAATTAGAAATCCACAGTTTGAGGTAAAGCAAATCACATAACTAACTGAAAGAAGGAAAGCTGTCCAGTTTGCTACAGTAGTTACCAGCTTTAACCAGACAAGTGCATGGTGGGGGATTGGTAACACCTGTCTGCAGCACAAACAGTATTTTTATTGATAAAATCAAACTTTTTAAAATAACATCATGCAATTTTACAAAGGGCTAATCACCCTGCTTTGCCACAGGTCCAGGTTCCAGTTGGCATTAGTGACAGCTGCTGCTAGAGACTGTCATCGGATGCTATGGTCTGTAATATGTTTTTCTCACTGGCATTGACAGTCATTTTTTTTCTTTAGGATTGTGGAAATGGGGAGATAATCAAGATGCCAGAAATAGTACAATGTTACAATGTGTGTAGATCCACATAATTCTTAGTCAGCGCTGAACTCCACACACTTGACCATGTAGCAGTTTGTGCGATTCCATAGTCACTGGTGTGAAACTAGAACCCAAGCCCTTCAGACTCAGAGGTGGAGTGCTTGATAATTTTAGGCAAGTCTTGCTGGTGTGCTGCACTGAGTAGGTTGCATATCTGTGAGCAATAAGTCAAAAGCCAGGCTGGATAGTGGCTGTATTTAAAAAATAAATTTGGTGATAATATCCTCATTTCAGCTTTTACTCCTACCTCAGCATGACACAGATTATTTGCTCTACTGCACCTGCTGCTGACGTTGTCCCAGCTCTCTTACTGATGTTCAGTAGCATACAACACTGCTCATTTTTGCTGGCACATAAAGGAGTAATAACTTAACGTGCCAGTTTAAACCAATTTAGGTAATAGAATACATCTATTGACTGCCATTCTGTAACTGCTGCAAATGTCTAGTTTTGTGCCCTGTGACTTTCTGCTATGCCCTTTGGATATTCTAATGCTAGTTCTTTCTCATTTTAGTTACAGAAATTGCAAGGGTATTGGCAAAAGTACTGTTGTTTTATTGTTGTCTTTGTTTTTGGAGTCATGCTTCCAGAGATACAACATTTTGTGATGTTGCACAGCAAGACAATCTCTTTCCCATAAATCTCATGTTTTAATGAGGTTTGCCTGCTAAAAGGCAGACTGAATTGTCCTAGTACCTCCACCCAGGAGTGAAATAAACATAAAGGAAGAGAGATCAGTGGGGGGGGGGAAGAAATAGAGAGGAAGGGTTGGAGGGGACGGGAAAGAGGAGGGGTTTACTTTTTAGGGGAAGTCTTGGACAGATGACTAATTTGATGGGCAGTGGGTGGAGCTCAGCAGAGCTATGAGTCATCTATGACATCATAATGAGGGAGCGGTCACAGAGGCAAAAGTAAGGAAATGATAGGTGAAAGGACAAAAGAGGAAGTCCCAAAATAGGGGATATTTGAGTGGCTGCAAAGAGGGGATCTGCCTCATTTTTTGCTACTTTCAGAAAATCTTACTTTCTTAGAGCAGTACATCAGATTGGCAAAGAAGTAATCCTTAACTAGATAGAACTGTAGGCTTAGGAGTTAAATAAAAAAAAAAAGATAGATCCTGTAGCTATATTTATTATTTTGTGGTATAGCACTAAGTACCCAGTTTGTTTAGTATAAAGTTCTTAAATTCATCCGAGAGCATGGTAAATCCAGTAGGGAGACCTGCAAGCATGTGGCGACAGGTAAGCAACAGAAGAGTCACTGGAAAGGTAGGTGCCGGCGATGGCTGTCGGCAGCAGCAGCTCTGCGCAATCCTACATGTGTTACCGGGATGCGTTTTTACCAAAATGTGTAGTCTGTAAGAGGGTTTTGTTGATGGGCAGTTTGTTTGTGCTGGTGTCCATGCTGAGGTGGGCTGCGCAGAGGATAAGAGCCTGAGCGGGCCTGCTCAAGTGTGACACTGTTTGCTGGTTTATTCGAAGGAGAGATTTATCTCCATTGCCAAAATACAGGTGGATGGGCTGGGATTTAGTGCTGTGCAGCCTGTTGTTGGCCTAGGGGGTCAGAGCAATGGGAGTTTTGTAGCAGGTGTTTTGGGGGATTGCTGTGGGCCAGTTGGTGAGGGCTGGGTGTAGTGAGCAGATGCTGCATGTTTTAGTGGAGGCAGAGATTTTGACTTTTGGCATGGCTGTGGGTCAGAAGTTCTTCCCATCAGGGGGTGAACTGAGGCAGGGCAGCACTCAGAGAACCAGTTGCTTGTAGGGTCTTCACAATGAGGGGCCGCAGTGGGGAGATGTTTTATGGAGACAGATGGCGGAATGCCAGGCATGTGTTTGGGCTGTTTGTTTTTTTAAAATGGTGCCCAATCATGGCAGTGATTTTCTGGTGGTTTCTGGCTGGGGATAGTGGGCAGAGGGCCCCCCAGTGTTGTTGAAAACCATCTGGGAGAGGAGCATGGGGACACGTGGGGAGTTGCTGGTGATGCAGGGATGGTGTCAGGCTCCAATAGGAGAATATAGTTTGTAGGTCTGGGGAGAGCATGGGGATGCAAGTACCGGTGGCAGTGTGAACTTGGCCATGGGTTTTTGGATAGGGCCCTGACAGGAAAATGCTTTGTGGATTGGATTGTGTTTTGAGGCTAGAGAAGAATACCAGCGGTGGTGTGGAAATAGTCTGCAAGTACTTGAACGGTTTTGCCACATGGCGTGGCCTGCTAGAGGGGTTGGAGCACAGGTTTGGATGGCTGGCCTCTGCCCAGTGGGGTTATAGCTGCCATTTTAAATTAGATGAAGGGAACAAAAATAATTTTTCATTTACAGGCTAAGAACAGTGGTATGTAATCACAATCGGTCAGAACAGGGAAAGTGCAGCCTATTATGTCAAGGCACCAGCATGGGGAACCCATATGGCAGATCGCTAAGCAGTGATGATAGTATCCAGACATAGCAGTGGGTCTGACTGAGGAAAAGGGGGGGGGCAAGGGTTTTTGCATCCTGGGAAGTAGCAATGCTGGGACAAAAGTGCAACTGCAGTTGGAGGGGGGCAGACAGAAAGGCCAGTTGCCAGGTGAACCAACTTTGCTCAGATGTCATTTTAGGAATGAGGTCTAGTGGGGAGGAGGGGAAGGAGAAAGCTGAGCAGAAAGGCTCAACCAAGGATCAGCCAGCAGGGAGAGGCCACCATTTCAGCCAGTGGGGAGTTTCTTTAATTAATTGATGGTGGTAATTACTAAAAAAAAGGAACACAAAACAAACAGCAACAGCAATGGCTCAGCAAGTATACCACATTGATTTCAGTGGCAGGCAATTGACAAATTATGTTTCACCAGATCAAATGAAATAGTATGGTCGGACAAGAGAATGCATAACATTCCCTCAAAAAAAATAAGGAAAAGGGGGGTTCTCGGTTACACTTGGGGGGAATACATCTCTCCTTTGGCCTTTCTCTCTCTCTGTCTCTCTGTGTCTCTTTCTCTCTCTCTCTCTTATGGATGACCTCAGCTTAATTACTCCACCCAAGGGTTCATAGATAGGACTCAATTAAATGCAAGAGGTGGCTGAGCACCTCTGAGAGGGGAGTTTCACCAAACAAGAAGATACATGGGGAAGAGAAGGAATAGAGTCAATTTGAATAATTGTTAACAGTCAAATTGTGTTTTACTGCATATCTTTATTCATGGCACAATTAATAGCCATGGCACCAAAGAAGAGCAGACCATCCAAGGAGGATTCATATAATGCCATATTGGACTTAGCAGAAAAAGCCAACAAGATTTGGGAACTGGTCAAAAGGATGAAACCAGATAGACAGGGGAAGAAGTGGAAGGCAGATGGTTAGAGGAGAGGGAAGGGTAGAAAGTGGCTGCCTAAACAGCCTAGGAGCACCAGTCAGACCCCCAGCAGGCCAGCCCTGATAGGGAGGACCCTGAGCTGACACCCACCCATCCACCCCTCAGCCTGAGCCTCTTCCGACCCCGATTCCAGTGCCAGTCCCAGCACCAAACCCACAATCAGTGCCTCTGCTGATTCTGGCTCCTCCATCTTACCGCTGCCTGGAGCACCCAAGGGCCCCACACCAGGACCAGCACTTAGCCATGAGCCACAAGAACAAACAGGTAAAGAAGGAGTTAACCTAGGCAGCTGCATAAAAGACTACATTAAACAGATGATTATTTCTTTAGGGGACAATGGCTGAGGGCAATTTGAGAAAGCATTGTTGGAAATTAGGATGGAGAAGGGGTTACAGGTGGGGAAAGAGAATCCCAGCACAAGCACAGCAGGGGAGCAGGAACTAGAGAAATAGGCTTCCCTGGGATGAATATAGGAAAGCACCTCCCCTTAGTTACAAAGGAAAATATATGGAAGAGGGAATATGTGGACATCTTTGCCCTAGTTAGCAAGGAAATCATCGCTAAGTATGACAAAAAGGAAAGCATAGGTAAGAGTGAAATGGCGGCTGCAGTGGTGCTGCTGGGGAAAAAGGAGGAGGATAAATTTACAAAGGGTAAGATGTGGGATGTGTGGTTTGTCGGGTTCAGCATGTATTCTGTGATAGTGATGGAGAAAAAGCCAGAACTTGGGATACCATTGATAACTTATTCTTTGATCATCCGCGAGCAAAATCAAGGGGGGGGGGTTGGATGGTTATACTATGACGAGTTTTTACATCAAAGAATGGTGACCTATGGGAATGTGCATTGGGATACAAAGCAGCTGGATTTGTGAATGGATTATGTCACAGACCAGGCTACCCCAGACTGGGAAGGGGGGAAGAAAACAACCTTGTTGCAAAAATGTTGTTCATCATCATCATCAAAAAAATTTATTTTTATACAGGAAACTTTTGTTAGGGAATGACCCCCTTTTACAACAAAGACTTGTGTTCCATAAATGAAACATTCTAAGATCCAACAAACAAACTTACATACAACATAGAAATATAAAAATTAATTGAAACATGTACATTTGGAATTAAAGTGCTTAAACAGTACCTTTTTAAAAGCAATGAGATTTTACATGGTTTTCAAATCATATGGTAACTCATTCCAATATTGTGATAAACTGTTCTGTAACATGACACTGCCTGATCTATTATAAGATTTTTCCATTGGAATTGTGTGCATGTTTTTCCAGAATTTTTCTGTTTTAAATTCAGAGGGTATATTTATTACCAGGGCCCAGATATTCAAAAGGGTTGCGCCATGCTCAACAGGGTTGCGCATGTGCAACTCCAAAAATGCACCATTCTGCGATATTCAGAAGGGGCCAGTTGCGCCACCAAAAACATGCTGAGCAACAGCGCAATGGAAATGAAGGCATGCGCAACCGAAGGGAGTGGGTCCATGCATAAAGTGCGCAATGCGATATCGAACACTTGCGCAATGCGCAAGAGTGGCTCAGCCGGAAGTTACGCAGTAGCGGAATTGAGCCAAAATAAAAAGGCTCAAGGAAGCGGCGCAAGAACCCTAGCAGGCTGCAAACTGGGGGAGAGAGACAGAGAGAGAGAGAGACAGGAGCTGGAAGGGCAGAGAGGGACAGTGGGTCCAGTAGGACAGAGAGGCCAGTGGGGGGTGCCCAGTGCAGTGGAAGCAGCAGTGGGGGCAGCGGGGGTAACACAGGAACAGCAGCTGGGGGGGCAGAAGCCAGGGAGATGGACAGTGCCAGCTTCCACATGGAAGCTGTAATGAGGGTGAGACACCATGCTGCAGGGGGACGTGGCGGAGGGGCCCGTCGTATGCCCCAAGCAGGTGGTATCGCACCGCATCAACCGAGCTGTACACAGACGTTGAGATTGTGGGCCGTGCCGCCTGAACAGGGCAATACTGAGGCGGCTCTGCGAGCTGTGCAGTGATGTGATGCAGGCACCCTCACGACGGAGTCACGCCTGTTCATGGAGACCACGGTGACAGCCTGCATGTGCCTGCTCACCACGGGCACCTTCCAGAGGCCAACAGGGGACACCACAGGCATGACACAGTCGGCCACGTCCACGCATCCTCACCCAATTCCTCAGCGCACTGCTGCCTCATGCTGCGGAGTACATCCATTTCCCCAGCACCGCGGCAGAGCGTACAACAAACATGCAGGAGTTCCACAGGGTAGCACGTATGCCTGGCATGCTAGGGGTCATAGACTGCACCCATGTGGCCATTCGCACGCCACCTGGCCCCGACGGCCAGGCATATCAGAACCAAAATGGGTTTTCCAGTGTCAACTGCCAGGTGGTGCGTGATGCCACTGGGCGCATTATCAATGGCTGTGCCACACACCCTGGTGGAGCACATGATGCCTTCATATGGCACCAGTCTGCACTGTGCCATCGATTTGAGAGTGGGGACATCCCCACGGCTCATCTAGTGGGTGAGTACACATGTATGGAATGCAAACTCTGGGCAAGGGTGGGAATGACACAGGTGCCATGGTAGTGGCACACAAGGATATGGGCAATATGGACCTGACATGACACTGATCTCCACTATCTCCACACAGGTGACTGCGGATACCCACTCCATCCCTGGCTGCTCACACCGTACCGGCGCCCCACGACCCCAGTGCAGCTATGCTTCAATGAGGCACATGCCACAACACGTAACATCATAGAGCGGGTGTTTGGGATGCTCAAGGCACGCTTCTGATGCCTGGACACCTCCAGCGGAGCCCTACAGTACAGCCCCCAAAAGGCCTGTGGGATATTCCTGGCCTGTTGCATCCTGCACAACATGGCCAAAGACCATGGGATAGCCGTACAGGTCCAAGAGGGGGACAGCGATGGGGACGCCAGTGGCACAGTGATGTTGGTGATGAGCAGCCCCCCCTAGGACGGAGGGACCCCGACTGACCCGGCAGGCCCAGCTGCACCGGGACACCATTGCAGAAGAGCACTACGCCCAACACAGGTAAGTCAAGGGGACATGTTCAGGCAACACTGTCCATGCGAAAACCACAGGCACACAGGGGAACACACCGTGCATGAAGGTCAGGGGAGTTGAAGGTTCCAGGCATACCAACACACCATCAGAGAGGGGTGAGCACTCATATGGACACACACACACACACCAGGCAGCGTACATGGGCAGCAGCACAGCACTGCGGAAATGACATTGCCAACACACAGCACCACCAACCACCCCCACCACCTGGACTGTCCACGTACGTGTGTCAGGACCTGGGCACCCTTGCACCTTGGTGTACAGTGCAATGCAGGCATCATCATGCACATGCACCTGTGGACAGCAGTTGGAAGAGTGTGCAGGTGGTCCGTGTGTCAGCGTGGTGAGCAGAGCACCCAGCAGTGCACTGCCCACCATGACACACATTGCACACAGGGCAGCACCAGACAGGGCCTGCACTGGGAGACAGCTCAGTCAGGTAGCACTGTCCCACGCCACCACGGATGCATGGGTGGCCCTGCCATGGCTCAGCAGCACTGGCAGGCTGAGCAGGGGCCACATCAGGTGGCGCTGGTGCACCACCAGGGGTCCCACTGCTCGAACGCGACCTTGCCCACACAGGGGTCTGCATCCTGCCAAACAAACTTGCACCAGGGGTGCTCGGGATGCCCACAGCAGAACCCGGCATCGACAGGCCTGGTGTCACACGACGCCGGGAATGGGGAGTGGAGAGCGCACTGTGTGGGGTGTGTGGTACAGGGGCACCTGACAGTGTGGCCAATGCATCCGCGACAGAGACCACTGCCTGGGTCAGCCTGTCAATGGCAGTGGTCACATCCGTCCCGCATAAGGACCAGCTCAGCTCGGTCCCGAGCACACTCCCTGCTATGCCACTCCATGGACACAGACAGTGCCTCCATGGACCTTGCAACCCGCCCCTGCAGCTGTACTGAGTCCTGCAGCAGGCGGGTGTGTGCATCCAATGGGTACTGTGCCCCAATGGCATCGTGACCCCCAGGGTGTGGATGGTCCTGGTGCACAGCACCCCTTGAGGGTGGGCGCTGTTCACCAAGACCAGGTATGGGCGGATCAAAGGGCGGTGGACATGTGCCACTGCTTGACACTGTCCCCCCAGACCTGGTGTGTGACTGCTGCTGCAGCCCCCTCCAACTGCTGAGCCCCCAGGTCCACCTGTTCCACCTCCATGCTGACAACAGTGCCAGACACCTGCACAGCCACCGGTGCTGCCTCACCAGTGCTGACAGGCACAGCCTGGGACTGTGCCAGCATGCTGGTACACAGGTGTGAACCAGGAAGGCCCAGGGGCACGTGCTGGCCTGCCATGTGTCCGTCATGGGACACACACCTATCACTGCCCATTGCAGGCCTGCTATCATCAATGGTGCAGGTGCGTGTCACTGCCATAGGCACAGCATGCTGGCATACCTGCATGCCAGACTGCTGTGACACAGGCTGTGCACCCTCCACCCGTATCACTGACACCGGAGTTGTTGGCCCAGCGTGCATGCTGCTGCAGTGCCTGCAGGCTGGTGGTGGAGGTGGATGGTCCCTCCTCCACGTCCAGCAGGTCTGCATCACTGCCTGGACCCACCACCACCACCGTCTCCTGAAGACGAACAGGATCTGTAACAGAAAGAGAGTACATGTGAGTGCATGCGAACAACAGCCCCCCCCCAACAACACCACCATGTCATACCATGCAGTGATGGGCTTCCACCTGTCTGGAATCCTCCGCCTGGTACGCCCACAATGGCACTCAGCTGCATGGCCGCGACCAGTGTCTCCTCTGTAGGGGTCAGCTGCAACACCACTGGTGGGCCCCCACCAGTGCCAGCACGTGCCGCCCTGAAGGCTGCCACCTTCTCCTTCAGCCTCCTGCGGTCAGTCCCCATCTTCTTCTTGCATTCCTGCACAGAGCACTGGTGGCTTCCGTGCAGGTTGATGGCCTGAGCTACCCCCTCCGATGCAGCTGCATGTTCCTGAGGGGTGCCCCTCCATCCACTCACTAGTGGCTCATCCTCCAGGTAGGCCTGGAAGAGGGCCTCCGTCTCTGCCTCGGTGAAGTTCGGCCTCCTCCTACGCCTGCCGTCCACACCCTCAGCTTGGCTCTGGTCAGTCATGGTGATCTGTATGGGTGGAAGTGGACACCTGTCACTGTGCAGTCGACAGCATTTCCCCATGAGCATAGCTGCCCGGCCGGGGCGGAAGCCCCTCGTCCCTCTCCGCATGGCAGATACTGATAGAAAGGGTGCCTTTGTCCCTTTCTAAGTGCCCTTTCATGCTCAGCCCCTCAGCCTTTATCATCCTCCACCCATGAGCATTGTCCTGAGCATCACACAGCATGTAACTCACCTCTCACCTGCAGTAACCAAATCTGGCCAGCACAACCCACTGTCGAATTTTTATAGCGCAACACATGCAAATGAGGTGTGGCGCAACTTTAATGACATGCTAATCGCGCCACCGCGCTTTGAATGGCTGGATCGCATGATTTGCATATGTCGGCTGAATATCGGCGTATTTGCGCTTTGCGCTCTGGAAGGTCGGCTGAGCCAATGGCGCGGGTTTGTGGCTGTGTGCCACACTGCATGCGCATGCCCAGACAGCTGACGCCGTGCTCGCGCTGCAGACCTGCTGAGCACGATAGGCGATTCGAGCCATGGCCGCCATTGTGCCAGTGGCGCTACAGCACTGGGCACTATGTGGTAGCTGTGGCACTACTGCGCGATAGTCCACTGTGGCACTGGTGCGCAGCTTGGCAGTCGCGCAGGATGCCTATACGTCCGATGGCGCTGTGCGTAGCCTTGCGTCATTGCCGTGACCTTGTGTATGCCCTCTGACCCCTGGCGCTGTTGGCATGCCATGTGTACGTCCCTATTGCGCTGTCTGGTGACAGAGCCATGTGAAGTGATGGCGCTGTTCGAACAGCGCGATTGGAACCTGTGGTGGTCTATTGCGCAACAACTCCACGTGGGGTTACGGTTCAGCAGGGCGCCATATTGCCTGCTGTAAAGTTGGTACCATGGCTAGGAGGAGGGCAGTGTCCTGGAGCCAGATTGAAGTGGTCAACCTGGTGGCCCTAGTTGAGCCACACTATGATGGCCTGTATGGTGAGGCGCCCCTCACCAGTGCCAGGACTCAGCTGTGGCAGCAAGTGGCCACTGACCTGGTGGAGATCACTGGACAGGGCCGGTCTGCTGAGCAGTGCCGGCACCGGTACAGTGACCTCCGCCGAAGGGAGCCAGAACATTTGTCGCGGCTGCGGTCGTGTGCCAGGCGGGGCGTAGTGCCTAGGCCAGGTGAGTGTACTATCTATGCACCTATATTCTCTGTAGGGGTGTGTGTGTGCTTGGGTGGCTCTGCATAGGTGCCGGCTCGGACACGGTTGGCTGTGTAAGTGTGTGTAGCTGTGCGATGGATGGTTATGGCTGTGTGGGCAGGCACTCTCACTGGGGCAGGGGGCACTCTGCTTTTGAGTCACACTGATGTTTGTCTCAACATATGTCTCCCACAGGCCGGAATCTGAGGACGCAGGGCGACGGTGACATGGGCGTGCCAGGGCCGGTGCTGGGGGTGTTGTGCCCAGCAGCAGCAGCAGCAGTGGCAGAGCCAGCTGCTGGAGGATGTGAGTATCATTACTTCATGGATGCTATTGCATGCTGGGGTGGGGACAAGACCACCAGCCATGCACAACACAACCATGCAGGAAAGGGAGGTCATATTTCCACTATACAAGACACTGGTGAGGCCCCACCTGGAGTACAGTGTACAGTTCTGGAGACCATACCTACGTATGGACATGGACTGGGTAGAGGGTTCAGAGGAGGGCAACACGGATGGAGCATGGATTGCATCACAAGTCCTATGACGACAGGTTGAAGGAAATGAACATGTACTCCCTGGAGGAGAGGAGGGAGAGGGGGATATGATGGGGACATACAAGTATCTTACAGGGGGGAACAGAGTGCAGGAAAACACTATTTTTAAGAGTGAAAGATGTTCCAGAACTAGAGGGCATGGGATGAAGTTGGAGGGGGGACGATTCAGAGGAAACATGAGAAAGAATTTCTTCACAGAACGGGTGGTGGACAAGTGGAACATCCTGCCAGAGGAAGTGGTGGGGGCTGACTTGGTCACGGGGATTTAAGAATGCACGGGATAGACATAAAGGAATTCTGGAGGTCAGGGGTAAGGTGCAACAGACTTATAGGAAAACAAAGTGAACTTACAAGCTCAAATGGGCAGACTGGATGGGCCATAGGCCCTTATCTGCCGACACTGTCTATGTATCCATGTATGTAGGCACGACACAGGTGACATGCATCACTGTGCAGCATCACAGCAAGTCTGTGTATGCGTCACTAGTGGTCCAGGCATGCACTGGGCACATAGCTGTGTAACTGGCATCGCACCACGTTGCCATGTCACTTGCCAGCCTAGTTTGTACTGTGATTGACGTGGGCAGTGTGTGTGGGCGGTGGTGCGCATAGCTGGTGCCGCCTGTTTGTGATGGCCATGTGCATGTTCACTGTGGGTGGGTGTATGCCATCACAGGTGCGGGACATTGGGCTATATGGCTTGCAGGTTGGGTGGTGTTCAGGGTTGTGGTCAGTCACAGCCATTGACTGTGTTCCCATTTTCCTAGGCCTCGAGGTGCTGTGGAGGATGGAGAGGGATGTCAGGGCCATCCGCCAACTTGTGGGGCAGAACGCTGATATCCTGCACTTTATTCACCGTCATGGTGTGCAGAGGAGGTGGCACAGACCTGCAGGACACCAGCAGATAGACGGGCAACCAGCTGGGCCATGATTTCTCCGCCCTTCCCACTTCTCCCATCCCTACCACCCTGCCTTACCTCTCCAAGTTTGTAATCCCTACCCCTTGACCAACCCAACCTTGTACCCATCCCCCCCTTGTAAATAGTTGGACTTGTTTCTATACTGTTTGTTGTTGTTTAATACATTTTTATATGTTTATATGAATAATGTGTTGGTCTGTGATTTGCAGCTGCCTATGGGTGCCCAGTTGCAGGGGTGTACATGCCATCTGGGCTGGTATGGTCCTGGGTATGTGTGTGTGTGTGTGTGTGCATGTGTGTGCATGGGGAGGTATCTCCAGCATGGCAGTGACTTTCGTTTGGTCTTGCCATCTGCTGCCACCCACTGCTGGGTGCACAGGGTGTGTCTGGCTTGTAGGCTTCTGTGTTGCACGGGGCTGACGAGTGCTGGGGGGACTGCATGGTTTCCTGCAGTGCCAGTCACTGCACATGGGTGGTGTCCTGGGGTCACAGTGCAGGGTGTGCTGTGTGTATGGGGGGCTGATGTGCACTGTGGTTGTCAACCCCCTGTGTGTGGCACTCTCCGCCTGCCAGTGGTTGTGCTGGGGTGTCATGGCTCTGCTATGCTTTGTTGGCTTGTCCCCATGGGCATGTGGATCATCCGTCCCACCCCCAGTGATGCTGTGCTTGGGGTGTGCAGGTGTGGTGTGGGTTCTGCAGTGTGTTCCTGTGCCCATGTGTGGCATGGCTGGCTGTGGGCCCCAGCCTGCCTCCCTGGATGTGCAGTTCCATTGCTCTGGGGGGCTGTGCTTGCACTATGGCAGCTCGGGAATGCTCAGCTGAGCTTCCCTGGTTGCTCCATAGCACAACATTTTGGCTCAGCTTCTCCTTCCTGGTTACGCGATGGCGCAGTATGTACGATATTCAGACGTTGGTTGCTTGCACAATTTGCTCTGCTCCATGTTTGAATATCGCACCTGTTGCGCATTTGCGCAACTGGTTTGTGCTTGCTCCTGCTGTTGCGCTACTTTTGAGCGCAGTTTGAATATCTGGGCCTAGATGTTTTAGTGGATCTTTATGAAAGATCAGTTTATGGCACCATAATAATCATAAATATATTCTTTTAAACTTGGGTTGTAACCAATTCAATTTTTCAAATAAAATGCAATGTTGAATTCCATGTTTACTTTTTGTTATAAATTTCCCTAATCTATAATATGTTTGTTCTATGTGCTGTAATGCAACTTGGATGAAAAACATATATAAAATAGAGCTGTATTCCAAGATGGGAATAATCATTTGGGCCACAAGTTTACCTCTGGTTTCCATACTAAGAAATCCAGTAACCCTTCTTAGAGCCCCTAAACGTTGATTTACTTTTTAACTTGTTGAAAAATGTGTTCACTGTAGGTTAGTCTTGAGTCAGTTAGGACTCCCAAATATTTATATTGTTTAGTATTTTTTATAGATGTAACATCTACCAAATTAAATTGCAAATCCAATTTGTTTTTTATTTATTCCCATCACAAACATCAAACTCTGAGTTTTTTTGGCATTTAGCGTCAGTTCTGCATCTCTAAACCATTCTTCTAATGCTGATAAATAATATTGCAATTGTGTCTTAAGATGTTCTTCACTGTTGGCTGATGAGACTAACACGGTATCATCCGTGCAAAGTCTCACCTCACTGTGTAATATGACAGACGGTAGATCAATCACAAATACATTAAATAATAAAGGGCCTAATATATTGTCTTGAGGGACACCTCTATTTATTTGTGTTAAGTCTGAGAGGATATTTCCTTATGAAACACATTGGCCCAGATATTCAAAAGGGTTGCGCTATGCGCAACTCCAAAAATGCGCCATTCTGCGATATTGAGAAGGGGCCAGTTGCTCCACCGAAAACATGCTGAGCCACAGCGCAATGGAAATGAAGGCATGCGCAACCGAAGGGGCCGGGTCCATGCATAAAGTGCGCAATGCGAGATTTGAACACTTGCGCAATGCGCAAGAGTGGCTCAGCCGGAGGATGCGCTGTACCGGATGTGAGCCAAAATAAAAAGGCTCAAGGGAGCGGCGCAAGAACTCTAGCAGGCCGCAAACCGGGGGAGAGAGACAGAGAGAGAGAGAGACAGAGACAGGAGCAGGAAGGACAGAGAGGGACAGTGGGTCCTGGAGGACAGAGAGGCCAGTGGGGGGTGCCCGGTGCAGTGGAAGCAGCAGTGGGGGCAGTGAGGGTAACACAGGAACAGCAGCTGGGGGAGGGCAGAAGCCAGGGAGATGGACAGTGTCAGCTTCCACATGGAAGCTGTAATGAGGGGGGTGAGACAGCATGCTGCAGGGGGATGTGGCCGTGGAGGCCTGTCGGCGGTACGCCCCCGACAGGCGGTATCGTGCCCGCATCAGCTACGAGCTGTACAGCGATGTCGAGATCGTGGCCCGGTTCCGCCTGAACAGGGCAATACTGAGACAGCTCAGTGAGCTGTGCAGTGATGTGATGCAGGCACCATCACGATGGAGTCATGCTCTGTCCGTGGAGACCAAGGTGACAGCCTGCATGTGCCTGCTCGCCACGGGCACCTTCCAGAGGCTGACAGGGGACACCACAGGCATTACGCAGTCGGCCACGTCACGCATCCTCACCCAATTCCTCAGCGCACTGCTGCCTCATGCTGCGGAGTACATCCATTTCCCCAGCACCGCGGCAGAGCGTACAACAAACATGCAGGAGTTCCACAGGGTAGCACAAATGCCTGGCATGCTAGGTGCCAAAGACTGCACCCATGTGGCCATTCACACGCCACCTGGCCCCGACGGGCAAGCATATCGGAACGGAAAGGGCTTCTCGAGTGTCAACTGCCAGGTGGTGTGTGATGCCACTGGGCGCATCATCAATGTCTGTGCCACACACCCTGGTGGAGCACATGATGCCTTCATATGGCACCAATCTGCACTGTGCCATCAATTCGAGAGTGGGAACATCCCATGGGTCATCTAGTGGGTGAGTACACATGTATGGAATGCAAACTCTGTGCAAGGGTGGGAATGACACAGGTGCCATGGTAGTGGCACACAAGGATATGGGCAACATGGACCTGACCTAACACTGATCTCCACTATCTCCACACAGGTGACTGTGGATACCACTCGTCCCTGGCTGCTCACACACCAGCCCCGACCACAGCGCAGCACGGTTCAATGAGGCACATGCCGCAACACGGAACTATCATAAAGCGGTGTTCGGGATACTCGAAGGCACGCCTTCCGATGCCTGGACACTCCGGCGGAGCCTCTACCTACAGCCCCAAAAGGCCTGTGGGATATTCCTGGCCTGTTGCATCTGCACAACATGGCCAAGACCATGGGATAGCCGTACAGGTCCAAGAGAGGACAGCGATGGGGACGCCAGTGGCACCGTGATATGGGTGATGAGCCACCCCCCCTAGGATGGAGGGACCCCGACCGACCCGGCAGGCCCAGCTGCACCGGGACACCATTGCAGAAGAGCACTACGCCCAACACAGGTAAGTCAAGGGACATGTGCAGGCAACACTGTCTATGCGCCAAACCACAGGCACACAGGGGAACACACGTGCATGAAGGTCAGGGAGTTGAAGGGTCTAGGCATACCAACACATCATCAGAGGGGTGAGCACTCAAATGAACACACACACACACACACCAGGCAGCATACAGGGGCAGCAGCACAGCACTGCGAAATTACACGCTATCACACAGCACCACCAACCACCCTCACCACCTGGACTGTCCACGTCATGTGTGTCAGGACC
The DNA here is from genome assembly GCA_016271365.2 of Neoceratodus forsteri. NCBI lineage: Eukaryota > Metazoa > Chordata > Ceratodontiformes > Ceratodontidae > Neoceratodus > Neoceratodus forsteri. The sequence goes on along the minus strand of JADMNL010000022.1, from coordinate 680,630,110 downwards.
TGGGCAACCTTGCACCTTGGTGTACAGTGCAATGCAGGCATCATCATCCACACGCACCTGTGGACAGCAGTTGGGAGAGTGCAGGTGGTCCATGTGTCAGTTGGTGAGCAGAGCACCCAGCAGTGCACTGCCCACCATGACACACATTGCACCAGGGCAGCACCAGACAGGGCCTGCATTGGGAGACAGCTCAGTCAGGAGCACTGTCCCACAGCCACCACAGATGCATGGGCGGCCCGCCGTGGCCTAGCAGCACTGGCAGGCTGTGCAGGGGCCACATCGGGTGGCGCTAGTGCACCACCAGGGGTCCCAGTGCGCGACCGCGACCTTGCCCGTACAGGGGTCTGCATCCTGCCAAACAAACTTGCACCAGGGGTGCTCGGGATGCCCACAGCAGGACCCGGCGTCGACAGGCCTGGTGTTGCACGACACCAGGAACGGGGAGTGGAGTGTGCACTGTGTGCGGTGCGTGGTACAGGGTCACCAGACAGTGTGGTCAATGCGGTCGCCACAGAGACCACTGCCTGGGTCAGCCTGTCGATGGCAGCGGTCACATCCGTCCGCATATGGACCATCTCGGCCCGGTCCGAGCACACTCCCTGCTATGCCGCTCCACGGACACAGTCAGTGCCTCCACGGACCTTGCAACCTGCCCCTGCAGCTGTACCGACTCCTGCAGCAGGCAGGTGTGCACGTCCAAAGGGTACTGTGCCCCAATGGCATCGAGACCCCCAGGGTGTGGATGGTCCTGGTGCACAGCACCCCTTGAGGGTGGCCGCTGTTTGCCAGGACCAGGTATGGGCTGATCTAAGGGCGGTGGACAAGTGCCACTGCCTGATGCTGTCCCCCCAGGCCTGGTGTGCAACTGCTGCTGCCGCCCCTCCAACTGCTGAGCCCCCAGGTCCACCTGTTCCACCCCTGTGCTGTCAACAGTGCCAGACACCTGCTCAGCCACCGATGCTGCCCCACGGTGCTGACAGGCCCAGCTGTGACTGTGCCAGCATGCTGGTACACAGGTGTGGAGCTGGACAGCCAAGGGCACGTGCTGGCCTGCCATGTGTCCCTCGTGGGACACACACCTCTCACTGGCCATTGCAGGCCTACCATCATCAATAGTGCTGGTGCGTGCCACTGCCATAGGCACAGCATGCTGGCACACCTGCATGCCAGACTGCTGTGACACAGGCTGTGCACCCCCTTCACCCGTATCACTGCCAGCGGAGTTGTCGGCCCAGCCGGCCTGCTGCTGCAGTGCATGCAGGCTGCTCGCGGAGGCGGAAGGCCCCTCCTCCTGGTCCAGCAGGTCTGCCTCACTGTCAGCACCCACCACCACCGTCTCCTGCAGACGAACAGGATCTGAAACAGAAAGAGAGTACATGTGAGTGCATGTGAACAACAGCCGCCCCACAACATCACCATGACATACCGTGCAGTGATGGGCTTCCACCTGTCTGGAATCCTCCGCCAGGAACACCCGCAATGGCACTCGGCTGCATGGCCGTGACCAGTGTCTCCTCGGTCGGGGTCAGCTGCAACACCACTGGTGGTCCCCCACCAGTGGCAGCATGTGCCACCCTGAAGGCTGCCACCTTCTCCTTCAGCCTCCTGCGGTCTGTCCCCATCTTCTTGCGGCACTCCTGCACGGAGCGCTGGTGGCTTCCGTGCAGGTTGACGGCCAGAGTTACCCCCTCCCATGCAGCTGCACGCTGCTGAGGGGTGCCCCTCCGCCCACTCAAAAGTGGCTCATCCTCCAGGTAGGCCTGGAAGAGGGCCTCGGTCTCTGCTGTGGTGAAGTTCGGCCTCCTCCTATGCCCGCCGTCCACACCCTCAGCCTGGTTCTCGTCAGTCATGCTGATCTGTATGGGTGGAAGTGGACACCTGTCACTGTGCAGTCCACAGCATTTCCCCATGAGCATAGCTGCAGGCCGGGGCGGAAGCCCCCTTCCTCGCCGCATGGCAGATACTGATGGAAAGGGTGCCCTCTGCCCCTTTCTAAGTGCCCTCATCATGTTCAGCCCCCTCAACCTGTGACATCCTCCAGCACCCCTGCCCATGAGCATTGTCCTGAGCATCACACAGCATGTAACTCACCTCTCAGCTGCAACAACCAAATCTGGCCACCACAACCCAGTGTCGCATTTTTATAGCGCAACACATGCAAATGAGGTGTGGCGCAACTTTAATGACATGCTAATCGCGCCACTGCGCCCTTTGCATGGCTGATCGACTGATTTGCATATGTCGGCTGAATATCGCGTATTTGCGCTTAGCTCAATAGGGAAGGTCTGGCTGAGCCAATGGTGCATGTTTGTGGCTGTGTGCTACACTGCATTGCGCATGCCCAGACAGGTTACGCAGGTGTCGATCGCGCTGCAGACCTGCTGAGCGTGATAGGCAATTCTGGCCATGGCCACCATTGTGCCAGTGGCGCTACAGCACTGGGCACTATATGGCGCTGTGGCACTTCTGCGCGATAGTCCACTGTGGCACTGGTGCTCTGCTTAGCAGTCGCGCAGGATGCCTATACATCCCAAGGTGCTGTGCGTAGCCTTGCGTCATTGCCGTGACCTTGTGTATGCCCTCTGACCCCTGGCACTGTGGGCATGCCATGTGTACGTCCCTATTGCGCTGTCTGGTTACAGCACCATGTAAAGTGATGGCGCTGTGCGAACAGCGCGATTGGAGCCTGTGCTGGTCTATTGCGCAACAACTCCACGTGGGGTCACAGCACAGCGGGGTACCATATTGCCTGCTGTAAAGTTGGGGCCATGGCTCGGAGGAGGCGGTGTCCTGGAGCGCAGTTGAAGTGGCCAACCTGGTGGCCCTAGTGGAGCCCCACTATGAGGGACTATATGGTGAGGCCCCCCTCACCGGACCTAGGACCCATGTGTGGCAGCAAGTGGCCACTGACCTGGTGGGGGTCAGTCTGCAGAGCAGTGCCGGCACCGGTACAGTGATCTCCGCCGGAAGGACCCGGAACTGTTAACGCGGCTGCGTTCCCGTGCCAGGCGGGGCCTGGTGCCTAGGCCACGTGAGTGTACCATCTATTCACCTATATCCTCTGTAGGGGTGTGTGTGTGCCTGGGTGGCTGTGCATCGGTGTGTCAGTGTGTGCAGCTGTGCGATGGATGGTTATGGCTGTGTGGGCAGGCAGTCTTACTGGGGCAGGGGGCACTCTGCTTTTGAGTCACACTGATGTTTGTCTCACCATATGTCTCCCACAGGCCGGATGGTGAGGGCGCTGGACGAGGCTGATGTGGGCCATGCCAGGGCCCCAGTGCCACAGGCCGTCGGGCCACAGCAGCAGCAGCATCAGCAGCAGCAACAGCAGCAGCAGCATCAGCAGCAGCAACAGCAGCAGCAGCAGCGGCAGACAGAGCTGCTGGAGGAGTGTGAGTATCATTACGTCATGGATGCTATTGCATGCTGGGGGGGCAGGACCACCAACCATGATGGACACAACCAAATGGGAGGTCGTAGTTCCACTAGACGAAACACTAGTGACTCCCCACACTGGAGTACAGTGTACAGTTCCGGAAAACATACCTGCGTATGGACAGGGACTGGGTGGAGAGCGTTCACAGGAGGGCGACATGGATGGTGCATGGATTGCATCACAAGTCCTATGCAGACAGGTTGACGGAACTGAACATGTACTCCCTGGAGGGGAGGAGGGTGTGGGGATATGATGGGGACATACAAGTATTGTACAGGGGGAACAGAGTGCAGGAAACAATATTTGTCAGCGTAAAGGATGTTCCAGGACTAGGGGCATGGGATGCAGTTGGAGGGGCTCGTGTAAGAGGAACATGCAGTGTTTCTTCACATAATGGGTGGTGGACAGGTGGAACACCCTGCAAGAGGATGTGGTGGGGCTGACTTGGTCACGGGATATCTGTATGTGTGGGTTCGCCATGAGGGACTTCTGGAGGTCAGGGGTGAGGGGGAACGGACTTATAGGACAAGAGAGTGATCGTACAAGACCAAATGGCCAGACTGGGTGTCCCATAGGCCCTTATCTGCCGACACTGTCTATGTATCCATGTATGTAGGCGTGACACAGGTGACCTGCATCACAGTGCAGCATCACGACACGTCTGTATGCATCACAGGTGGTCCAGGCATGCACTGGGCACATAGGTGTGTAACTGGCATCGCTCCGTTGCAACATCACGCGACAGCCTAGTTTGTACTGTGATTGGCGTGGGCAGTGTGTGTGGGTGGTGCGCATGGCTGGTGCCGCCTGTTTGTGATGGCCTTGTGCATGTTCACTGTGGGTGGGTGCATGCCATCACATGTGCAGCACATTGGGTTAGATGGGTTGCAGGTTGGGTGGTGTTCAGGGTTGTGGTCAGTCTCAGCCATTGACTGTGTTCCCATTTCCTAGGCCTCGGTGTGCCGGCGCATGGCGCGTGATGTCGTGGCCTTATCAGGTTGTGATGCGAGAACCAGGAGGTCCTCAAGCCCTACAGCGCCAGGGCAGACGGCACCGACATAGGAGGAGACGAAGGCAAGGGAGGAGCAGGAGCCTGCTGGGCCGTGAGCTCACCTTTCAGTTGCCCTTCACCCATCCCTTTCACCCTGCCTTCCCTCTCCAAGTTTTTTCCCTCCCTTGAACACCCTGCCTTTTACCCGTCCCCCAAATTGTACATAGTTTTTACTGTATTGTTCACTCTTTTGTTTCAATATAGATTTCTATTTTGGTACAACTGCTGTGTTGGTGTCTGCTTTGCAACTGGCTCTGGGTGCTCCGTTGCGGGGGTGTACATGCCATCTGGGCAACTATGGTCCTGGGTATATGTGTGTGTGTGTGTGTGTGTGTGTGTGTCCATGGGAGGTATCACCAGCATAGCATTGCTTTCTGTTGCTCTCGCCATCTGCTGCCACCACTGCTGGGTGCACAGGGTGGGTCTGGGTGGTCTGCTTCTCTGCAGCATGGGGTTGACGTGTGGCATGGGGGTGCATGGTGTTTCCTGCAGTGCCTGTCACTGCACATGGCCGTGTCTTGGGGGCAGTGCACGCTGTGCTGTGCGTACAGGGGACTGATGTGCACTGTGGTTGTCAACCCCTGGGTGGCACTCTCTGCCTGCCAGTGGTTGTGCTGGGGTGTCATGGCTCTGCTATGCTGATGTGGCTTGTCCCCATGGGCACGTGGATCATCCATCCCACCCCAGTGATGCTGTGCTTGGGGTGTGCCAGTGTGGTGTGGTGTGGGTTCTGCAGTGAGTTCCGGTGCCCATGTGTGGCATGGCTGGCGGTGGGCCCCAGCCTGCCTCCCTGGATGTGCAGTTCCATTGCTCTGGGGGCTGTGCTTGCTATGGCAGCTCTGCTGCCAGCTGAGCTTCCATGGTTCGCCATAGCGCAACATTTTAGCTCAGCCTCTCCCTACCTGGTTGCGCCATGGGCGCAGTATGTTCGATATTGAGGCGTTGGTTGCTTGCGCAATTTGCTCTGCTCCATGTTTGAATATCGCACCTGTTGCGCATTTGAGCAACGGGTTTGTGCTTGCTCCTGCTGTTGCGCTACTTTTGAGCGCAGTTTGAATATCTGGGCCATTGTGTTTATGTTGACAAACATTATTGAAGCCACAATAATTCCATCTCCTGGACTCCCATTTTACCCAGTCTAACTAACAATCTACTATGGTCAACCAAGTCAAATGCTTTACTTAGGTCCGCAAACACCACTCCCATCCCCTTCCCTGCATTTAAAGATGTTGCCACTAAATTATTGAAGTCAACTCGGGCGCTGTTTGTTGACCTTCCTTCTCTAAATCCATGTTAATTGTTTGTCAAAAGCCCGTGTTGCTCTAAATACTGATAGAGTTGATTATGAACTTGTTTTTCTAATATTTTTGATAATACCAGAACTAATACTATAGACCTATAGTTAGAGTGATTAGTATTGTTTCCACCTTTAAAGACTGGGATGATTTTTCTGGTTTTCCAGATTTCAGGGACAGTCGCACTCCTTAGGCTCCAGTTAAAAAAAATAAGTAATCATGGGAGCTAAAATATCTGCTCCTATTTTAAAAAAAAATCTTGTTTCTAAGCCATCTAGTCCCCCTGCTTTTGAGATGTTCAATTTAGATAATTCTCTTTTGACTTACTCTATCATTATATCATGGAAATTAAATCCTTGTCTTTGGGGTTTTGTGAACACTTTCCCTGTTTTTTGCTCTTCTTCCATTATTAACTTCCTAGACTGGGTTTCAGGGATATTTAAATCTGGAAAATCTTTAAAATATGTATTAGGATATTAGCAAATTGTTGGATGAGCAATAGAGCATTTTGTGCCTGGCCTCAATGCAGGATTCAACATGCTTGCTCAAATTGTGGGGGCACACATCCAGCTTCTAAATGCCAGACAAATTTGTCAAATTGGGGGGTGGCTTGGGGGGATCCAAGGACAACCGGAGCAGTTTTTTTTGGGAGGGGGCAATTGGATTACAGGGGGCAGGCATGGAATAGGGGATATAGAGGTAGGGGATTTGGTGGGGGGGCAGGGACAGAATTTTTGAATTTAAGAAGGAGGGTACCTCCCCGGGGATGGCAATTTTCAGATGGCCAGGACCCCAATAAATGCGGAGCTACTAGAGCAGTGGTTAAGGGCTTATCTGTCTAGGAAGCAGCAGGGAGACTGGTGAGGGGATTTATACAGGGTTTCAACTTACAATTTCAGGGGCCTAGATTCAGCAGGGAAGTGAAGAATTAAGGGTCAGTGAGGGGAAAGAAGACAGTGCTATGGAAGAAAATTCAGAAAGAGAAGGATGCTGGGAGGGTTGAGGGCCCTTTCAGCTGCCTGCCATTGCAGAACATATGGGTGTCTCCTCTTGGTTTGGTCCCTAAGAATCAACCATTGAAATTCAGGGCCATTCACCACCTGTCCTTCCCAGAGGGTGAATCAGTGAATAATTTTATTTCTGAAGAGTACAGCAAGGTATCATATGCAACACTTGAGGAGGTGGTGCAGATCATCAGGGCAACCCCTGAGGCATGGCTTGCAAAGACAGACATTGAATCAGCCTTTAGGCTATTACCAGTCCACTGAAGAACTGTGACTTAATGGGTTTTAAATTGGATGGGCAGTACTATTTTGAGAAAGCCATGCCTATGGGGTGCTCGACAGCCTGTGCCACTTTTGAGTTGCATAGCACCTGCCTACAATGGATTTTTCAACCCAGAACCAGGCACAGGATGATCATACACTATCTGGATGACTTCTTGCTCATAGGTAGCAGGTGGGAGGAGACTTAATGGATGTTACTCAAATTCTAGCAGATTTGTCAGGATTTGGGGGTGCATAGAGTGCCCAACAAGAGTGAGGGGTCCAGTAAGGTTATTGAATTCTTGGGCATTGAAATTGATGCACAGCAGGAGATTTTCCACTTGCCAGACAAAAAAGTACAGAAACTGAGAGATCTGTTAGGGGAAACCAGGGGTAGGTGCAGATGGCAGCTGCAGCTAGTGCAACAGTTGATTGGCCACCTCAATTTCATCTGCAGGGTGGTTGGGCCCGTGAAGGCATTCATGAGAAGGTTGGTGAATGCCACCCGGAGGACAGTCAGGCCACATCATTGGATAGACCTAGACAAGCGAGCTGCGGCAGACCTAGAGATATGGGGTGTATTTATCAGCCAATTCAGTGGGGCATCATTTTAGCAGGAGGACTGGGTCTACAACACAGACCTTGAACTGTATACTGATGCAGTAGGGGTCCAGGGATGGGAGGGTATTTTAGAGGATGATGGTTCTCGGAGGCTTGGCCAAAGGACTGGACACATAGGGGATTGACTAAGGATATCATGTTACTGGAGATAGTTCTGATTTGGATGAGCATGTTAGTTTGGGAAGAGGAGCTGTGGAACCAAAATGTTACCTTCTGGTGTGACAACAGAGCAGTTGTAGATGTGCTAAACAATCAGGGGATGAAGTCAGATACAGTATTGAAGGTGCTAAGACAGTTAGTATTACAAGATTTAAAACTGAACAAGTCCTTTAGGGCTAGGCACATAGATTTTAGGGAATGTTATTGAGAAAGTAGTGGTGGTACAACTGGAGAACCACTTGACCATTCCTAACACCAATGAATCTCTCCAGTTTGGTTTTCAGAAGTGGCATAGTATCGAGACTGTGCTGGTTCAGGTGCTCAATGATCTCCTGATGGTGAGACATCAGAGACGCCATACTATTCTTTTGCTCCTTGACCTCTCTTCAGCTTTCGACACTGTGGACCATGAGGTATTGCTTGGAGGTCTATCTGTGGCCTGACACATGCAGTTCTCAGATGTTTTACATCTTTTCTCACTGGTAGAACTCAGAGAGTGGTGTCCGGGGTTTTTTTCTCAGGCCCATTCTGTCTGTCTTGTGGGGTTCCTCAGGGCTCAGTGCTTTCCCCCATGTTGTTCACAGTGTATATGCTGCCCCTCGGAGACATTGTAAGATGGTGTGGGCTGAGGTTTCACTGCTATGCTGATGATACTCAGCTCTACCTGTCTTTTGCACCTGACCAGGATAGTGCTCTCTTGATATTTAACAACTGCCTTGTGGAAATCCAGGACTGGATGAATTTGAGTTGGCTAAAGTTGAACATGGGAAAGACGGAGGTGATGGTGGTGGAACAGGGTCACCAGATAGAGGGGTTGAGGACTGGCCAGCCCTCTGGAATTTATCTAGGGGGCACCCAGATCCCTACCTCTGATCAGGTGCGGGGACCTGAGGGTGGTGCTTGATGATGGGCTGAATTTACAATCTCAGGTGTCAGCAGTCATCAAGTCTTCCTTTTGCCATCTTAGGAACATCACCAGGATCAAGCACCTTGTTCCATCCAGAGACCTGCATACACTTGTACACGCCTTTGTGACCTCGTGCCTTGATTACTGCAACTCCCTTTACTTAGGGCTTCCTGGGTTTGATATCTACCACTTGCAGCTATTGCAGAATGCAGCAGCACATTTGCTGATGGGGATTTCTAAAACATCTCATATAACCCCTGTTCTGCACAATCTGCACTGGCTGCCGATTCAGTTACGGATCACCTTTAAAGTTGGTTTACTGACCTACAAAGCCCTACATGGACTTGGCCCTGACTTCTTGAAAGAGCTTCTGATTCCCTATCACCCTGAGTGACAGCTCTGTTCAGCTGGCAGGGGGTTGTTGGAGATTCCAAGGGTGTACTTGAAGTCATCTGGGGCATGTGCATTCATGTACACTGCCCCTACCCTTTGGAATTCTCTACCCCACTGACTATGGGAATGCACAACAGTGGGTGGCTTTAAGCAAGTGCTCAAAACTTATTCATGGTGTCAGGCCTTTGATGGCACTTAGTAAATTAACCCTGCTGTATTTTCCTGTTTTATACTGTTTTTACTCTTTTATTGTCTTTTAATTCTTTTATAAAGTGCCTTGAAATCTGAAAGGTGCTTTTGTGAAGTAAAATTATATTATTATTATTATTATACACAGAACACAGTAGCTGACAGCCTCTCCCACTTGCAGCTGGACAGGTTCCGGGCCATTGCACTGATGGCAGAGGAACAAAACACCCATACTTGTGCACATTTGGGAGAATGGCTGGAGGGAGCTGAGTTGCTGTTTCAGAACTCCTGGTTGCCCCAGACCCTGAAGGCATACAAGGGGTCATAGAGGGCATTCCAAGTGTTCAGAGAAATACATCACATGGAGGTAAGTGGGTTGGTCACAGATGACCAGCTTGGAAAATACATATTCCATCAGTGGGAGAAGGGTTTAGCACACTCTACAATGGGGGTACAGCTAGTAGCCATCAGCATAGTATGCAACCTTAAAAGGTGGAGGGACCCCACAAAAATTATGTTCATAAGGAGAATGATGCAAAGATGGGTAAGGTTAAGAAAAAGGGAAACCAATGACAGGAAGCCAGTGTCAGAACAACTGTTGTTCAGGCTAGTTGAGGCACTGCCTAGATCATGTAAATCAACAGAGGAAGCAGTTTCATTCTGGGCCATTTTTATTTATTTATTTAGTTAGTTCACTTTTGTTGACCAGGTAAGTGCACTAGACAAATTCTGCCTATTTTCAGGCACAACTAGGAGGAGGGGAATACAGATGAATGCCTACTGACCTTGAACCAGGTTAAACTGTTGGTGGTATTTTTTAGTGAATGGGGGGAAATTTGACCAGGACACTGGGGAAATTCCCCTACTCTTCCAGTAGAGGGATCCCATGGCCGATAACTGAGTGTGGTCAGTCTGACCTGAACTTACAATTAGTGAGGATGTGCAGGAGGCAGGGGGCCTGATATCCACCCCTGCCTTGATTCTGATGGAGAAGGCATTTCAATAGTAAGAAAGCATGGATTTTACCAGCAGAAAGGAGGATGAGAATAATGCCCACCTACCGCAACGAGAGGAGCAGGCTGAAATTAATGGAGATACTTCACTGGATAGAACAAAAAAAATGATGGAGCTGCAGAGCACAGTAAGTTGAAAGCCGGTTTATTAAAAAACCAGAAGAAGAAGAACAAAGATCGTCACGCCGGACTCTGGAGGTAAGTATGGGTGTGGAAAAATGGCAATGTTGAAAATCTGGAGATAAAATATTACAAATGTGCAAAGTTATGAGCGTGCATGGAAACTGCGCAATGCACACTCGTAAAACAGTAATTTTATGAACTTTTGTCATCAAATTTTCAACATTGGCATTTTAGGACCTCTGCTAATGAACAGCATCAGTGTGATTTTCCTAATGTGTCCTGAACATGGATTTCCCACAGCGAGCGCGCTGTTCTGTGCTGAAAGTGCAAAAACACATTTCAGCCGGGATGTGAAAAATGACAGCTGTATTGTTCATAAGGAGGTGCAGACAAATGGCAGTGTTGACAATCTGGAGTGAAAATATTGCAAATGTGCAAAGTTGCGAGCATGCGTGGAAGCTGTGCAATGCACGCTCGTAACACAGTCATTTTATGGACTTTTCTCACCAAATTTTCAACATAGGCATTTTAGGACTTCTGCTAATGAATAGTGCCACTCTGATTTTCGTAATGTGTCCCAAACATGGATTTCCCACAGTGACCAAGCTATTCTGAGTTGGAACCATGAAAACACATTTTGGCCAGGTTGTGAAAAATGACAGCTGCACTGTTCATAAGGAGATACATAAAAATATCAATGTTGAAAATCTGGAGTGAAAATATTGCAAATTCACAAAGTCATGAGCTTGCATAGCAACTGTGCAACACATGCTCATAAAACAGTCATTTTTTTTATTTTTCCAACCAAATTTGCAACATAGACTTTTGGAGAGCCCACCTCATGAACACTGGCACTGTCATTTCATTAATCAGTCCTGAAAGGTGATTCCATGCAGTGACCACAAAATCACCTTTCGGGGACAATTAACGTCATGACAGTGATAGAACTCATGAGGAGGGATCCCAAAAACCCAATGTTGAAATGTCGAAAATTTGGTGCCAAAATTCCAAAAAATGTCTGAGATATACATCAAAGTTGAAAAAACCCTATTTATTCCATTATACAGCTTATGGCCGTTTCCTTAGTTTGCAGTTGGCTTTGAAGAGTGCAGACGTGTTCCTGGTCATCCAAAGATCATTGCGCCGGACACTGGAGGTAAATATGGGGTGGCAGGGTGTGGGGAGGCAAGGTGCACAGTGGGTGTGTGTGTGTTGTGGGATGGGGTGCAGGGAGAATGCCAAGGGGACCGTTTCCTTCTTTACAGGAAAAAAAAATCACAGGACAGTTTTTCTTTTACAGGGACATTTAACAGGACATTTGGCATGCTGGGGTGGGCTCCCAGCATGCCAACCTACTGTTTTTTTGGGAGGGAAACTGTAGCCGACGGGGAATTGAGCACCCCCTTCAGCATATGGGGGGCACAATAGCTGAGGGGGATTGGGCACCCCATCGGCACAAACATACATTTTGTGTGTGTGTGGGGGGGAATCATGGCGATGGGAAGTGGGCTCCCCCGTTGACACATTAATTGTGGATGAGGACATTATGCCACTGGGGAGTGGGCTCCCCTGTAGGCACATGAAAAAAAAGGACAGACTGAAGCCGGCAGGAATTGGGGCCCCCATCGGCAAACAAAGACTGGGGGGCACATGCTGCCAAGGGGGATTGGGCACCCCTTGGCATGGGGGCTGCATAATACTGTTTGTGAACATTGTGGCAAGCCACCCACCATGTTCCAAACAGTATTAGGCTAGCTAACGTTCCACCCTGCAATGTTGGGTCACTCCCTCATTGCAGCAGACTGACTGACACTGCAATGATGAGGTGGCCTCGATTGCTGCGGTGAAAACTTTTGTACTTGGTGCACTTTTGGAGACCAGTGACATCAGCACACTGTGCCTCCATTGGTCCACCAGTGCAAAGCCCCCCAAATGCAGTGCATCCCTTGGCTGTAACAGTGCAGTGCCTCCACAACCAGCTTCTTTCCTAAGCTGTCATGTAATGTTTCTTGCACATGCATGCAAGCAAACATAAAAACTAATAAAGCAATTATAGACAATAGATCTCAGGAACCTAGCTCTTCAACCCATGCAGAAATCCAGGATGAAATGTTTGCAAACTATAATGACACTCCCAAATGTGTGGAAAAGATCTGATAGATGCAGGCTGGAAAAAAACACCAGATTGTTCTAGTTGGGACCCCATTATCCTTAGTGGTTCCACAAAGCCTGAAGAAAGTCCACAAATTATAGAAGAGGAAAAAGGGAAAAACACAGTGGAAAGAGAAAATGCTGATGATACAAAGGAAATAGAGCATTCTAAAGAAGAAGATTCTATGGAAGTAGAACAAAATGCACTACAAGATGACAAAGAAAATAATGCAAAAGAAAAAAAACAAAATACATGGGAGGGGAACACAAAAGAAAAACAGTTTGCAGAAGATCAGAATAAACAAGCAAAGAGAAGAAATGCCATATGACTGAGATTTCGTGGGGTGGCTGCAGATGCCCAGACAGAATTTACATAGGGAGAAACCTTTTAAAAGAGAACATGAAATTTTACCTGTACGAAATCTATTTCTTGATCCACATACCAGGCAGAAGAAAATACGATGTCAGCTTTAAACACCCCAGTGGATTAAAGCACTTTTGGAAATTATTTCACCAGTTGAAAAACACTCCACAATGGAACCAATTTATAGGTATTCTGCTTACTAAGCTGACTTTTAAAATTGTGACTGTTTTATGCCAAAACAAAGGAGTAAATGTATCAGACATCTCTTTCTGGCTCAGGCAAAAATGTACACTAAATGGCCCCCTGAACCGATTTTACACGAGGAGTGCATATGGACAGGGGGTGGATGTATAAAGTTACATTAAAACAAATCAATGGGGAAATACAGCATTTAACAAATTGTTTTTATTTTTTTTTTTTTGGGAGGGATCAGGGGGTAGTCTTCTATGCAGGCCAACCAAAGGTCTGCTACAGGTGTGGGGATAAAGGTTATTTGAGCAGTGCATGTGAAAACATAAAATGTGGATTATGTGGCCTAGTAGGGCATAGGGGGGCAGATTGTAAATACAAAGTCAGTTGTACTCTTTGTGAGGAAGAGGGATATTATTTTCTGAACTGCCCCTGGGCCTCGCATAACAGTCCAGACCCTGGGGAAACAGCAGCCCAAGATGTGTATTTAGCTAGATCACAGGAAACCAAAGGGCAACAGGACAAGATAGTGTATGAAGCCAGACAGCAAGAAGACACTTTTCCCTCTCCCCCCTCCAGAACCAGAGAAAACAGGGGAGCCAAAAAAAAACAAAAGAAGTGGTGGAAAAAGGGAAAAATAAACAAGAAAAGAATAAGGTTTTGCTATGGTGACAAGGTCTAGAAAGAATTTTCATCTTGCAGACACAGGAAAGGAATCAGATAGGGAAGGAATAGTCTTACCAAACAGATACTCACCTTTGGGGAAAAAAAACTGGGATGAAATAGTGGAAGATTCTTTTTCCTCAGGTGGGGTTTTTATGATTGTGAAGATTTGGGGGGGGGACTCAACAGATACTCAGGCCTTACAAAGGTGGAAAAAAGCCAAAGATGGATGAAAAAATTATTCTTCCCCATAAACAAGGAATAAATGAGTACTGTATCATGTTTAATATTGAATGTAAACAGTATAAAGGAAAAAAAATGGAAGAGCTGTCACCTTTTCAATTTTAAGAGATTTAAATCTAGACATAGTTCTATTACAAGATACCTATCTATACACTACTGAAGAAATAGAACAAGCACAGACAGATTGGAGAGTTGGTCCATCTTTATGGTCCATAGGAGAAGAAAGATGTATGGGGTGGGCATTGCTTTTGGATCCCAGGATGTTAAAATAAAATAAAAAATAACAGACATAACACTGGGAAGAGCCTTTTTAGTGGATATAGGATTTCACTATAAAGAAATAAGAATAATCAATATTTACATTCCACAAACAATATTGGAAAGAAAAAAAAACAGTTTGAACAAATAGAACCTTATCTTCATACTTATAAAATAATTTTATGTGGAGGGGACTTCAATTGTGGGATGGGAAAAAAGACTGGGGACAAAAAATTGAAAAATGTTTTGTGACACAAATTGCTTAAATAACATTTTCTCAAAAGTGAATTTAGTGGATGCTTACCAAAAAAAAAAAAATCAGAACATACATATTTTAGAGGCATGGTGTCATCCAGAATAGACTTTTGGATAGTAAAAAAGGAGACAAAAATTACTAATTTAAATACTGTACCAATATAAAGTTCAGATCACATAGGGGTTAAAATAGTTTTAGGACTAGGCAATCAGTTACAGTATGGCAGAGGATACTGGAGGATGAATAGGGAAAGACTAGAAGAACCCAAATGTGATGGAAAAATGCAAGATTTATCAAGGGCCAGAGAATTGGTTAGAGAAATATACAATTCAGTAAAAGAATGGTGGGAGGATACTAAATCCGATATTAAAAGCTTAATGTTAGAAATATCACATGTTGTGGAAATGACAAGTTATAAAAAATATTTAACTCTAAGGGCAAATTTCTACAAACTCTTTTCATATCAAGTGATACATAAAACGGATGAATCGAGTAAAATCCAGGAAATCAAAGTTCAGATGAGAAATTACCAATATAATAGAGTAAAATCATTGAAAATGGCACAAAAAAGTGGGACCCAAGTATCAAAAGTTTATACAAATCTTTATAATTGTAGTAGGGAGAGAATTCAGAATAAAATATGCAAGGTTTAAACAATAAAAAAAGGGAAAATTCAGACAGAAGTACAACAAATAAAACAGATTGTTCAAATGCACATAATAGACAAATGTCAGCAACCAAAGGGGAATACAGTCCCAGGGCTATTAGAATACGATACTTTACCCCAGGTAAACAACACAGAACATAAAATATTAAATGCAGAAATAAAGGAAGAGGAGGTGAGAAAAGCTTTAAGAACCTTAACCTTAAATACAGCACCAGGAATAGATGACATCCCAAATTTGTTTTACAAAAAATATGTGGATATTATCGTGAATAGTCTAACAATGGTGTTTAATGAAATTAAGCAGACAGGGACCCTGACAAATAGCATGAAGCAAGGGATAATGATTGTTCTACATAAAAAAGGGGGTAAAAAGTAATATTGCCAACTGGAGTAATCTAAAGTAAATAAAAGTAAAAAGAAAATAAGTCATCTTACATCTGATTACAGAATTTTAGCCAAAATAATAAACAATAGACTAATGCTTTACACGGACAGTTTAGTATTACCCACACAGATGTGCTATCCCGGGCAGAGATATCAGACAAAACCTGATTTACATAACAGAAGTGATAAATGAGGCACAAGAGGGCAACCTATCAGGGTTATTGTACAGCTTAGACCAAGAGACTGCTTCCAATGCAATAAAACATGATTTTATGTGGAATGTACTGGAAAAATATCATATATCAGGAGTTATTCTAAAGCTGATAAAAGCTTCATATACAAAAGCTAAAGTTTGTCCTTTAATTAACAGGCACATGGGGATACCAGTATATAATAAGAACAGGGTGAGACAAGGGTGCTCCCTAAGTCCAATATTGTTTATGCCTGGATCCTTTATTGCGATATAATGAAAATGATAAAAGAATTGAAAATATTAAGTGGAAGGGTCAAAATTTAAGTAAAACCTGTGCATACATGGATGACTGTTGTTTACTGGTACAAAATAGTAAAGCAGGAGAAAGGGTATTAGAAATAATAGAGACACACAAAAAATATACAGGGATAGGAATAAATAAAGAATAAAGTAAAATCTATCCCCTAGGGAATATGGAGATAAAAAAAAGGTAGCAGTTTGGAAATAGTACGAGGATAAATAAAAATCTTGGGCATTATATTTGGAGGGAGAGATGCGGGACAAAAAAAACCAAAAAGAACCTGGGAAATAAAATGTAAAGAAGCCCAGGAAAAAATAACAAGATGGAGAGGGTGGAAGATGATGAAAGAAAAAATGTTTTTTTCTTATTGAAACATTTGTAATCTCGATCATCCTGTACATAGTCTATATATTTCCACTACCACAAAGTTTGCAGATAAAGGTGTTAGGTTTATTTTTTCAATTACTATGGGGATCAAGGTTAAACCCAGTAAAGTGAGTACATATGTATAGACCAGTTAGGGATGGAGGGTTACACATGGTTCATCCAGTAGTTTTTTTTTTCAGTGTATCTTTATATATGCAAACATAGCCCTGATTTTAAATCCAACAGAATTGAGTTGGAATGTACTATCAAGAAAGTGGCACCAGATCCTTTTCACAAATATGGGGAAAAAGGGGAACTTTTAAGGAAAGAAAGAAATACCAAGATACATGGAGGAATGCAGAAAATGCATGGCACAGTGGGGCAACAAATTAGATCATATATGCACTTTTAGTAGAAAACAGATGTATAAAGAAATAATGGTTAAAAAATGTTATGAAGACCCTATATTTGTTGTAGAAAGTAATATAGAAATTCCTAAAATACTTGACACAATGCTGGAAAAAAGATTTCTGTCAAAAATGAGAGAGTTTGCTTGGTTATGTAGTCACAGAAAACTCAATGTCAAGGGAAACCAAAAACATAAAACGAAGGAAGAAAGGATATGCCCAGATGTACAGAGTGGTACGGTAGAGGAAAGTATGTTGCATTTATTTTTTGACTGTTCTTTTATCAAGAACATTTGGGGAGAAATAGTCACATATTGGGATATTAACATATTTGCAGAAATGGACTGTAACATTTTGGTACATGGATAACTAACTAAAGGTTGGGAAATTTTTGGAAAAAGTACAGCCTATGTTATACTTACAATACTTAAGTGGGGTATACGGCATATGAGGTGTCAAAAGATTTTACAGAATAATGATGTGGGACAGAGGGATTTATTATTTTTGATACAAGCTGCAATATACAAGGTATATCTTAATGAATGCAATCTGTACAGGGAAAAAGGGCAAACAAATTATGGAGAAATATGAAAGGTTTAGGATTAAGGAGTATCACAGATTCAAAGAAAAATGGAAAAAGAGAAAACGTTTTCTTAGGTAAAAATGAACTGAATGTAAGATTTGTAATGACCTGTTTTTGATTCTTAATAAAAAATTCCCCTACTCTTTGGTAGGGGAGCTGCTGAACTCATGGCTGTGGATCCTTCGCATGCTCATTTGGCTGGTGTACCTGTAGGGGAGTAGATTTCCTTCCCTACAGGTCCAGCATGGAAGATCACCAACACTACATCATCTGAACCAGGCAGCATTTTAGACCCAGAGAATGCAGGGACTATACCAGAAAATGTCGCAGAAAGTAAGGAGCTAATTTGGCTACAAAACCTGATCAAATGAAGTTGTTTAATGCTGGAGACAGTGCTACAAACTGAGCTTTCGGATATGGATACTGGAACACCACAATGAGAAGAAGTAGTAAGCATGGATTTTTCTACCGAAGTGGAACCACGAGTACAAGAGAGCTGTAGCATGAACCTGGCAACACTGCATCAGGCTGAGAATCTGACAAGGCCAGGCGGCTTGCTTGACAGCAACAGTAGTGATGCACACTCATCAAAGGAGCAGAGAACAGCTGATTTAGCAAAAACCGACAAAACGCCAGCACTCCCTGCTACACAGAACAATGACTCAGCTTCAAATTTGATGGCACAAACTATGGACTGCACAGCTGATGTAAGTAATGCCTCTGGGCTTTTTTAAACAGCTACAGCAACTTTTAAAGTGTGTCAGAAGCTTGTATTAAGAAGTAGTTGGGAGGGCCTGACAGCACAAGGTGTATTGCTCAGTTTTAAAACACCAACTACTTTAGAAACCTCTTTAAAAGAGGTGGGTTGGAAAAGATTACGCTCAGGACAGTGGGTCCCTGACCCTACACACAGTACCATTCCAGGCCAGAACAGGGAGGAATCGGATTTAATGACAGACTACATGGGAGATACGCAGTCCTTTATAACCAAGTCTGACTTAGAACGTCACGCAGATGATGTGCAACATGTAGAAATGAATACTGCAGCATTTCCTCAGATTTCTAGGTACTCTTCTTTAGATACAGGGAACTAGGAGCCTAGCACTGGACAACCCACATGGGGTGAGTAAATGGACACTGAGGAATATCGTTCAGAAACAGGGCCTACGCTACAGGAGACAGCAAAAACTAGATGGGAAGAATTTTGGAAAAAATATCATTCTGCTTCTCAACCCCCACCCACACAGAGATAGAGTGCAATAAGAATCCAATATGTGGAGGATTTAGTTGAAACACCAGATAGGATGTATGTAGGAAAAAAAACTGATAAAAGAATCATTAGGGGTTTTCACAAATTAAGTTTATGCCCTTATCCATGTGGGTGGAGGTAATATGTATGATGTTAGCTTTAAAATCCCACAGGGGTTAGACAGATTTTGGACAAAATATTAAATGTTGTGATAAACAGAACTGTGGTTACCTTTTTGAGTCATTCCTTTGACAAAGCCAGTTATTAAAAATGTAACCATATTACTTAAAAATGAAAATGTAGCAGTGCATGATATTTCACACTGGCTGCAACAAAAATGTGAGTTATTGGGCTCCCCACAACCTATCTTTGACATTGAGCACTTTTGTACAGGAGGGTGGAATTATAGGGTGAGATTAAAACACAATAATCAAGGCCACATACACCAACCCAGTAGCTTATGTTTAGGCAGGAAGATGGGACCTGGTTTTTACCTTGGACAACCCAGGACATGTTTCAAATGTGGATCATTAAGGCATTTAAGTTCAGGCTGTGATAGGTTAAACTGTAACCTTTGTTTAGAGTTTGGACACTCAAATTCTGATTGTCAAGGTGAACTAAAATGTAATTTGTGTGATGAGACAGGATACGCGTATCGTACCTGTACATGGGCTACACACAATAGATCAGATCATCCTTGTCAAGATGCCCTAATTACAGAAGCTCAGAAAAAGGACATTGCTAAAAATAAAGAGACACATTGACAGACCAGAGAAGAGGTACAGGTAATGGATGGGAGGGTGACTGATAATCAATCAAGTGAAAATGGGACAAACCAGACTGATACTCCCACCCCCCATCCCAGTATCAGAAAACAAACCCCAGAGAGAAACTGAAGAACAGACTGTGGTACCAATTGAGGTTAGACAAGGACAAGAACAGACAGCTTAGATGAATGAAGGCAGAGAGGAAAGGCCCATGGAGAAAGGTGAAATGGCCCCACCTGATTTAAAAATAGTATCAAAGAAAAGGGGGGTGCATCAAATAATGCCCAAATCAAAATTAGCTAAGGTCTCTTCACCAGTACAATCTACTGTATTATCTAATAAGAATGAGATTCTGAAGTGAGACAAACCTGATTCTGAACCTGGGAGGGGAATCAGAATCTTCCTCACAACCCCTTGTAACCTCAAATTTGGATAGGGAGAATCAGAGCATGGAAGTGGTTAGGCCCAAAAGAGTGGGGGCCAGGACAAGAAGTAGTAAAAATATATAACAAGTATGTTCATTACCCTTTTCCAGAACAACAATGTCCTCCACACCTATACTTAAAATTGCAACACTCAATGTTAACAGTATAAGAAATGCCAGACATAGACTTGTAACACTATCTCTTATGAAAGAGAGCAACTTTTATATATGTTTTGTATAAGACACTGAAAAAATCTTATTCTGGAGGACCCTCTTTTTTTTCCTTTAGAACAGACTTACGTGATGGTGTAGGTATACTGTTTTCTGGGGATAAGTTCAAGATAATTAAGATAATTGAGCTGCAACCAGAACGAGCCTTGTTAATTGATTTATTTTATCGTAATAGCGCCTGGAGAGCCATCAATATGTATGCTGCCTCCAAGAAAAAGGATAGATTGGAATTATTTAATGTTATTAAACCCTATCTGTTTGCAACAAAACACATAATATGGGGTGGGGACTTTAATTGTGTAACATCTAAACAAGACAGAGGAACTTGTACTGATAAAAACTTTTGTGATTCTGTTTAAATAAAATCATATAAATGTAATTTAAGGGACACATTTTGAAGTATTCACCCAACGGGGGGGAGGCATACTTTTTTTAAGGGTAAATTGTCAATAAGAATTGACTTTTTATTTACTTCAAAACTCATTCATGTGCATAGTGGAACTACAATACTGGTAGAAATTACTGATCATGTGATTATTTCTAGTGTAATAGGATTATGCCCACAAAGTGCTCAAGGCAAAAGTTATTGGAAGTTGAACAGATCTACACTAGAAGAACAATTAAATTGCATACAGATAAGGGGACTTTTATTAGCTGGTTTGTCATTAGCGGTTTTGGTGAAGGATTTAAGAAAATGGTGGGTGGAAAGCAAAAATGAAATTAAAGAGGAATTAATAAAATCTGCATCTTTGACAAAGAATACTCATTACAAAAAATTAGCTCTCTTTGAGATCTCAAGCTAGTACAATTGTATAGTGTCATAATCACAGAGCATGTTAATATCACAGATTAATAAAATTAAAATGGAAATGGAATCCCTGCAATATACAAGGGCTACATCCATGTTATTGGAACACAAGATGTGTTCCTCAGGCAAGATGGGCTTTGGAGATGTGCTTGATAGTAGCACTAAAAGGGTAGAAGATAGGACTATGTATGCTGTAAAAACAGCAAAGGGTACAATAGTGCGAACACAGCCTTAGATTAGACAAAAATTCCAATCTTATTTAAAACAAATGTATACACCCTTCCTAAGTAAGGAAAGTAGTATGGAACAACTCTTAGAAACACTTAACATACCAGATATTCCAGAGTTAGAAATGCGAAATTTAACAGGTCCTGTCACTATTGCAGAAGTAGACCAAGCAATTAAATCTTTGAAAAATGATATGGCTCCTGATATCGATGGACTGCCTTCAGAATTTTATAAGAAATTCAATATACTATTAACAGAAATTTTAGTAGAATTTTTTAACTGGATATTACTACATAACAAAATGAACTTTCACATAGGAATAGCGGTACAAATTTTATCCATAAAAAAATGACAAAGACGATTTACAAAATTGGAGACCTTTGAGTCTATTAAACACAGATATGAAGATATTAATGAAGATCCTAGTTAATAGATTAATGAAAATAACTCCTTTGGTCATATCAGTGTCACAAACTTGTTCAATTACTGGGATATCCCGCATAGACAACTTATTATTAGAAAGGGAATTGGTGGAACAGGGAAAAGAGGATGATATCACAGGCTTTATTATTTCTTTAGATCAGGAGAAAGCTTTTGATAAAGTATCACATAAATTTGTAGAAGCAGTACTTAGAAAATATGGGATTCCAAGTGTATTTTGTAATTGGATTTTAACTATCTATTCAGTCGCAACAACACTACCTTTGGTTAATGGACAACTAGGATCTTATATATCAATTAAGCGGGTAGTATGACAGGGCTGTCCCTTAAGCCCTTTGTTGCACGTATTTTGTATAGACCCTCTATTGAGGATGATACAACAAGATGATCTAATTAAGGGAGTACATACAGGAAGAACTGTTTTGGAAGTTAAGACAGCAGCTTATGCTGATGATTTGTGTGTCTGTGTCTCAGACACAGGATCTGGTTGAAGGGCTATGTCACTCATAGACCATTTCTCAAAAGTAACAGGAACACACATGAATCTAAATAAAAGTAATGTATACCCCCTAAGTCCCTTAACTGAGCAAGTCACATATTCAGGGGGTATAAAGGTATCCAAATCCCCTTTTACAGTATTAGGAATTACTTTTGGGAGAGGAGATAATGTCAGGTTAAACTTGGAGGAAAAATTGGAGCAGGCTAACAGAAATGTGCAATTTTGGAAAACTTGGCAACAGTTTAAGAAAAAGAAGGTACAAATAGTCAAGACCTTACTGTTACCAATTTTCACTTACTTAAGCATGATTTATCCAATTCTTATAGCTCTGGAACCCAACTCGCTCAGCCTAGTATTTCAGACTATCTGGGGAAGTAGACTGAATCCAGTTAAGACGGAGGTTCTTTATGTACCCATTAGTAAAGGAGGCTTAAATCTCCTTAATCCTATAGTTTTCTTTTACAGTATGTTTCTGGAGAAAAATATACTAGACCCATCAAAACCTAACCTGTCAATATTGTACCTATTTGCTGACTTTTGGCTAGCACCCATTGTAAAGGCATGGCAGGGAAAAAAAGTTTGATACCTTATGTCCATAAGGGTCCAGTCTTCTTTAGAACAGTTATTTCAAAGATCAGAAAATGGAACTCTGGGGCAGAACAAGTTCTGAACACTCCTAGAAAAAGAATATATAGCAGCATACAGGAACTAGCTTTTTCAATAAACATAACTTTTAAGGGTATTACAGAAGTTCATTTAGGGGAAATGAGAAATACCTTGAAAGACAACATGGCTCCACCAGTGATGGATGTGGGGTGTATTATGGCTATGTAGCCATGGGAAAATAAACATCAAAGGAAATGTTAAACATAAAGTTCACCATGAGAGATATTGTCCACAACAGGCATGCACAGCTACTGAAAAGACTGTGGAACACTTTTTGATAGAATGCCCATATGTTATCGAATTCTGGAACCTATTTGCAATCAGATGGAAAAATGTGTTTTGGAATAAGATCACCTATAAAGAATTAATATGTTTTTTTTTCAACGCAACTATGAGGTATTGTTCCTGAAATGTTACAGTTTATATTTACATGTATTAAATATGTGTTATGGCATACATGGTGTAAGTATGTATTACAACAATTGTACAGTATAAGGATCCAGAATGAACAATTTTAACAGTAGAATATGAATTGTGTAAACAATGTGTTTTTGAAAGAAACACATTGCAATATGATGTCTGGAGACATAGATGGAGATCAGTGAAATTTTTGGACCATAAAATTGCAGAATGAGTCTGAATATAATGGCACCAGTTAAACAGTGTTATAAAAGACTGAGTCTTGTTATGTATTAGTTGATTTAGGGATATGTTCTTTGTTTATTTAATAAAATATTCCCCTACTCTTTTCAAGAAGTGCTATAGGATCTTTAACATCCAACTGAACTACCACCAGAACAGGCAGATGGGACCTCAGTTTAACATCTCATCTGAAAGACGGCACCTCAGAAGTGCATCACCCCTCTCATGCTGCACTACAGTGTCGGTATTGGGATTTAACCCAAGTGTCTGGTGTGGGGGATAGAACCCATAGCCTTCTGATCTCCCAGCCCAGCAGTTTGTTTGTAACAAAAAAAATGGTAAGATTTGTTCTAATAAAACCTTTAGTGTGAGTGGAGTTTTTATTGTGGGTGCTTTTATCCCTGCCTTATCTTTAATAAAACTATCAGATTTATCCATTTGGAATTAGTCATACTGAGACTATCTGCTTTCTTTGTCTTTTTGAAACTAAAATACTTACAATTGCCTGACCAAACTATGTTTTCTTCAACAAAGTTTATTCTACAAGCTTGAGCATTACAAGAAAGTGAAACATTTAAAATGCTGTGATTTGCCTTCCCGGTTCTCATAAACAACATAAGGAATAGTGTATGGGCAACCATGCACAACAAGGTTATGTTTCCATTGAGGGGTTGAGATGATATCATAGGGTCCTTGAAAGTGAAGCTCTAGAGACCTGATGTCATGTCAACCCTGAGATGAAAACATAGCCTTGTTGGTGTATGGTTGCCCATTTACTATTCCTCATACTATATGGTTTTCTCAGATTTTAAAAACAGTTAAATATGGGCACATTTAAGTTTTGCAAGTTTTCATACCTTGTGTTCACGTTCCCGCTTGGTGTCCACAACTCTGTCTGCTGCAATGCCGGTTGGTGTGGTCCAATTTCTGTGTGACCCTGCAAAGATTCATGGATGGAATTTATTAAAAGAAAAAAAGAAACATTTTAAAAATGGTATGGTTTGGAAACATGGAGTGAATATGACAGTCTGTGTTCAAACTGTCTCAGTGAAGTGCTCAGTAAGAGGCATCGCCATGTTTGTTAGAGTTTTAGTTTTTCTGTGAAGTACCATGCTTTGTCCAGTCAGGTGGTGCACAGCAGAGTGTTTCCTGAATATTAATGACAGAATGTGCACAATGACCTTTAGAACATGCACAACAACTTTGAGAATGTGCACAACAACTTTTGAGCAGCCACCGATTTTCATACATATTAAGCCCAAACCATATACTACAGTGAAGCCCACCAGGATGACATACAATGTCACAGCTTCCAGCATGACAAAAGGGATTAGCTCCCAATTAAATTTCCTTATTTACTGCAGTAACTCTGTTTCAGAATGCTGCAGAATTGGATTTCATTCTGGCGGGCTTCACTGTATAAATGGTTTTGGACATTGCAAACTGGACTGTTCATGTTGCAAATCCTAGAGGCTTCTTTTAGTTATTTTATTTATTTTTCTTAATTTACTTTGCTTTTTACCTGCCTCCAGCCATCAGATCTTGGCCATGGTCATGGCGCCCCTCGTGCTTCCACCACCCATATTTTGCCCATGCTCTCCTGGTCACCCCTGGCTTACCCTCCAGGGGGTAGGGTCACAGCACTGTACAGACCACCAGTGCCATGAAACTGGTAACTGGTTGGAAGAGCCAGCTTGGTGGCTAATTGAAGCATGTGGGAAGGGCTTCATGGAAATGGCTGGTGGCTGCATTTTCTTCCCCTGTTAGCTGTGGCTGGGAAGTGCAATGATGTCCTTCATCTGTCCCACCCCAGATTTGCTTCCTTTGTCAATGCAAGGCTACAACTCGGCCTCTGCCAGGTGTCGCCCCTGCACTGAGCACCCCCCACTCTCCCCCCTGGAGAAAGAGAGCAGTCCTGGGGATGCTTGATCCTTCTCCCCTGGCCAGCCCTCCAATGACTTGGATCCATTTCCGAACCCGGCTTTCCAGCGTCACACGCAGAAATTCAACCTCTGCATCGGTGGGCTGGCTGCTTCTTTTAGTTAATAATAATGTCAGTAGTGGAAAATAACATTGCATGCCTTCCAAATTCAATCATTACACTACTGAAGGATTGTTCAATATGTACTTTACTGAATAATTAAACTCAATGTTCAATCCAACTTGCAATATATTTGCATTACCTGGTGGTGTTATTTACCTGCCTTGGTACCCCTTTTATTTTTAAAACAATCCTGAATTGCAGACACAGAAAACAAAGCCACCTTTCACCTTTTCACGATTGGAGGTTGGGGGGTGCTACTAGATACCAGGGCAATATTACATACATAAAGGGACGGCAATGGGGGGGTGGCACTAGACACCAGAGATGGCAACTCACTGTTCTCACTGCAGCCCACAGCTGGAGTTGCAGCTGCAGCTGCAAAAGTCAAGAAAGTCTCACTGTTCTCATAGAAAATGGCTCCTCTCACTAAGCTTGGCACTCTTGATTTTGGGTGCCCAGAAAATGTGTTTCTGTCAAGTTCTGAAAAAACAAACAAACACCAGAATCTAGCTGAACAGGTCCCATTTAGCTTGGTTCAGGTGTCTGTTTTTTAAAAGACAGTATTTTTATGTACTTTAAATGTTTGTAAGTTTAAACAGTAAAAAGAAAATTGCAGCCATACAAAAAAAGGATGTTTCCTTCATGAAAAAGATTTAGCCCCATATGAAAAATTATTTTTTTGTTTCATATAGCTAACTTGAAGTGCTTGCTGAGCATGCTCAGAACTGAAATTTTACTAATTAATAACTGTGGAATGGATTAATATGTTTTCATCAAATCACTGAAAGACACATCTGTGGTCCCTTTCTGCTCTGAAAATTTCAGACAAAAATACCAAACTGTCTGAGCACCAAGAATACAGCAAGAACAGTGATTTTTTTATGGGGGGGTTTGCATCCAGATCTCAGAATCAGTACAACTCATTGAACTGAAACTTGGCACATCGAGAGATCTACTCCACAAGCCCAGGCTTGCAACAATCTATGCAAATCTGTTGAGCGGTTGTGAAGATATTAAAGTGAAAAATTTGAGGTTTAACACAGAACCCCCTCCTCACCCCGAATATAGTGGCATGGCTGTGCCACTATAACATATATAAAGACCTCTTGCTCTCTCTGTATCTCTCTCTCTCTCTCTCTATATATATATATATATATATATATATATCTCAAAAAGCACTGTGGGTGCTAACTTTGACTGCATAATACTGGCCTACGGACATTAAAATGAGCCTTTGGAATACTCATTTCCAAATATCTCAGTAACCGTAGAAGGTAGAAAAAAAATTCAAAATTCATGGTATTCATGGCTTTCCAACCTACTTCTGTACTTAGTCACCCTGTAGGGTGAATAAGAATTTTTGCAACAAAAAAATCTGTATTTCAAACCGTTTTCGAGATATGGGCACCGAAAGGTGTTAGGGGGCTCCACAATGATATACCATGACAACATTTCTCAACTTCAGAGCTGTAACTATGGGCCCATTGAATGTTTTGGTACCAAAGCACCAAAAGGCACATCTGTGGTTCAAGGGCATGCCACCCTGAAAATTTCATGCCAAAAGCACAATCCACCTTGGCACAATGAAGTGACAAAGAAAACAACACATTAGAGTATTGCAATTACTTTAATGCTTTTGTGGCACTTCTATCTCTATAATGAAATGTTATCACGCCCAGAAAAATGTTGTCAAGGTTACTTTTTTTTATTGCGATTGTTGTCGCGGCAACAAAAAACAAGTTTGAAAAACATATTTCCAGACCAGCTGGTGAAAAACTAATGTAAGGGTTATGTTCCTCAAGGCATGATTAGGTAAACAAAACTGTTGGTGTTTAGCAAAGGGGATCAATTTTTCAGTTACAATGTTTTTTGTCTCTTGCTAACTGAAAACAAGATGGTGGCAGCATGAAAACAAATTCAGGGAGCACGACAACAAAAATGTGATCATGAAAGTTTTCACAATGCACATATAAATTTTCCCATAGGCTATAATGGGAAAAGAAAAAATGGAATAACTTTTGAATGGAGCAATATTTTTTTTACCAAATCCTCAAAAGGCACCAGTTCAACCCAGGCCACATGTAGACAAACAATTCTGAATCCATTGAAATGCACTCTTCAGTCCATTATGGCTTACCGAAAAAATGTACAATAGTTGGTGCTTTGTCACATTTTGAGCACCCTATGGTTCCACAACCATATACCCGACTGGAACAAAACTTTCCAGATCCAGAGATATAGGGTTGGAGGTTGTGCACTCACAATGTCTGGCAAATTGGATAAATGGGTGCAAAGTTATTAAAGTGCAAACTTTGATGTTTAACATAGATGTGACCATGCAACCCTAAGTATACTGGCCCTACTGGGCCAGTATAATACATATATATATGTAATAGATAACCCACTACAGGGTGTGAGGTTGCGCTCTGATATACGCATGCCTTGGTGTGCGTTCAACCACTCAAGGCGTGCGTATATCAGAGCGCGACTGCATGCCCTGAAGTGGGTATCTATCTTATAAAATGACCACAAGTCTTGGGGGGGAGCAAACAATAGTCCCTTTGTGGCACAAATAAGTATTTGAGTTGAAGTACATAATTTGATTGGTGCTGTCCTAACTGTGATAGGTTTAAGTAGTAGGTAATACTGCCATTTTCAGAGTGTGTTAGTGTTCATTTTTATTACTGTACTATACTGTGATCGAGTGCTGACAATATTGGTAAATTAAGTCCTGGCAGACATTTAATATAAGCTAGTATCTGTTGGAAAAGTAAAAAAAAAGAAACCACTAAATTTAATGGTTAGTATGCCTTTTGTGTGAAAAAAGCTGCTGTTTCTACAGAGAGTTAAGTGAGTCCAGAGCACTTTCACTTTTAGTGTTAAAATGTAACATGACCGAGCGAGTGCTGTAAATGAGTGAAATGCTTGCAGTAGTTTAAAGTAACCCCCTCTGTCTTCAGAAAAGTAAGAAAAGTGTTTATCTTGTTTTAGTTCTTTCCTTTTGGTGAAAGAAGTCGCCGACTGGAGTGGGAGCAGAGCAAGGGAGTCGGCAGCTTGAGGAACATAGACACAACCTAGAGAGAGTGTTTCTATAGCAACAAATGCTCTGGCTTGCATCTTCATTTCTCAAGGCGCCAACTCACTCACTCTCCTCTTGCTACATTCGGGTTGTCGGCGGCTTCTTTTACAAAAAGAAAAAGTAAAGCTAAATACACACGTTTCTATTTTTTTTGAAGACAGAGGGGCTTAATTTAAACTTCTGGAGGCACTTCTGTTATGGCAATTTACAGCGCTCAGTCATGCTACATTTTAACGATAAAAGTGAAAGTGCTGTGGACTCAATCTTGTGTTCGGAGAAATAGCAGCTTATTTTACAGAAATGTAAGTACAGTAAGCACAAAATTCAGTGCTTTCTTGCTTTTTGAACAGAGCCTGGGTTATTTAAATTTGTGCGAGGATGTAATTCGTCAGTGTAATGAGCACTCGGTCACGCCGGCTATTTTACAGCATTTAAAGTTAAATTGCTTCTGCCTAAGGCACTGTGAAAATGGCAGGATCCATTTTTAAATAATCTTTTATCTACAACTTGTGGCAGGATGAACCAGGTGATTGTGTAGATTGTGGACTGGTATGTTTATTTACTTGTGCCTGTGGGTGGCAGCCTGAGTGCCAGCTCTGTGTGTGTGTGTGTGTGTGTGCATGCCTATCTGTGCCAGTTGTGGAGTGATCTCCCTGCAGTGCTGGTGAGAAGGTTTTGAGGGCTGGAAAGTAGTTCAGGCAAGTGGTCATACTGGGAGGCGTGTGGTTGTTGTGGGATAATGCACGGTCATGTGACGTGTTTCATCCAATCAGCATACTGGATTTTCAGTGATTTTCCTTACCCATTTTATAAATTTATATATATATATATATACATAAAATACATAAAAACCCAGGCCTTCTTACCACCTTTTTAGTCTCACCATGTCCCTATTGCCGCACTTCATTCCTCCCCCTCCCCTTCCCCCTCTTCTCCTCCATCTGTCCTTCCAACTTTACTTGACAAATGCCTCTGGCTGCATCTCCCCACTCTCCCTCTCTCTTCTCTTCAGACAGACAATAGCACTGTGGTACACAAAT
This sequence comes from Neoceratodus forsteri, assembly GCA_016271365.2. Classification (NCBI taxonomy): domain Eukaryota; kingdom Metazoa; phylum Chordata; order Ceratodontiformes; family Ceratodontidae; genus Neoceratodus; species Neoceratodus forsteri. Next base: position 680,600,515 of record JADMNL010000022.1, on the reverse strand, counting down.
TGCTTTACTGTTAACTCAATGTTGTTTCCTTATTTTTGTTTATCCCTGATGAGGAACCTTTGTAAAAGAGCCTTGGCTCAAAGGTACTTGTAATCCTAGATTAAATAAATAAATAAAAATAAATATGTGTGTGTGCGTGTGTATATGTATACTGTATGTGTGTGTATATATGTATATATATATATATATATATATATATATATAGTATTGCAGGAAGTGCAGCCTAGAGGTTAGATTAATGAGAAGTAAATGAGCTTTGCAGATCTAGCAGATCTGCATTTTATTCCCAAAACTATTTGCATATTGTCTGTCTCTAAGCTAATCACTTAACCTCCCTAGTGCTCCTAGGTTGCCCCTGTAAACAGGCACTAGTGCCTAGTGGGCCTTATCCAGTTCCCAATCTTTTTTTTTATTTACTGTACTTAGTTACCCATTTCATAATGCAATAAGACACTCATGCATATTGCTAATACATCTCCAGGGCTGAAAGGTACACAACCACATCCTTACTTTGCTCTTGGAGCTAGTAGTTGCAGCACAACCACTACACTAACACCCTGTTGTGTCTTATTGCATGCTTAAATTCAATAACAAAGTGTAGCAGCACATTAACCTACTGAGCCATCTGTTTTAAAGGGGACAGCAAATAAATAATATGAAAACCATTACTAAATGTGCCTGCCATATTTAATGATAGTATACAGATTGGGTGGGATAGTCAGAAATGTGCCAGAGGCAGGTGCAACAGCTGTGCAGTGCAAGTACACTGCACCAGTGTGTACCGACTGCGATATTCAAAGGCTGCACATGACAGCAAGCACCAGCACAACACGGCTGAATATCACAGGGATGCACCATAGCACAACCAGGGCTGCGCCAGGGAACAAATCAGCATGTGCCATAGTGCAAGCAGGGCTACACAAGGACCAGAGGTGCATGGGTCAGGACACAGGACAACAGTCACAGCAGGGATCATGCCACCAGAGCAGGATAGACCACCAGCAGGGTGCAGAGGATGCCAGGTGGGAGGCATGGCAGGCACATGGCTGCAGACCCCCGACCACTGGCAATCAGCCACCAGTAACACCCTCAGGAAGGCATGGCACACGCCACCTGGACCCCTGCTGGTAACACACATGCCAACAGCACAAAACACACATGCCACACAACATGTACAGAGCACACATGTATGCCCCAGGACACACCCATGTGCCACTGGGCACAAATCACCTGGCACAAGCCCCAGTCAACCCCAGATGTACCACTTGGCCACCATGCACACCACTGCAGCATGGCTCCACACACCAGCTGCAATGCAGACACAGACACAGATGGCTAACAGTACAAAAGTGTATTAAAACCATGTAACAACAGCTATGTACAGATTAACAGGGAGCAGAGAATGGGGTGGCCACAAACAGAAAGGTAGGCCGATGAAAAGAGGCAGGGGGACTGGGGACATTGATGGGTAAGGGTACAAGGGAGGGAAAGGGAGGGGGACAGGGAAGGGGGTGCAGGCCAACGGGCCCTATGGGTGTCCCCACCCTACTGGTGCCTGGTGGGCCCTCTTCTCTGTGGCCTACACAGGGCCTGATGAATGAGTCGCGCCACCTGGAGTGTGGCCATGGTGACCCACAGAATCTGTTGTAATAGCCTTGTGTTCACTGCATCCTGCTGGCCACCTAATTCAAAGGAGGGGACATGGTATGAGTATATGTCCATATGACTGTAGCCCACCCACCGTGCACAGCGTACAGTGGTGACATGCACCCCTGAGACAGCACACAGTCACCCACAACATGTGTGACCACATGATCCACCACCTCGACAATCCAGGGCCATGCAGGGCACTGCACACCAACACCACCCATTTGTCGCACACCACAACCATGGTGACCAGGCAACAGAGCATAGCGGCGGGGTGGCAGTGGCATGGCTGGAACACAGGTGCACCCACAGCCCACCTGCAGCAGCCACACACCTGTGCAATAACAACAGCATGGTGCAATGGACCCCGCCGGTGGTGTACAACTGGAATGGCCATGTGCACAGGGGGTTGTGGCCCACCACCACTCTGCACAACAACGAACCAAGGAAGAGTGCCTACCTGCTTGCTGTGGTGCAGCTGGTGCCTGTCTTGCCGCACTGCCCATGTGGCCTGCACCCTGTGGCTGTGCTCCTGCATTGGCCTGCAGTTCCTGCCAGCCATGCATGGCACCTATCCTCAGGGCCTAGTAGGGAGACATTGAGAAGGACACATCAGTACCTGGCAACACTCCACAGGTCCCCCTCCAGCACAGCAATCCCCCTGGCCTTGCGCAGCAGTGGTGCAGTGGCACAGCACACCCATGGTGTGTTGCCATGGCCAACAGAGCACATGGCCACAACCCCCCCTCAGCATGGTGTGACACCCTGCTGGCCCCCACAGAACACTGGAATGGCACAGACATGGACGTAGTGCACTTACCTGGATGTGGCACGGTGCCCCTCTGGACATGTGCCTGCAGTGCCCAAAGCCTGTCAGGGACCCTCCTCCTCAAGTCCCCATAGCACTGGCAGTACTGCTCCCCACTTTGCTGTGCCCCAGTGGCCTCCTCCAACCCCTCAGCCACCTCCAGCCACTCATCTGTATGTGGCCAATCCAGGGGCACCTGGCAAAGAGACAACCCACATGTGGCTCTACCAGGGCCACAAGATTGACAAGTTCCACCTGGCTCCAGTTGGGAGCCCTCAGTGTGCCATGGCATGGCATGCTCGGTCCAGGTATTGGGAACTCAAAATGGCACCCAGTAGAGCACGAGCCACACGTGCTGTGGTGCGCAACTCACTTGATGATGCACTGCCACTCAGAATAATGCATTCCCTAGTGCTGCACGAAACTGCTGGGGCAGCACTAGCGCATGCAGCAGGTTACCCGGAGTGTCAAAGGGCACACATGAGGTCATAGGTCAGCACACACACCATGTGCGACAGCGAGATTGGGCACACCATGCATGGTGTGCAATAGGGGCATTTGTGCCCCATGTTCCATGGGGTCAATCATGCATGGGCACCATAGGGCACATAGCGCACGAGTGCCACATACCCAATAGCAGCAGAGCACTGTACTGTGTATAGCGCAGTGTGCGTGGGATATGCCACTGACGAATGCGCACCGCCAGGCCTACTGCACACATCATACAGTTGTGCCATGACTTGTGCATGTGATACACCAATGCGCATTGTGCAGCTTCGCGATATTCAGCCGGAATATGCAGATGGGCTGATCAGCATATCCATGGTGCATCGGAGGCATTTGCATCTCATTACAGTTGTGCATCCCCTCATTTGCATGTAATGCACTATTAATGCACCATGGGACTGTACAGGCACCAGACCAATATTGCATCCTTCAGAGGTAAGCCACCAGGCTGTGGACCTGTTGGGACAGTGGATTGGGAGGGCGTTGTGTGTTGCTGCCATCGCTAACCACATGTCCATACCCACAGGAATAAGCATGTCAGAACACGAGGAGGCTGAGAAGCAGGTCCTACATGGACATGCAGGCCCAACTTCATGAGGGCAGAGAGCAAAGCCCTCTTTGACACCTACCTGGATCTGGATCCCCTCCTGAGTGGCTCAACAGGCACCCCACAGGCCAGGACAGCTGCATGGGAGGGAATGGCCAGGGCTGTGAACCAGCAGAGCAGCCATCAGAGGACAGCACAGTAGTGCAAAAAGAAGGTAGGCATGGATGGAGGAGGATAAAGGATAAGGTGGCCACCATCTGGGCCACATGTGCTGCCACGGGCAGTGGACAACCTGATGTGCCACAGTTCACGCCACAGGAGGAGCTGGTGGTGGGGTCCATGTGGCACAGCACCATCGAGGGTGTGCCCAGCAGAGGATTCCAGATGGGGGGCAGCCCATCACTGCATGGTAGGTACAGCAGTGCCTGGAGAAGGGGGCAGAGGGGCAGAAGGGCTGGGGGCAGGGGTGTGTGCCAGTGGCACTAATACGTCTGTGTTCCTTTACAGCTCTGAAGCACCTGCATGCAGTGGCAGTGGTGGGAGTTACCACCATGGGGGTGGTCCTGGACCTGGAGGACCATCCATCCACCTCCATTGGTGTCCGGGGTCCAGACCACAGTCAGCCCATCCCCACTGTCTGACCAGATGCCTGTGGCATGGTTGTGGATGAGGCTCTGGCAGTATTTCAGTGGGACACCAGCCATGGCATCCAGTATACTGAGACACAGATCAGGTTGGGGTCCAGGACCGATGACGACATGACTGTTATCCTGGACAGTGGTGTTGCCAATCAGGGAGAGGCACCCATACCATGCACCTGAGATGGCAGTGCAGATGGTGTCCTAGTGGCAGTTGTCCACCCACCAGCTGCAATGCCTGGTGAGCCTGTGGGCACCAAAAATGTGTCGCAGTCTGAAAGGGTTGGCATTGGTGGTGCAGCCACCCTGGTGCCATTAGGCACGCAGTGGCTGGAGGGGCAGCAGCAGCAGCAGGACGGGGCTGGGGGGGCTGGGTGCAGTGGCCGCTGCCATTGCACCACAGACTGATCAGCCCCAAGGTGGCCCTGCTGTAAAACCTCCACCAGTGCGGGGGGCTGTGCTGTGGGGTCACGCAACACCCATGGGTCGGCGCAACACCCATGCCCCCAGGGTGCTGACCCCTTGACCGAGCACACCCGTCTACTCTGGGCCTCCATGGAGCAACAGATGCTGAACGTGGCAGGGGTCCATGCAATCCACACAGAGCTGTGCCAGTCCACAGGGAGGCATGACTGGGACTATAAGCAGCTTCTGGAAGAGACCACACACATGCAGGAGGACACAGCCGCAGCCCTGGATCAACTTACCACAGCGGTCAAGGCTGGCCTAGCACCACTGGCCACCCTGGTGCATGGCTGTCCACTGCAGACCCTGTGGGAGTGCATTCTCCACCCCTCGGTACCAGCATCATGTGACCTCGTCAGCGTCAATGCCAGGATCCACTGTGGGCATTCCAGGCATGCCTGGAGCAGGCCTGTTCGGGAGTCTGCAGACACCTGCGAGGGACCGGTCACGTTCCTGCAGTAACACATCTGTCGGACCATCAGTGACACCCCCCTGTGGCTGTCGCGCAGCCTGCATCTACTGGGCGGTCTTGGCAGGGCTGTCCACATGTCTTCAGTGACCGTGCAACTGTGCAGTGGTCCTGATCCAATACTCTCACTGTCTGCTGTCTGCCACAGCTCTGTGTGCACATTGGTGTGGTGTGCGTGTGTGCATTCCAGGGTCATGCCATCCATGGTCCACGCCACAAGCTCACCTTGTGCACACCCACCCAGTTGCTGGCCACTGTGGCATCTGCATGATGATGCCAACACAACACTGGCTGCTAGTGTGCACTGGTATTCAGCACCTGACACATGCCTCCACCTCCCACCAATCCAGGTACTCCCACTGCCACTCCTCTATCCAGGCTCACAGGCTCACGCTGCCATTGCTGCCCCCACTGATATCTCACACACACAAACACACACACACACACACACACACACACACATGCACACACACACACACTGAGCTGCTCACACACACACACAGGCACTTTCAGGGTCACACACCCTGTCCCACAGCCTGTTGCACCTCCTGTCTCTGTGCCTGTCTTGCTCCCCTGTTGCTGTCATTCTCTGTCTTTCTCTCTCTGTCTCTCTCCCCTGCTTCCCAGGGTGCAAGCCGCCTTCCCTTGCTTGCTCTGTCTTTTTATGGGCTCAGGTTTGCTCCGTGCATGTCCCTGTTGCTCCACGCTTGCGCCATCAGCTTGCTGTTGAATATCACACTGCGCTGCTTATTCATGGCTATGCCCCGTGCACTTGTGCATGCATTCATTAGGGTTGCACATTGGTGCACTGTGATTTGCACCATGCATTGTCTCCCACTGAATATCGCACTTTGGCACATTTCCACTCTTCTGCAGGTGCATCTCAGTTGCGCCATGCACAACTGCTTTGAATATCCCACCCTATGTGTACATATTCTGTTAAAAAGACAGTGAGTCTGTGATCAATAATTTGAAATGAATCGATATATGTATATGCACAATATGGCTGGTACTGGATTCACCAAGTTTACCTTTTCAGTTTTATGATCAGGAAAGTGAGTGTGCCAATTTCACAATGACACAACTGTTTCTCTTGTTGGTGCCATCTGCTGTCCACATGCTGATCACTCAACATTCCCTGTAGCTATCGAATATCTCAATTCATTTACAAAGTGAATCAATAAAATGTGTTTTGAGATGTAATATTTGTATATAACAAAACCAGGATTCCCAACTTTTATTTCTATACTGAATAAAATAAGACTGTGTAAAGTATTAGAGGCTCTAAACAGTGTTTATATGTGTTACATTGTTGGTATGTGGGGGATGGCTGTGCAGTAAAGAAATAAATGTTTAATGATTGTTCATGATATACATTTTAATGCCATAAGTTAATTTCTCAATAAATTGATTCATTTTCTGCAGCATGATTAGATGTGTTCACTGTAGAACTGTGCCCTGTTCACAGTACACTGGAATGACACGTCAAGCTAATGATTGTAGTTGAGCTTACTAAAATTGTGATTATAATTTCTGTACAGCTGCTATGTTATAACATAAAATGTGCTGCTAAAACACAGCCATTTTCTCTCATTTGTTTTCATTTCATTTTTATTTTTTATCCTTGTGAGCCTGATGAGCAAACTGCCCATTTTCACAGGTGACAAGCAATTTACAAAAAACAGACATAATACACAATAGACAATAAATAACATTAGACAATACCAATAAAATACATATAATACAATAAAAAAATAAACAAAATCTGTTAAAAAATACATTTATGTAGATTTCTAAGGTGTGTAGAGAGTGTATGCTTGAAATTATTAATTGTTTTTAAATAAAAAAAGTCAGAGGTGAGGGAATTAAAAAATGTGGGTGACCTATACAATATTGATCTCTGACCAATAGCCCTACGAAAAAGCAGTAACTGAAAAGAATCTTTGTCCACAGTTCATGCTCTGCAGTTTTCCAAATGTTTAGAGGAATATCACAGGGTTTCATGTGATGGGTTGTAGTGAGGTGTGTGTGTGTTGGGGGGGAGTGAGCAATGTGTGTAGTTATTTTTTGCTTCTGACATGGTAATTAATTTCAAATGTTATAATGGGAATAAATTGTTTTTAAGCGAATCAATGAAGCATTACAGTACTGATTTAAAACAGATGGATACAATGCAGATGTGTGTATATTTTTTATGTATAAGTCTTTCATTCATAATAGTATAGTGCTCACAATGTGTCTCATAAAAACCCGCACCAGACACATGGCAACCTCTCTCAGCTCAAATAAATTTTTTTGGTCCCATGAGAATGCTCGAGAAATTTTCAGTACAGGTTTCCATTTTAAAGTATAGATTACTTTAAAACATTGTTGATGTTTTAATCATAGATTGTGGGAGTATCCCCAACCAATCACAGACCTCCCTTCAGTTGGGTGTGAGATATTCTTATCACCGAAAGAGTATGTCATACACTGAACCACTTTAATGGCTTCTTTACTAACTGCTCATGCCGTTAACTGATTAAAATAAAAAAATATTTTTTAAATTTAATACAGAAAACAATTTATAATAATTTTATGTTTCCATTTGGAGAGCTTGTTATAGATATAAAAGTGTTGCATCTCGAATCCTTAGGACCACAGAATGCTCACCTTCGGTTAGCAGTCCTCTTGTCCTAAGAACATGTGAGGTGACACTCTTGTATCCAAAACAGGCCCTCCAGATGGACCCATAAACTTATTACTCATATCAAATATATGTCACAACTGCATCATGACTATACAGATGTATTTTGAAGTAACATTAGAGGACATCAATACTTTTGTATTCATCTGTACTGATGGATGAGGTCTGGAGGGAGGAGGTGGAAGGGCCGAGAACACAGTTAGCAAAGGATGGAGTGTGTGAGGAACACATAACAAGGGTACATGGAGGGGTGCACACAGAGGGAATAAATGTGAATAGAAGCATAGAGAGAAGAGAAAGAAGGTCAGAGTCTAGGTGGAGGGTGGTGTCTCTGAATGAGCAGAGTCTTGGGAAACAAGCTATAAGATCTTCAGGCACTATTAGCAGACAGGAGGGCGGACATAGCTGCAGTAAGTGAGACTTGGGCAACATCACCCCATGACTGGGACCTTGTGATCCCTGGATATAAACTATACAGGAGGGACAGGGTAGTTGGGAAGGGGAGACGGGTGGCAGTTTACATCAGGGAGAGAATAACTTGTATGAGGGAGGAGTCAGAGGATGGGGAGGTGGAGGCATTATGAGTTCAGTTAAGGTCCAATAGAGGGAGAAAGGTGAGGTTTTGGGTGGTTTACAGACAACCCAATCTGGATGAGGAGAGGGACAGGGAACTGAGCTCACAAATATTGGAAGCTGTGGGGAAAGGAAAGGTGGTAATTGTGGGGGACTTCAACCTGCCCAGTGTGGACTGGAGCATACCCTCCACAACATGTGCTAGGAGTCAGGTGATTCTGAAAGGACTGCAGAGTAGGTTCCTGACTCAGGGTGTCACTGAACTAATAAGAGCTGAGGCAATTCTTGATCTGGTGCTCACAAATTGGGAGCATGTACAGGAAATAATGGTCAGGGAGCCACTGGGTGGAAGTGACCATTGCACAGTGTGGTTCCAGTTGGATATGGTCAGGGAACGCATCTTGATTAAAACCAAAATCTTGGATTGTAGTAGGGCAGACTTCAGGAAAATGGGCAAAGTGCTAAGGAGCCATCTGGTGGGCATCAGAGCAGATATGGGGTGGACCAAAGGTGGTCCATCATTAAGTTAGGAATACTGGTTGACACAGATGAGTGCATTAGGCTCAGGAGGAAGAACACAAGGGCCAAAGCACCCAGCTGGTTCAGTTCTGGGGTTGCCCAGGCAGTAAGGGAAAAGAGACTGGCTTATAGAAAATTCAGGAAGACCAAGAGAGAGAGGTGGATAGGGAAAATTACCTAAGGTTGGCTAGTGAGGCAAGTAAGGAAGTCTGGTGAGCAAAGGCATAGAAGGAGCAACAGATAGATGAAGGAATTAAGGCTTACTTTCACTATACAAGTGAGAAAAGTGACAAGAAGGAAGGGACTGTTAGGCTTAAGAAAGGGGTGGAGTGGGTGGAGGATAATGGGAGAAAAGCAGAGATACCAAATGAATACTTCTGTTCCATCTTCACCAGGGAGATGGATGGGACAGTGTCTTCAGGAGGGAAAAGAGGAGGGGAACACAGATGTAGTGACCAAAGAGGATAGAGTGAGGGAGGGCCTGCTGGCATTGAAGGTGGACAAATCACCAGGCTTGGACAGAGTACATCCAAGAGTATTAAAGGAACTGGCTGAGGAGCTGGCAAGGCCACTGGCAGATCTATTTCATAGTTCACTAGAGTGAGACGTGGTACCACAGGACTGGAGAAGAGTACATGTGTTGCCCCTCCACAAAAGCGGTCCCAAGGATGACCCAGGGATTTACAGATCAGTCAGTCTGACCTCCATTTTGGGCAAGTTCATGCAGACAATACTAAAGGAAAGGTTGGTGGAATATCTAGAGAAGCCTAGTCTCCAGGATGCGAGCCAGCATGGGTTCATGGGTGGGAGAGTGTGTCAAATGAATCTGATTGACTTCTTTGACTGTGTCACTAAGACAGTAGACAGGGGCCAAGAGGTAGACATCCTCTGTCTTGATTTCAGCAAGGCCTTTGACTCTGTTTCCAACAAAAGGTTGATCAGGACATTGGTGGATCTCAGAGTTGGGGGAAAGATGGCCAGATGGGTGTAAAACTGGCTGAGGGACAGAACCCAGAGGGTGGTTGTGGGGGGAGAGTTATCTGGCACCAGAGAGGTCACGAGTAGGGTCCTGCAGGGCTCGGTGCTGGGGCTGGTGTTGTTCAATGTCTTCATCAATGACGTTGGGGATGGCATTAAGGGCAAAGTGCACCTATTCACAGATGACACCAAACTCTGCAAGAGAGCAGACACAGCTGAAGAGACACAGGACCTACAGGAAGATCTGGAAAAGCAGGTGAGGTGGTCCAGGATCTGGCAAAATGACTTCAATGCCAAGAAATGCAAAGTTATGCATGTTGGAGCCAAGAATCCCAGGACAGAGTACTACCTGGATGGAGTCTGTGTATCTTCATCATAGGAGGAGAAAGACCTGGGAGTGATGATCACTAGTGAACTGAAGCACTCCACGCAGTGCAGGAAAGCAGCAGAAAAGGAAAGCAAGATGCTGGGATGCATATCTAGGGGACTCAGCAGTAGGAGAGAGGAGGTTATACTGCCCTTGTACAGGTCACTGGAAAAGCCGCATCTAGATTATGAATTTCAGTACTTGTGCCCACACCTCAAAAAGGACATTAACCTGCTGAAGAAGGTCCAAAGGAGGGTTTAAAAGATGATAGTGGGTCATCAGGGTAAGGCATATGAGGAGAGGTTGAGGGCACTGAACATGTACTCCCTGGAAGACAGGAGAGAGAGAGAGAGAGGACATGATTGAGGCTTTCAAGTACTTGAAAGGGATAAGTAAGGTTGATAAGGAGAATCATTTTAAGCTGAGTGGCAATCATAATACAAGGGGGCACAGTCTTAAACTGGAGGGTGGGAGGTTTAGGAGGGAGGTCAGGAAGCATTTCTTCACAGAAAGGGTGGTGGACACTTGGAATGCATTACCAGAAGAGGTCATCTCGTTGAAGACAGTGGACAGCTTTAAGAGAGACTGAGATAGGCATAGGGGGAAGGTAAGGATCATGGGTAGGGAGGATGGGAGGAGTGGGGAGGGAGGGCAGGGACATTAGCACAAGCTTCGGACCTTGCAATACAAGCAGACTTGATAGACCAAGTGACTTTCTTCTGTTGGCTTCTTTGTATGTTCGTATTTATATTTCTATAACAAATTTAATTCGGACATGTTGGCAATGATCTGAAAAGCATTGACCAACTGGTAATATGCACTAAAAATAAATGTGAGTCCAATGTGCGTACACCAAAATGTCATTAAGATTCTCTCACTCACTTTACTGTGCTGTGTACCACTTCTGGATACACAGTAGTCATATTTTTGATAACAGTGGCATTGATCATGTGGTCACCGGTTCAATTCTTTCTAGAGCTGACTATAATAATAACACATAGCTCATCATTGTTTCAGTCAATATAAATGCAGAAATATGTAAAAGCATGATCCAACTGTAAAACGATAACAGTTTGAAACATAGGTGCTATATATTAAACAATGTTGTCCTTAGGTTAAAAGAGTCTATAGCTTTGTTAAAAAATGCTTGATCGATTCTTGCACAAATGGTGTCTGTTTTTCTTAGTTAGATTAAGCACTTATCTGATCAGGCATTGTGTTATTTTGAACAGACATAAAAAGGTGGCACCAGGCCTCCATTTGTAGCAAACACTATGTTATTAAGAGTGCAAGTGTACATCAGACAAAAGTTCAGGGAATCACCACACAAAGAACCTACACATTAGCACCTCCATCTCTCCCCCACACCAACATATCACTCAGAATATAATTACAAAACTAAATGTGTCTGGTTAAAGTGACGGGGTTAAGATCCCACGGTGGAGTGGATAACTTGTAAGTCCTCCAATAGTACTAACTTCAGATAGCCAAACAGTGAGCTAATCATAAGTTACTGCTATTGGTACTACTTTTGGAGGACATATTTTCATTCATACTTGTATGAAGATGAACTCAAGGCAGCCGCTCCTCCATGGGACCATAACAATGCCACTTTCAATAGACACTAACCAGCTTGTTACTAGATTTTGGGATAACGAAGAGAGGGAAAGGGAGGTTGGAAATAATGGGTGTTGTGTGGGGATGCAATTCCTTGATTATGGATAAGGTGTACATCGTGACTTGCTGTGGGGTAGTTGTAGGAGCATATGATTTGGGGAAAGGAAGTGAATATAATTTAATTTGTTGTTTATTAAAATTTCAGAGTTTCCAGTATTAAAAAGAAAACGATTACAGTACTGGTGGTTGGAGAGGCAATTGGATTTGTAAAAGCTGAGCTTGCTATAAATAAGATGACATCATTCATGTTCTAATTTTTTTTTATTTTATATTTACATTCAGTAACACATGATTAGTATTCTAGCTCCTGCCATTTATAAACAAAAAAAAACAACAAAAAAATTTTTGCAGCCACTAACTAGTCTATGTACAAAGAAAGTGTGACCCTTACCCAGTCCAAGAGTGTCATCTATGCAACCAGGACTCCCGTACTTGTTACTCAGACAAGGCAACAAACCACAAGTTGGCAGAAAATCAGTATCACCCCTGGCATTAGAGTAGCACTTGGCTCGAGCATCTAAGAATTCAGGGGGTTAAAGCACAAAAATAACATCTATATTTAACCTGAGTCTGAGAGAGGGTGCCAGGGCTATGCTGTGTCTCCTATCTGAAGGACCCCAAAAACATTTCACTCAGTGATTCGCAGATGGATTGTCTGCAACCACATAATTGGGATTGTATTGTATGGCTTTATTTCTGACAAGATGGTAACGCAGAATAGGCTGGTCCTCCAACGTTATAACTATTCAAACAGATGGACAACAATTTGCAGTAGGTAGAAACATTTTACACACACACACACACACACACACACAGGCACTGTAACTTCCAACATGAACTCTTTTCCAAATGAACTATCAACCTCTGTGCTGAGGGATCTCTGAAATTCTGACAAGTGCATAATAGTGGGAATTGCGGCACACAAATTAGAATAATCCTGATGAGATGGATCATTGTTAACATCTTCAAGAAACATGGTTTCTACTTTGGTAATCAGTTAGAGCTACACTTTTTAGCATGAGTGAGGTTCTGCCCACCCTGGCCAAAAGTCAGACTCTGCCATTACTTTAGGAAGCCAAAACTGGATTATTCAACCCCACTGGACTACTAAAGACATCCTTACATCTGAATTTCCCAACCCCACTGGGCTGCTAGAGACATTCGTACATTCAACACCTTAAAAAAGCATATCTTGGCTGGCTCTGTGGCTTTGAAGGTTGAGGCGCTGGACGTCACACCTCACACCATGCTGGCCACCCAGGTTCGGGAACAAACTTGGTTTGCTGGGGGTCAGCAGGAGAGGGAGAAGATAGAGCATCCGGAGGACAGCTCTCCTCTCCTCTCCCAGGGGAGGGATCTGGGGCTGCTCGGTGTCCTAGCGACCCCAGATGGAGATCAGAGGTAGATCAGGTGCACCAGCTGACATAAGGGGGAGTAGTGCAGCAGACATCAGCAGGGCATCCTTGCACAGACATCATTGCACGCTGCACTCCTGGGGAAAAAACTAAGAGAAAAACCCTGCCATGGACTGCGGAGATGATGGGGGCTCCAGGGGCAGGACTTACATCCCATCACCGGCGCATCTACTCGGAGGACTCCAGGCCTGATCAAGCACCCAGGTAAGGCCTCTCTAATTGCAGATAGGCCATTAGAGGAGAACAGACCCATCCCGGAGGGGGGTGATCCTGGAAGCTAGGTCTGCCTGGGTAGTCAGGGGAGTCGCTCTGAAATCGGATTCAGGCAGGGAGTAGAAGTCCCATCGAGACAGCACCCCGGAAGGATGCCTGGCTGTGGAGGTGCATAAATAAATTACACAAAAAAAAAAAAAACAGCACATCTTTGTGGTGAACGGGGTCCTAAGTGCACATAATCTAGACACCATAGGGTACATACAGCACCAAACAACCTAAATTCTCTTTCCAAATGCACCTTATACTCACAGTTTGGTGTTCCCTTGTTACAAGCATTTGACAACACACTTAAAGAAACATTTCTCTCACAAAGTCCATAGCTTCAGAGGAAATTCCCACAGTATCTTTTCTCTGGGCAGCTGTAACAATCTTTCAGTCCATCAGGGGGTTTCCCCTAAGAATCTATGATTTCTCATTCCTTTTCCATTTTTGTGTGAAAACGTGAACCCACTAGGGCTCCACCGATGCAGGTCTCCATCACTTCTAGGCAAGCACTTGATGTTCACCAGACTAGGGTGAGAAAGTGACAAAGAGAGGTCCTTCACCCAGCCAAGGGAGGCTGACAGGCACCTCTTGACCTCTGCAGTCACAGAGCACTCCTTCTCCTTCAGATTTCAACTCAGAACTCTCAAAGTTCTAACTGATCTCCCCACAGCTCAGCCAAAAAGGCTTATGCTGCTGCAGGAGTTCTGTATGACATCTCCTCATTCTCTGCCCAACTGAACTAGGCAAGCAATGAGGTAATGTATTGTAGAGAGTTTAAAACCCTCTATTGTAGCTCAGAGACCTTCCTGGTCTAATAGTGATGAGATTTTAGTAACCACAGGGGACTGGGTGGTTACACTCACTGCCAACAGATGAACCTTGCTGTCTGCAGCAAGGGCTTTGAACTGCAACACAGGCCATGCACCCCAGGGTGTTCTATGGGGAGAGGTGGCCATGCTCCCCCCCTGCCCATGCAGAGATACAGGCAGGTTACCCAGAGAAAACAGAAGCCCGCTGAAGCAACTTCAGCTGTACCCAACAACTAGCTTGGGACTCTTCTTTTAAGTGGCTCCAAGGAACCCCTTGAAGCATATCCTGACAGGATAGAACTAATGGTTCCTACCTGGGTTAGAACCATCAACCTATCCATCCCCTTAGCCCACTAGGGAAAAGCTATGTAACCGACACTACCAAAGGGGTAACCTATATCTACATACATTTCACAATTTCCACTGTGTACTGCTTTAGAGACATACATATAGCATTACTATGCATTTCCCAAACCCCAGTACTACACACTTTAAACCTGAAAAGCAAAAATGTCTAACATTTCCCAATTAAAACATTTAAAAAAACACCCAAACGGAGGACTCCACTGAGCCAGAAACATCCTCTTCTTGTCTTCTTGTCTTCTTTTCTTCTCCCAGGTGCACCTCTAAAGAAAATATCCCGCAAAGAGACACAACCTGCAAGAAAACATACCTGGAAGGAAAACAATAAACAAACCTCCTACCAGCATGATACAATAAATCCCAAAAACATTTTTTAAAAGGGTTGTCTACAAATGGTATCATAAATATACCCAAAAAATACATACAAAACTTTTCGGTGGAGGGGTGCCCTAAAATGTCCAGCTAAATGTGAAATGTCCTAAGTGCACAAGGCACTTACATTCAAGAAAGTCTTGGTAGGCTGAAGCCAGTTCAGAACTGTTCTTGCCACAGGCAAGAGGCCTACTGGAAACTTTAGTCCACAGCTTGATGCCCCTTGGACCAAGCAGAGTAGGGATATCTCATCTTCAGTAGGCAGTGCTTTAAACATAAAAAGCAAGAGAAAAGCTTGACCCTACCATTTCCGGAGTGCAGGCTGACAGTTCTGCATCACCTCTATGGATCTGGTCTGGATATCTTCCCCTCTTTCGGCTGAAGACAGTTCTTCAGAATAAGCTCTTCCACACCACTTCTGGACCTGGTTACTGCTGATCAAAGAAGAAAGCTGCAGACACGACATCCCTCGTTGCTCCCAGGGAGAATGCAATACTCTGGCCTTCAGATCTTCTTTCTTTGGTCTATTGCCTGCTGAGTTGTGTGGTGAGCCCACCATGCTGGATATCTCTGGTGCTGCTTTCTTCTTAAAGCTGGCATCTTCTGGTGTTGGTAGTCAAGGGTAGTATCACTTGGGATGAGGACCATAGATGATTGTCCCATCTTGTCAGACAATTCTGAAAGTGTAGACTGTCTCTTTGTCATGTCTATCAGTCGCTCTGACAGAATCAAAATGGAGGATGCAACCGAATCTCCACAACTTTAACTTGTCGAGCAGACTCAATAGACCGTAAGGCCTAATCTGCTGGCAAATAGTATGTTAGTATGTTAGTATGTCTTGGCAAATCTTGACTCCTATGAACAAACACATATCATATTTAATGGCAGCTCTGGCCTCCTCTAGCAACCATTCTTCCCTGTGGTCCTCAATTTCTTCCCATATCCATCTTTTAAAAAATGGGTATTTTTGTCAGAATTCTTTCTTAGCCTTGAGTCTGATCAAGCATTTTTCTTTACTACTTTTAGGTAGATGTAGGCCGGTGCCCTGACTTGGGGGTAGCCAGGCCTGGTCAAGCCAGTCTTGTCTGTTCCAGACAGGGACATTGCAGTCCATCCCTCTACTCATTACCATTTCTATTTCTAAGGAGCCTTGTTCAGTCTCTGTTGGCTCACTTACTTTCATGGATACTTGTAGCCTAGTCTCACCACCAGTCACCTCACTAAGCAATTCAAGTTCCTCTTTTTCCATTTGCTCTGACCAGGAGCTGATAGTTGTGTCAGCTCCTTACACAGTCCACTCCTCACTAATCTCTGAGGCAGCCACCTCACAATTTAAGGCTTCTTTAATCTCATTCTCACCAATTAAGCTTAGACTAAGGCCTGCTGCCCATGGATCCACATACTCGATTTCTGGCTGGTCCCTCTCGCCCTCTTCCTGGGCAGAAGGATCAATCTCCTTCTGCCACTGTCTTTTTTAGTCACTGCCTCAAAGAATTCTCTCACAAGCTGCTCTATTTCTCTCTGCCTGCATGCAACAGTCATCTGTGGTTCACAGTCAGGGCCCTCACCAAGCATCCATGTTGGAGCCAGACATATGGTTTTAGTACTGGCTTTTACAGTACCAATGTCCATGTTCATGCCATACTGTTTTCTACAGTTCTTGCATTGAGGAATCATCCGAACATCTCTCCGTCTTCATACAGACTACACACACATTTACAGGAACATTCAGCAGGGCAACATTAGCTGGGGCTCCTTCACATCCATGGTGCTGTTCAAACTATTGTAAATCTCTCTTTTGCTAGGTTATCCAGATCCTGGTATGAAGCTGATACCCTTTCCTTTGGCTGTCCATTTTGTGTGCAAAATAACACATCTGTCTGAGGTTACTGATCTGCCTTCCTTGCACACTGACACACTTTGTTGGTTTTAAAAGAAAAATGTCTTTCGCTTTTTGGTTGCAGAAAACTGCTGCTTTGTTTCTGTTTTATTTCCAAACTTTGTAAACACTCTGGTGAGTTTTATTATCGGCTCTTTACCCTAGCATGGCTCTCCTCAGTTTGTTTTTTGTGCTGCGTCACTATTTGTATACTTTACTCTTTGCAACTACTTTTGCACTGTTTGTCAACAATTTTTTCATCTCTAGCTGCCCAGATACAGTATTTTAGGGTATTTCTTGTTGTTTTGAGAGGCTTTGTACTTACAGGATTGACTGATGGTGATATCCGGTGTTGCGACCTACTTCGGGGAACAGCAAGCCTCTCCCTCACCATGGATGGTCCTGACCAACGAACTGGCAACTCAGTTGCACCAGGGTGGCTACCCAATGAATTTAACCCACACTGCTACTGGGAAACACCCCCAAAAAGTTGTTCTGTTCTTTTCTCTTTTTCTTCCAGCGATCTGCACCTCGCAAAGCTGCACTGATCTCCAGGCCTCTCTCCCTCTGGCACGCTCTCCACCATTAATGCTCTCATCCTCACTCACTAAGCAGTTCCACAAAGCTCTAACCACAGAACAGGGCTTGCGCATCAGGGTCAATCACTCGACGACATGCAAATGAGCTGGAAGCATTTTCTCTCTCCTTCATGGTGATCCTGAAGCTGGGGGAACAATTTTAAACTATCAAAAGAAACTTTTTTCTGCAGCTTGGATTTGACAGTTCGGCAGTGCTTTCATGGCAATTTAAATACATGTTTGTACAATTCTTTTAGTGACTCCAACACTGTAATCTATAAGCACTTGAAAACTTTTGTAATCCACAGAAATGAATATTCACTTCCCCAAAATCACAGGGAACTTTGCAATTTTGGCATTTAAACAGTTTTTAAAGACTTTTCAGCAGGGTTCAGTCTCAGCAAAACAGCTTTTGTCATCAAAGTCTCAGTAAAACAGTACAAAGCAGCACATCTTCCCCAGAGAAAATCACAAGCAGCAAGTCTTTGGATGGCATTTTCCTAGCCACAATTGAACTTTTCTTCACAACGATCCCTGGTATGGTGCACCATCACCATACAGAAAGACCACAGACATACACTCTGTACTTGTACCTGCATGGCAGCTTTTTCCTTTCCATCAAATCATAGGATGAGCCCCTAATCTTTGTAACCGTTATCACAGCCAACAGCATCATCTTGCAACCAGGACCCCCATACTTGTTACTCAGACAAGACAACAAACCACAAATTGGCAGAAAATCAGTATCACCCCTGGCATTAGGGTAATACATGGCTTGGGTATTTAAGAGGTTGGGGGTTACACCACAAAAATAAAATGTATTTTTAACCTGAGTCTGGGAGAAGGGTGCCAAGGCTATGCTGTGTCTTCTACCTCAGGGGCCCAAAAAACATTTCACTCAGTGACTCACAGATGTATTGTCCACAGCCATAAAATTGGGATTGTATTGTTTGACTTTATTTCTGACAAGATGGTAAAACAGACTAGGGTGGTCCCCCAAGGTTGTAACTATTCAAACAGATGGACAGCAATTTGTAGTAGGCAGAAACCATTTCACACACACACAGGCAGCACTGTAACTTCCAACATGAATTCTTTTCCAAATGAACTATCCACCCCTGTGCTGAGGGATCTCTGGAAGTCTGACAAGTGTATAATAGTGAGAATTGCCACACACTTAAACTGGAACAATTCTGATGAGATGGACCATTGTTAACATCTTCTAGAGATACGGTAATCAGTTAGATCTACACTTCGACCATGAGTGAGGTTCTACTCGCCCTGGCCAAAAGTCAGACTCTGCCATTCTTTTAGAAAGCCAAAACTGGATTCTTCAACCCACTGGGCTGCTAAAGACATCCTTACATCTGGATTCCCCATCCCCACTGGGCTGCTAGAGACATCAGTACATTCACAGATTAAAACAGCACATCTTGGTGGTGAACATGGTCCTGAGTGCATGTAATCTAGCTACCATAGGGCACATACAGCATCAGACAACCCAAAGTCTCTTTTCAAATGCAGCTTGCACTCACAGTTTGGTATTCCCATGTTACAGCCATTTGACAACACACTTAAAGAAACATTTCTCTCACAAAATCCATAGCTTTAGAGGACACTCTCACTGTCTTTTTTCTCTGGGCAGTTGTGACAATCTTTCAGTCCATCGGGGATTTCCCCTAAGAACCAATGATTTCTCATTCCCTTTCCACTTTTGAGTGAAAACTTGAACCCCCTAGGGCTCCACTGACACAGGTCTCCACCACTTCTAGTCAAGCACTTGATGTTCACCAGGCTAGGTTGAGAAAATGATGAACAGAGGTCCTTCACCAAGACAAGGGAGGATGGCAGGCACCTCTTGCCCTCTGCAGTCACAGAGCACTCCTTCTCCTTAAGACTTCAACTTAGAATTCCCAAAGTTCTAACTGCTCTCCCCACAGTTCAGCTAAAAAGGGCTTATGCTGCTGCGAGAGTTCCAAATGACATCAGCTCATTCTCTGCCCAGCTGAACTAGGTAAACAATGAGGTAATGTATTGCAGAGAGTTTAAAACCCTCTATTGAGAAGGGGTCATGTGATGGCAGCATGAGAAGTGGCAGCAATCCTCCATCGCTCTGAGCCCCCGCTACACAATTCAGCTCCCTATATGGTTTTTTAGTGCGAGAATACTATAAAACTATAACATCCCATCTGTTTGACACTTGAGGCTGCTGCATTTTTACACTAAGAGATGGAGGTATACATGAGAAAGGCATCGCTGAGGCGCACACCACCACTCACCCCAGAGAAAGACAAGGCCACAAAGCACCCAAAGCATCAGACAGTGGGTTCCAGTAAAATCGACACCGCAACGGGCGCTCTCTCAGAGGAGCGGTTTCTAGAGGTGATGCAGCCGCTACAGGAGAAGATTACAGAGATTTATGATGATCTGCAGCAGGTCAAAGTTTCTGTTCACTCCCTGACTACCCAAGTAACGGACTCAGAGGTTAAGTTGGTGTCCTTGGAGAAGAGGCATGATAGAAGTGAATTGACCATGACACTTTACAGAAAGCGAATTAAGAAGCTCGAAGAGAAGATTGAAGATTTAGAGGGGAGAAGTAGAAGAAATAATTTGCTGGTGATCGGAATTCCTGAGAAGGAAGAAGGAGCGACCCCCATTCTTTTCCTTCAAAAGCTATGTGAGCGAATCGCTGGTCCCTCCCCGAATGGCCCATCTTATATTATTGAGAGGGCGCATCGAGCTCTTCGACCTCCTCCACAACCTGGTTACCCACCCAGACCTCTCATTTTTAAGATGCTTAATTTTTTAGACAAGCAACATATGCTTGTGAAAGTGCGTGAATTGCAAGAAGTTTGGTGGGAAGGGCATAGGATCCGGATCACGCAGGACCTTCCATAGTCAGTGCGAGTGAAGCGCCAAGGAATGCATCCTATAGTGACCAAGCTTATCACGGCAGGAACTCCATTCCATATGAAGTATCCAGTGGTCCTTCAGGTGAAGACAGGAGAAAAGTGTGTTTCCTTTGAGTATCAAGAGCAGGCTCAGCAAGAACTCAAAGGTTTTTTCCCAGACCTATTTAAGTGAAAGGATCCAGGTGAGCAAATGCAGGTTGGGCATAATGGGTCAGTGCTGGAGTGAAAGGAAGCTACTTGCATTTGATAGAGTGGACATCCTCGTGGACCTTGGACTGGGTACACTCTGAACGCCTCGATATTAAATGTCTGTGGGATAGTCTGTTTCATATTTTCCTTCAATGGGGAGGTCACAAAGACATGGTGGAGAGTTTCCCTTTCTTTTTCCCTTTCCAGAGAGAATTTGAAATGGTGCCTGATATCAGGTTGCTAAATATTGAACTCTCGATGGAAAATCAGGCTGTCTGATTACTGGACTTATTGGCTAAAGCATAGCTGCACTGCCCCCCAAGTTGAATATGTTGGTGTGGCTGAGCTTAAATATCGGAGGCCAATTATTTTTCATTTCCCCTGGGTGTTTTTCCCTTTCTTTTTATATTAAGAAGTCAAAAGCAGAGCCTGGGATGGGTAATAATTGCTAATGGATCCCGACTTGGGTTCTTCTTCCTTCCTCCTTCTACAATTGTGTGCTCAGATTCTGGGGTTTCAGGGGGATACTGGATATATGTTTCATTTAGGAAAGATTGGGGAGTGTCTTTAATCTCTTAAGGTACCATATGATTTCCTGTGACTGTTGCGTTATTACAACTATTATAGAGAATAAGCCTTATTAGAGGGATGTTATGTACATAGTGGATTAGTAAGCTGTTTTATTAGGGGAGTTTAAATGGCTAATATAATGGGCAAATAAGTAGTGGGGGAAGGGGGGGAGGTAGAGGAGGGATAGGAGGTTTCTGGTGCAACTCAGTACTCATGCTTAAGACATCACCACCTGACAGTGGATTGTGGTGCAGTTGATTAGAATTGGGGAGACTGTGAGTAGAGTATTATTAAGGATTTATGGGAATTGTGGGGGGTTAGGATTAAAGGATAATAGGATAGATAAGTTTCCTTTTTTTTATAGTTGTCGGGGGTATAGGGGGTGGTAAGCCAAGTGTGTTAACCTCATTTTTTAAGGTAGAATTTTCATCGATGCTCAGTCAGATCAGGTTGGGATCTTATGTAGTTAGATTTACCATCTTACCCTCTATATTGTTTGCTGCATTAAAGGATGGCTAATTACTATAAGATTGTGAGTTGGAATGTCAAAGGTGCACAGGATAAAGGTAAGCAGCAGGTTATCCTCAGACATCTTCACCAATTGCAAGCTGGAATTGCTTGTCTCCAAGAGATGCACCTTCAGAGACATGATGTTAGTTTATTTCTTAAGACATGGGTGGGACAGGCCTATGGAGCGGGGAAATTCACGTATAGTGGGGAAGTTGTGATGTTAATAAATAAAAGAATTCCTTTTAAATTGGACAAAGAAATTTGGGATCCGGAGGGCAGATATATAATATTATGTGGATCATTGGAAGGGCGGCAGATTACATTAGGATCCATATATGGGCCAAACTCTGAGTCTCCTGATTTTTTCACCCACCTATTGAACCTTCTCGTCACTGATCCGCCCATTTTAACTATTTTGGGAGGGGATTGGAATGTGGTACTTTCCACGTATATAGACAGATCTGACTCCTGGAAACGGGGCTTATCTCCCTCACAGAGGGCATTACACAACCTTATGGCAGGTGCTGACCTCCTGGATGTATGCTGAGTTTTTCATCAGGGGGAACGCCAGTATACCTATTTTTCTCCCCCTCATAAATCCTTCTCCCCTATTGATTTCTTTTTACTGAGTTCTTTTGCAGTACCTGGGGTAATGTATGCGGATATACAGGCAAGAGTTATCTTAGATCATGCTCCAATCTCCCTTGGGTATCTCCCTGGGCTGAGTATCCAGAGGGATGCTCTCTGGAGACTGAATAATCAGCTGCTCCAAAAGTCAGAATCTCCCCAGCACATAAAATGTTTAATTGTTAACTTTTTACTAGATAATAAGGGGTCGACTACCAGGATAGATATGATTTGGGCAGGCCCTAAAGTGCTCCCTCAGGGGGGAGTGCCTTAGGCTATCAGCAACGAGATGTCGCCAATTTCGGGAAAGGCAAGCAACCTTGCTCCAACAGATACGGGCTATGGAGTGTACCCTCTCTCAGCACTCCCCAGATGTGGATTGGACACTTAATTACCAATTGCAAAGTCAATATTCTGATCTCATGTACCAAAAAGCAGAGCTTGCTTTGTGATGTACAAAGATGAAATATCTTGATGCCGGTGAGAGGGCGGGTAAGCTACTAGTCATTAGGCTTAGGCTAGCTGCAGCCTCATGAGTCATTCCTTGCATCAAATCGGCTACCAGTGATAGCCTGGTGACATCCCCCAGGGAAGTGTCCGAAGCCTTACATTCTTATTACCAAAGACTGTACTCTGAAACTCAGGAAGAAAGGCCTGTAACTCGGGATATGGTGGAGTACCTTGATGCCATTGATCTTTCTAAGCTAGGGACACTTAAAGGTGAACCTCTCGGGAATTTAATTACATTGCAGGAAGTGGTAGGGGCAATTGAGCAACTTGCACCTGACAAGTCCCCTGGCCCAGATGGCTTTTCTAACAACCTGTAAAAAAGTTGCTGGCAGAAGCTTCCCCCTTTCTGGTTGAAGTTTACAATTACTGGTCTGCGGAAGGGATGTCGGAATCAAACTTCCTTAATGCTATAATTACTCTTATTCCCAAGTCTGGTAAAGATCCCATATACCCAGAAAGTTATAGGCCTATCTCTTTAATTAACACTGATGTCACAATTCTAGCCAAGGTTTTGGCCATAAGGTTGGGTCCATTTCTCTGCAAGCTCATTAGTAGAGAGCAGATAGGATTCATGAAAGGCAGATCCTCAGTGGACCATAAGCGTAAACTAATATATATCCTCTCGGCATCCAAGGACTCAAACACTCCTTCTGTTTTGATCTCCTTGGATGCTGAGAAGGCTTTTGATAGAGTCTCCTGGGACTTCCTTTTTGTAACCTTGACCCACCTGGGTCTCCCCACAGATTTTCTTAGATGGATCAGATTATTATACACATCCTCATCAGCCCGGATTTGGTCCAACGGGACACTGTCTGCTCCCGTTTTACTTCAGAAGGGGGCCAGGTAAGGTTGCCCCCTCTCTCCATTATTATTCAATCTCTATTTAGAACCCCTGATCAAGAGATTGTTAATGTCCCCTAAGCTCCAGGGTATTGAAATAGGATCACAAAAGTACTCCCTTTCTGCATATGCAGATGACCTTCTTTTACATCTCCAACATCCTGCAACAGGTATTCCAGAACTTCTGGCTGAGATAAAGCGGTTTTCCGCTATCTCCCACTATAAGCTTAATGAATCTAAAACAAAAGTTTTTCCTTTAAATAATAGTACGTCCGGTCAGTGGTTGATAACACTAACTTAGTTTCGGAGTCTAAGTCCCTTACATATCTTGGGATTAAGGTTGCCAGAGAGGTCCCCACCATGTTTAAGTTAAACCTTACGGAACTGCTGAATACAATCAAGTTAGACTTAAACAGATATGGAGATCTCCCTCTTTCCTTATGGGGAAGAATAAATATTGTAAAGATGAATAACTTGCCCCGAGTATTACACCCCCTGGGAATGTTGGGTCTGTTTATCCCTAAAAAATGGTTTGGTAAACTAAATCAAATGTTAACTGCCTTCCTTTGAAGGGTAAGAGTGTTAGGTGCTCCTACGTGAAACTCTCTGCACCTAAGGAGCAGGGTGGTTTAGCAGCTCCCTCCTTTTTCTCATACTATTGTGCCCATCATCTTAGCAGGATGTCATACTGGTCATGGGAGATATTGAGGGAGGAGCGACAAACATATGTGCCCTTGTGGTTAGATATTGAACAATTTTTAGCGGCTCAATATTGTTGCTCCCTGCCTGCCCTGCTATATGCTAGTCCTAAGGCAATTCCTAAACCTCTTCAGAATATCCCATTGGGTTGGTCCATCAGGGCTTTACACCAGTTGCAAACCCACCTATCCCATAACTGGCATGCTTTGCTGGAGCAGCCTGTTCTAGGGAATCCCCATTTCCAGATTGGGCGTAAGCCCATCTCTTTGGCTTTTTGACCTTCCCTTAGCAATATAAGACTTAGGGATATATATGAGGAGGGTAAAATAATTCATTTTGCTCTTTTTAGATATAGGTTTAAGGTGCCTGTGACAACCTTTTTTAAGTATGAACAACTTAAGAGGGCCATCCTTGCCCATCTCGGTCGAGGAGAGATAAATCAGGGTCTGCTGATGCTTTTAATAATTTTCTGAAAGCAGCTGAAGAACCTCACGCTGTGTCTGCAGTATATAAAACAATCCAATCAGTCGACCCTAGGTTACCACAAGGAGTGTGTTATTATTGGCTGCAGGTGTTTTCCCTTAGTGCTGAGCCAAATTTCTGGATTACAATTTGGCAGACCCTGTATAGATTTGTTAAGCAAGATAGATTGCGTTTGATGCATTTTAATATTATGCATAATTTATATTTCACACCACTCAAATTACGTAGATTGGGAAGCAGGCCCTCTCCTGATTGTCCTAGGTGCGTAAACCACACTGGGACACTATACCATATGTTGTGGACCTGTTCTTCGGTCCAGAAATTTTGGCGAACCATTAGGAAGATGCTTGACCCTCTGTTGGGCCTGGATTCCTATATTACCCCAGAGATTTGTTTGCTATATTGCTATATTTATTTCCAGAGGGTATTCCCAATGTTAGAAAAGCACATTTGGCTTTGATCTCGGCAATAGCTAAGTTAATCATTCTGAGACATTGGGCGGATGACTCAGCCCCTTCAATCATAGAATGGCACAAAGAAATGTTGTTTGCCCTTCGACTAGAGAAGCACATTTTAACCATGAACAACCGACCACAGGTTTACCAGACTAGGTGGGGCCTGTTAGATGCCTTACTCACTGTATGGAAGCCATGATAGCTTTTAATATGGAGAATTTTCTGTTTTTTTTTTCTTTTTAACATAATTTGATGACTGAGCGTGTGTAGGCTTGATGGGGGGGTGGGTTAGGGAGGAGGGTGGGTGTTGGTAAAGTACATTAATTTACGTTTTTTTATGTGCTCTGTTGGACAGGTAGTTATCTCTGTTTACCTATTTATTACCTATGTTTGTATTGATGTTTATCGAATGTTAATAAAGTATATTGAATTATAAAAAAAAACCCTCTATTGATGCCCAGAGACCTTCCTGGTCTAATACTGATGGGATTCTAGTAACTCCAGGGGACTGGGTTATTACAGAAGTAAGATAAAAGTACATAATTTTAACTGTCACTAGTTTGTATGTCAATTAGTTTCATTATTGGGGGTTAGTGTTCAAAAAATGGAAAAGGGAATATTTCAAGATAGGTAATCTATGTAAGCTGTTGTCATTAATTATAAGCCACATCCCAAAGTGGATCTCTCACTTTAACCAAGAACCAATTTACAACTATTAAAATAAATCAAAAATATGAGAGGCCAGACATACACATAGTAGTGAGGATTAGCATGCTGTTATGTACTCACAAAGCATCCTTCTTGAACAGGTCTCTAACTTCAAATATCTGGGTATCACTCTTGACACATCCCTCACCTACCACACACACATTCAACACCTCACCTCCACTGTAAATACCAGGCTGGGGATTCTATATGGACATAAGTACTGCCTACCCCTTCAGGCCCTACATCTCAATGTATCCTGCTCAGTCCTCTCATCGGTGGACTATGGGATTGTAATCTACAGCATCGCCGACCAAACCGCCCTTCACTGCATCATCCCAGCCCTTAACAGGGCATGCCGTCTGGCAACAGGCTGTGATAGATTAACCCACACATGTGATCTCTACAAGCTGGAGGACTGGCTGACCTTTGAAGGGAGACTTAAGTATCACACTTGCCTCCAAGCCAAAAAAATACTTATGAACTTAACACCCAGAGGCCTCCACCCCCTTATGCAGCCAGTCCCACACAGGAGGGCCCCTAGACACCTTGCAAGTACCTCCCTCCTTGTTCCTCACTGTAGGACCTTACTAGGACAAAGGTCCTTCCGTTATTGTGCCCCCCTCTGGCTCAACGACCTACCACCCTCCATCTCCCTGGCCACTAGTCTGAGACTATTCAAAACTGGTATCATGAACCTCTTCCTTGACTCTGATGATTGTGGCTGTAGTCAATATTCCTCCACCTAGTCTGTATCCCAAAAGAAGGCATAGTTAAGAATAAAGGTCTAGCTCATCCACTGACTATATCTTTAGGTCCCACAATCCTTCTGTAAATAAACAAAGAAACATAGAAACATAGAATCTGATGGCAGATAAGGACCTGCTTGGCCCACCTAGTCTGCCCATTTCCCTACCTAACAGATAAGCTGCAGATCCTAGTTAACCAACAGATACTTCCTCCTACCCCCCCACTAGACTTGCCTTATGTCTGTTCCATGCATTCTTGAATTCCCCCACTGTTTTTGACTCTACGACCTCCTCAGAAAGGCTGTTCCATGTATCCACAACCCTCTCTGTGAAGAAATACTTCCTCACATTACCTCTGGAGCCGTCCTCTATCTTCACAATTGTGCCCCCCTTTTTTTGCACATCTCTTTTTCTGAAAGATGCTACCCTCTTGGACTTTGTTGATTCCCTTGAGGTATTTGAAAGTTTCTATCATGTCCCCCATCTCCCTCCTTTCCTCGTGGCTATACATCTTTAGTTCCTTTAGTCTTTCTTAATATGTCTTCTGATGCAGACCCTGCATCATTTTGGTTGCCTTCCTCTGGACAGCCTCCACCCTTTCTATGTCTTTGTGGAGATGGGGTCTCCAGAACTGTACACAGTTTTCCAGATGTGGTCTTACCAACTGTCTGTACAGAGGGCCAACGACTTACTGTTTTCTAATGGTGATGCCTCTCCCTATGCATTCCAGTATCCTCCCAGCCCTCCTTACTGCCTTCTCACATAGCTGGCCCACCTTTAGGTCATCTGATATGATTACCCCCAGGTCCCTTTCCATTTTTGTTTTTGTTAGTATCTCACCCCCCATTGTGTACTCTTCCCCTGGGTTTTTGTTTCCCAGGTGCATTACTTTGCACTTCTTTGCATTGAATCTAAGCTGACATACATTTGACCATTCCTCCAACCTTGCCAAGTCCCTTTTCATTCTTTCCACCCCACTGTGTGTATCAACCTTGTTGCAGATCTTTGTGTCATCTGCAAAAAGACATACTTTCCCTTCCAGTCTCTCTGCAATGTCACTTATAAAGACATTAAAAGGACCGGCCCAGTACTGAACCCTGCGATTACCACACTAGTAACCCTCCTTTCTTCACTGTGGACTCCATTTACTATTACCCACTGTATCCTGTTGTCCAACCAGTGTTTTACTGACTACCACCCTGGGGCCCCTCCCAGGCTGGCTAATTGCATATTAATCTTTTGTGCGGGACTGTGTCAAATGCCTTGCTAAAGTCTAGGTAGGCCATGTCCACAGCCCCTCCTTGGTCTACTGCTTTGGTCACCCAGTCAAAGAAATCAATTAGATTTGTCTGAAATGACCTTCCCACTGTGAATCCATGCTGCCTTGGGTCCTATGCCCCACTGGCCCCTAGGTACACAACAATTTTTTCCTTCAGAAGTGATTCCATCATTTTCCTTAACACTGAGGTCAAACTGACAGGTCTATAGTTTCCTGCCTCTGTCTTACTCCACTTTTGTGAAGGGGAATCACATCCACCCTCCTCCAGTCCTCAGGTACCACCCCATCCTCCCATGATTTATAAAAAGGGTAGTCAGTGGTGTTACTAGTTCTTCCCTTAGTTCTTTTAAAATTCTGGGGTGAATCCCATCAGGCTCCATTGCTTTATCCACCTTCAGTTTTAAGAGTTCTTTTAGAACCCTTTTTTCTGTGAAAGGACTAATATCAGCCCCCCTATCCAGAGTGCTTCTATTGACAGGATTAGGTATTTCCCCCCTGCTTTTCCATTGTGAATACTGAGCAGAAATATTCATTCAGTATCCCTGCTTTTTCACTGTCGCTCTCTGCCCGTCCACCTTCCTCTTTGTTCAGCCTCAGTATCCCTGCCTTAGTCTTTCTCTGCATCCTAATGTACCTATAAAAGTTTTTATCCCCTTCTTAACTGAGTTGGCTATCTTTTCCTCGGTTTGGGCCTTTGCTATTCTGACTGCCTTACCCGCTTCCTTCTGCTTTAACTGATACAGTTCTCTGTCCTGCTCCTTCTGTATTTCCTTATACTTCCTGAATGCTATCTTTTTTCCCCTTACCTTCCCCGCCACTTCTTTTGAGAACCATAGTGTTTTTTTCTTCTTTCATTTTGATTTGTTTATTTGCTTCGCAGAAAGACTTGTTGCCCTGTGATGGCAGTTTTGATGTCTCCCCATTGTTGCTCCACCCCACCTTCTTGCCAGTTTGCTAGTGCTTTTCTGAGGCACTCTCCCATTTTGTCAAAATCAGTGCTCCTGAAGTCCAGTACCTTCACTTTTTTGTGGCTTGACTCTACAGCTAAGTTTATCATGAACCACACTGTTTGGTGGTCACTTGTTCCCAGATGGCTACCCACTTCAAGATTGGAGATCCTGTCTCCATCCCCATTTGAGAATACCAGGTCTAAGATTGCTCTCTCCCGAGTGGGTTCCAACACTAGCTGTCTGAGGCATGCCCTCTGTAGGGCATCAAGAATGGCCCTGCTCTTGGCTGTGGCTGCAGCAAAGGTGCTCCAGTCAACATCTGGTATATTCAGGTCCCCCATCAGCAATATCTCCCCTTTCTCTGCCATCCCAAGGATGCTTTCTATCATTTTCTTGTCCATTTCTTCCCCCTGAGATGGGGGTCTGTATACAGCCCCTGTGTGGATTGTGGAGCCATTTCCAGTCTCCAGGGTGACCCACAGTGCCTCCTCTCCTCCCTGTTTACTCATTAGTTTGGTTGCTTTTATCACTTCCCTTACATAGAGAGCTACTCCTCCTCCTCTTCTTCACTCCCTGTCCCTCCTGTAGATTGCATACCCTGGTATGTTGCCATCCCAGTCATGGTTCTCTGTGTACCATGTTTCTGTGACTGTCACAATATCCAGGCATCCCTCCTCCATGAAGGCCACCATTTCAGGAATTTTTTTACCTAGACTATGGGCATTGGTACTCATTACCCTCCATTTTTTATGGCTTTATTTCTTTTTGCCCCATCCCTGTCCCTACTGCCTTTGTCTTTTTCTCCACTTACCCCTGCCCTTCTCCCTATCGGCTGCTCTATAATAAACTCTGACTCAGGGCCCTGCTAATGACCCTTCAAATCTGTAACCAGACTTGTCTCACAACTATGACACAGGGTGTTCTTAGACCCTTGAGGTGGTAACTAATATGTAATGAAAAACCACTGTGCTGTGTGACCAATGTATAAATTTTATTAAATGTAATGTTTGTGTTTTCCTGTAATGACGTGGAGCCTTTGCAAAGGAGTCTATGACTCAAAGGATTGTAATTCTGATTCTCTTAATAAATAAATAATAAATGAAATAAATATGACATACTGACCATTACACATCATCATTATCCCTGCTATGTAGTTTAGATGACAACTTTTCAGATGTCATACTTGCAATCTACACCTACAGGTACTAATAACCTGTAACATCAATACAATCAGACAACAGAAGCCCTCACACTTTGACGGGAGATGATGAGGAAGTTAAACTGATGGCAGAAAAAGACAAATATTGAAAATAACATCTACAAACACAAATAAAAATGAACACATGACGGATGGTATTATTTTATATACCCATAGCTCTGAAATGTGAATGTAATCAGTACCATGACTACTTATCGTTCAGTTATCATGCAACAAATTATCATACCACCACTCTGTTAGTCATGATTTAACACACCACATCTTAGTATGGTGACATTAATTCTTTTTATGTTGGCTTGCCACGCTTGTGTGCAAGTCAACATCTTGCAGTAGTACAGCTTTGGAGGTGCGGCCGCTGTTGGGTGAATGCAGGGCACCCATCAGTAGCTGCGTCCCTCATTCTCCAATCAGCAGCACCACACCATGCATGCTAATGTGGCGAGCACATCTAAGGAAAGGTCTACTGCAATCCGAGCAAAGCTCGTCAGATGCAGCGGACCCTTCCTGCATGCTTGCCACATTAGCAGCATGGCGGTTTGCCACCAAACGGCTGACCTCGGGGGTGCCCAATCCCCCAGCTGGCTTACTGTGGCTGCACAAATTTGCCAACAGGGGAGCCTACTCCCTGCTGGCATACAGCAGCCCCTCATTTCCTATACAAGGGGGGTGCCCAACTCTCAGTTCTTGCCCTCCTGCTTTCATTGTGTGCCGATGGGGGGTCCCACTCCCCATTGGCATAAATCAGCCACCCCACATTTCTTATATGCCGAGGGGTTCCCAATCCTCTTGGATCATGCCCCGAGCTGTCATTGTGTGGCTTACGGTGGTGCCCAATCCCTGCTGGCATAACTCACCCCTTAAGCCCCCTTGCCTCGCTCGACAAGGGTGCCCAGTCCTCTTGGCTGCAGCAACCCCCAAAACAGTTAGGTTGTACGCTGGGAGCCCACCCCAAAGTGCCAAGTCCCTGAAAAAACTGTCCTCATATGTTCATTTTTTCTTCCTGTAACAAAAAAGCTCCTCGTAGTCTTCTGCCCCCGACCACACCCACCCACTGCATTCTCTGCCTCCCCACACACCCCACACCCCTCACCCCATACTTACCTCAGGAGTCTGGTGCCATGATCTTCACTGGACTGGGAACACATCTGCACTCTTCAAAGCTGACTGCGAACTGAAAAAATGCCGGTAAGTTGTATAATGGAATGAATAGGGTTTTTTCAAACTTTGCTGCATATCTTGGGCATTTATTGGAATTTTAGCACCAAATTTTCAACATGGGTTTTGGGGGCCCCTCCTCATGAATTCTATCAATGTCATGGCGTTAATCAGCCTGGAAAGGTGATTTCACAGTCACTGCATGAAATCACCTTTTGGGACCCATTAATGAAATAACAGTGCCAGTGTTCATGAGGTGGCCTCTCAAAAACCCTATGTTCCAAATTTGGTGGAAAAATCAACAAATACCTATTTCTAAGCTGGGATTGTGCAGTTGCCATGAAGACTCGTACCTTCATGAATTCACAACATTTTAATGCCAGATTTTTGGCATTGTCATTTTTGTACACCTCCTTGTGAGCAGTACAGCTGTCGTTTTCCACATCCTGCCCAGAAATGTGTTTCTGCACTTCCGGCACACAATAGCGCAGTCACTGTGGGAAATCAGTGTTTGGGCCAGATTATGAAAATAACAGTGACACAGTTCATGAGCAGAGGTCCTAAAATGTCTATGTTGAAAATTTGGTGATGATACTCCATAAAATGACTGTGTTACGTGCATGCATTGGCAGATTGCATGCACACTCTTACCATCATGCATTTCTGATATTTTCACTCTAGATTTTCACCACTGCCATTTTTCCACACCTCTTGATGAACAGTACAGCTGTCATTTCACATATCCTGCCCAAAATGTGTTTTCGCACTTCCGGCGCAGAATAGTGTGGTCGCTGTGTGAAATCATTTCTTGGGACACTTTGAGGAAATAACAGTGACACTGTACATGAGCAGAGGTGCTAAAATGCCTATGTTGAAAATTTGTTGCCGAACGCCCATAAAATGGCAATGTTGCAAGCGTGTGTTGCATATTTCCCACGCACCCTTGGTACTTCGCAAATTTGCTATATTTACATGCCACATTTTCAACACTGCCATTTTTTAGCACCTCCTTATGAACTGTACAGCTGTCATTTATCACATCCTGCCCAAAATGTTTTCCCGCACTGCACCACCAAACACCCAAAGGGACACCCCAATGCCTGTCAGTCTCTGCAGGGTGGGGGTGGGTTGGCATCAGTTCAATACTTCACTGCCATGCCTATTATGCATCTCTTTTACTCCTGCACTACCAATGCCAATGCCAACAAGACAACATTCGGCATTGACAAATGCTTGTTTTTTATGGCTTAATAGCATACTTGGTGTCCCTGAGCGAGCTGGAGAGAGACAGTAAGATGTGACAACAGATTACCAAAGGAAACATCACAACATTTTTCAGCACTGCAAACTACAGAGAAAAAATGTGATACAACTGACCTAATCATGAATCAAATAATCACTAATTACTATTGCACATAGCAGAGTGACCACTAAAAAAGAAATAAGCTATACCAACTATTCATTACATATATCACAAAATGATTTAAAATAACTGTCCTTTCAACTCTCTCTCTCTCTCTCTCTCTCTTTCTCTCTCTCGTGACTAAACTTAGTGAGAACAAGGAATTTACATTGTCAGTGTAAAAAAAAACCTACAGTATATTGTGCAGATACATATTGAAACAGTTTTATAATATCAGAGGACTTAAATGCTCAGCATGATTTCAGATTGTAGGAAGCAGAAGTTGTGTAGGCATCTGTTTCACACCATTGCAATCCTGCTGTTTATGTTCCATGTGAAGATGCACTGCACAAACTGAGACATCATCAAATCATGTCCCACCCAGATCAGCAGACATGAGCCTCTTAAGAATGTAGTGGGTCACCAGACCATACTGGAAACTGCTAAACTTATATTTTATAATAAGATGATGATACCACACACTGAATAGAGTTTAAAACATATTTATTGGCAAAACACACCCATTGAAAGCTATTGGCACTGCTTACTACTCATTCATGTCCCCTTTAAGATGCCAAAAGATTTTCTTTTCAGGCATGCATTATGAAATGAGTTAGTGCTTAACTAATAAATCATAGTCTAGGATTAGGTTTTGAAATTCCTATTTAGTATTGGGCCAATAATGGTGTTGTGTTTTCCCACAAAATGACTTTTGATATTTATGTCTGGAAGAGATTTTCAAGGTTACAAAAACAATTTGTGCATCATCAAATCTGTTCTATTGTGGTAAAGCTTTGGAACTTTGTTATATTTTGTGTTTCCTATGCAAGCTCCAGTGCTGACCCCCCATCCCTCCACCACTGCTAAGAAACAGCAGACAGATATTAAAAGTGACAAAAAGTAGCAGGTACTATATCATTTAATGATGTAGTTGTACATGTTTACCTTATATTTATTGGCAAAACACACCCATTGAAAGCTACTGGGACTGCTTACTACTCATTCCTGTCCACTTTAACCCTTAGGCACAATTAGAATGTATAGAAATTCTGGGCTGCTATATCAGTCCACAGCCCTACAAGGGTTAAGATGCCAAAAGGTTTTTTTCAGACATGCATCATGACATGAGTTAGTGCTTAGCTAATCAACCATAGCCTAGGATCAGGTTTAAGTTTCCCATTCAGTATTTGGCTTATAATGGTGTTCTGTTTTCCCAGAAAATGGCTTTTGATATTTATGTCTGGAAGAGATTTTCATAATTACAAAAATCAGTTGTGGGTTATCAAAATGTTCTATTCTGGCAAAGCTTTCAAACTTTGTCAGATTTTGCTTTTCCTATGCCAGCTTCAGTGCTTGCCACCCTGTTTACTGCTAAAAAACAGTAGTCAGATGATAAAAGTGGCACCAAGTAACAGGTATGATTTAAAGATGAAGTTCTCTGTACATGTTTATGTTAACCCCAAACAAACAGAAGAGAGAAATAAATAAGTGCCTTAGCTGGGACTTGAACCCTGGCCACCTGGAATACTCTTGTGATTGAGAATGTTTATTTTGACTTATAAAAGTAATAAAATAACATGTTTTTGTGTGGAGACTTTGGCTGTCCTTCATACATAAACATATGGTTTCATCTAAATATGTCTACTTGCTCAATACTACAGACGAATGAAACTTATATAGTACCAATGGTTTTGGAAATAAGGAAAAGATAGAAGTTCAACAATGAAATGAAAAGTAAAAAAAAAGTTTTACTCCCTGGAGAATCAGCAACAGTATTTTTAAAATCTGACCCATTAAAATAAAAAGTGTTGCAACATTGACAATGAAATTCATTGACAAGGTCACAGTCAATGTCACATGGAAATATATTCCTTTTTTTGTATTTTCAGTGCTGCAAATGCCACATTGGATCGATCATGATTCCATTTGACAGAAAGAGTTGTGTTAACAAAACAGAGGTTTCTCCTTGGGGATTTTGGTGTAGGTCACAAGAAACAGAAATGGATGATAATCTGTTTCAGTATATGAGCTGTGGGAGGCATAAATTCAGTATAATACATATTGCAGAATAACAAAAACAAATAGTCAACTTACACTTCAGTGTTAGAAAAACTGTGTTAAGGAAAATAGGAAGTGACACAGTTGAAACAGGATGTTTTATCTTAGACAATGAACAGTAAATATTGGCTTCCAACCTCTCTAAATTATAGTTCAGCCATTCTTTAATGTAATATGGCATGAACAACAGTGTTGATATTTAAGCTTGTCCAAATGAGTTCAGAAGGTTGTATCAACATATGACAAACATTTCAATCATTTTTTAGCATCTTCATTTGATGATGACATTTAGTTCATCTCTAATGATGTCACTCATTCAACAATCTTACAGGTATAAACACTGCAAATTGAGACTGATTCATTTACGGTTCCTGAAGAACCTCTGGAAAGAATTTGGAAATTATACATCATTGTAGCTGCATTTTACTATAGTCCCTTTTTGTCTATTACTAAGAACATTTGTATGGAAACAGCATCCTTGCCCTTCAGATGTCATCAGTTCTGGATGCGTATCTACTGCATATGCAATGCCATAATCTAGATACATAGTTACATGGACAATAACAGTAAAATTCCCATCAACCCCAGTCTGCTCACCCTAACTAGTTACTCTACTTTGTTTCTAGTGACAATTCCACCGCTTTATTGCAGCCACCCCTTTTCAAACTAATCCCATGTGTATGTCCCATCCCTGCTTGAAGCTGCTCACTGATTTGATTGGTACCATTGCCTCCAGCAACTTGTTCCACTTGTCAACCACACTTTCTGTGAAAAACTGCTTGTGGACAGCCCTCTTGAATCCCCCTCCCCCATGAGTTTAAGTGAATTCAACCTTGTCCCCAGTATTTGAACTGAAGATGAAAATTCCTTGGTAGATTATCTTTATTAGGCAAGGAGGATTATTTCAGTGTCATTGTCTTTTATATATTGTAAACAAAGTAGCATTGTGCATATGTTACTGATAGTTACTGTAATGTACTAAGGCCATACCTCTCAAGTGTCCCTCATTATGAGGGACATCCCTCATTTTGCCCCCTAAATTTCCTCTGTCCCTCATCCATCCCTCAAGGAAAAGGTGCTGCCCACACAGAGAATGTTCTG
Source organism: Neoceratodus forsteri (assembly GCA_016271365.2). Classification (NCBI taxonomy): domain Eukaryota; kingdom Metazoa; phylum Chordata; order Ceratodontiformes; family Ceratodontidae; genus Neoceratodus; species Neoceratodus forsteri. Next base: position 680,564,544 of record JADMNL010000022.1, on the reverse strand, counting down.
TAAATTCAGATTTTAAAGCAGAAACTCTTAATATTCTAAAATAGTAAATCCAAAACAAACTTTGTACAAGTAAATACTATGGTTTTCACAGAGTTCTGAGCTTATATATCTGCATGTTTGAGGATGTGTCCCTCATTCTGAGGGTCTGTGTCCCTTACTGTCCCTCATTTTGAGTGTCCAAAAATGTCCACGCCCCTCATTTCAGTGACAAAATGTTGTTGAGAGATATGACTAAGGCTTAACAAGGAGTCAATAACTAGTAGACTGGGGGTATCAACCAGGTGGGATAGGCCCAAAGTTTTCTCAGGCGAAATGTGCAGAACACGGAGGTCAGGCTAATAGTGTAAACATAGGATCAAAGAAAAGTAGGAACAGGTAAGAGGGGTAAAAAAGGGAAAGCAAAGGATACCATATCTAACGTAAAGTTAAAAATAGTTTTAGGGAAGCAAGGGGATGAGGTAGAAGTAGTACAGGAGTAGGAAGGAGGTAGAGGGGTAGACTGACCTTTTGTAGACACTATGCAAAGGAAGGTAAGAATCATGGAAGAGGTGCAGTACAATGGTTTTGGAGCAGCAGTCTTTTGGGAGACCTTCTAGAGACTAGAGATTGAAATGCTGCACCATGTGTACTCACCTCTCTGAACTGAAGGCACAGTTTGCTGGACTCTGGATCAAACTGCTAAGGGTACAGCAAACCTTCTGCCCCATCCAAGATCCTCAAAGTTTTCTGCTGCTCCTTAAAGAAAGTATAAACAGAGTGAGAGTTGATGGACTATGGTAGGCACTGGGAGGGTGGAGGTGCTGGAAGGGTTCATGCTCCTCCACCTATATTACTGCAGAACACCTTTGTTTTACAGACAAAAAGAGGCACCCAAAAGGAGGTACCCATCACAGTGAGTAGAGAAAAGGTATGGGACCTCAAAAGTGGAGGCTATAAGGAGATAGCGAGAGACTCCCTGCCAAAGAGAAAACAGCTGCTGGTGGGGGACTCAGTTATGATGGAGATAGACTTCAGAATGGGGAGAAATGACATGGAGGAGAGGTGCTTGAGGGGTCCCTTGAATGGGAGAGATGGAGGGCAGATCCTTTGATTGCTAGGGCAGCAGGAGTTGGGAAGGAGTTTGATATTATTGTCCACATTGTGAAAAATGATATATCAAGGCAGAAGGCACAAGTAGTGAAAGGAAACTTCAGGGAGCTAGGAAGGGGCTGCAAGCAGATAGCATGCATGGTGGCTTTTTCTGAGGTGCTACCCTTGTATGGGTGGGGAGAGGCAAGGAAACTCAGTACAAGGGTATTGAATGAGTGGTTATAGGCATGGTGCAGGAAGGAAAGTTTTGGTTACACGTAAGACTGGTGACAAAACTAGGAGGATGTGGATCTCTATAAGGGAGCTAGTCTGCATCCTTCTAAGAAGGGAACTGTAGTCCATGATGGCAGGTTTAAATGTTACATAGATTAGCATTTAAAGTATATGGGGGAAGGCAGTAAAACCAAAGGAGGCAAAAATTACCTGCCCCCTCCAAATGGTAAAGTGTTATGGAAGAAGACCCAAGGGGAGAAACATCCCCTGTAGTGGATGAACAGAAAGGTGGAGAATGGGACAGCAAAGAAGAAAAGGGGAATGTAACTAAGGTAAGGGATAACAGAAGATTAATGGAGACCAAGAACAGGAAAGCACAAAGACAAGGGGCATGTTATGGGGCAAGTCAGTGAACAACACAGGCAGGAATGGGACGGAGAAACAGGGTTGCAAACATGGGGATGAAAGCTATGGAAAGTGCAGGCCTGGTGGTGCAGAGGGCTGAGGAACTTTGAGCACCTTACCTCTCCCACACTGTTGAGCTGGGTTTGGGAACATGCTTGGATCACCAGGGGAGGTCTGGGAGAGGATCAAGCAGCCACTAGGGAACTCTCATTTCCTGGATTTGGGAGGTGAAATTGCCCTGACTCTTGGCTGCCACGAAATGCAGGCTTGGTGGTAGCATTGGGCAAATGGACAAATGGGGCATAGGATCTAACAAAAGTCTTGGGCAAATGGGGGTCTGGCGCTTGGCTGGGTGGGTGTATGGGGTCACTGGTTCTGGAGTGCATGCACACTTCCAGGCATGTGCATGACCATGTTGCTGAGGCCCTGGGACATAAAGAGAGAAAACAGGGAAAAAACTAATATCTGCCCATCACCATATATGATGGGCCTCGGAACTCTCGGGTCCCACACTGCATTGATCCCAGTCAGTCTGACGGTGGGGGTAGCAGCAGATGGGAGTGGGGATCCTTGGAATTAAGCCCAAAGTTAGGAGCAAGGTGGTGATTGGAAGCAGAAAGCTCCATAGGAAAAAAAAAGTTATGGAAAGTCATGTACACTAATGCAATGAGCCTTTGAAACAAATTTGCAGACCTGGAAGTCATCATGGTGGAGGTTAATCTGGATTTAGTGACCATAACAAAGTCATGGTGTACTGAGCACCACAATTGGGACATGGCCATACCAGGCTAATCTCTGTTCAGGAGAAACAGAGCAGGGAGAAAAGGAGGAGCAGTAATGTTATATGTAAGGGAAACTATCAAGGTCACAGGGGTACAGGGCACAAAGAGTAAAAGGAGGGTCTGGAAGTACTGTGAGTCAAGCTGGAGGCAGGCTTTGGGTCCATAATCCATCCTGGGATAATATACAGAACTCCAGCTCAAAGTGAGGAGATGGATAAGGCATTTGGGAAGCCATCATCAGAATGGCAAGTAAGGGAGTGGTGCTGCTAGTTGACAACTTCAATCTGCCAGATGTGGAATGGAGCCTTCTAACTGTGGCTTTAGCAAGGAGCAGGTAAATCCTTGACTCCCAACATGGGGCTGCTCTCTAGGAGCTAGTCAAAGAACCCAATAGTGACAGGACAGTGCTGAACCCGGTGAAGGAAGTGAGAAAAAGCAGAAGAAAAAGAGACCATTATAGTTCTTCAGTGAAGTGACAAGGGCAGTAAAAGATGAAAGGGTTGCATTCAAGAGGTAGAAAGAAACAGAGAGAGGATGACAGGGAGGTAAATCTAGCAAAGCAGATGGCAGCAGGCAAGGCATTGAGGGGAGTAAAGATGCAGACAGAGGAAAGTATTGCCAAAGAGGTTACTACAGGGGGAATGAGACTTCCCTCAAGTACATAAGTGAGAAAAGAAAATCAAGAGTAGGGATAGTAATAATTAGAAGGGCAGAAGGTGGTAACTGCAGAAGCAGTCAAAGAAAAAAGCTTGCATCTTAAACGTACTGCTCAGTCTTCACAGTGGAGCATGGCACATCCAGGAAGACAAAGGAATAGGATTGGGTGGAGGGGGACACAGGCCCATTTTCATTGGAAAGAGTACTGAAAGCACTTGCAGCCCTGCAGGTGGACAAGGATTCACCCCAGGGTACTAAAAGAACTCAGGCAGGTGTTAGTTCACCCTCTGACAGCTTTGTTTAACAACTCACAGGAGTGGTTCAGGAGGTATGGAAAAGGGTTGACATTGTCCCTCTACATAATGGTGGCAGCAGGGAGGAGGCTACCAACTAGAGATCAGTCAGTCTCACTTCAGTGTGTTGGGGAAATTAATGGAAACACTACTGAAGAAAGTCTTATGGAGTATCTTGAATCACATAGGCTGCAATACGGCAGACAACATGGATTCACAGTGGGGGATGCCATGCCAAATGAATCTAATAGATTTCTTTGATTGGGTGAAAAGGGAAATTAGAAACATAGAAATTGTCAGCAGATAAGGACTACCAGACCCATCCAGTCTGCCCGAAAGCACTGCACTAGTTTGTGGCCTCTGACTCTACCTGCTAAATGGCTTCTCACCCCTCCTTCCCACCTCTAAGGTACTCTTATGTCCAAGGCCCTGATTTTTCTGCGGCACTTTGGAGCAAAGTTCTGCGGCAGGGTTCCTATTTGCCGTAGAACTTCTGCAGCGCTAGACACCTATTTCTCCGGCAATTCTGTGGCACACTTTTACCCTTAATTTTATACTTTTTTGTTCTGTTTTTCACCATATTAGAAATTTTCTTAGTAGAGACAAGTGCTTATATTGTAATGAATGGGTCATCATGAATGCCGCATAAAATTAACATATATGTTATTCGATAGCTAGATAGATAGATAGATAGATAGATAGATAGATAGATAGATAGATGAAGAGACAGAGAGATAGACAGACAGACAGATAGATAAATAGAAAGAAACTATTTGTATAGCTCTCTTTCTTGAGGATCGGAGCACGTAGCTATATTAAGAATATACATATTAGGGGAGGATTACATGATGGGGGGAGGGAACTGATGTTCGCCACACAGGAAAGGGATCTGGGGGAAATCATATCTGATTGACCTATAAAGGTGGCCAGACAATGTACCAAGGCTGTGGGGAGAGCCAGTGGGATGCTGGGGTGCTGGGGTGAAACAGCATTTTGAAAGGGATGGAATTCTATACAGAACAATGCTCTACTATATAAAGTAATAAAAGAAATAATAATAATAATACTGCTTTGCCTTGAACACAGTGCAGACACACGCACACGCACATGCAGGAACGTCATGTATATTTGCATGAAACATCAACATCAATGCTGGTAACACTTTTGTGAATGTAATTATTTGGATAAACGTGATGACTTCCTGGGCAGAATTATTTTAAATAAATATATAAAGTCCCAATAATTACCTCCAGTAACTACATGGGGATTGATCCTGCTGTAGGTGGGAAACTGAAATCATTTGGAGTGGGTGGAGCAAAGCAGATCATGCAGCCTTTATGGTAAAACAGCAATTCAGACAACCTAAGGTGTCTACAGGTGTCTAAGCAGAGTACCAAGGCTGCAGGGAGACAAGTAGTATGCTGAGGTAAATAGTCAGATGTATCATAAGAAGAAGGTGGGAAGTCCAGAGAAGGGTGACAGAGATGGTGCAGAGCTTGTACCAGAAACAAATGAGAGGGGAGATTAGACAATCTGAGTATGTAGTCAATGCAGGAGAGGAGGGAATGTGGAGACATTATAAAAGGAGAACAAGAACAAGGGAGGATGATATGAAATTGGAGGTTGGCAGGTTGAGGGGGGATGATATAAAATTGGAGGTTGGCAGGTTAAGGGGAGATGCGAGGAAGTTTTTCTTCATGGAGAGGATGGTGGGCACAAAATATTCTATATAACAAGATATGTAGTGTAGATGGACATCAAGGGAGAGATACACAGCTAGATACATAGATGGAAAGACAGGCAGGCAGCGAGAGAGAGAGAGCAATGTTTGTTTTTAACTTTAATTATTTGTATGCATATATAATTTATAATTTATGATTTATGATGACCTCTGGGGCATAATGCTTGAAAATATATGAAGTCCTGCTAAGTCCCTCTGGTGGCTTTTGTGGTCTCAGTCCAGCTGTTGGAGGGGAAACTGAAATGATTGAGGGGGGCTGAGCAAGGGGGGGCAGAACAGGTCTTACAGCATTCTCAGTAAACCAGCAAAGGTGATTTTATTGTTATTCAGTATCATGTAATCTGTAAACATATGTCTTAAATCAGGGCTTTATTAACTACCTTAATTACTTTTACTTTTAAAAATAATCACAATGGCCAGCAACAATGACTAATACATTTTACACCCCTGTAAAGCATGCGTAGTAATTAAATATCAAGAGCACTCTGCAGACCAGAGCTGTGAGAGAGATTATGTTTTTTTGTATTTTTTTATTCATCCATTAACAGTGTAGCCAGACTAGGGAGGACAAATCTACATGTATTAATTTATTAATTAATTAGTTAATTGTATTGTCTGCTTAGTGCTCTGGATAAAAATTGCCAGTTATATGCTGTAAACCCAAGGACTGTGCTCTCTGGGGCTCGGGTTGTGGACCAATAATGGCGGGAAAGAAATGTTTTTGGAATTTGCACAGAAACCACCGTTGTTCGGGGCTCCAACCTGGGACTTAGTGAAGAAAAAGAATTGGGGCTCATAAGGAGGGACAGTATTTTTTTATGTATTATTTCTATTTTCACCAATCAGAGCACATTTCTATATTTATTAATTTATTTATGTAACACACAGTATTTATGCCTAGTACTAGGGACTGGAATGTTGAAGACTTGCTGCCTTGCTGTTAATTTTTGTGATCCCTATGTAGCTCTCTAGCTCTTAGTAGGAAACTTACAACACAGAATGTAAAATATACAATGAATCCTTTTTTGTTTCCACTGGGATGGAGGGGATTGCTCACCTTCTCATGCTAATGCAGTGCACTGGTCAGTGGTGCCATCCTGGAAACTATGAAATAAATAAATGTACTGTGCCCTCCAAGGTGAGCCCTGCAGTTGTAGAAGGCTAATTCAAGTACCTACTGTGATCCTGCCCAAACTTTCCAGTGTGATGGGGGGGGGGAGCTTTGACCTGGGACTCAGTGTAAAAATTTGGGGTTGGGTACTAAATTCCACGTTCCATTTTCCCACCTGACATTACACCGTCTGCGATATCCCAATTAAGTTTCGTCCCGACATGTAATAATGCCGCACTGTAGAAATACTGGCAGTACTGATATATGATTTATCTTTGTGCGATGCCACCATTTAATTGTAGTTTGAGTGTGACAGATTGAGTTTGGAGTGCTTCAATTCATTTCATCTCATCCCCTTTCAGTGAGACTTCTGGAAATTCAGGGTGCTTCTAATATTGGGTTCTGGTCATCACTAATGAATAGGGGCTCACCGGCAGCTGTGGTCTCTGCTAGGAGAGGTAAGAGATTGGGGAAGCAAATCAGCACAGTGCTGTGTTTTGAAAGAGAAAACTTTTTTTGAAATTGCACAGAAGCCCCCTTGTCCCCATTGTTCCCAGAGGTCTCTGATCTGGGACTCAGTGAAACAAAAATGAATAGGGGCTCACCAGGAAGGAACTGTGTTTTTTATTTTTTTATTTATTATTATTTATCCTTTGCTGCCTGATCTGCTAACTGCCTTGCAGAGAACTGGGAGAGGGGTGTCACAAAGAGGCAGCCGTGGTCCCCACAAGGAGAAGTAATTGATTGTGAAAAAAATCAGCACAGTGCTGTTAATGAATTAAATTCATTTATTTAATTTTCCCATGAGTTCTCTTTCAACACTTATTCCCTGATCAATGCTGGGACTGTGCTCTCCAGGGCTCGGGGCTCAGACCTGCTATTCAGGTAAAATGAATAAAGATATAAATAAAGAACTAACTAAATCTTGTCACTGAGTGCTTGCCCCCACCCATGAACTGGATTGGGCACCGGAGAGTCATGGAGTAAAACCAAAAAATTAAACTGAAGCCTCCAGGTCCCTACAGGGGACAGCAACAGCTGAAAATTAAGAAACTTGGTCCCCTTCTTCCTGGCATCAGCCATGCTGGGGAGATTTTTGCAAATTTTCTGTCAGGTTGAATTGTTTGTACAGTAAGCTTTCGTGCTCTGGAGAGAAATTATTTATTAAATGCTGTAAACCAGGATGGGGCTCTCAGGGGCTGAGGACTGAAATTTGTGGGAAAGTAAACAGTTTTAAAATTTGAACTGAAGCCCCTGTTGCTTCCGGGGGGAGGGGGGATTACTATGGGCTCACAAGGAGGTCACACTATTTATTAATTCAATATTTCCTAGCTGTCCAACCCTGCTAAATGCCTTGGAGTGGGGTGCCACAGAGAGGCAGCCATGGTCCCAGCAAGGAGAGGAGGTGCTGTATTAAAAAAAAATGGGGAAAAAAATGAGAATAGGAGCACAGTTCTGTATTTGTTAAATTATTAATTCAGTACTTGAGCCCCTATGTTGGTTTTCTTGGTGGATTTAAACAAAAAGACCTTTTCAGCAATCGTAACACAGTTCTGTATTTATTAATTAATATATTAATTTTATTTTGTGTGCTTTTGAGAGAAATAGGCTATTAAATGCTGAAACCAGAATGGGGATCTCCAGAGCTTGGGGCGGTGGGAAAGTAAACATTTTTTTAATTTGAATTGAAGCGTGGGGGGGGGGGCTCTGACTTGGGACTCTGTAAAAAAATGCCAATTTCAACAATCTGAGTATAATTCAGAATTTATTCATAAATGTATTTCTTTTATTTTTGGACACAGTATTTTTTATTTCATATTTCTAAGATGTCCGTGCATGCTAAATGCCTTGGAGAGGGGTGCCGCACATTATAAACTGGATTACTATCCACAACACATGCAAATAAAATGTTAAGATTATGCAAGCAGCTGTTTTTCCACAGTGATCGACCGCAAATTCTGTGATCAGCCGCGAACTCCGAGGGCAGCCATGAATTCTGCGGGTGGCTACAAATTCTGCGGTTAATTCTGTGGTTTGCCACAGCCGTGGAATCGCGGAAAACTCAGGGCCTTGCTTATATCTGTCCCAGGCATGTTTAAAACCCTACACTGTGCTCACCCCCACCATCTCCTGTGGCAGTCTATTCCATGTGTCCACCACCTTCTCTGTGAAGAGAAATTTCCTCACATTTCCCCTCAGCCTGCCACCTTCCAATTACATATCATACCCCCTCATTCTTATACATCTCTTATATTGAAGATGTCTCCCCCATACCTTGTTAATGCCCTTAAGGTTCTGTACTTGAATGTTTCTATCACGTCCCCCCAATCTCTCCTCTCCTCTCCTCCCATGAGTATATGTTGAGGTCCTTTCGTCTCTCCTCATATGTTTACTGGTGCAAGCCCTGTACCATCTTAGTCACCCTTCTATGGACTGCGTCCACCTTGTCAATGTACTTACGAAGGTGTGGCCTCCAGAATTGCACACAGTACTCTAGGTGAGGCCTCACTAGTGTTTTGTACAATAGCATCACCACCTCCTGCCTTCTGCTAGTGATACCTCTGCCTATGCACCCCAGCATGCCACTGGACCTCCCTGCAGCCTTTGTACTCTGCTTAGACACCTTCAGGTTATCAGAAATGATCACCAGGTCCTTTTCTTCCTTATTTGCCACACTTCAGATCATTTTCAAGCTTCTCAAGGTCCCTCGTCATTCTCTCCACCCTGTCCGGAGTATCCAGCCTGTTGTAGATCTTGGTGTCATCTGCAAGCAGGCAGACCTTTCCCTCCAGTCCTACTGCAATACCACTAATGAAGACAGTAAACAGAACTGGCCCAAACACTGATCCCTGAGGTACCCTGCTTGTCACCCCCTCTCCCCTGATTTGATCCCATTTACCACCACCCTCTGCTTCCTGTCCATTAGCCAGTTCCTAAGCCAGTTTACCACCTTGAACCCCATACTCAGACTACCAATTTATTGACCAGCCTTTTATGTGGGACAGTGTCAAAGACTGCTGAAATCAAGGTTGGGAACATCTACTGCCCCCCCCCCCACCAGATTCACTTTCCTTGTCACCCAGTCAAAAAAGTCTATGAGATTCATCTGAAATGGCCTTCCTGCTGTGAATCCAGGTTGCCTTGGTTCCTGGGCACTGCTGGATTCCAAGAGTGCCACTATTATTTCTTTAAGCAGTGCCTCCATAATCTTACTCACTACTGAGGTGAGGCTGACCAGCCTCTACTTGCCTGTCTCCTTCTTACTACCACTTTTGTGTACAGAGACTACATGTGCTCTCTTCCAGTCCTCTGGAACCACTCTTGTGTTGAGGGACTCCATGAACAGTGCTGCCAGAAGCACTACTAGCTCTGTTCACCGCTCTCTTAATATCCTTGGGTGTATGCCATCTGGCCCCACTGCTTTGTAGCCATAATAAGGATTCCCGGCTCTCCTCAGAAGACTCACTCTGCTTGTCCATGGTGAACAAATTTGCTCTGCTGTGACCCCAATCTCCCTCCGAGCTGTCTGACTTCCCCACAATCTCCTATGTGACTGCTTTCTTGACACTGCCTGATCCACCAGCAATCTCCCAGACTGAAATTGCAGAATCCACCTTGCTACCAGTGAGTAACTCCTCATGGCCTGAAGAAACAATAACAGCAGACTGGCATCCACCTGGCAAATTAACTAATATTCTATTCACCAGCTGAACTTCCTCCTTTACAACAGGCAAAATCTGCCTTTCTCTTTTTTCCTGGTGGCAGCTCTGAAGCTTCTCTCTCTTACTGATAAAATGACCACTGTCTATCTGTTTGCTTTTGTTGTCACTACCTTTTACTCAGTGGTTAACTAACCCAGCAGCATGTGAGTATACATGAGTATACTCAATATTTGTTGTGTATTGTATTTTAATCTGAGTTAGTTTGTTCATCTTGTTGTTTGCCCTCCATTTCACTTATCCTGGGATTTGACCTGATTTCATTATTAAGGGATAAGAAGGTAATTAAGGTACTAAACAACCCTGTGGCAATTGGGTTTCCCCCCTGGTTGACAAGCTTGGTTGTGTTTCTAGTACACTTATGTGCAATGGGTTTACTGCTTCACTGCATCCTGGTTACTACTGCCCAATTAGTACATTGTATAATCTGTAGCAACCAAAATGTAATTTCCAGGATGCAGCCGAGTACTCCTCAATGCACACATTTGTGAAGTTCTGCTTGAGGGTGCGATGGAGCATCCCAGTCAGAGTCCTGTGTTTTTCGTCAACACTTTGTGGCTCTTTGCCCATTTGAGCTAGTTCCTTTACAGGAGTCCTTAATGGTCAACCCCCTCCCCTCCCCCCTCTTCACAGTATGGCTGATGATTGGCGGAACACAGCAGCGCTCCTGGGTAGATGGGGCTTAGGTAATGGTCACACATTTAGCCAGATATAATTCTTAGTACAGTATTATATTTAAGCTAGTCAGATTTTTAAGATGGATCAGTAATATAGCCGGGCTTTCAGTAGTAGTCATGAAGGGGGCAGTAATAGGAGGATGCAGGTTGAAATACAGCCACTAATCATGGGCTTGCTCCCTGATCTTTGAAAAATACCTCAAGATGGATCCCTGTTGCAGTGTGCTGGGGGGCAGTGTTGTATTCTTGATGGTTCTCTTTTCTCCTTTTTTTTTTTGTTGAATTCTAATCACTGTTGCCATGGCAACCTCACATAGCCAACTCAGATGACACTTGTCATCAGTGCCGCGCGCATGTTCCTGAAGGGTTTCCCTCACAAACATGCAATATGACCTCTGCTGAGATATATTGTGGGAATGTAGCCCCATTAACACTTTGACTGTGAAGGAAAGTTTAAAATGTTAGGTCTGGCCCTATCCCCTTCCTCCACCATACTTTTCCCTAATTGGGCCTAATTATTTTAGGGACCCTGAAGCACAGTTGGAAAAACTGCTCCCTCCTCTTTCAACCACACCCCCATGCCGTTTACACCATTGTATAGCACCGCACCATACCAGGCCCTAATGCCTGACAGATACCCCCAGCTTTGGCCCAAGATGGATCCGGAGGACCAAATGGCAACTGCATCTTAGGAGAAAGTAGGTCATCCCCTCTAGCACAACTCAGCAATTTTGTATTATTACAGCAGCAGAACTACCACTCCATTCCCTTGAGAAAGCCTATGGGAGAAACTTGGTCAGGATTTCTGCTGCTACCACAATTGTTTTGGCAATTTATATGCACTGTTTGCACATTAAATAAACTTTTTGGTACTGTAACCTGGTGCCGGTGTTTTTGTTTGCCACTTTTGTATTATTATCCAACCCCTCTTTGCAATGTTACTCTATTTGCTGCCACCTGCCACTGACTGGGGGGTGCAGGGTGGCAGGGGACTCAGTAGGTGGGTGGGGAGTGGGGGTACCACTGGAACACCAGAGTTATGTCAGTTACACTCATGATTGGGCAATGGGGTTTGGTCCACTGGACCACCGGGGATAATTGTGACATATGCTCATGATCAGGCAATGTATAGAGGTCCACTGGACCACCAGTGATAGTTATGACTTATGCCCATGATCTGGCAAGGAGAGCGGTCCACTGGACCACCATGGCTTCTAATTTCACATGCTCATGATTGGGTGAAGGGGAGCGGTCCACTGGACCACCAGGGATATATACGACATATGCCCATGATCGGGCGTGGGGGGGCACAGTCTCCCCTGGGCACAGGGCTCGTGGACTGTGTCCTGGGTGGTTGGGTGGCCACCAATAGCAGGCAGCTGCTGTGTTGCACCTTGCAATATGGCAGCTCAACTGTGAGTGGCCTGGACTTGCTCCTGGTTTCACCGGGCACAACTTTTAGCCCCCCTGTGCGGTGCAAGACTGGAATCTGCCAGCATATGCACTGCACATCCCGGGCTGAATATTGGGATGTGCCACATATGCATGGGCACGCCCCCTGCACTTGTGACACATACATTACTGGTGCATCCTGCTGCATTGGGGGTTGCGCAGTGCACCCTGCCCCTTTGAATATCATGCCAAGGTGCATTGGTGGGTTGTGCATGGCTCAACCCTGTTGCACCATATGCAACCCCTTTGAGTATCCCACCCATGGTGTTTTGCAAAGGTTCCCTCTCACTTGTACATAGTTTTGTTGATGTTATTGTTAGTTACTGTTAATGTTTATGTTGTAACTGCTATAGATCGACCAGCTTCGACCAAAGTGGTGTACCTGGTTTTAGCTGTGCTGGGGGGGTTACACAGTTTGCAGTAGTTAGGTACTCTGCATCAAGGAATCAACCCAAATAATACCCACTGCTTCCTTTTTCCTTTATTTGCCTCTATTATTCCATGTGACAAACCTATGTCCTAGCTAGATTTGTCACATAGAATGTGAAGGGTTTGAACCACCCTGTAATACGCAAGGTGATCCTGACTCACTTCAAAAAACAAACCTGTCCATAGTCATTTTGCAGAAACACATCTTACACAAGAAGAAGCCATAAAAACTAAAAAAAAGGACTGGGTGGCAACCAAGCTGCATTCCACTTAAAATAATTGCAAATGCGGTGTCTCACTGTTACTCCAGAAGTACCAACCCTGGAGCATCTTGAGATATAATTAAGATCTGGATGGTCTTTGGGTGTTAGCTGAAGTTAAAACTCCTGCACTGCACTTTATCCTTGGAAAGATTTATGGTCCCAATGATGTTGCCTCTAGCTTTTTCGCTCAACTGGTACACACCATTGAGCAATTTAATCCTAATAGCCTCTCCCTACTATTTCGGAGCAGTGCAATTACCTCTGGATGGAGTTCTTGATAGAAATGCTCTCTCTGTTTTGAATACCAGCTCAGCTTCTGCGGCACTCTGTGCTCATATAAATGAATATGCCCTTACTAATGGCTGGAAACTGATCAAGCCCACAGCTTGGGGTTACTCTTTCTTTTCCTCTGTTCATAAAACACACACCTGAATTTACTACTGGCTACACTCTCCCACTTTTATGCAATCCCTAGTTCAGGCTGATATCAAAACTATGGTTCTGTCAGACCACATACCAGTATTCATTTCCTTTCAAATCACCTCACCTCAGAAGAGGCCTAACCAATGGCGTCTTGGCCCATCTCTCCTACACGACCATAAGCTCCATGAATTTATTCAGCAAGAGACCCGATCTTATTTCATTTTCAATTATCCCCCAGAGGTCAACCAAGCCACAGTATGGGAGGCCTATTTATTTATTTATTGAATTTTGTTGACCAGGTAAGTCCACTGGGCCCAGAAATCCCTTTTTCGGGGGCAACCGAGCGGGGGGGAATACCGATGGTAAGCAACTGAAACTGAACCAGGTTAAGCTGTTGGTGGTATTTTTACTGAATGGGAGAAATTTGGCAAAGACACCGGGGAAATTCCCCTACTCTGCTGTAGGGGTCCCTGTATGATGGAGGAAGGATGGCTTGCTCAGTTCAGAGGGTGCAGGAGTTGAAGCAAGACATGGAGGAGATTGCCTCGAGCAGTATTTTGGAGATGGAACATGGAGATTTTGTGGATGATAGGATATTGGAAGAAGAAAACAATGTTTGAGCTTGCCCCAGCCATAGATATATCAGCAGACACTCTAGATAGTGAGGTATTTGAGGAGCCTGATAGTGGCAACAGGGTTTTAAAGCAAACCTCTAAATCCGGTATAAATGAAGCATCGGCTCATTTGGAACATATTTTGAGACAAAAGAAGGATTTAAGACAAAAAACTTTGGAGGAGGAGGAGGATGAAAGGTGAAGAAATGAAAGGCGGTGGGAGTATAAGGTAATTGAGAGACAGGAACCGAGTACCAGCAGACAAAGTGTTACACAACAGCAGGAAGTACCCAGACAGATGGTGAATTCAGATGAACACCAGCAGATCTCAACGAAGGCAGCTATCATTCAGGCATTTGGATTATCCGGTGACTTTAGCAGTGGAGGAGGTGTTTGGAAACCGGTCCCCACATTGTGTGGTGCAGGATGAAAGCAAAAACAAGATGGAACTTGGGAACCTGAGGAGGAATGGAGCTCCGAGTCTAATGGTGGTAAAATATGGCCACACACTGAACAGGGTGGAGAAAAACAACCTATAGAAAAGACACGATTCAGTAATGAGCAGGGTATACAGAATAGTGAGGGGACAGAAAATCAGGACAATCATAATAGACAGGATGAAAGTGCTATTGAGGAAGGAAATGGGAAAAACAAGGATGATACAATCTTTAGTAATGAAGTAGTGAAACAGAAGTTAGGAGAGGGCAGTATTACATCTTTCTCAGAGGTGGTTAAAGGTAATAGAAATGAGCAGGAGAATGGCAATTCCTTTTCTGGTAATGGGGTAGAGCTGAGAACCCACCCCCAAGGCCAAGCTATATGGAGACCCCACCATGACATTTTGCATTAAGATTATGGTACAAAGGAGGTTTGGCAAATTTCCCAGACAGATATTATATGGGAAATGTATTATTAAAAGAGTCTATGAAGTTTATTGCAACAGAAATGTATGCGTTAATTCATTTGTCTGGGGAGGATGTATTTGATATTAGCTTTGGGACAATGAAAGGGTTGGAAAGATTTTTGCAAAAATATGAATTATTGAAATTTTCTCAAGAGTGGTCCCTTTTTTTGCAGTACCCCTCACAAAGCCTACAGTTAAATTTGTTACTGTATTATTTAGGAATGAGAGTGTACATGTGGGAGATATTCAATATTGGTTAAATTCTAAATGTGAAGTGTTAGGTCCCCCCATAAACCATTATTGATTCTGAATTCTTTTGGACAGGAGGGTGGAAATATAAAGTACAATTACACCAGAGTGAGCTGGGGATTGAACACCTACCCAATAGTTTTTTCTTAGGGCAAGATAGGGGGGTGGTTTTCTACCCAGGACAGCCCAAATCATGTTACAGGTGTGGGTCAAGGAGTCATTTATCAAGTGTGTGTGATAGCATAAGGTGTGGGCTGTGTGGAGAGATTGGACATAGCAACTCGCAATGTTGTAATCATGTGAGACGCAATTTGTGTGAAGATTATGGCCACATGTATCAAGACTGTCCATGGGCAGCTTGAAATCACTCCCATAGTATAAATCCTGAGGATTTGATAAAGCACAGCAAAAGGAACCAAAAGAAAGAAAAAGGGAAAGAAGTACATGAGAGGAGGAAGCTAGACCACACTCACACTCTGTCCTTGCTCACAAACCTGACCAAAATAAGATTAGTACAGTGGTACAAAACCCTGTAGGGCAGATTATACCAAAAGAAAAGTAGGATAGATCAGAATCTTAGACAGCTTTAATTCAGGAAGGGGGAACTATACAAAATCAAGACAATGGCAAGAAATCTGAAAACAAGGATGCAACAATACAAAAAACAGCACGGGATCCTTCCCCTCTTTCAGGGCAAGATTATTAATACATTCAAGGAAAATATATCAAGATGACTTTAAGAAGCGATAAGGAGATTCATGCTGAAATTCCTTTATGAAACTCTTATGAAATTTTAGAGGTGCAGCAAATAGAGGTAGATAAGCAGGGAGAAGACACAGATACCCAGGTGGACAGTATAATTGAGGAACAAGAGAAAGGAGAGGACAGGGTGGATGAAAGGAATGCTTCAAAAAAGAAGAAGAAGAAAAGAAGGAAGTTAATGTGATAGAGATGGAATGTGTGTGTTGAATGGGACAGGGGAACCTATAATAACTACTATGCATTATGGTGTTATTTTCAATTGCATCTGTGAATGCCAATAGCATATTAAATGGTAACAAGAGGGGGCAGGTATGGAATGAGTTAAGAGATTTAGCTTGTGAAATAATAATGATTCAAGAAACATGGTTTAACTCCATAGAGGTGATTCAGTTGGCCCAGAGGAAATGGATATGGGTACCCTCATATTTTTCTTTTGGAGGAGAAAGGGCAGATGGGGTAGGCATACTGTTCACTGGTACAGGATTCAGATTACAGAAGTTGATTGATATTGCTCCTGGTAGGCTTTTGATAGTAGATGGATTATGGTATAATGAACCAAGCAGATTTATAGTGTTATATGCTTCACAGATAAAATCAGAAAGATTGCAATTATTTGAACAACTGCAGCCATATCTATGTACTGCTAGAAATATTTACCTTGGAGGAGATTTCAATTGCATGATGGATATTAGTGACAGGAAAAAAAACTGGAAAGAAAGTATACTGTGATTCTTTTGCTCTTGAGAAAGTGATGAAACAAGCAGAGTTACAGAATGTTTTTAGTAAAGAGGGAAGTGTTTGTAACTTTACATATACATGCAGTAATCGCTATTCAAAAATTGGTTATATGTTGGTTTCTGACAGATCAGAGATAGTTATGGCTCAGATGTTCCCGATTGCATTGTCTGATCATATTAGTATAAAAAGTGCCATAAGTACCAAGTCTGGTATTATACAGCCAAAAATTAGGTGGAAGATGAATATAGTAGCTTTAAGGGAGGAGGTGATTAAATTATAGGTCATGGATTTTTTTTGAGTAGTTCTTCTGTTATGGGGTTATATGATGATTTAGTTTTATGGTGGTATGAAGTAAAGAAAGTGATAAGTACTTGTTTTAAAAAATATGGAAAGCAATCAGTGAATGATCAGTTCTTCAAATATTTGTCATTAATACATAAACTCTTGCTGGCATATGAAGGTTCCTATGTGAGGAATGTGGATCTGTCTGATCAGATTGAGAAATTGCATGAGGAAATTAACTAAATAAAATATAATAGAGCAAGAACCTTAGTGAATGAACTAAACTATGGAACTCAGTAAAGCCCCTACTCGGATCCTTGTGAGGCATTAAAAGAGAGGAAAAATAGATCTAGAATTGCATCCTTAAGAGATTCTAATAAGAAAATTATTAGGGAATCAATAGTGTTAAATGAAATAATAGAAAATCAAATAATTGATCTTTTAGGAAGAAATATGGGAGGGGAGGAAAAAGAAATACAGGAATATTAACAGGGTATACAGGTACTGGTTAACAGAAATATAAGGTGGATTTGTTAAAAAAGAGATAGAAGAGATAAAGGTATATGAGATTATTAAAAACTTGAAAGGAGGGGTGGTACCTGGAGAAGATGGGATACCCAATGAGTTTGATAGAGCATTTCCAGAAATTACAGCAGCCCTTTTAATGAGGGTATTTAACTATAAGTGGCAAGAACAGACTGTACCAGAAAAATTTGCAACTGGAATTGTGATATTTTTATATAAAAAAGGGGACAGGCAAGAGTTGGTCAACTGGAGACCTATTAGTCTTTTGAATTCAGATTTTAAAATATTAGCACAAGTGTTGCAGAAAAGGTTAAGAAAAGTAGCAAAGGTCTTGACTGAACCGGCACAAACATGTGCTATACTGGGGCAGAATATTCAAGAGAACCTAGTAATTACTAGAGATATAATTGAGTATTGTCAAAATGAAAAGAAGGAAGCATGTATTTTAACAATAGATCAAAGGAAAGCATTTGATTTAGTGAATCACCAGTTTTTATTATGAGTGTTAGAAGTATATGGGATTAGAAAAACATTTTGAATGTGGATAGGTTTGTTATATGAACATGCATCCCTGAAAACAGAGATAGGAGGAGTGCAGGGCAGGAAGATTAAAATACAAAGGGGGGTGAGAGAGGGGTGTCCTCTGAGTCCATTATTATACACCTTTTTCTTGGACCCATTAATAAGGAAGATAACTGAATACCAGAAAATTCTTGGAATTAAAGGACAGCATGAAGTAATAATAATGGCTTATGCTGATGATTTGAATGCATATGTAGCAAACCAGGAATGAATAGAAAGGGTGATTTTGCAGTTGGAAAATTATTCAAAAGTGTCAGGGGCAGAAATTAATTTGGAAAAAAGTACAGGTCTGTGGATAGGAACAGCAGATAAAGGAGAGAAATTATGCAAGGGTATAAGGATTACAACAGATGGTAAAAAGATTTTGGGAATTCAATTTGGGGGTGAGGATATGAGGAGGAAAAATTGAATTGAAGTCATAGAACAGGGACAGCAGAAAGTGGCTAGGTGGAAAGCCTAGAAAATGTCTAAATTTAAGAGAATCTTTGTTATTAAACAGTTTTTGCTACCTTGTTTTTTATATGTTGCGGAAGTATTTTCCTTACTGGTACTATTAGAATCAAGGATATTAGGGATGTTTTTTCAACTTTTGTGGGGTAACAGATTGAACCCCATAAAAAGAGAAATAACTTAGAAGTCTGTGAAACAAGGAGGGTTGGGGATGATAAACCCAATAGTGTTTTTTCACACATTTTTTTGGGATAATAATATTAAGATACTATTAACTGGTATAGAGAATAAATGTGATAAATGGGTGAAAATGTTTTAGGAACTTGGGCTAGGCTTGGAGGGAAGGTGTTCCAAAAAGGTTTAAGAGACAAGATGTCCCAAAATATTTTAAAAAAAGAATCATTATGTAGAAAATAACTAAAGAACAAATAATCAGTATATCAAGAAAACAGTTGTATAGAACAATTGTAGCACACACAGAGGTAGGAGAAATAGAGTTTAAAGGCAGTACATTGAGGGAAAATAAACTTGTGTTTAAAATGTTGAATAACCCAAGGGTTCCAAAAAAAATGAAGGATGTGCAATGGATAATGGCTTATGGAAGGGTAGGAGTGAGAGGGAATCACAAGCATAAAGCAGTGGAGGAAAGGAATTGCTCATATCCAGCATGCAGGAGCAATTTGGAAACTCAGGAACATTTTTTATTCCAGTGCAGCTATGTTGTTGGTTTATGGATTTTTTTATCAGAAAAGTGGAAGATGCCATGGTTGAAGCAAACTACTTATAAAAATGTGGTACTGGGAATGTTTCCCTAGTTATTGGACAGGTATCATTGGGCAACAGTGCATATTATATTTGCATATATAAAATATTATTTATGGCAAGGAAGATGTCAATTTTTATTACAGCAGAAAGAAATATCTTATGAAGGGATTGAGAAAATGTGTAGTAGAGAGTTAAAGGAGGTGTATAATAATGATTGCAAATATAATTCAGGGAAGAAAGTGGAAATGTGGTGGAAGGGGTTAACATACTTTGTGAAATATGGATAAAGTAAAAGGGGAAAGATGAAAATGAATGTTGGAAAAGAGGAGGTACTGGTTTGATTAATATAAATATTGAGGTTAAGTTATAGTCCTAAAATTGGGGTAAGAAATGTTACTGGGAGAATATGTTCTTTGTATATGCTTGTTTATTTCAGACTGCTTTTGTTTTGTGAATGATTTTTTCTGTACTTGTATGATGATTTGTTGTGTTTTTTTCTCAATAAAAACACCCCTACTCTTTTATTGGGGATGGAACAAGGGTATACATGAATATGGATTATTTCTGTTTGAAGTTCATGTATGCTGTAATACTTATTTATGTTTTTGATTTCTTTCATTATGATTTTGTATGAAGTACTGCATTTTTGAATATTTTGTTTTGAGTCTTGAATAAAAAATTACCCTACTCTTTTTTGATAAGTGCCATGGGATTTTTAGCATCCACCTGAACTACCACCAATCCAGGCAGATGGGACCTTGGTTTAACATCTCATCTGAAAGACGGCACCTCAAATGTGCACCGCCCCCTCATGCTGCACTACAGTGTCAGTATTGGGATATTAACCCAAGTGCCAGATGTGGGAACTGAACCCATAGCCCTCTGATCTCCCGGCCTCAGAGGTGAGTGTGCTACCTACTGAGCCACTAACACTATATGGCTTTTTTGGGGGGGTCATAATTGGTTTTGCAACCCTTACAAGGAAGGGCCAAGAAAATGAAGAAATGAAGAGAAGCTCTTGATAGAAGAACTGTAGCTCAAAGAGCAAGAATTTAAAGGAGGTAGGGATACTACTGACCAAAACTTATCAGCCATCACCTCCTTAAAGTATTGCCTAAATAGCCTTTTATCCCAAAAGGCTGAATTGACCCTGGTCTGCACTAGACACAGATACAGTACAGTCTTGATCTAATGAACCCCCATTACCCAGACATCCCTATTAAATGGACTGGTAGCATGTCTCCCAAGTTAATACTCTCTGAATGTTTTAATCCCAGTTTTACGGACTCCCTATTATCCAAACTAATTTCTTGTCTCCTAAGCAGTCTGCATAATTGAGATTGAACTGTACTGAAGGGAGGGGAGCTCACTGTAAAGTTACTTGTACAATGATTAAGAATGCAGCAAGCAACTAGACACATTGGATCATTATGGGATGAGGGTGGTCATATCCGACACACAGCTGCCAAAATTAACCTTACTATGAAAAAATTATATGAGGGCCTTTACAAGATTGATGTTCCTCTGTTAGACAAGAGCATTCAGCAATTTTTGGCCCACCTGAATCCAACCCATCTTACCGATGAAGCCCAGGCACCCCTAGGTGATCCAGACCATTAGAGTTCTCTCCACCTCAAAGGCATTGGAAGATAATGGCATTCTAGCTGACCCCTAAATGTTTATCCCTGATCTGATAGCCCCACACCTAAAGGAGGTATATTACCAAGCATACACAGCTGGTGTGCTTCCCCCTACTCTTCAGGGCACTGTTATCACAGTCATCCATAAGAAAGACAAAGCTCCTCCTTCTGCACTAACTATAGGTCCATCTCCCTCATAAATGTCATTGCAAAGTGCTTGCAAAGATCTTAGCCACTCATCTGGAGCCACTGCTCCCACAATTACTGCATCTGTCACAAGCCAGCTATGTGAAAGGCAGGATGGGGCTTGACCATATGTGTTCACTCCTTAATCTGATTTTGGCTGTACAATCTTCTCAGTCTGCTGCTGTGGCTGTCTTGATAGAGTTTGTGAATGCCTTTGATTATGTAAACTGGCTCTTCTTCTATGTGGCACAATCCCATTTTGACTGCAGATTCCAGTTTCTAAAATGGACCCAAGTGCTTTACAGTTCTCCTTCAGCCAGAGTCTCCACCAGTGAATAACCGTCTGACCTTTTTCCCTTGCAGAAGGGCATGTGACAGGGGCCCCCCTTCACCCCTTCTTTTCCACCAGCCATAGAACCACTGGTGGCTACCATCTGTTTTCACACAGGGATCCAGGGAATCTCAATAGGCCCTTGGTCCTACTCTATATTACTTTATGCTGATGATCTTCTGGTGCTTATTTTCTCCACATATGCTTCACTCCCTCCACTGGTGCAAGTCCTGCAGCCCTTCTTGGTTTTTCAGGCTTCTGGATGAATAGAGGTAAAACACACATCCTTCCTTTCACCTTTAACTGCCCCAGTTCCACCTTAAATGACTCCTGACACAGATGAGACAACTTTGAAAAAAATGTAATATTCAGGCATAAATGAAGCTTATATTTCAGATTTTTTTCTATAATTTTCACCCTTATTTCCTTATTACTAAGGTATTTGCATGAAAACAGTATCACTACCCTTTCAGCTCTGCCTGCTTGCCTACATCTGACATCACAATTCTGTTTATGACATCACAGTCTGTTGCTGTGGAGATACTTATGATGTCATAAACAGGGGGTTCTGATGTCAGGTGTAGGGAAGCAGGCAGAGAAGATAAGTCTAGGAGACAGGGATCTTGTTGTCATACAACTCATTCAGTAATGAAGAAAATGGGAAACTAATTATAGAAAATATATGAAGTCATAAAGAAAATGGGATGGTGAATATAAATCTTACTTTTTTTTCAAAGTTTTCCAAGTGCTGTCAGGAGCTCTTTAATGGCAGTTGGCTTTAAATTGGCACCACCAGGTAGTACATATTTGGGAGTCACTAGAAATTCAGACCTAGCCTTGATGCCATGTGTTAATTTAGAACCCCTTTTTCAGACAACATGCACTGAATTTGACTGGTGGCAGACACTTAACATGCCCCTGACTGGGAAAACTGAAGCAGTACATAAGATAACACTTCCAAAAATTCTGTACCTGCTACATGACCTGTCTCTGCCACTGTCTAACTCATGTTTTCCAAAGTTAGATAAACTGATCAGTTCCTTTCTCTGGGAAGGTAGACCACCACCATGATACAGTAGAGCTAAACTTCGAGCCCACTGGTCTTCAGGAGATGGGATCTACCATGGTGTAAGGTAGGGCTGGGAGAACTCGGTGAAGTTCTGACCCTTATTAAAGAAGAACTGGAATACAATGGAGTTCTGATTTGTTCTGATTAGTTCTGATTAATTTTGATTATTTAACAATATTTGAAAAATGCAATAAAATGCATAAACATGGCCAAAGTCAGTCATATTTAACACAGAGGCCCAAAGGAAATAATTCAATACATTATTTGTATAAAAATTACAGTAAAACTGCTGAATAAAAGCAATAACTACTAGCTGCTTCAGGGCTGGCCATTACTGGAGCCATATCCTGCTTGGGCCCATTATATAAGTGTGCTGGAAGAGAGAGAGAGAAAGAGAGAGACAGAGATGTGAAGAGAGAGAGAGAGAGACAGACAGATGCAAGTACTATTATACCACAAAGCAATACCAAGCACTGCAGGCAACTAAGATATTTTTTTATTAATGCTGTAGTTTGATTATTATTTTGATGGATGTTCCAGTCAGAGAAAACGAGGCCAAAGAATGAATGATCAAAACTAGCAACAGTAATGAACACCCACCTTACCCATGTGAATGATACAACTGCATTGCATGTCCCGGTGTACCATGGCATGGTACATTACCTGGTCCATCAGGTGGTAATTAGAGATGAAGTGAATTTAAATTCTGCTGGCAAAGTGAACGCAAAGTGGGCACTTCGCGTTGCCAATCCACTATGTGGAGTGGGCAATGCAAAGTGCTCACTCCGCCTTGTCATTACCACTTTGCATTAAGGTGGAATGGCAATGCGAAGTAAGGCAAAGTCATTGTTTTTAATGGACTTTGCTTTCCTCATTAAGATTCTAAGTGATCCACTTGGTGTTTCAGATTTGGTAGCCCCCCCACACATCACATGGCTTGTAGTACTGTAAGTCACATGCTCTTTAACTAGGCAGGAAGAAAGTGAGTCATACAAGCAGACACTTTTACTTTCTCCTGTGCAGATGGAGAGAGAGTAGTGTGTTTTGTGACTGCTGATACTTTGAGATCAGAGCGAGGAGGAGATTTAAATTTTGATTTAGACCCAACAGCTTTTTTAAAAGATACATTTTTTGTCTTTTCTGTACTTTATTTTACTTAATTTGTTCTTTCTGTAAATTTTATTTTTCTTACCTTTATAAGTAGTTAGTTGTTTGTTCTGTGTGACTGTGTGTGTGTGTTGTGTGACAGTGTGACTAGTAATTGCTCGGACTGAGGGAGCTCAGTAGGAGATGGACCAGGGTGAGGAAATGTCTGGGTGCGGGGGCAGCTCTGGGTGAGCGTGGTAGTGGTAAGCATCATACCATGTGCATGTGTGGAGGGCATGGGCACCCATTCCTGTTGGACCGCTCGATACTTGTGAGTGTCCGCCCCAGGAAGCAGGACTAGCATCACTTCCTGTCCTGACTCTGAGACAGTTGAACCACCACCACCACCAAGTCCAGGTTCTCTGTAGCAGGATGTGCCTATTCCCCCGGGCCAGGTGTGGATCCCATCCCTGTTCAGCACTGTGACCAGCCGACTGCCAGTTCATCTGACCATCCACTGCCTGTGCCTGGTCCTCCCACACCTCCATTGATTGGCAGTTTTTTTACTGTGTGGGGTGGGAGCAGTGTGGTCAAGTGCTGCGTATGTGAGGTGGAGGTGGGCCATGGCCCCAAGGGGGACTCACCTGGGGACTGAGGGCCAGTGCAGCCATATGTTCAATCACCAGCAGCTGGAGTGGCAGACTGCCACAGAACAGACCATGCCTGCACCTGCTGGCCATTCTGTGGCAGAGGGTGCAACTGTGCATTGCTGCATCCCTAACAAGCGAAGGATCACAGCAGCACCTGCTGCTCCAGCAGCACCCCAGCCCCCCACCACCACCACCAGCAGGTCAGCCTGTAGAATATGTGGACCCAAGAGAACTGCGTGTAACACAGGCTGACTTGGCAGTTCTCTGGAGTGCTGATGAGGAGAACAATGAGAGGCTGAGTGCTGTGGAGCAGTGGCTGAATCGCATAGAGGGACATCGATTGCAAATTATGTCCATGCTAGAACTGCTGCTTGATCAGCATGGGATCCAGCATTATTTTTTTTTTCCTCATACCATGTGCCCCCCCACACCTTCCTTGCTGTGTTATAAAATGTATTCCTCCACTATCCCCGACCCTTGTATGTAATTATGCCCTTTTTTGTTGTCTTCCACATGCGTGACACTTTGTGTTCTGAGCAGTGCAAGTATACTGTGCTAAACTGCATGTGTGCAGTCAGTCTTCTTTCTAGTCTGCGTATGTACTGCAGACACTGTCCAACTCCCTGACTTAAAAACATTTATTAATGAGTACAATGGTGGGATGGTGAAGCCTGGAGACATACTACAAAACAGGCTTACAATACATCCAAGTAACTAGTAAAAAAAATAATGTGATTTGTGACGTGATCATAAATAGTGATTTGTGACCGTGATGATGAAGAAACGTGAATGCCTACGGCTGTACTTCCCCGGGCCCTGATGAGGTGTGGCACAAAACTCCCCGACTTGAAAACAAACATTAATGGGTACAATGGTGGGGTGGTGAAGCATGGAGAGATACTACAAAACAGGCTTACAATACATCCAAGTAACTATTAAAAAAATTAATGTTGTGATTCATGACATGATCATAAATCATGATTTGTGACTGCATTTGTGACCATGATGATGAAGAATGTGATTTGTATCACAAGTGACTCGTGATGATGGTTCTGACATAAAAATGCATATTAATGTGCACAGTGTTCATGCAGAATTATGCACCACACCTGTCCAGTACTCTGAAGGGAAGCCAAAGAAACAACTGTGACTTAAGTTAGAGATGGAGACTGGGCCCTAAAGAGATGCAAATGCACAGACAGATTAAGATTGCACTGTGAACTGAAGAGATGCAGATGCAAAGGCACAACACCTAACCAGTGCTCACCATCATACATTCAAATCTGGAAAAGAATACATTTGCCGGTTGGGGCGGGCCTCGGGAAGGGGAGCAGTGTACTGCACTGCTGCAGTAACAGTCACTAGTACTAGTACCAGTAAAGATACCACAAAGAAGTACAAAAATTATACAGCTGCAGTGGATAGCAGGTTCACATTGCTGAAATTATGTGGCACAATAAAAGATGTCTGATTTGATGACAAGCATCACACACATACTCACACACACACACACTAAGTAATGCATAGCAAATTGAAAATTTAAGTAATATAACCACATATTTTAAACAAACTAAAATTATGCACTGCTGCATCACAACAATCAGCAAAAAATGGCAAGAATTATTGAAAATATTACTGTGTGTATATTAACACAGTTATACAAGAAAAATATCACCAAAACAGAAAGCACTGTCTTTTTCTCCAAGTTAATCTATCTACACCACAGATACGCCCCTCCTCCAAAGCACACTTCCACTGTCTCTCAGTACACAGACTGAATGTTGTACATTAACATTCAAAATCCACACACAAACAATAAATGCTCGATGATATGAGCAAAGGAGGGTTTCCTATAATCGATGAACTAAAGTTTCAGCAAAAGAAATTACTCAAAAAGGCTTTTTTTAACAGCTTTTAGAAGGTTTGAATTGCAGAGCTCTCAGAGCAGATGGTCTCCTACAGTTTCATACACACACTACCCCAAACTGAGGCTGTGCAGAACAATCTAGAGCCCATGTGACCTGAAATCTCATGAATCACTACAAAATTCACCTTTAGAGCTTAAAAACAAGGCAAAGTAAGATGAAGTACATTGTTTTCAATGTACTTCACCTTAAGAATTGGTTGTAGTAGTGGTTTGGGAAGGCAGAATAATGTGAAGTCATTCTTCTCAATGGATTTCGCATTACCCATTTGTAACACGAAGTACTCCGCTTTGCGTTGAGGAACACTCTGCGAATTCGCCTTCACTCCGGGGAGCAAATTGGGGCCACTTCGCCTATCACTAGTGGTACTGTTGTCTACAACTACTTCTACTGATCAACATGCAATACATTTATTAAACAATAAATGAAAGACATAAACTAATCATCACCCAGCAGCCAGTCACATCACATTGGTCAAGTGCAGTGCAGTCATAAAATAAAAGTTGCCACTGCCACCTGAAGAGCTGGCGACACACATTTACATCCTTCCTAGCTCCACAATTGCTGCCAACCAGTGTCACCTCTCTAGTTATTTCTTCAAATGACTGGAGGAGTGAAATTAGAAACTCCAACATGGCCCACTGTGGTGGAGTAATATAGACATCTGCATCACCAATTCTGTTTTTCAAGGTGTATTGTCTGACAGCTTTCTATTGTTCTAGCAACCTTTGGAACATAAGAAAGGTCAAATTCCATTGAGTAGAAATGTTTTGGATCAGTCTGTGCAAAGGTAAATTGTTATCCTGCTGTATTTTTTCAAACAAGTGACAGACTTTGCTTAAGTGACTGAAGTGCATGCACATTCTTTTAGCAGTGCTAACACAAGCCTTAATGTCTCTGTCCTCATCAAGAAAGCTGTAAACTATTAAATTTAAGCAACGCACAAAGCAGTGGATGTGAACAAAACCCCCTTCCTCCATGGCCTTCCTTATGTTGGCCCCATTATCTGCAACTATAAAGCCAACTGACAGTCCCTGTGAAGTGAGCCATTGTTGTAATGGTTATTGGAGCTCTTCATTGAAGTTGTATGAAGTATGTTCACATGAAAAATAAAACATTCTTAGAACAGCTAACTGCATGTTGCTGTCCCCACAAGAATTATCAAAACATACCCAATGTGCAGTGACAGAATTGAAGGGTTCAAGCTGACAGCTTGTCCAGGTATCTGTTGTGAGATGCACCAACCTCTCAACAGCACTGCACAAATCTCAATTTTATACATACAACATAATAGAGTTCTGGAATCCCTGTTGAGGAGAAGTATTTTCTTAATGGTATACTATATTGAGCTTAGAGGTACCCAAGCAGCAGCCTGAATCCTACATGTTCAACCATGTTATATGGTAGTAAATCAGCAGCTATCAATTTCTGAAATGTTCTTGGTTATTGTAACAGCAACAGGGTGGGTTGAGGCAAGTTTGTCTTTACATTTGTATGTTTCTGAGATGGTAAACTGTCTTCTTGAAGGAGCAGGGCTTCTGAACACATGATCACATTCAGTAACAGTAGGAGTCCTTTGAAAGGGAGAATGCGGTGGAGGTATGGGCTGTCACTGCTTTAATTTATTGGAATTACCCCTGAGTGAAATGAGCTATCACTATCACTTTTTCTTCGAGTGTCATGACTGGAGTGCTCAGTATGTTATGACATCTGTCAAGGTGCCTTTTCAGTGCTGAAATTCTCAATGCTTCTTTCTTTTTACTCCTGCTGATTGGCCATTTACAAATAGTGCATGTTACTGCCAACTCATTAGAAGCACTAATGGAGAAGTATGATCAAGCAAAAGATTATATATTTTTTAGTTTCTTTCCCAGGAAAGCACTACACCTCAGTCACCTTTTCAGGGTTTTATTTTCCTCCCAGAATTTTCTTGAACCTGTTCTTCTTGTGATTTATTCCCACTGCCCTCCTCCTAAACAAAAACATTTCTTTCTCTTTCTTCCTCATCTATAATTTCCATCCCCTCCAGCAAACCTTGTTCTGCCTGATCATTCTATTTATCATCTTCATCTTTATTACCCATGTCAGGTTCAACCTCAGAAGAATCACATGACTTTGAGGAACTGGCAGAAACATAGTATTCAATTGTTCCATACTGTGGGGTGCCTCTGGAGGTGGTACCAACCATCCCTTTGGTTTTAACTGCATAACTTTTTTTTTTTTACTTGGGATTGATCCAGCAGATGCACCTTTTTTGACTTAAACATTAGCTTGGAAGATGAAACTTTAGAAATAAAAAAAAGCATGTTTTTGGATTTGATTTTGTTTTCTCTTAGCAGGCTGATTGCTGTCCTTTGTAATGCCACTGCCTACTTGAGAATGCACCTCATCAACACTTTGTTCCATTTTTTTTCTTATTTCTAATTCTAACCTTTAAAAAGCTCCCTCTACCTAATGTCCTCTGATGACTCCAACACCCACACCCACAGGCCAGGATCAAATTTACCATACACAGCACACCAACAGCAGTCCACCACCACTTCTGTGGGGTGGGCTGTGGGGTCCAAGGGGGACTTTCAACCCTAACCTGGAATTTCCTAGCTTTTTTCACTGTGGAACAACCCTAAAGGATGCATTAAACAGAGTTTTTTGCCTCTAACATATATATATATACATACACACATATACATAAGAGCCACACTGAGGTCAAGTTGAACTTTATTTGTGATTTCTGTGACTGTAAAATTTCTCTTTGGCCCCCAGTAGTATCGCTTTCTCTTTCTTCTCTGGATGTCTCAAGTCAGCTATTTATTTTGCCAGCCTGTGACAATAATTTTTGGCCCCAGTAGTCTCTTTGTCTCTTTCTACTCTGGAGTGTGTGGTCTGGTGGGTGAGAGGTGGAACAAGTCAAAAAATGTAACGTGTCCCACACAGGCCAAAAAGATTGTGTGTATAGGAGGTATTTATTTTTTGTTTGTTTGTTTTTATTTCTTTGACAGTTTGCTGCCAATTTCCCCCCACTCTCTCTCTCTCTCTCTCTCCCCAAATCTGATTACTTTCCTCTCCCTCTCTCCCTACCTCCATCCACCGATTACTTTCTCTCTGCCCCCCTGCCCCAGTAAGTCTATTTCTCTCTCTTTTTTCTCCCCTCCTCTGGGGAACTGTTGTTGCCAGTTACCTATAAGCCCCACAGCCAGCTAAAGTCTGCTGCTATAAATTCTTCCTCCCCAACAGCTCTCCCAAAGTACTAGTGTGCAGCTAATGCTCCTGGATCTGTTTTTTTTCTCTGCCTGCCTCACTTCTGGGCCATACTGCACACTCACCACAGTTACATACCATGAGTGAGTGCATCATGTGACTTTCCCCAGCTGGCATCACATGATTGTTGCCTGCATAGATGCTGCTGGCCACCTGTATGTCATGCGAGTGTGCCGATGGCATCCCTATGGCAATAGTCAACACACTGGGGAAAGCACACACTCTGCAGTTACCATGGACCCAGAACCGGACTTCTGCATTGAAGTTCATATTTATCCAGGTCTGTGGCTCCAGGCTTCAATCCAGGGGTTCAGATCTTGGGTAGAAAAGTTAGTCCAATCCTATTCTAGACAGTAATGTTTAATGAAGATGTGAACAGTGCTCCATGTGGTTGCAGTTCAAATGTCAGCTGCAGAAACATTTCTTGAAACAAATAACAAAAGTGGTCATTCCCCTGGTGGAGTGAGCACAAACCACAGCAGAAAGTTCCTTACCATACTTCCTATAGCAGAACGTAATACAATGTGCCAGCCATTTGGACAGGCACTGTTTTGACACAGGAGCACCCTCTTTCCAGAAGGAATAAATCAAAAACTGAGAGGATTTCCTGCAGTCCTTGGTGAGATTCACATAGTATCTGAGTATTCTATGTACATCTGAAATATGGCACAGTGCCTCACCCTGACTGGCATGCCCAGGGTAGTAAACAGGAAGGCGCATAATTTGTTTCAGTGTAAATCCAGGTACCACCATTATTAGAAACTTGGGGTTTGTAAACCAAGAAACTGCTTTGTGGAAAATCAAATAAGGAGGCTCACACATTAGATCCTAAAGCTCAGAAATCCTGCAAGCAGAAGTGACTGCAATCAAAAATGACATTTCCCATGATAGGCAATGTAAGCCACAACTTGTGATCAGCTCAAAATGAACTAATGTCAACTTCTCAAGAGCACAATTCAAGTCCCAAGGTGGGACTGGATTGCAGATAGGAGGATTTATATGTGTAATACATCTCAGAAAGGTTTGGGACACATCTAACTGGGTCACCATATGACCCTCAGTAGGGTCTTGGAAAGTTGATACAGTAGTCAAATGCATCTTAAGTGAGGAGTACTGTACTTCAGAGTCTAATGGGGACAGCAAGTGTTCCAACACAGCATTTACAGGACATATAAATGGGTCCAGATTTCTTGGAGCAGCCCACAAAGTGAACTGATTCCATTTCAAGTAATACTTATGTCTGTTAGAAGGCTTTCTAACCACAATCAACACACCAGCAACCTTAAAGGATACCCGAACACATGCAATGACTATTTCTTCTTTATGTTGTCAAAAAACAGCTTTTAATAACATTGAAAATTGTAATACTGGCTCCTGGGGGAGGGCCTTGTCATGGCAGTCTGGCTTCCCAGTAACATTTACCCATTTGCTGTTAAGACCTTCTTCATGACAATAAGTCTTTATTTATTTATTTATTTTAATTTCATATACCTAGCTCTGCTCTGGGGAATCATCTGTTAAAACTTCCTCAGCTGCAGCTGATAGGCACCAGTGGACCAACACAGTTTATAAAGATGGTGCTAAAGCTACAAGATCACTGTCTGCCTATGAATCACAAATGCTTAGTGGGTTTGGTTTACTATATTTAAATAAATATCAACTGAACCCACAAACAGATTCTCTGTTTTGTTTCCCATGTCACTACTCTATCTGGAATCTGTATTATAAATAACCAGGGTGACTTGTTTTATTTGAACTTAAGATGGCAAACCCATCCCATGTGCCCACAAATGTATTTTACAGGTATGTATTCATTTTATGTTTTCCAACACTATAACTCAAAGGGTACTTATTTTTGGATTGATTGGGAATGAAGACGGAGTAGATTATAACAGGATGCCTTCCTACCAAGGAAACCCTAGCTGTTTGACAGCGACCCACAATTACTGTCATCCCTTATGCTTAATCAGCCCCTTAGGCCAGATGTACATTGTTAGGCATAACACATCATTGCACTTTGTACCAGGCCACTGGTTGTCTTTCTTTCATATAAATTAAGAAACGATATTATGCTTCACAAAGTTGCACTTGAACAACTCCCACGTACAATCTCTTCTTTATTTAAAATAGCACCCCTGATAAACTAGGAAACCGTCTCAAAATAGAAGGGTATTCAAAACCCCATTGTTCAAAATTTCTTTTTGTCAAAGATCTTTATGATTCAAAGTTCCTACCTTTTACAATTCACTCCCAAGTGAAGATGTAAATTGTTCCAGAGAGAAAATGTTTAAATGATTACCTAGCTGAATCTGAAGAAATTAGACTCACTCACTCAGGGTGTAACTTATTTCAATTTATTGTCAAATGACTGATGACAATATTATATACAAACGTCAAAGTTCTGAGGATGAATTCATCTTCATCATGGCACACAATTACTAAAGATAAATTAAAAATAATTAAAAATCAACTTAAATTATAGGTTGGGTAACATATAACATATTCCATTACTCTACTGCATCCATATTGTAATATTTACCTTATTGCTAATATCAAGTCATACCTTATATTTTAATATGTAACTACAGCACATTTTTTAGAGTCACGAAACTTGAATTACAGCCTTAAAAGTATAATATATTCTAAAATCCTTGTTCATATCTACACATTTCCATCTAGCTTCTCTTCATAGTAAAATTACTTATTTATAAAAAAATGCACTACAAAAAAATGTTAATGCACTAGTTAGGGTTAAACCAACAAACGTAGGGAAATGTGGCATTAGGGTTCCCAACCTAAACATCCCACCCCCACCCTGCAGGCAGCCAGAGGAAAAAAAAAATACTATTTGACCTCTCCTGTATCTTTGCAAAATCAGGCATTTGGTGTGCTTTGGGGTTGTCAACCCTAACACTTAGCCCATTCCATCAGTGAATAAGCTGAGATGTGTACAATATATGAGAATGGGGTGAAAGTTAGGATTGACAGCCCCAAGGCACACCCCACTCCTGATTTGTGAAGATGCAGCAGAGGTCAAATAGTAATGTTTTTTCCTGCTGCTGCCTGCAGGGTGTGGATGGGGCATTCAGGTTGGGAACCCTAATATCACATTTCCTTACTTTTGTCAGTTTAACCTTAACTAGTGCATTAACAAAGCTTTTTACATTGTAAAAATATGGAAATACAGGGGGAGCAGGGAGTATCAGAGGTTTTGTGGGTCACTTTGGAGGCATGGAAGGATGGATTCACACAAGAGTGATCTACAGACCTCCGGGGGGGAAGGTGGATAAGGAAATGTTGGAAGCAATTCAGATGCAAGCAAGGGTGATGTATTGCAGGTAGAAGACTTCAATCTACCAGATGTGGATTGCCACTTCCCAGCTGCAAAAACAGTTAGAAGTAATGACATCCTTGACTCCCTGCAAGAGGTGTTCCTTGGGCAACTAGTTAAGGAACCTTCTTTGGGTGGGCAGTACTGGACCTGATACTAACAGACAGTGATAGTGTTGCTGACATCATGTTGGGTAGCCACATGGGGATCAGTGATCATCATACCCTGTGGCTCAATATAAGAACTGGGTCAGAATCAAGCCACACTAAAATAAGTGTCCTGGACTTCAGGAGGGATGATTTTAAGAAAATGGGAGAATGCCTCAGGGATGCCCTAGCTGGGATTGGGAAACTGGGTGTAGTCAAGGAACAGTGGGCAAAAATAACAGATGGCATTGAGAAGGCAACAAACCTCTGTGTCAGGCAGGTTAACAAAGGAAAAGGAAAAAAGAGACTTCAGTCGTTCTCTAAAGCAGTAGTGGAGAAAGGGCAAAAAAGCTAGCATTTAGAAGGTGCAAGCCAACACAGAAGGAGGAGGATAGGGAGAGATATCAAGAGAAACAAAGAAAGGCAGGGAAATCAGTTAGGAACACAAAGGTGCAAACAAAGGCGAATATTGCCAAGACAAGATAAAAGGGGACTAAAACATTCTTTAGGTAATATAAGTGAACAGAGGAAGACCATAAGCGGGATAAGGCTAAAAGGGAATGAAGGGGGTTGTGTGGAAGAGGACAAAAAAAGCAGACATACTGAACAAATATATTACATTTGTTCAGTATTTATGGAGGAAGGGGTAGGTGACAGGCCACAGATGAGGGACAAGGGCATTAAAGGAAGGGAAGTGGACACTAGTCCTTTTACAGAGGAGAGAGTCCTCAAGGAACTTGCAGAACTAAAAGTGGACAAGGCATTGGGGCCTGCCAAGGTACACCACAGGATACTGAGGGAGCGCAGGGAGGTGCTGGCTGCACTTCTAACAGCACTGTTTAACCTATTACTATATATGGGGGAAGTTAAGGGGGACTGGAGGAGGGCAGATTTAGTCCCACTTCACAAAAGTGGTAACAGGGAGGTGACAGGAAATTACAGACCTGTCAGCCTTACTTCGGTGGTGAGTGAAGTAATAGAATCACTACTGAAGGAAAGGGCTGGGGAATACCTTGTGACCAGTGGATTACAAGATCTGAGGCAGCATGGTTTCACAAGGGGAGATCTTGCCAGACAAACCTGATCAGGTTCTTTGACTGGGTGACAAGGGAAATGGATCAGTTCAGAGTAGTGAATGTGGCCTACCTGGATTTCAGTAAGGCCTTTGATACCATTCCACATAGAAGACTGGTCTGCATGCTGGGCATCCTAGGAGTTGGTCCAAAAGTAATAAAATGGGTAAGAAGTTGATTAAGCAACAGGAGTCAGAGGCTGGTGGTAAATATTGTTCACTCTAAAGAAAGCAAGGTGATCAGTGAGGTGCCACAGGGGTCAGAACTAGGCCCTATCCTGTTTAATGTCTTCATCAGTAACACTGCAGGAGGGCCAAAAGGGAAAGTATGCCTTTTCACAGATGACTCAAAAGTCAGCAACACAGTGAACACACCAGTGGGGGGGGGGTTAGTGAGGGACAGTCTGAAAAAGTTGGAAGACTGATCAAGGGTTTGGCAACTTGTTTGCAATGCAAAAAATTGCAAAATCATGCACTTAGGGCACAAAAATCTAGGGGCAACGTAGCAATTGGGTGGGGAGGTATTGGCAACCACAGAACAGTAAAGGGAGCTGGAAGTAATCATTTCTGATGATCTGAAGGTAGCAAAGCAGTGTGGTAAGGCATTGGGAAAAGCTAGCAGGATGCTCAGCTGCATAGGGAGGGGTATCACCAGAAGAAAGAAAAGGTAGTGTTACTCCTGTATACAGCGATGGTGAGGACCCACCTCGAGTACTGTGTCCAGTTCATGAGGCCCATATCTCCAGAAAGACATGGAGGTGGTACAGAAGAGAGCAACCAAAATGTTGCAGGGCCTGCATCAAAAGCCCTGTGAGGAAAGACTCAAGGAATTAAATATGTACTCTATAGAGGAAAGGAAGGAAAGAGGGGACATTATAGAAATGTTCAAATACTACACAAGTATTAATAAGGTACATGAAGGATGCATTTTTTATAGAAAAAGATGCTTAAGGACAAGGGGTCACACTATGAAGCTGGAGGGAGGACAGATTCAGAGGAAATGTGAGGAAATACTTCCTCACAGAAAGGTTGGTGGATGCCTCGAACAGCCCCCCAGCAGAAGTAGTAGGTGCTAAAATGGCAACAGGATTTATGCATGCATGGGATAGACACAAGGAGACCTTAGAAATAAGGCAAGGGGGAGAAAAGACTGAAGATTGATCAGGGCCTGCCGTGACACAGTAGGTAGGGAAATAAGGCAAACTAGGTGGGCCTAGAGGTCCTTATCTGCAGACAACTTCTATGTTTATATGTAATTTCCTTACTTTTTGAGATAGCAAAATCATTTCTTCATTTTCCAGTGGGCCCTGCGCTTCCATCATTCCATAGATGCATACATGTATCTTGCTATGGAAGTGCCATGGAGAGCACTGCAATTATATTTCTGCAAAAACAGCAATTTCTTTCTTTTGTTATACAGCATGTTAGAGTTCTAATGTTATCCTATGGGAATTAGCATGTTTTTGTTTGTGCTTTTTTCATATTTCCCCAAATGTTAATGGG
Organism: Neoceratodus forsteri; assembly: GCA_016271365.2. Taxonomy (NCBI): domain Eukaryota; kingdom Metazoa; phylum Chordata; order Ceratodontiformes; family Ceratodontidae; genus Neoceratodus; species Neoceratodus forsteri. The sequence goes on along the minus strand of JADMNL010000022.1, from coordinate 680,529,222 downwards.
GGAGTATATATTATTCTTGTAGTACTCATTAAGATGTTGGCTTTGATATATGAATTGTCCCTTAAGTCCAAATATTTAGGGAGTTATGTAAGCAATAAGCCATGACAGGGTGCGAGTTAGAGACTTTAACACACAACTAGGAGGCATAGTGAAGCACAAGGCCACTGGCCAAGTGCATCCAGCCTCCTAGCCGTGTGTTAAAGTGTCTAATGCACACCCTGGTTTGGCTTATTGTGCTTATGAAATGGCTATCTGTAGTGCAACTGCATTGGGTAGGTTAAATTCCTAATTTTAAGTAGGAAAAAACATGTATGTTTGTGTCAGTTTTAATAAAATAGTTCCACCACCTAAGTGTCCTGTGTTTTTTTTTTTTTGGACTGAAGGAATTTTGTCCTACAAAGGCTTCTGTAGTTTAGGTCTGGTTGTCATGACAGTATTCACTCCCCACCACCACCACCACCAATGCTGTGTGGAGACAACTAAGAGATTATGGCTGTTTGTTTCTATTTTTTTGCTGAAATTAAAAGACAAAACTTCAAGAGCAAGCGGTCGGGCTGGTAGAGAGATCGCGGCTCTTCTGGTTTTTTTTGTAATACATGAATGAATGGGTGGGCTGTGAGAGAGATTGCAGCTGTTTGTTTCATACTGCATCCACAAGGAGACAAGCAGAAGGATTTAAAAAAACTGAAATATTCAAAGACAGAGGAAAAGTGAACAGGAGGTCAGAGGTATTAATTTTATTTTTTACAGTTCAGCTGGCACCACTTTTGGCACAAACAAGATGGCTTCATTTTGTTTTGTTAAGGTTCTGAGTGGGCAGCATCACCTATATCAATGACCATTGACCAGTGTAGGACCTTCTTCCTGTGCATCGGAATGAATATCACATCCCTAGCAGCCATTCAGAGCTCCTATTTTGTGATGCCCATTTCATATGGCTTATTGAAGTTCAAATGTGTGGAAAAAACAAAGTCTAACATCTTTGTTCTTATGAGGGTATTCTTTTTTCATATGGATGAAAAAAAGCATACAGAAAAGGATGCCTTTATATGAAAAAAAGAATGGGGAAAAAAACTGAAGTCAAAATTCTTTTTTCATATGAGAGTATTCTTTTCTTTGTATGAATGAAAAAAGAATACAAACAAAGAATGCCTTCATATGAAAAAAGAATGGGAAAAAAAAGATTCCTCATGTTGCTGTTGTAGTGTCCATGTAAAACTTTAAATTATGCAGCCATAAATGCCAGGAAGCCACTGCAGAATTTAACATTCAAACTTATTTCTGTCATTCTGGGAGTCCATTAATCTTCTATGCCACAGTTTGAGGCAGCCCTCCACCTTTCCTTCCATCTTCAATAGCAGGGCTTCAATTATCCTGATCTCCCAAGTTCCCCACTGTCTGCTCTTCCTTTCTCCTCCAGGCTTATCATATCAAATCCTAAGGGATACAAGCATTTGTCAAATGCTAGCTTGTACTTGTCAATATCAGTTAGCCAAATGTTTACTAACTGGTATTGGCATTGGTAGCGCAGGAGTTAAAAAGATGCATAATGGGAATGGCAGTGAAGTATTGAAGTAATGCCAACACACACCCTGCAGAAGCTGACAGGCATTGGGGGAGTGCCTTTAGGTCATCGACCATAACATGCATGCCATTCCATCTCACCCCACCCTGCAGACACTGACAGGTGTCGCAGTGTGCTTTGAGGTCTTCGGCCCTGATGCTCACCCAATTCCATAAGGAAATAAGCTGAGATGAGTGTAGTATAGAATAATGGGGTGAACATTAGGGCCGAAGACCCCAAGGCACACCTCGATGCCTGTCAGTGGATGCAGGGTGGGGGTGGGGGTGGAATGGCGCGAGCATTACGACTGATGACTTCAAGTCACACCCCTCCAACACCTGTCAGTCTGTACAGAGTGGACATTATGGTTGGAAACCCTAATGCCCCAGGTGTTTGCTGGTATTTTCGGTCCAAATTTCCAACATGGGCTTTTTGGGACCCCATCTCATGAACAGTGGCAGTGTAAGTTCATTACTCAATCCCAAAAGGTGATTTCACACAGCAAGTATGACATTCGGTACTACAGGTGCAAAAACACATTTCAGGCAGGATGTGAAAAATTACAGCTGTACTGTTCATGAGAAGGTGTGTAAAAAATAGAAATGTTGAAAATCTGGAGTGAAAATATGAAAAATCGGTGAAGTTATGAGTGTGCGTAGAAACTGTGCAATGCACGATTGTAAAGCAGTCATTTTTTTGAATGTTTTTACCAAATGTTCAACATGGCCTTTTTGGGATCTCCCCTCATCAACATCAGCACTATGATTTCATTAATCTGTCCCAAAAGTTGATTTTTCAAAGCAACTGTGTCATTCTGGGAAGGATGCAAAAAATGACAGCTGTACTGTACATAAGGGAGTATAAAAAAATGGCAATTTTGGAAAATGTGGAGTGAAAATATTAAAAATTGATGAAGTTATGAGCATGCATAGAAACTGCTTAATGGATGATCATAACACAGTCAGTTTTTGAATTTTTTTACCAAATTTGCAACAGGAGATTTTGGGGACCCCACCTCATGAACAGTGGCACTGTTGTTTCCTTAATTGGTCCCGAAAGGTTATACCTTGACCACAAAATCACTTTTCGGGACTGAGAAAAGAAACAGTGCCAGCATTCATGAGGTGGGGTCCCAAGAACCCCATGTTGAAAATTTGGGACCAAAACTCAAAAAATTGGCTAAGATATCATCCTAAGTTGAACCCCCCCATTGACTGCCATTATGGGGCTTACCATCATTTCTTCAGTTCCCAGTTGGTCTTTGAAGAATGCAGACATGTTCCCAGTTCACAGAAGATCACTGCTTCTGACCTACTGAGGTAAGTATGGGTGAGGGGGGTGCAGGGACGTGGGGTGCTCAGAGGGAGGGCATGGGTTGGGGAAGGTGGGCCAGCAAGAATGACAAGGGACCATTTTCTTTTTTTTCAGGTTTAAAAAAAAAACTTCAGGGAACAGATTTCTTTTTTTAAAGGTGAAATATTAATGCAATGGATTTTGGCCTACTGGTGTGGGCTTCCAGTGTACCAGAGTATGGGAAGGGGGGATCAATGCTGACCCGGGGATTGGGCACCCCAAGGTTGGCTGAGAACATAGGGGCTTGGGGGGCACATCCAGCACTGGGAGTGGGCATCCTGGTGTCAGAATCATCAAAGAAGTACTTTTTGGCACACTGGGGTGGGTTCCCAGTGTGCCACATTAATGAGGAAGGGGAGATGCATGTTGGCAAGAGGACTGAGCACCCTGATGTCTGCAGGGGATGGATAATGGAGTGTGTGGGGTGGGCAGCAGCAGCAGTGTGAAGAAGTGGGAGGGTTTTATGCTGGTGCAATGGAGAACAGAGAGTGCAGTGCTGGCAGCAGCAGTGGGAGGGAGTGGGAGTGTTTATGCAGGTGTGACAGAGAATGGAGGGTGCGGGGTGGGCAGCAACAGGCAGAGGGAGTGTGAGGGTGTTATTCTGGTGCAGTGAATGGAGGCTGTGAGGCAGGCAGCAGCAGTGGAAGGGAGTGGGAGGGTTTCATTACATGCTGGTGCGATGGGGATGGAAGGTGTGGGGTGTGCAGCAGCAATGGGAGACAGCTAACATTTAAATCTGTTGTCCTGCAGTGTGCCTGGTTGGGAGGTAGGGGGAGCTGATGCTGCAATGAGGAAACTGCCCCTGATTTCAGTGGCAGATTTCTTTCAAGTGTGGTGCTTGCTCTGAAACCGCCATCATTGGCAACTTCAGCATTAATTGGTGGCCCAGAGACTCCCCATTAAAGTGTCTGCTGCATTGGCCACAACACTGCCACACCTCTGCAATGCTCTACTATCTCAATATTTTTCTTGTGCACTGAGAGCCCAAGCAGATATAAAATGTAAAATAATCACTCAACTGAGTGTAGTATTTAACAATTTAGCATAAAATTAGATATCCCCCCTCCAATTCCAGGCAACGTTGCCATACCTTTGAAAAGAACAATCAGGCATGCCAACACATATCATATTCTTTTACTGTGGCTACAACCTCCAATGTCTGTCCTCACATGGAGCCTGCAGAAGCAAAAATCAGGTACAAGTCCACGCCATGAAGTACCGTACTAATAAAAGCACCATAATTAGGACTCTTTGCCACAATGTTAGTAGGGCCCCCCAGTTATACCAGTTCTGCGAATGCCTCAGATTCACAAGTATTTTCAATCTACTGACACATGCTGGGAGCGTTTGTTAGCACATAAGCACTTAGGTGAAAGCAAAAAATAAATCAATAAAAATGCACAAAATCTCCCTAAAAAAACAGATTACTTGGTATGCTGTATTTTGCTACAGCATTTAATACCACAACTGGTAGTTAATTTTTTTAAGACAGGAAAAGGCACAAAAATGCAATTATCTGTATCTAGAGCTTGACTGTGTTGTTGAGGATACAGCACACAAGGGAACGCCAACCCTTCAGCTGAGGTTCTGCATTGAAATACTCTGTTTGGATGTTTAATTCTTTAGATACACAGTCCAAACTTTTAAAACCACTGTTACTGCATTCCCCGAAAGTAATCATAAGTAGAGGCAGATGAATATAAGCATTTTAAACAATTGAAAGATATGAATGGGGCATAAATGTAGCCAATGCATGAAGCAGGGTAGCAATATGGCCATCTTGCTGCTCCACCCCCCCCAACAGCTCACATTCTTTTTTTGTATGACACCATCCTTTTTCCATGTGGAACAATCCTTCTTTTTGTATGCCCATATGAAAAAAAGAAAATTGGCTGACTAAAAGGAGTTCTACATGTTACAAAATACATTTCTAGGTCATTTATCCACAAGCTAAGTACACAATCCACCTAACGGGGTTCCAATGAACAAGATACATGTGTTGGTGTGTGTGTAGGATATCATTTTTGTGGGTTTTGAAATAAAAATACAACAGAAACAAGATGGTGTCCATACAAAAAAAGATTTTTTCCTCAAGAAAAATTATTACCACCATACAAAAAGGATCCTTTTTCACATGGACCAAATTATTTTTTCATTCCGAGCAGCTATCCAAAAGACTGTACTGAGCATACTCAGATCTGAAATTTCAAAATTCAATACATTTGGAACAGATTAATATTTGTTCACCAAACCAGTGAAAGGCACATCTGTGGGACAAGCCCCCTTCTACCCCGAAAATTTCACACCAAAATTTCTAACCATCTAGGTGTTAGGTAATGACAAAAAACAGCAAAAACAGTGCTTTCTGTAACTTATTTTGCTATCTGCATCTTGGAACCCACCCATCTGACTAGAATGAAACTTGTCACATCAAGAGATGCAGAACGCGAAACAATACATGCAAAATTTCATGCAAATCTCTTGAACAGTTGCAAAGATATTAAAGTGCAAAATGTCAGGTTTAACACAAAAAACCCTGCTCAACCCTAATTATAGTGGCACTTCCATGCCACTACGATTCCAGGAACAGTTGCCCAGATTTGTAGCACATTTCATAAATTGGAAAAATTAGTACTAAAAGGGATTAACGTACACTATAATATTTCAACCCTTAAAACATACTTACTGTAGATAAAGGGTGGACACCGAGGGGACTCAAGGTAGAAAAAGTAACTTCTTGTGCACTTGATAACTTATTCCATAAGCAATTATGTGAAGAGAATATGAAAAACAATTCTAATCAATTTTTTAAATACTTCTTAAAGAAGATAAATGTCTCAAAGAATAAGAACTAAAAGACACTGAACCTATACCTGTTGAATTGAAAGAAGTCCATAACCTCAATCTAAGTCAAGATTTTGCCAGTAAACTTACAATTAAAGCCAATAAAACAGAAACAGAAGTAAAGAAAAGAAAAAGGAGAAATCTCCAGTGACAAGAGCAAGGCTATTTATTGGGAAAAAGTTATATCTGGGACAGACAGTCAAGCTCACAGAGCAGGAATAGGTCAAGTATACAAAGGTGGTCATCAAAAAGGTATTGGGACAAATCAAGCAGTCAGCAAAGAAAGGGCAAGGGTGACCTGACACTCATGATCCCCCTCAAATAAATGAGGGGTGAGTTTTCTAATAGGAAGATCAGACCCCAACTTAGACAACCAAACAAAGACAGAGCAAACAATATCAAAAAGAAAAGGACAGGGAAAACGCAGCAAGTTCCAACGTGTTGATAAAATAACCACCACTAACAAGGAATCAGTCCCGTCAAACACAACCATAATTAACCTCTCACAAAATGTCCTGGCTCCCTCACAGTTTAAAATTTTGTCATATGGTCTCTCTTATGTCTCTACCATGAATGTAGATTCACTGTAACTTGTTTAACTTATTTCAAAGGATCAAGCTAAAGAAGATTTATTAATAATAGGGGGGAGATAATAATCAATTATAGGCAAGACAGACACTATACAATTGGCCAACAGGTGGTCTAGGGAGTGGCAGCTTTCATTCAATATGGCAAAATGTAGGCTCATGCACTTAGGAAGAAAAAACACAAAGCATAGTACAATATGGGGGTTAGGCCCTTGGGAGTAACTGAGGAGGAAAGGGACCATGGCATCATCATTCCCCAGAATCTCAAGGTGGTAAAGCATTGTGGATGAGCAGTGGCAAGGGCCAGCAGGATTTTGGGTTGCATAGGGAGGGGACTCACCAGCAGGAGGAGGGAGGTCATAACTCCCTTATAGACCCAGCTGATCAGGCCACACCTGGAATATGGGGTACAGTGCTGGAGGCTGTACCTGAAAAAACAGGTGGAGAGGGTGGAAAGAGTTCAGAGGAGGGTGACCAGGATGGTGAGGGGGCTGGACCACTTACCATACAAGGCGAGACTGTGGCACCTGAATATGTACTCTCTGGAGCAGAGGAGGGAGAGGGGTGACATGATTGAGACATTTAAATACTTAAGGGGTATAAATAAAGTACAGGTGGGGAGCCTTTTCCAAGTAAAGAAGTGACCTAGGATGAGGGGTCATGAATTCCAAATGGTTGGGCAGTTCAGGGGTAACATTAGGAAGTGCTTCTTCACCGAGAGGGTAGTGGACAACTGGAATGGGCTGCCAAGGGAGGTGGTGGGGGAGAAGATGGTGGGAGGGTTCAGGAGGGCTTGGGACAGGGACTGTGGGCAAAGGGGGGAGGGAGAATACAGCAGACCTAGAAGACATTTAGGTAAACTGGGAAGACTTGGTGGGCCTGGCGGTCCTTTTTTGCCATCACACTCCTGTATTCCTATGTTCCTAGGTGCATGCCATTGAGATTACAGGCACCTCCAAAACAGAAAGTGGGTTGAGGGATAATTCAATACATGAATCACAACACACTATACAATTGTGTACTGCAGGCACTTTAGATCTGCTGGATGAGACTGCATTACAAGATGTCATAAATGTTCCTGGCCATGCAAATAATATTTATTAGCTTTTGGTAACTGGGTAAGTGCGCTAGGCAACAATCCTGCCTATTTTCAGGCACGACCCGGGAGGGTACACAATTGAGAATATAGAAATGACAACAGTACAATTCAAACAATATTGGAGAATACAGAAATATAAACAGTATAGAATTCAATAACAACAATTCGGGTGGAGTCATTACATACTAGATTGAGCTAAACCGAGGATTGTTTACACATAGATTCATACAGGCATCAATAGGTTAAACAAAAGGTAACAAAAGAAGTAGGATATGCTTGAGGGGGAGCATGGACAATCTGTCTTTAGTCCAAAACTAAGTTAAAAATTGTGGTCACATAAGCCAGTTGCTGCACAGTAGGTAATACATTATTTGCTAAACTAGGATAGCAACCTAGGTGGCGGCTCCCAGTTAGGTGCAGTTGCAATTACAGGTACCTAGGGGATAGAGGTAAGAGAACAGGGAATATGACTGAAATGGTAAAACAGCAAACAATGGAAAAAGTTAACCTTCACAGCAAACATAATGGGCAGTGTGGCAATTGAAGGCATCTAAAAAAGCAGTCCTATGGGACACCACCAATATGTTAAAGCAAAGCAAACAATGTAATCACTATGCCAATCTATACCAAGGAAGCAGAAGGCTTTGGAAGAACTTTCCAAAATGGCAAACATCTCAAGTCATCTTAGAAGCGGTGGAAGGCAATGTAAAAGTACTCAACACAGATTTTTACAAAAAGAGGCAACGAGACACCTAAATGGCAAAACATGTTACCTTAAACTCGGCACAAACTTCACACAATGATTTCAATTGAAATGGACATTTTTGGAGGACTCTGTTACAAAAGGCGAGATTACAAAAACTAAAGAAGATGCTCTATATCACAAATTTCTAAGAGTACCAGTATTTATCACATCCAAAAGCTGCACAAAGACAATCATAATCCACTGCATTGCCCAATAATATCAGGCAATGGAGCAGTTTCAGAAAGCTATCAGAATACATAGACGGAATTATACAACAAGAAGTACTCAGGCTAACGTCATATTTAAGAGACACCACTACTGTCTTGCAAAACTTTTGAAGGATGCGCATGGCAATAGAATTTCACATGGTTTACAATAGATGTGACTGGCTTATAAGCCTCAACTAGCCATGAACATGGTTTGCACGTGGTCCAAGCAATGCCGGAAAAATCTAGCACTGATTTTCCTTTATCATTTGTTGTTCAAGCCATGGAGCTCATTCTGATATGAACATATGAGAAAGCCAGTAAGATGCATAGATGATATACTTCAGTATGTGTGATGGAAGGAACAATGGAGGAAATACAAGATTGCGTGTTAATGCCGAATAATAACAATGTGGGGTTAAACTTTACAAGTAGCTATCATAGTAATGACATTGTATATTTTACTTGGATCTGCTGTATACCACCAGAAACAGGAAACCTATTCTCCTCAATGCCCACAGTAATTATCCTACTTACTCATAGAAATTGGACTCTCCTATACGTACTCACCACTGTGATCTTTATCATTCTCTTTCATTCCATTCACTTGCTATCAGACACCTCTCCCACTGCTCCAAACTCATCTCCAAATTCTGGTTAGGCTGTCTGCCCCATATGTATCTTTCTCCTTCTCCACCCCGCCCCCTCCCATTCACTCGTTAAGATCTACTGACTCACATACCTTTGCGATCCCCCACTGTTCTACTCTTGCAGGCCAGTCTGCTTTTAATCATTAATTCCAAAAAAACTGGAACACCCTCCCCCAACAAATTTGTCACTCCTCAACCACTCTCTCTCTCTCTCTCTCTCTCTCTCTCTCTCTCCATGGCTCTTCTTAACTTCTTCTCCAACTGTACCTGTTTTCCTCAGACTTAAGGCATCCTGTTTTTTCTGTCTAGCACTCCACCCCTAACTGGGTCTGTAACATTCCTCAACCAATTGCACTTACGTACAAAGTACTTGCACTTTAAATGTTCAACTACTTGTTACAGTTCCTCCAGGCTAAATATTGTATCCTGTATTCTTGCCACTTCTGTGTTTTTGTATTATATACTCCCAGTGAAGTGACTGTTATGTATTTCACTATATGTACCTCTCCCTATACCCCACTCCCCAGATCACACCGAGAGACAAGCAACTTGTTGTTCAGAGTGTCTTTCTGGTGAAACATTTCAATAAACAAATGAATTGTACAAATCTGGTAGCTTTTTAGGTGGAGGCACAGGAAATTATTGAGAGATTATGAATAAAGGAGTATGCAGAAAATACACTCACTAAAACATTGGCAAGGTGAGGAAATTTTGTAGGCAGTCATTATTAATCATAATAAAAACAGGAAACTTGAGAGAAATAAGGTACAGTTGGTGACTACCTGTGGTCCTATGGCAATGGACCTAAGGAAAAACTGTATAGGACAGCTGGCATTTGTTGGAAATGGACAAAGATATTATAGTTGTTACTGCTGCCGGGCCATTGGTTTCACTTAAGAAAGTTAGCAGCATACAAGACAGAACTGCACATATGATTTTTAACAACCCCAAGAATACCAGCTGCTTGCCTGCAAAACTTCTTGCATTTTTTTCCATGCAGATATTGTGTAATGTCACAAGGGAAGAAAGAGACTTGGGCATCATCATCACCGATGACCTGAAATCATGCAAGCAGACCACTAAAGCAGTAGGTAAAGCTAGGGGGATGTTGAGGTGTATTAGTAGGGGTATCACAAGTCTGGAGAGGGAGGTAATAATCCCTCTTTACAAGACTCTGGTTATGCCCCATCTGGAGTACTGTGTGCAGTACTGGAAGCCACACCTTCTCAAGGACATTAACCAAATTGAGGAAGTCCAGGGAAGGGCAACCAAAATGATGCAGGGACTGCATCTGAAAACATATGAGGACAGATTAATGGAGCTCAATATGTACACCCTAGAGCAAAGGAGGGAGAGAGGTGATATGATGGAAACATTCAAACACCTTAAGGGCATTAACAAGGTGAAAGAGTCTAACATGTTTCAATATAAGAAAACTAGCAAGACAAGAGGACACAGTATGAGATTAGAGGGAGGACTGATTAAGGGGTAATGTAAGGAAGTTCTTTTTCACAGAAAGGGTGGTGGATACATGGAACAGCCTACCTCAGGAAGTGGTGGATATGAATACAGTTCAGGGCTTCAAACAGGCATGGGATAGGCATAAGGGAGCAATACAGATGAGTATGAATAAATAGGCCCTTGACAGAGCAAAGGCTGATGGCACATTCATAAGGTAGAAAAAGAAATGGGCAGACAGGATGGCCCTTTCGGTCCTTATTTGCCATCAGCTTCTATGTTTCTATGTAATGTAATCATGTAGTTCTGGGGATCTGTTTGTTATTCCAGCATCAGAAGGTATCAAGAAGGCACAAGTCTGACAATTTATCATTTGTCAAACTACATTTGTTGTTTATGCCCTGAGGCGCTCCTGTCGAAAAGTATATATTGGACAAATCATCAGAACTTTAAAAGAAATAAGACAGCAGCACTACAGTGTGATTAACAACAGGAGACTCAATCACTAGATATCACAGCTCCTTCTGGAAAAGAGACATTGAGGCAACCATGCTATTAAGTACATGGGAATTGAAACAGTAATGCCTCATATAATGGGTGGAGATACAGTAGATGCTTTTATTCTGTAAAGAATCACAGCCGATCTTCAAACTGAGAACATCAAGGCCAATGACTTCAATGATCAAATGGAAAGGGAACTGTTATTAAAATATCCATCACTGTTGTGGGTTATTTCTCTAGTATTCCTTCATAGCTATACTTCTAATAATTTCAGAATGCTTTAGCTATCTAGTCTTTTCAGATGCCCTTGTCTTGTCGGCAGTGAGTTATCACTGGATGTTCTTTTACATGTATTGGCTCTAATAGAGATAAATGAGTACAATTACTTCAAATAAAATAGAAACATCAAATTCAGAGTACTTTATTAGAAAACAAGTATAAAACATAATAGTTTGTCACATGTAAAATTATTAAAAATACTAAAACAGACATTGCATTATTCACGCAAAATAGTAAACATTTAGCGTGCAAATTTGGCTACAGAAAAATATGTTACTTTTTCACCAGAGAACAATAATTCTTCAGTTTTCCTATCTATTGATTCTTGTGAATTCTTAATACAGGGCAGAATGTATTTCCTTCTCTCATTTAACAAAAGAGGGCATTGTCGCAATAAATGTACAATTGTTTTCCTCATGTTTTTATCACATTTACAGCTATCGTATTGCCTAGTCCCTGCCCAGTAGCTATTCCTCCCCTTCTGTTCGTATATGCCCAATCTCAAATGGCACAATGCTTTTCTAGCCCTTTTACCCATAACAAATTCCAGATAACATTCTCTATGTGTATTTGTCTTTATCTTTTTATACAGCTGTAACCTTGGCAGCCCTTCCAATCTGGCCAGATCTTTTAGGAAAAAGTTGTCCTTGAGCCTCTGTTTTACTTCCTCCACATATGTAGCACACATGTATAACATAGAAATATAGAAACATAGAATCATTAAAATGTGACACCAGATAAGAACTGCTAACCCCATCTAGTCTGTCTATGTTCTCTACCTGCTGCAAAATCCATGGACCCTGCTTGATCTCTGTCTTTGTTCTCTTTTCTGTCTCTAGGGTCCCCTATGCATATCCCATGCATTTGTTAATTCTCCTACCAAATTTGACCCCACAACCTCCACTGGGAGGGTGTTTCATGCATCCACCACCCTTTCAGTGAAGAAATACTTCCTTGTGTTACCCCTGAGTCTACCCCCATGCAGTGCTGTGTCATGACCCCTTGTTCTAGAATCTCTCTTTTTCTGAAAGATGTTACCCTCCTGTACCTTATTTATGGCTTTCAAATTGTTGAAGGTCTCTGTCTTATCCCCCTCTCTCTACTCCACTCCAGGGTATACATATTGAGCTCCTTTAGTCTACCCTCATATGACTTTTGGCACAGGCTCTGCACAATTTTTGTTGCCCTTCTCTGATTTGCCTCTACCATCTCTATGTCCTTACAGAGATGCAGCCTCCAGAACTGGACACAGTGCTCCAGATGAGGTCTCAACAATGATTTGTACAAATGCATCGCTACCTCCTTTCTTCTGCTGGTGATACCTCCTCCATGGCACCCCAGTACCCTACTGGCTGTCCCCACAGCCTTGGCACATTGTTTGGCCACCTTTAGGTCATCTGATATGATTACCAGAGATCCTTTTCCTGTTTTGTGGTCATCAGTACCTCCCCCCTACATGTACACATCCCCTAGGTTCCTGTACCTTAAATTCATGATTTTGCACTTCTTTGCATTGAATCTTAGCTGCCACACACTTGACCATTCCTCTAGTTTACCTAGGACCCTCATCAGTTTTTCCACCCCTCCCAGAGAGTCTACCCTGTTGCAGATCTTAGTATCATCTGTAAAGAGGCACACCTTTCCATCCAGCCCCTCTGCAATGTCAATTATGAAGACATTGAATAGGACTGGCCCCAGAACTGATCCCTGTGGCACCCCACTGGTCACTATCATTTCCTCGGATTTAGCTCTGTTCACTACCACCTTCTGTGTTCCTTCTGTGTTCTATCCCTCAACCAATTTATAACCCATTTTACCATCTTGCGACCCATTCCCAGGTAGTCAACTTATTTACAAGCCTCTTACATGGAACAGTACTGAAAGCCTTGCTGAAATCCAGGTAGGCCACATCCACTGCTCTCCTGATCCACTTCCCTAGTCACCCAGTCAGAAAAATCTATCATATTTGTTTGACATGACCTTCCCGCTGTGAATCCATGCTGCCTTGGATCCTGTGCTCTGTTTGATTCAAGATGTTACACATTCCTTTTTTTTTAGCAGTGATTCTATTATTTTCCCCACCACTGAGGTCAGGCTGACTGGTCTATAGTTTCCAGCCTCCTCCCTGCTACCATTTCGGTGTAAAGGGACTATATCTACTCTCTTCCAGGCTTCTGGAACCTACTCCTGTCTTCAGCAATTCATTGAGCAGGGCTGCCAGTGGTGCTACCAGCACCTCCCTAAGCTCCATTAATATTTTAGTATCTGCCCCATCTGGTCCCATTGCCTTGTCCACTTTCAGTTGTGTGAGTTCCTTTAGAACTGTCTCCTCAGTAAATGGACTGGTGTCCACCTCCCTCCCATTTTTGCTACTGTCACTTAATTGAGGTTCCTCACCTTCCCCCTCTTCTGTGAATACTGAACAAAAATATTCGTTTAGGAATGTTGCTTTTTTCCAAGTTCCCTTCTGCATACTCCCACTCTTTCCCCTTAAGCCTTACAATCTCACCGCTTAATGGACATCTACAAAACCCATGACATAAGGTGAACACTGAGTAAATAAATAATAATATACTGTTTTTTCCCCAATTAATAATATTTCTATTTTATCTGTTGCATCTTCTGCTCCTCCCATTTTCCCTTTCACCTGCCTCATGTTACATATTGCGAATGTCATACTCTCAATATTTACCTTACTAATATTAATTCATTGCCGTTCATTTTATATCTGTATTTTCTCTCTCATATGGCATTAGAGAATGTATTTGTTGATACTGAAAAAAATCATTATGAGATTGTCAGCAGGAGCATTTTGAATAATCATAATATACAGCGATATGAGCTGATAACATTATAGCTATGGGTATATTTTATATTTAACATTATATGCCTTGTTGTTTTTCAGAGCAACTATTTTGGTGGAATATACATTAAAGCATTGGCTGCAGTAGAAAAAGCACTCCACCTAGATGAATCAAATCTGTGGCCCATCGATCAAGCAGATGCATTAAATATTTGGAGCTGTACATGCTTTTGTATCCTCCAAAGGATAATGAAATACATTTTGAAGCTTTTGTAATTATTGTATGAACTATGGACTGCATTTGATATCTGAATTAATCTGAATAGAAATTATCTCCCTTTTGCTATGTACCTCTGATAAGTGTGAATTTTTGGGGATGATCTGTGCCTTGAAATTGTAGAAACCGGAAATCTTTTTAATCTGTGCTAAACTATTATTTATTGAATGAGTGTTCACCTTACGTCACAGGTTTTGTAGATATCAGCTAGCACTTTACAGCTTGTGATGAATTCGGCTTTCAGTCTGACAGACATAGGAGCACAAATTTGGCAGCACCATGCTATTTCAAAATAATTTAGCACAAATCATCCACCAAAATTCATACTTATCAGGGTACATAGCAAAAGGGAGAGAATGATTTCTATGCAGATTAATTCAGATTTCAAATGCAGTCCATAGTTCATATAATTACTAAAGCTTCAGCATGTATTTCACTATCCTTGGGAGGATGGAAAAACGTGTACAGTCCCAAAGATTTAATGCATCTGCTTGATTGATGGTCCACAGATTTGATTCATCTAGAAGGAGTGCTTTTTGTACTGTAGCCAATGCTTTAATGTGTATTCCAGCAAACTAGTGAAACTGAAAAAACAACAGGAACAGGAACATTGTTTATCCAGGAGTAGCACACTAATCCAAAGCTCATTTCCAGATGTGACCTGGGAGCACAAGGAAGTTAAGTGACTTGTTCAGGATCACACAGTATGCACCTAGGCAGCTGTGGGATTCAAACCCACGTCTCCAGATCTGCAGCTCAGAGTCTTAACCCACTGCACTATACTACTCCCCTAAAACAACAAGGCACATAATGTCAAATATTAAATACACCATGGGATGGGAGAAAGGGGGGGCTACAAGCCTTCCCCTCAGAATGGAAAGGACAAGATTTGAGGAGTAGGGAAGGCAACAAGCAATGGGGGACAGCTAAATGAGTCAAGTATATGGAAAGCCATGTGCACCACTGCCAGAAGCCTGGGAAACAAGATCCCAGACTTAGTGGTAGTTATGGCTGAGGCAGGCCTGGATATCATGGGAATCATGGAGATATTGGGTCATGAGTGCCAGGACTGGCATATATGTATATACGTATGTACTTTTTAGAAAGGACAGGGTGGATAGGAGAGGGGGAAGGATTGCTCTATATGTGAAAGAAAACATTAAGGCTATGGAATTAATGGGCATGTGGGAGGGAGTAGAGGCTTTATGGGCATCACTGGACAAAGGAAAGGGACAGGTAATGCATACTGGGGTGATTTATAGACCACCAATGCAGCAGGAGGCAGTGGAAAGGGAAATGATGGAGGAGATCCAGAGAATGGCAGACAGAGGGGAGGTGTTACTGATGGGGGACTTCAACTTGCCAGATGTGGATTGGGGAGTGCTATCAGCAGCATCTGCCAGCAGCAGAGAGATCATGAACTCCCTGGATGGGGCACTCATGAAACAGCTCATAAGGGAACTGACCAGGAAGGAGGCAATCCTTGATTTAATACTTACGAATGGGAAACAGGTGGGTGAGATATCCGTAGGAGAGAACCTAGGCACAAGTGACCATAGCACTGTCTGGTTCACTGTTAAAAAGTCTGATGTTGAGGAACATCAGCCAAGAGTGAAGGTGCTAGACTTCAGGCATGCAGACTTTCAGAAAATAGGGGGAAGTGTTCATCAAGCACTAGCTGGGGTGGGAAAACTAAGGGGATGGAGGAAATGTGCGGAAAAATAAAGGCAGCAATAGTGGCGGCCACTAGCCTTTATGTCAGGAGGGTAACTAAAAATAGGAAATGGAGGAAGCCTGTTTGGTTCAATAAAGTAGGTAAAAGGTAGGTAAAATTGTATTTTTGTACAGGTAATACATGCCATTTGGACAAAAGTCCAGTTTACAAGACAGACCTGTGCTATAAAGTGAATAAAGAGGTGGCAGAGAAGGTCAGGGAAAAGAGAAAGGTGTTTAGGAGGTATAAGGGGACACAGAGGGAGGAGGAGAGGGCTTTATACCAGGAGAAGCAGAGGGAAGCAGGTAGGGTGGTCAGGAGGGCAAAGGCAATACAGAAGAGAAAATAACCAGCACAGTCAAGGTGGGGGATAAAACCTTCTTCCGGTATGTGAGTGAAAGAAGAAGGTCAAGAGCAGGGATAATCAGGCTGAAAAACAGGGAAGGGAAGTTGGTGGAGGAGGACTGTGGGAAGGCGAAAATACTCAATAGCTACTTTTGCTCGGTGTTCACGGTTGAAAAGGAGGGGAGAGATCAAGAAAATCAGGAAACCCGAAATGATTGGAGGGAGAGTTGACTCCAGTCCATTCCAGGTTGAGGAGGTCCTGAGGGAGCTTGAAGGTTTGAAGGTGGATAAGGGGATGGGGCCAACTGGGGTGCACCCCAGGTTGCTGAGGGAGCTCAGCAAATTGCTAGCAGAACCTCTGACCAGCCTCTTCAATAGGTCCTTGGAGATGGGAGAGATCCCTGATGACTGGAGAAGGGCAGATGTGGCCCCCTTTTATAAGGGGCCAGGCAAATACAGGCCAGTGAGCTTAACATTGGTGGTGGGTAAGCTCATGGAGAAACTGCTCAAGAATCTGTACAGAAATCATTGTCTCCCTTTTGCTATGTACCTCTGATAAGTATGAATTTTTGGGGATGATCTGTGCCTTGAAATTGTAGAAAATGGAAATTATTTTACGGGGTTCTAAATTATAATTTATTTAATGATTGTTCACCTTATGTCACAGGGTTTGTAGATATCAACTAGCACTTTACAGCTTGTGATAATGTTGACTTTCAGTCTGACAGACATAGGAGTACAAATTTGGCAGCACCATGCTATGTCAAAATAATTCATCACAAATCATCCACCAAAATTCATACTTATCAGAGGTACATAGCAAAAGGGAGAGAACAATTTCTATATAGATTAATTCAGATTTCAAATGCAGTCCATAGTTCTTACTATAATTACTAAAGCTGCAATACATATTTCACTATCCTTAAGAGGGTGGAAAATCATGTACAGTCTCAAAGATTTAATGCATCTGCTTGATTAATGGTCCACAGATTTGATTCATCTGGTTAAACAACTAAAATTAAAAAAAAAATAAAACTCTAGTTGGAGTGCTTTTTTTGTACTGTAGCCAATGCTTTAGTGTATATTCCAGCAAACTAGTGGAACTGAAAAACAACAGGAATGGGAACATTGTTTAACCAGGACTAGCACACTATGCTGAAGCTTGTTTCCAGATGTGACCTGGGAGCACAGGAAAGTGAAGTGACTTGCTCAGGATCACACAGTATGCACCTAGGTGGCTGTGGGATTCAAACCCAGGTCTCTAGATCTGCAGCTCAAAGCCTTAACCCACTGCACTATATTGCCTTCATAAGCTAACTGGAGACCAATGGTCTTCTGGACTGGTGAAAACTCTATTTCACTGAGGGACAATCATGTCAAACGAACTTGCTAGAGTTTCTTGACTGGGTCACCATGGTACTGGATCAGGGGGGATCTATAGATGATGAGTATCTCGACTTCAATAAGGCATTTGATTCTGTACCACACAGGAGACTACTGCACAAAATGAGATGCCTTGGGCTGGGGCTGCTTGTGGTTAGGTGAGTGCAAAACTGACTGGGGAGCAGAAGGCAGAGGGTAATTGTTAATGGGGTACCATCAAGGGATGGTATGGTCACTAGTGGGATACCTCAGGAGTTAGTACTGAGGCCACTGTTTTTCAATATACTTACAAGAGACATAGCAGATGGGCTAGAGGGAAGAGTGTGTCTATTTGTGGATGACACGAAAGTCTGCAATAGAGTAGATTTACCTTAGGGGGTTGAGAGCATGCGCAGGGATCTGGAGAAGCTGTAGGAATGGTCTAGGGAATGGCAATTGACCTTCAGCACCAAAACATGCAAACTCATGCATTTAGGCAAAAATAATCAGCATATGAAATACAGTATGGGAGGGCAAGCCCTAGAGGTTAATGAGCTGGAAAGCGACCTTGTCATATACATGTCATGGGAACTGAAAGTGGCAAAGCAATGTGAGAAGGAGGTGGCAGGAGCCAGTAGGATGCTGGGTTGTATCAGCAGGGAAATAACTAGTAGCAGGAGGGAGGTCATAATGCCATTATACAGGTAGCTTGTCAGGCCACACCTTGAGTACAGAGTCTAGTTCTGGAGGCCATACTTTAGGAAGGATGTGGAGAGGGTGGAGCGCATCCAAAGACAGGTGACAAAAATGGTAGGGGGACTCGGGCATCTGTCATACAATGAATGGCTGAAGGACCTCAACATGTACTCCATCAAACATATGAGGGAATGGGGGGGGGGGGTAAGATTGAGACCTTCAAGTATTTCAAGGGTTTCAACAAGATACCAGCAGGGGATATCTTTCAGCTAAAGGAAAAATCAAAAACACAGGGACACGATATGCAGATAGTAGGGAGGAGATTCAGGGGGAACATCAGAAAATTCTAATTTACAGAGAGGGTGCTGGACAGCTGGAACAGACTCCAAGGAGAGGTGGTGGAGGCAGGAACTGTGGGGGGTTTCAAGAGAGTATGGGACAGACACAAGGGATTGGTAGTTCCAGGGATGGGGGCGGGCGGAAGGGAAGTCTTAGTGGTTTGCTAGTCAGACTGGGCAGACTGGGTGGGCCTGGCAGTCCTTTTCTGCTGACAAGTTCTATGTTTCTATGTAACTGTGTGTAGTATTTAACATTTCAGCAGCAGATGAATGTAAATATTTTAAACAATTAAAAAATAAGAATGGAGCATAAATGGAGTTGATGCACAGACAGGCAGCAGTGTGACCACCTTGGTGCTTCACCCCCCCAACAGGTCACATTTTTTTTTCATATGAAGCTATCAAGGTACAAGGTACAAAAGTTTTTATTATTCGGCATCTATGCCTTTACAAAGTTCACATTTACAAGGACATTGATTAAAATTACATATAATATACTTAGTGGTTCTTCTATCTTTAAATATACAATAATGTATGGTAAGTGCCTATTAACCACCATAATCAGCAGTCACACAGCTTTGTTATGCACTGTTTAGAATTTTAAAAGTTGTTAACCACACTTCGGAACTTCCAAACAGTGGCATAACAAAAAAGAATGCACCAGAGTTCCATAATTCTCACACATAGAATGCAAACAGTGCTTTTTTTTGACCATACACTATAAAAGATGATGGCTGGGGATCGGGTGATAACCACACTGAAATCACCTCTTGTGGTTGCTAGAGCTACGGTAAACCTCTCGAGCTGCCCTTTCAAGGTTTACCATGTTGCCCTACAACCACTCGAGGTGATTACAGCGTGGTTATCACCCGATCCCCAGCCATTATCCTCTATATAATAAAGTACATTCAGAACTACATGTAATCTTAATTATATAACAATTTCTTAAAATATTCACAATTTCACTCTATTTAGATAATTCACCAACCATTGAAGTTTGCTGATGACACAAAGCTCTGTAACAGAGTGGAGATGCCAGAGGGTGTAGACAGAATGAGGACAGACCTGCAGAAACTTGAAGAATGGTCACAGGTTTGGCAGTTGAAATTCAATGCAAAGAAGTGCAAGATAATGCATATGGGGCACAAAAACCCTGGAACAACATATCAGTTGGGGAGTGATGATATAGCATGCACCAAGCAGGAAAGGGATCTTGGGGTTATCATCTCTGATGACCTCAAGGTAGGGAAACAGTGCAACAAGGCAGCAAGTAAAGCAAATAGGATGCTGGGATGCATAGGTACTGGCATCACCAGCAGGAAAAGGGAGGTCATAATGTCACTATACAAGATTCTAGTGAGGTCCCACCTGGAGTACAGTGTACAGTTCTGGAGACCTTACCTATGTAAGGACATAAACAGGGCAGAGAAAGTTCAGAGGAGGACAACAGAGATGATACTTGGATTGCATCACAAGTCCTATGAGGACAGGTTGAAGGACTTGAATATGTACTCCCTGGAGGAAAGGATGGAGAGAGGGGATATGATAGGGAAATACAAGAATCTTGCAGGGAGGAACAGGGTGCAGGAATACACTATTTTTCAACAAAAATGATGTTCTAGGACAAGAGGGCATGGGATGAAGTTGGAGGAAGGGTGATTCAGATTAAATGTGAGGAAGAATTTCTTCACAGAACGGATGGTGGACAAATGGAACACCCTGCCAGAGGAAGTAGTGGGGGCTGAAACAATCGCAGCATTTAAGAATGCATGGGATAAACATAAGGGAATTCTGGAAGTCAAGGGTAAGGAGCAACAGACTTCTAGGAAAACATAAAGTGAACTTACAAGCTCAAATGGGCAGACTGGGTGGGTTGTAGGCCCTTATCTGCTGACACTGTCTATGTATCTATGTATTCATATCATTTATATTAAAAAGGTCTTTTATAATCTGTAGTTTGTCATGTGGTATATTATAATACTTCAAAATGGGACCAAGCAAATACCTCCTTTGTGTCTCATATAATGGATAGTGTAATAGCACATGTTCCAAGTCATCTTTTGTTTTTAAGTCACATTTACAATAAGGGTTTGTGACTCTGCCTCCTTTTTGTTTGCAATATACAGGTATATACAGTGGCGTGAAAAAGTATTTGCCCCCTTCCTGATTTTCCCTATTATTGCATATTTGTCACACTGGATGTTTTCAGGTCTTTAGACAAAATGTAATATTAGATAAAGGGAACCTGAGTGAACAAATAACACTTGTTTGTTTTTACTTATTTCATTTATTTAATGAAAAAAGTTAACCAACACCAACTGGCACTGTGTGAAAAAGTAATTGCCCCCCCCTAATTAAATCAACCCAATTAAAGGGATAATTAGAGTCAGCTGATTGAACACAGCCAGGCTTGATTACAGCCAGCCCTGCTCAATATAAACCTCACTTATTTTGACCCTTACCATCAGAGTCACATTGCCAGCACAAAGATTCAACAAGCACATTATGCCACGATCAAGGAAGTTCCTGAAAAGATCAGAAAAAGTTGTTGCTATCTATCAGTCTGGAAAGGGTTACAAAGCTATTTCTAAGGCTCTGGGACTCCATCGAACCACAGTGAGAGACATAATCCCCAAATAGAGAACATTTGGAACAGTAGTGAATCTTCCCAGGAGTGGCGGCCTGCCAAAATTACTCCAAGGGTGCAGCGTGAAATCATCCAGGAAGTCTCAAAGGATCCTAAAACAACATCCAAAGAACTGCAGGCTTCTCTTGCCTCAGCTAAGGTCAGTGTTCATGACTCCACAATCAGAAAGAGACTTGGTAAAATGGGCTTCTTGGGAAAGTAGCAAGGTGGAAACCACTGCTAACCAAGAAGAACATAAATGCTCATCTCTCATTTGCCAAGAAGCACCTGGATGATCCACAAGCCTTTTGGGAAAATGTTCTATGGACAGATGAGTCCAAAGTGGAACTTTTGGATGACATGGATCCCATAATGTCTGGTGTAAAGCATACACAGCATTCCACAGTAAGAACATCATACCAACAGTCAAACATGGTGGTGGTAGTGTGATGGTGGGATGCTTTGCTGTCTCAGGACCTGGATGACTTGCCATAATTGTAGGAACCATGAATTCTGCTCTGTACCAGAAAATTTTAAGGAGAATGTCCGGTCATCCGTCCGTCAGCTGAAGCTGAAGCGTAGTTGGGTCATGCAGCAAGACAATGATCCAAAACAGAAAAGCAAGTCCACATCAGAATGGCTGAAAAGAAGTAAAATTAAAGTTTTGGAGTGGCTAGTCAAAGTCCAGACCTAAACCCAATAGAATCTGCGGTGGCAGGACCTGAAACAAGCAGTTCATGCTCAAAACCTACCAATGTTACTGAATTAAAGCAGTTCTCATGAGGAAGAGTGGGCTACAATTCCTCCACAGCAATGTGAAAGACTGATATTGAATTATAGGAAGCGTTTGGTTGCAGTCATTGCAGCTAAAGGTGGCTGAACCAGTTATTAAGTGTAAGGGGGCAATTACTTTTTCACACAGTGCCAGTTGATGTTGGTTAACTTTTTTCATTAAATAAATGAAATAAGTAAAAAAAAACTAGTGTTATTTGTTCACTCAGGTTCCCTTTATCTAATATAACATTTTGTCTAAAGACCTGAAAACATCCAGTATGCCAAATATGCAATAACAGAGAAAATTAGGAAGGGGGCAAATACTTTTTCACGCCACTGTAAGTCACCTTATATATTTCCAATTTGAATCTTGTAATCAACCTTCTATCAGATGGTTGTGTTAGCTTTAATAAATATGATTCAACCCCATGATGTAGTTTAATAATCTTGAACCATCTAAAAATTTTTTACGTTTTTTATTCTAAGTGCATCTTTTCTTAAAGAGGAGACATGGACCCTATTCTCAACAGTCTCACTTATTTCTGAAAATGGGCACTGGTAAATTCTATACAGAAGGGTTCTCAACCCTAAAGGAAATATTAAATCCTTGATTTCTGTAATTATAGGGAATGTAAAACTCCTATGATTATAATCAACTTCTTGTAAAGCAGTTCTAGGTAAACAAGATTTAGGCAACAAGAGCAATTTCAATGTACATTTAATTCTTTGAATATGAGGAAAAGATAACAATGAGTATTATCCTAATTCCCTTCTAACTACTTCTATGGGAACAGAATTAGGGGCCCTTAAAACATATCTATAAGTTTGTTTAATATTACTTTGAGGGGTTTCATTTTATCGTTTGCCCATATTTCAGCCCTATACAGTATGCTTGTTTTTAGTTTTATGTTTATAACTTTAAGGAAGGAACCTCAAGGGAATCAACAAAGTCCAAGAGGGTAGCATCTTTCAAAAAAAGAGGTGTGCAAGAACAAGAGGGCACAATTTGAAGATGGGGCGGCTCAGAGGTAATTTAAGGAAGTATTTTTTCGCAGAGAGGGTTGTGGATGCATGGAACGGCCTTCCGGAGGAGTTTGTGGAGTCAAAATCAGTGGTGGAATTCAAGCATGCATGGGATAGTCATAAGGCAGTTCTGGGGGGTGGGGGTAGGAAGAAGTAGGCTGCTGGTTAACTAGGATCTGCAGCTTATCCAGTAGGTAGGGAAATGGGCAGACTGGGTGGGCCAAGCGGTCCTTATCTGCCGTCAAATTCTATGTTTCTATGTTTCTGTGTTAGGAGACCCATAATACTTCCATTCCCATATTTCCCCTACAATTCTTTTGAAAGCATTAATCAATGTATTAAGTCTTGCTTTAAGTAAAAGAATATGATTTTTCCAGGTTATATTTTCTGAATATCTTAATCCTAAGTAATTATAAGTTTTAACTCTTGGTATTTTGTCTTTATTGATGTATAAATAAGGTACTTTCCACTGTCTGTTCCTAAATATCACTATATTTGTTTTTCATTGTTAATAGTATATTTATTATCAGCACAAAGTTCAGTAAAGTGGTTTAGTTTCTTCTGTAGCCCCAATAAAGTAATAGATATTAAGACTATATCATCTGCATATGCTAGACATGTGATTTTCTGGGTCCCAAGAAATGGAGAATGAAAACTGGAGTCCTCTAGACTTTCAATAACAGAATTATATATATATATATATATATATATATATATATATGAAATAAAAAAGGTTCCAAGATGAATCCCTGCCTGATACCCTGGTTGGTATATATTCTATGTGACAGGTCCCTGTTAAGACTGTATTGAATCGGAATACATGTGTTAATGTGGAAGCGTATTAACACATCCAATAAATTTAGGTCACTGCAGTATGTTTTTAGTTTCTGCCATAATAAGGATCTATTGACTGTATCAAATGCTGTTTTAGATCTACAAAACCAGAAAAATTTGTGTTTTTTTAATTTTAACATACCTCCATAGCAGGTGTTGGAGCGTAGACCTATTTTTCCTGAAACTGTTTTGAAGATCACTTATGATGTTATTATCATTTGCCCATGTTTGAATCCTTTTCTTTTTTTTAACTTTGTCTTTTATTTTTGCTCTTTAAAAATTAAAAAATTATTGCCATACAAATCTATTACATTAGATCCACTCACGAAATTATTCCACAGATTACATGTCTGAATAACATTAGATCATTCTTATGCTTAAGTATACAAAACAAATTAGACTTCCTTAGGATACAGAGACTAGTTACACCCATGAAGGTAAGAAAGAGAATAATAATACACTGCTTTCGGCCTAAGGCTTTAGATATTATAACACAGAACAATGCAGTGTGTCTCTTGTCCCTGATCTGGAGTCTATTGGAATACAATTTTACCTTAAATCATAATATTCCACTAAAATTAGGTCCAAGCACTTTCTAACAATATTGCTTAAATAAATATAATTTTAAAACTACAGAGGTAACAAAACTAAAAATAAACTTTTGCACAGTCACTTAGTATGTTTATAATGATATGAATATACATCCATTGTGTGGCATATCTTTCTCTCTTTTTCCCTTATGCTTAGGCCTATAGCTTTCAGAGGGACTAACTATTCACTTTGTTATCTTACTAGACCTTATACCACCCCAACTACATTGACCTCTTCATCCTCCCCCTTCCATCTTTCTCTCCACAACCACCAAGGTTGCCACAAATTTTGGAATTTCTCAGTTTTCAGGTGTAGTATGTGAGTAATATCCACCATTCTTTCAATTTCCTCTATCGTCAAAACCCACTGTGTTAGGGAAGGGGGATTTGGTGATAACCAATTAATAGTAATGCATTTCAAAGTGGCCACTCTTAATATTTGACAGAGCTCCACTCTTTGACACCTTTTGGATGATATGGTAGGAAGACCTAATACTAGGTTTTGAAATGTTAAGGGGATAGAGAAACCACCTACTTGCTCCATCACTGTATGCACCTGTTGCCAAAACCTTGTCAGTTTGTCACATCCCCAAAATATGTGATAATGCATGCCTACCGGTGTCCCACATATACGCCAGCATGTCGAAGAGGCCTGCGAATTAAAGTGGGCTGTTATCTCTGGGGTTTTGAAAAACCGAGTAAGAATTTTCCACAACATGGCTGAGGAAACTTGCCAACCCCTTTGGAGTCTATGATTCCAATCTGCCCTTGTGATATCTACATTGGCATCTCTTTCCCACCTCACCCGAATCTCCTCTAAGTTTGGGGTCTTCCCTGGACTCGTTAGAATTGTATATAGTATAGACAGGTATCTTAATTTATCCCGAATTTTGATGGAATCCCACCAGTATAATTCCAGTGTGGTGAGATATCTGCTTAGCTTTGGTAGATTTTCTTCCTGGGTAAGGAAATGTCTTGTTTGGAGAAACCTATAGAAATCTTCTTTACGGAGGGAGTATCTTTCCTGCAGGACATTAAAAGAGAGATATCCAGTCCGGTCTATGAACTGTTTAAATGTAGTAAGGCCCTTATGTTCCCAATATGCAAAACCAATATCTGCTTGGGGTGGATGTATGCCTAAACAAGCAGAGGGGTCCCAGTACATTAGGGGTATGTGTTATTTTCTTTAGCTTTATTAGAATGCGCAGTGAATGTTTAACCCATGGGTTATCTGTTGATGCCTGAACTTGGGGCATTACTTCTGACGTGGGCATGGTCCAAAGTTTATGATTATGCATTGAATTTGCTTCAATTAGATACCAGCCTGAGTTTATCCTTTGTTTGGCCCAAGTAACCAGTTGAGACCCCTGAGCTGACAAATAATAAAAGTACATGTGAGGTAAACCTAGACCCCCCTTTTCTTTTGATCTTATTAAGGTGTTAAAGGGGATTCATGGACGTTTTCCTGACCAAATAAAGTTAGATATTTGTCTATTCAATTGTTTCCAAAAACTAGGCTTAACAGTGATTGGAAGTGTTTGGAAAGAAATAACCATCTGGGCAGTATATTCATCTTAATTACTTGAATCTTGCCATACAAAGTCAGGAGCAGTAATTTCCACTAGGCAAAATCTGCTTGCATTCTTTTATATAATTTCATAAAATTATCCAGAAATAATCTGGACGTATTTACTGAGATTTGTATTCTAAGATATCAAAAAGTGTTATTACTGACCCAACTGAACAGGAAACTGTCCCTGAAGGGCCTCGAGGGAACCCCACTTAATACCACTGCTTCCGATTTAGTAAAGTTTATCTTGTAACCAGTCAAGGAGCCAAACTTGTCCAATATGTGTAATAGGTGAGGTAGTGAAGTCTGAGGGTCTCTCAAGAAAAAAAGGGAGTCATCAGGGTAGAGTGTCACCTTTCGTTCTATTCCCCCTGCTTGTACCCCTTTAATTTCTGGGTTATTCCTTATCCAAATCGCTAAGGGTTCTAGTGTTAGAGCAAAGATCAAGGGGGAGAGAGGGCATCCCTGCCTTGTTCCTCTATTTAAGGGTATCTGATTGGATAGGAGTCCGTTGAGTCTAACCCTAGCCTCTGGTTTATGGTAAAGTGCCCCTATGGCTGAGACAAAATTATCCCCCAACCCAGACCTTGACAGGGTGAATGACATAAAGTGCCAATCCACCCTGTGGAAGGCTTTCTCAGCATCCATGCTGATGGCCAGTTGAAGAGACAAATAGTTTTTCTGGGCAGTGATAATATTTAATAATTGTCATATATTATCTTGGAGAAATCTCCTTCCAAAAATCCCGTCTGATTATAGTGGATAAGTGGGGAGATACATACCTGGAGCCTCTCTGCCAGGATCCTTGTAAATATTTTTAAATCTACTGGCAACAAAGAAATCGGGTGATATGAACCGCAGTGTTCTGGGTCCTTACCTGGTTTCAAAATAACAGAAATCTGGGCCAAATTCCAGGATGGTGGTACAGGTTTATGTTGTAACAGAATTTCAATACACGTGTCTACCAAGTACTCCACTATTCTAAGTGTAAACTTTTTGAAAAATTAGGCTGAGAAGCCATCTAGGCCTGGTGCTTTGCCATTTTTAAGGCATTTAATTTGTGATTGTACTTCACCTACAGAAATTGGGGAGTTGAGAATTACCCTTGAGGGGTCTTTTAAAGTGGGGATGGGTAGGGTCTCTAGAAACTCCTGAACCACTTCATGGTGTCCCGATGCGATGTCTGCTGCATAAAGGTCCACATAGAACTCCCTGAATCTGTTTGATATGTCTACTGGCGAGGTGGTCGGTGGCTCCCTTTCGTCCCCTCGTAATCGAACCACTGCTCTATTTGCAGCTCTTTGTCGGAGCTGCCATGCCAACAACTTCCCCGCTCGATTACCATGCTCAAAATATTTTTGCATGGCGAATCTTAGTTGTCCCTAAATCTGTCTGTCAAGCAACTGATTGAGTTCTTGTCTAGCTTTGTCTAACTCTTGTTTTACTTGTA
This sequence comes from Neoceratodus forsteri, assembly GCA_016271365.2. Taxonomy (NCBI): domain Eukaryota; kingdom Metazoa; phylum Chordata; order Ceratodontiformes; family Ceratodontidae; genus Neoceratodus; species Neoceratodus forsteri. Next base: position 680,501,534 of record JADMNL010000022.1, on the reverse strand, counting down.
TGTCCTGTATTACCTGATGTGAAGCCTCTAATTGAGTAATTTTCTGCTCTAGCTGTAATCTGGTTTGGATCTTTTCTCTCTTAATTCTGGCTGAATATTGGATTATTTCTCCCCTGAGGCAGCATTTGAGTGTGTCCCACCTTATTCCTTCACTTGTTTCCCCTTTAAGGTTGTTTTGCTCAAATTTGTTGATCGTGTCCTCCACCAGCTCCTTAAAGTCCTCACTGGGGAGATGACTTACATTTAACCTCCAACATGACTGTGGGGGAGTTAATGTGGACGTTATTGCCAGGGTGACTGGGGCATGATCCGAGATGGCAATCATTCCAATATCACATTTTTCTACCCTTTGTAACCAATTTGAAGATAAGAGAAAATTATCTATCCTGGAATAGCCCCTGTGTCTGGGGGAATAGTGTGTGTAATCTCTCTCCCTTGGATGCATAAAACGCAGATATCTGACAGACCTAGTTCTTGACTTAATCTCAAAATAAGTTTTCTTGTACATGTGGCCCATCCCTTAACCCCTCCAGATCTATCTGCCCTTGGGTATATCACTTTGTTGAAGTCTCCCCCTCTGACCACTAAACTATGCACATCCGTAACTGCCTCCTTGATGGTTTTCCCCAAAAAAGCCATTCTAGGAGCTTCCTCATTTGGGGCATAGATGTTCAGTAATGTACAATTCTGACCTCTATGTGAGCCTTGTATCTGAACAAATCTACCTTCTGGATCAGTGCGGACTCTATCTACCACCAGTGGGGCATCCCTTTTTACCAGAATTGCCACACCTCTATGGTGTGGATTATTTTCAAAATGTGAGGCATATACCTTTCCCACCCAGGATCTTTTCAACTTAAGATGCTCTGCCGAAGTTAGATGGGTTTCCTGTATAAATGCTATTGTGGCTTTCTTTCTCCCAAGGTCTTGTAAAATGTTTTCCCTTTTTACTGGGTTATTTATCCCATGTACATTAAGTGTGACTATATTTAGGTCAGCCATTCTCCTTTTGTTGGGGGGAGGACCATTATCTCATTACTAAAGGTGGGTGGGAAGGGGGGTACACTAGACCACCAGGGTAGTAGGGGGCTGTTATGTGTTACAGATGCCCGCGATCGGGTGGCGATCGGTCCACTGGACCATCAGGGATATTGGACGTGGGGGGGGACTATACCAAAGCCAGCGATCGGGTGGCGATCAGTCCACTGGACCACCAGGGATATTGGATGTGGGGGGAGACTATACTGATGCCTGCAATCAGGCACATAGAGGTCCACCTGACCACCAGGGATATTGGACAGGGGGGGATTTCACTCCAGGGATGCCCACGATGGGGCATGGGGGGGCACCACCAGGTGCGCAGGAACTCGGGTGGCCACCCACAGGTAGCAGGTGCCGTGTTGCACCCTGCAATGCAGCAGCTCAACTGTGGGTGGCCATCACTTGTTCCTTTTTTTTTGGCTTAACTTTCTGCAGGCGCAGGTAGGGGTTGCACATGCATGACTCTGCACATCCTGGGCTGAATATCAGACTGTGCAGGTTATGCATGAGGCATGCCCTCCCCAGCTGCTTCATTACAATGCACTCCGGCGCCAGGGATTTGTCTGACACCTTTTCCCTTTTGAATATCAGGGGTGCATCAATAGGTTGTGCATGGTGCAAACACTGTTGCACCATGCACAACCCTTTTGAATATCTGGGCCATTATGTAACAGTTGAGAACTAAACATATATTGAACCATTTTAAACAAAAATACTTTCAAGGTGTTTTTGCCCTGCAACCACCCTCTTCAGATTATTACTTTGTGAGGTGTGGATGGATGGCCTCATAAATGTAGGCCATCCATCTGGCTAAATGCTCTAACCTAGGTGCCAGAAGGGCTAGATATCTGTTTTGCACCACCACTGTAGAGTAGAGCGTAAACGCTCTTAACTAGTCTGAGCATTTTTGGCCAGCCCAAAAAAAAGGGAAAAGTCCCTGTCCATCTTTTATTTAATCTAGGTCACTGGATTGATTTAGGTCCCTTATTAAACTCATAAACCCCACTTGGAGTTTAAGGCAAAGGTGCTGGGTTTTTAAGATGGCTTATGGGGGACTTACTGGCCATCCAGGCCCCTCCAGCCCAATCGGGATCTCTCCGCAGTACGGGGGGTGAACCCAGGAGACCAGAAACTGCACTTCCCATCCTAGATCTGTGAATGATCCATTTGGTATTCTTTAATCTTTACCAAGATCCCCGGGACAAGATAGATGGCAATCACATGAATGAGAAGGGGGCTCTCTGTAAGAGGGCACTCAATCACAATTTAAAACACACTCTTAGGTATGGATCCATTTCTCTCCTTCTTATATCTGCGTTGTTTAGATTCAGATTCCTTCATAGGTGGCCCCTCTATGAAGAGGAGCCAATCTAGTCTTTGGGAGTTAATTTCCAAACTGCATGTTCAATGAGGCATAGCCCTTTGCCAGTGCTAACCCTGCCGGGTCGCAATCTAACCTCCAGGGCTACACTTTATTCATGAGAGTCAAAAGATCATCATACTAATTACTGAGATGACAAGATTGCCCTCACCTCAGGCTCCCCGACCACTCCACCATCTCATACCCGCATCAACCAGAACAATGTGGGAGTGCAGCAAACCAATCCCCCTGGGCTCCACCCCCCCACCAGGGCCCGTGAGCAGAAGGTTGCCCAAAGTAGCCTCCCTCCCCAGCTAAACCCAAATATTTCTTGAAAAGGGAACTTTTATATCCATCAAAAAAAGAAAAAAACATTATGTTCCTTGTATTAGCCTTGTTATATCCTTCCCCTTTGCGATGAGTCAAGAGTACTACTCGACTATGTAAACCGAGTGAGAAGTTAACCTCAGCAGGACTCACTGGTTCATTCTGCAAAAATCAAAGAGTGCAGATTAGCAAAAGCTCAGGTCTGCAAATCTACTTGGTTGTTTCTTAGCTCCCTTGAGGGCATATTTTCTTGATTGCCTACGATGGTTTTAGCCATTATGCTCGCAATAGAGTTTCTTCGCATGTGGACTGTGTGCCACAGATCGAATATGTCCATGCCATCATGCATCTCTTTTCTTTTTGTTCCCGCACTTTGCCATCCCATATGTTGTAGGTGCTCTCTCTGAATCTGGGCCACCTCCTGGGGAATCTCTACCTCCATCGAGGACAAGAACATCTTTGCTTATAACAGGTCAGCAAAACCTTTGAAGACACCTTCCGTGATAACTTTTAACTTAGCTGGGTATTCTACATATGCTTTAATATCTTTTTGTTGAAGGGATTGAATTACCGTTAACACTTTCCTACATTGGGCCAGCAATTGAGGTGTGTAGTCCTGATCAAAATACAATCTAGTATCCCCAAAAATAATTCCTCTTTTTGACCAGGTAAGTTTCAATATTTCCTCCTTAGTACGAAAGTCCAAAAATGATATCACAACTGACTGGGGACGAGCTTTGGGGTCTTTAGGCCTAGGTATTAAGGAACGGTGAGCTCTGATTATATATAAGGGTTTTTCTGCTGGCCAGCCCAGTATCTCTGCTAAAAAAGATTCTAGAAATGATGGTATATGGCCAGATTCCGTACCTTCTGGTAGGCTGTGGATACGGATATTGTTCCACCTATTCCGATTTTCAAGTTTCTCTATTCTGGTCTCCAGCAGCTGCTCCCTCCTGTGCAAGTCCAAAAGAGCCCTATTGTGGATATCCACCGTGTTTGAGTATTCGTTTAGCCCCTTTTCCAAGTACCCTGCTTTTTCTTCCAAATTCTCTAGTTTTTTCTTGTTTTCTGCTGTCCCCTTTTCTAGTCTTTCTAGAGTTGCACTCATCTTCTGTAATGTTACACATAATTGTTTAGATTTTATTATACATTCTTGTTCTTCTTGATCATCTGAGGTTGTTGTGGAGTGCTGCAGGGCCTCTGTTGAACTGGCCGGAGAAGGCTGAGCATAGTCAAATAAGGTTTTCAGCTGTATATTCGATTGATTGTTGCTTTTCTCCCTCTGTTTATGCCTGGAAGTCATTTTGCTGCACTTTCCCTTGATTTCTGCTGAAGGATGGGTTGGATTGGTAATAGATTTTGACGGATTTAAACTAGGCTAGACGGAGTTGCCATTGGGTTGGTGTGTTCACCGGAAGTCCCGTTTGAATCCTTTTCAAAATAATTCTAGTAAACAGTTTTGTGAGATATCTATACAAGCTTATAGGTCTGTACATCATTGGATCATTGAGATTTCCCTTCTTAAATATTGGATAAATATTACTGCCTAGCCATGTTTGAGGAAATGATTCATCTAGAGCATATTTATTGAACAGTATAAAAAGAATTGGAGTCCACCATTGTGGAAAGAATTTAAATAATGTGGCTGTTATGCCATCAGGGCCTGAGGCTTTGTTGTTTGACATGTCCCTTATTGCTAGCAAAATCCACCTCCCCCCATTAACATTGATCTTGGGAACATTAAACCTTGGGTTACTATTCTTGTTTCCTGTCTATTCTCATCCACATAATATAAGGCTGAGAAATGATCATCCCATTGTTTTGGAGTAATTGCTGCTTCAACTTGTTTTGTATATTGGTTAAAGCCATAGCTTAGCAGTGTCCAGAATTCTTTAATATTGTTTGTTAAAATAGACGTTTTTAGTTTCATACACATATGGTAGTGGTATTTTTGCTTTTCAACTTCAGTGCATCTTTGTATTGTTTCCTGGCTTTATTTAATTCTTTTAGTTTAAGTTTGTGTGGACTAATTTTATAATTCTTTAATAAATGGTTTAATTACTAACATACAGTACTAACATAGTAAAATGCCAGCAGAATAGGCCTAATGGTCTTTCGTGTTTGTTCGTTTGGTCAGCCCCCACCCTGGGAGCTGACCTTGCTGCCCCCCTCGCCTTCTCTGGCTTCTCCCTTCCCAGTTCCGGATATTCTCGCTGCACTGGATTTTGCTTCTAGAACCATTCCCCTGTACCTGTCCCACCCCCTCTTGAACCCCTCCACCGTCTCTGCCTCCACCAGCCTCCTGGGCAGCGCATTCCATGGCTGCACCACCCTTTCAGTGAAGTAGCACCTCCTTCTTTCTCCCCTGAATCTTCCCCCCTTCCTTCTTCATTTGTTTACACTTATTGTTAAACCACATTTTCATTTTATCTTTATTGAGTGATTTACTTGTCAGAAATGGTTTCAGATCCCATAGTATATAGTCTCATTATGAAGCTATCCTTTTTTTGCATGGACCAATCCTTTTTTGGTATGCCCATATGAAAAGGAAAAACGCCTGACAAAAAATGAATTTTTACAGGTTAACAAAAGACATTTCTGGGTCATTTATCAAAAAAGTAAGTCCAGAATCTACCTAATGGGCTTCTGATTAGCAAGATGCATGTGTTGGTGTGACTGCAGGATGTCACTTTCATAGTCTAACATTTGTTTGTAGGGGGGAGAAAATGGAAACAAGATGGTGGCCATATGAAAAAAAGATTTTTTACTCACAAAAAAGGATTGCCCCCATACAAAAAAAAAAGGATTTTTTTTCATATGTACCAAATTCTTTCTTTGTTCCAAGCAGCTAACCAAAAAACTGTACTGAGTACGCACGGAATCGAAATTTCAAAGTTTAGTAACTTTGGAATGAATTACTGTTAACATTTTTTCACCAAACTAGTGAAAGATACATCTGTGGGGCAATCCCTTTCTACTCTGAAACATCTCATATCAAAACTGCAAACCATCTGGGAACTAGGTGATGACAAAAACAAGGAAAAAAACAGTGATTTTTTTAAACTTTTTTCACTATCCCGCATCTCATAATCTGCACAACTGACTGGAAAAAAGCTTGACATGTCAAGAGATGTACCCCTGAGATTGCAAATGCAACATTTTGTGCAAATCTGTTGAATGGTTATGAAGATATTAAAGTGCAAAGTTTCAGGTTTAACATAGAAACAGGAAATAGCTAAGAAGGGCTTACACTTCTAAGCCATCACAGAAATAAAGCACAGCACAAGCACAATGGTCCCAGGGAAGGTCACGAAACATCACTGGATATTTTTAGCAGGCTGTGGGACACTTGGATATATGCCCAGCTGTTTTTTTATCTTTTTGCATGTAAGTTAATAAAATAATTCTGTACTTTGCACATTTTGCTTATGATGTACATTATTTCTGTGATGGCTTGAGAGTATGTGCCCTTCTTAGCTTTTTCCTGTGATTTATTTTTGGTTATAAAATGGGAAGTAAAAATGCTGTATTTTGATTAGTTACTAGCCGTGCATTAGAAGTGTCTAATGCACGGCTAGCAACAAGTTCAGGCAACCACATTAATAAGCCAAATGGAATGTTCATTTTTGAATCGCTGCAATTTTTTTCTCCTACATAACAAGACTATACTTGAATATTCCATAAAAGACTAGCTGCATCATTCTGTCGTCCAAAACAGTGTACACACAGTAAAAGTGAAGATCTCCCATTTTAACAATAATGCTTTGTGTTGATTCAGTAATTTTATCTTTGCAGAGAGAGAGAGATCTGTCCTCACATGCCATCCCCCATCTGCTGCTCACTCACTCAATCAGTTGCTTTCACCCGGAATCGCCCCCCATGCTGTCCATTACCGAAACATGTTCTACTGATTAAACAGAAAAGCTGCAGATAAGCAGGTGGATGTCTTTTATACAAAGTTCCCACCTGCATGCTGACATTGTTACTAGTCCCATTCCACCAGTTCCCCTGCCACCCCTCCACCCCTTCTTCTCACTTACTTGTTTCAAGCTTTTGTTACCACAGTCCCTCAACCATGATGGGTGCCTATTGGAATAAAAACATAGCATGACCTTCATCCATCTATCATGCCCATACTGCCTTATTGCTGCTGCCATCTGTCACCCATTTCTAAGTGCTGTTGCAGTCATGCCCCGTTAGTCCCAATCAAAGCCTCCATTTTTTTTTCTTACCACCATCGTCAGGCATTATCACTCACATGGTAGATCACTTTCTCATCCTGTTTGTCCCACTGCCTTACTTCAAGTCAGTATTGCTGACACCTGCTTACCCATTTCACTAAACCATGTCTTGCTTACTCTCTTGCTCGTTTCTTGGAACTGCAAGAAAAAAAAGTAAGTCTCAGTTTCAGCTTCCTACAACAAACACTTTGTCAGTCGTGATACAAATTAATCATGTAAATTAAAAACAGCACTTACCCAGATCTCTACTATTAAAGACATTCCTTCTTATTTTCTTCTGTATATCTCTTTTAAAACAGCCATCCATTTGCCAGCCATATCCCGCTCCAATCAGAAGTACCTGCATTGCCCGCTTCATCTCCAAAATATTCTAGCTTTTATCAGTCACCATTAAAATTGAAGAAAATTACTCAGACTACATTCCATCTGTCTAAAGCATAAAAATGATTATTTTTCTTCCTGACTTGTGGTTAGGAAATGGGTTGAGGACCAACTGGTATACAGTACTTCTGGGTTGTAGTCCAACCATTTGCCTTACCATACAACTTGTTGTGTTTGTTGGGGGTGGTGGGACATGGGAGTCATGACAACCAATTTACCAGAGACTATCTCCATCAGACAACTACAATAACTGTAAAAACAAACTAAAACTACTTTGGTGGGAGCCATTGCAACCACTTTGCAATATGGGAAAAACGCTTCAGCTTTGGTAGCCATAGTAGAACAAAATCCCAATGGAAAACAAATATGTAGCACTTTATTGTAGGTGGAGGAACTATTTTAAAACAGAATACATCATAGTTTTGAATTATTTTCCATATAAACATAAACATTTTCTTTTTTACATACATGTAAATTATAGAGGCCCATTTTGTAAGTACAGTAAGATACTTCGGGTGTGTGCATTAGACATTTCTAGTGCATGGCCGGTGGCTGAAAGCACTCGGCCTGTGGCCTTGAGCCTTACTACGCCACTGGCCGTGTTTTTGAAATGTCTAATGTACACACTCTCATGTCTTATTGCTTACCTACCACACCATAGCATTCTGAGTTGACCCTTTTTGTATTTCTTAACAGAAACTTATATTCAAATCTAACTACTGCACCACTCTAATAAGTGATTTACTCGTGTTTAGACATACTGTAATGTAGCCAGTAAGTTAATTCTGACTCATTCTTTTGTCTACAAAAAAGAAATTATGAGCGATCACTCTTATTTGATCATAATGTCAAACATTCGCCAACACTTTACACATTACAGTGTTTCACATAGTTTAATAGAGTCGTAATGTATCCCTTAAACAGTACATTAAACCACATGCTGTTTTATGAGACCCATTTCAGTACTTATTCCAGATTCATGTTACTGTGCCTTTAAAAACTATGTTCTCATAACTTCAATACTCTCCTTTCACTTTTAAGCCATTTTGTATAATCAACTCAAGTAAACATAATAAACATGAAAAATATATGCAAAATAAATAAAATATATGTGTAGGTTAGGCTTTCTACATTGTTAGCAATTCTCATGGCTTTTTCTTTTTTTTTTGTCATTAATTGTCTCCAAGACAGTAAACAAAGTGTGCATGTTTTGTTTCCTATTTTCCACCCTTTTTTAAAGGCACAGTAACATGAAAATGGAACAAGGGCTGAATATCGGTCTTATAAAACAGCATATGGTTTAATGTATAATTGATATATTATGACTCCGCTAAACTAAGTGAAATGTTGTAATATATAAAGTGTTGGTGAGTTTTTAACATTATGATAAATTAAGAGTGATCACTCATAATTACTTCTTATTTGTAGACAAAGCATGAATTAGGATTTATATTTACTAGTTACATTATAGTACATCTGAATACAGGTAAATAACTTACTTTTATATAAATAATTAATTTCACCATAAAGAGATGCAGCAATGCACCCAATGCTTAATCTAGGGACTGAAGGGAACAGCCATGCTACAGCTTGGAAAGACAAGCACCTCTGGCATGTCAATCCTAGCACTATGCCATGTGGTGACCGACATACCACCCAAAGTCACGATGTCTAACTTAAGGTTACTGCTACAAAACACCAACCAGTGGCCAATCCAAGACCAAGGCATCAGCCTCTGTCTCTGCACAAACAAACAGTTGCAGTGCCAGATGAAAGAAGAAACCAAAGCTTCATCTCCAGCCTCCAAACCAAGCCAAGTGGCACACTGCCAAGTCATGGTAGTCCCAGAAGACATGGAGTGGAATACTTCCATTGCTTGGTTCATCAAGAGGAGCACTGCCACTGTCCATATAGTAAATGGGGGGCAGAGAACTCTGCATTTCTGGCAGTTTGTGATCCAATATTACACTAAGACCCCAAAAGACCCCCCCCCATAACAGATGCTGCTAAACAAACCTGATTCTCCTCTGCTTCCTCCAGCATGTAAAGTTATCACAATCTATATCACCATGTTTTCCTTGGTCATAATTTCAGCTAAGGACATCCTCAGAGAGTGACATTTAAAACTGCTGAGAAGGTTACGCTCTCTTTGCTTCACCTACAATAATGTAAAGGAAGTGCCCAAACTAGGTAAAGTATGAAGCTAGCAGGGTCCAGAGAAGTGCAACTAGGACTTACCAAGCACTATGAGCTTCTGGAAGCCTCTGGAACCTGCAGCCTTGGTGTGAAGTGAAAATCTGAAGAAGATTGAGAGAGAGAGAGAAGGAGTTCTGGCTATGTTCATTTTCACCCCTCACTCTCTACCCTCTCCAATGCCCACATCTGGTGGGTGGCCCCAGTGGTTCTTCTCTTTGGGGTGGTACCAGGGCTATACCTCATCCCCATGAGCAGACCCATACCTGCATGCCTAAGGCCAGGTTACAGAGGAGGGGACACAGATACGGTTACATCTACTGCAGTGCTTGGCAGACTTTCTATTTGGTTTTAGAATCAGCCAGTTGGCATTAACTGCTATTTGTTGACCAAAATGATTATTGACCACTTTATCTCTTAGATGTATTTCCTGGTAATTTCCTCGTTAAAGTGATGTATGGTGCTGTTCCCACCAGTAGGGCTAATTTACTACTGCAAAAATTATTATGCCAGTTTCTTCTTATAATATTGGCTATTTGCTCTGCAATATTATTGTCGGCTGTCACAATAGCTACATGGCCATTTTGTTCATTCCCATTTATTATTGTGGTTAGGTGACTATCTTTAGCCTTGCTTCTGGCTCTGTCAATGGTCTTTTCCCTTCATGCCTTGAATGTTTTTACCTTCTTGATTTTGATCTATTTTTCCATTGTAAGCATCCCCCACTGGATCTATTCTTCTTTGCCCTCCATGCTTCTAAGACAATCCTCTTTTTTGCTTTATAAATTAGACTTTCTTTTCAAGCAATTAGCTCTTTTCCATATTTAGTATTTTTTCTTTAATTTTTTGTCATAGTTACTGAATGAAATATCTGATGCAAATGTATGCAGTTATTTTTTGTTCTACTATTTGCCAGTGTTAATTCTTTATGTTTACATATGTCCTCTTTAATTAAAAAGCCTCTGTACTAGCACCAGAAAAAAACAGCAAGCAGAAAAGTTTAGTAATTGTAAAATATAGTCCATTATTACTTTTTTCTAAGTATTTTTCATTTCTATGTGCTCTTTAGACGTCTTTTTTTACCTAATAGTATTTGGTGTGATGTGAAAATCAGTGCTTTACCTGGAAGCAGATGTAAAGTATCTTGTTCTGTTCCTCCCACCACATCATCAGCATCTGACCTCACTCACTGTTACATCACAAACTCTTCTGCTTGATGGGTAACATGTATCACAACTTGCAAATGAAGCAGCAGGAGATTGACTCATTTTGATTACTAGTGATATCACAGTCAGTGAGGTTACATTGCTGCTAATATATAGTAATGAATAAACTGACTATTTCAGTCTCCAGGTAGAGTGCCATTCCATGCATCATGCCTAATACTGTCAGGCAGATAATCCAATTAGCAAAACAGAAAATAATAAAAAAAACACTTCATATAAAAGAAGTGTTAGCGGACTACTTCTGGAAGTTACTTTTAATTCCAGGTGGTACACTAGTTCTTTAACAAGTTAACAAAGGGCTGTGGAATACACATAACTGATTTTCCCTAAAAAGTGCCCCTTTCACCTCAGGGAACCTTACCAACTGACGAGCTTCTAGTTACCTGTTGCTTCTTTACTGGTCAAGTGTAGTTGAATTATAGATGAGATTTAACTTACTTATCAATTACCTTTCCAGCTTGATAATCTTATTTCTGAAGCTTTCCCGTTTAAGTATTGGTATGGCATTTCCCCAAATCTGTGTTTCAGCTCTTTTTACTCTTGGCTTGCAGTCCTTAGTTAATTCCAGTGAAAACAGACACTCATTGCTAGTGTCTAGATATGCTAATTCCTCTGAGTGTTGTAAATGTATTCCCTATATTAAACAATAAAAGCAACAGATTACTCACTGATCAGCAAAATAGTAAAATGCTTTAAGTGCTGTGTGAGCAGCAAGCATGGATGGCATCTCATGAAGCCAAATGGTGGAACCAAATACAAACAAAACAGAGCTGCACATGTGCTGGGAAGACACAATGTGCACATTGGTGGCTAAACCTTGCTAACTATAGGAAAAACAAAAGAGATGCACTCAAACTGCAATACATGGGTATGTGGCCACCTTAAAGGAATACTATCAACCCCCTTTAGCTTTAAAATGTCTTCAGTTTAAAAAACACATATAATGATTGATCACATTCTGTAGACATGGCTAATGTACAGTAGCAGATAGCTTGATTCTGATTTGTTTTCTCTTTTTGAAAGTGAAAAATAGACCTGGCTATACTGGTGTTACCACACCAAAACATGTTTGTTTACAGTCCTTGATTAATGCCTATTACATCTTTCTTTGACTTGGGAACACCCCAACAGAGTCTAGCCACTTATAATGCAGTGGGAGAAGGGAGCCTATTGCCTCATTAGTGGCTGCACCATTTAGGGGTGTTCCTAATGTTCAGGAAGTATAGAATAAGAGTAAATCAAAGATTTAAAACAAAACAAGTTTGGGTGTAACTATACCATTAGAAAGTATTTTTAGTTCTACTTAAAAAAGAAGCAGATAAAACAACCAGCCCCATCAATGAATTTTAGAGAAGGTAAGCAATCATAAAATGTGATGTTTCACATAGAAATAATGTGATGCAAAAAGGGTTGACAGTGTCCCTTTAATGAATTTTAGAGAAGTTAAGCAATCATAAAATGTGGGTTTTCAAGCAGAAATGATATGATGCAAAAAGGATTGACAGCATCCTTTTAATTAAAAAGAAAAATCTGAAAGACACAATTGCAAACATGAAAGCATATAAGGTGATGGTAGATATGGACCATGTGGCCTACTTAGTCTGCCCCTTTTCCCTACCTAATGCATTGCAACTTTAAGCTAATGTGTAGGCAACTTTATTGAGCCATGCAGTGGCTTAATATTATTTCCCAAACATTATGTATAGTAGGGTTCCAGAATATGTGGGGTCCCTTCCCAAATAGGGGACTACTCATATTCAGGAAAGAGTACTTGGCCAGCTACAAAATAAGAAAAAATCCTCCCCTTCCTTCCCAGCTCAAAACCCCAGTAAAATGTAACCTCCATTCCCCAAGGACTATCAGCAGCCTGATACCACCCTCCTCCCCCACACCATCCAAAATTTGTTATATTTAGTTAGCAAATTGCAAATAAATCCCCCAATGGGTGACAGGCACAACCCACCCACCTCCATGGACAGCTGCCATCTTTCTTATTGTACAGCACTCATTTTTTGCACATATAAAAATATCTGTTATGTGCCCCCGCCCACCCTGGCAGCATCCTACTCCCACCCTCCAACACCCCAGAACCCAGTTATTAATACCAGATTGAGAAGTCAACCAGCGCAAACCTGCCCTACTCCATGTCCAGCCATCTTCTCATGAAAGAAAGCATTCATGTGTTTATGGTCTCTGTATAGTAAAACAAATTGATGATATGATCAGTTGGTTTTACTATACAGGGAAAGCAAGCATGTGAGTGCCTTTAATCATGAGAAGGCAGCAAGCTGTGGAGAAGGGCATGATTGTGGCAGTTACCTTGTTGTATTAAGAACTGGGTGCTAGGGGCTGGAAAATGGGAGTAGGGTGCTGCCAGGGTGGGAGGGGCATGATTTATATTTGTAATGCTCAAAAAATGAGCACCATGCAGGTTGTGCTTTTCATTCATTGAAGGGTTTATTTATAATTTGCTAACTAATATAACAAATTGTGAGTGTTCGGGGGAGGGTGAGATTGCGCCTCTGATAGATGGCGGGTGACAGAGGTTACAGTTTACCTGGTTTTGAATACAGAAGGGGCTTTTTTTTCTTTTGTTTTAAATGGGCTCTGAATACTGAATACCTGAATATTTGGCTGCTGAATATTGATTATTAGGCTGAATATTTGGAAAAAGGTATTCACACAGCCCTACTGATTATATCCCAAAATTATTAACAAAGAGCAGATGCATCTAAAACATTTAAATATGTGCACATTTACAAAGCCACAAGCACTACTAAAGTGCTGATCACTCCATAATGCCCTAAGGTTTCACTTAAAAGTGCTTGCCAGGGGGCTGAAAGGGGGTGTAATAATTCCTACTTTTAAAGCCAAATATTATTATGTCACTAATAGAAACAAAGAAACATAGAAGTTGATGGCAGATAAGGACCGCAAGGCCCATTCAGTCTGCCCATTTCTTTTTCTACCTTATAAATGTGCCATCGGCCTTTGCTCTGTCAGTGGCCTATCTATTCATACTCATTTGTATTGCTCCCTTATGCCTATCCCATGCCTGTTTGAAGCCCTGCACTGTATTTGTAGCCACCACTTCTTGAGGAAGGCCATTCCATGCATCCACCACCCTTTCTGTGAAAAAGAATTTCCTTACATTCCCCCTTAATCGGCCCCCCTCTAATCTCATGCTGTGTCTTCTTGTCCTGCTATTTTTCTTATATTTAAACATGTTAGACTCTTTCACCTTGTTAATGCCCTTAAGGTGTTTGAATGCCTCGATCATATCACCTCTCTCCCTTCTTTGCTTAAGGGTATACATATTGAGCTCTGTTAATCTGTCCTCATATGTCTTCTGATGCAGTCCCTGCACCATTTTGGTTGCCCTTCTCTGGACTGCCTCCATTTGGTTAATGTCCTTGCGAAGGTGTGGCCTCCAATACTGCACGCAGTACTCCAGATGGGGCCTAACCAGTGTCTTGTAAAGAGGGATTATTACCTCCCTCTTACGACTTGTGATACCCCTACTAATACACCCTAACACCCCCCTAGCCTTACCTACTGCTTTAGAGGTCTGCTTGGATGATTTCAGTTCATCAGTGATGATGATGCCTGTCTCTTTCTTCCTTTGTGACTGCTAGCAACTCTCCTCCCAGCCTATAGGTGGCTTCAGGGTTTCTCTTCCCTATGTGCATGATTTTGCACTTCTTTGCATTAAATCCCAGTTGCCACTCTTCTGACCATTTTGCTAGTTTATCCAGATCTCTTCTCATTCTGCCACCCATCTGGATCATCTACTCTGTTGCAGATCTTGGTGTCATCTGCAAACAGACAAGCCTTAACCTCTAGTCCATCTGCAAGGTCACTAATGAAGATGTTAGAGGACTGGCACCAGGACTGATCCTGAGTACCCACTTGTGACTTGCATCTCTTCTGACTGTATACCATTTACCACCACTCTCTGTTTTCTTCCTCACAACCAGTTTTCCACCCAGTTGACCAACTTCTGACCCACCCCAAGCCTACCCAGCTTATTTATCAATCTTCTATGTGGAACAGTGTCAAAAGCTTTGCTGAAGTCAAGGTAGGTGACATCAACTGCTCCCCCTTGGTCCACCACTCTGGTTACCCAGTCAAAGAAATCTATGAGATTAGTTTGACAGGACCTTCCTTTTGTAAACCCATGCTGTCTTGGATCCTGTGCCCCTATAGATTCCAGGTGTTGCACTATCCTTTCCTTAAGTAGTGCCTCCATAATCTTGCCCACTACTGAGGTAAGACTGACTGGTCTGTAGTTCCCTGCCTCCTCCCTGCTACCACTCTTGTGGATCTGGATCACATGAGCCATTCTCCAGTCTTCTGGGACCCCTCCTGTGTTCAGAGACTCACTAAACAGTTCTGCCAATGGCTCTGCTAGTTCCACCCTTAGCTCCTTAAGTACCCTGGGATGCATGCCATCAGGTCCCATTGCCTTATCCACCCTGAGCTTAGCAAGCTCCTGTAGGATGTACGAATGTAATACATTTTACTCCTCCTTAGAGCACAACTAAACATATTAAGGGGTTTGCTTCTGATCCCTTTCTTGTGTCAGCTGATGATGTCTTAACTCAATTAGCCAATGAGTTATAGTAAATTGGTAAGGGATTCCAACTAATCCCCTTCTAGGGTTAGCTCACATTTAGATTGGGTATTAGATAAGTGTGTGTGTGTGTGTGGGGGGGTGGTGATCCTAATCTGGAATCAGCTTATATTATCTAGCATTATCCAGTTAATTGTTAATTGCAATTAATTTGGGGGTAGGACAATTGTCACATCTCTCTCAACCATGGTAGGTGTACTTTTAAACTAATGTTGAAGCTCAAACTGCAACTGAGTGGGGACAGTTAGAGGCACACAAAAATTAGGGGAATAGGTGAAACAACCTATCTAGGGTAATGGTATAAAAGGGTCTGTAGTAAGTAAGAATCGCACAAAAATTAAAGAACATGTGTATCATCCTATCTAGGGTAAGGGCCTGAGCGGGGAAAAAGTTGTGAATTCCTCTTTTACAAAACATCTGTGACATTTCACAACTTTTGTGGAATTTTCCGAACTTCACCTTAGCAGAAATTAGAAATCTTCCAAATGTCTAATGGCATCTGTTAAAGTGGAATTCACAACTTTTGCTCAGCTCTATGCCCTTGTAATAGATACTGAGTCCTTTGTGTAAACTAAGTCTGACGAAGCATACAAAATCAAAGGTGTATGTGCCCAAATATTAAATAAATAAGGACCTAAACATTATTTCAAGCAGAATGTCCTTAAAAGTAAATAAATCAGTTATTTCTCCTTCATTTATTCCATCCCCTATTCCTTTATATTCTCATCTGCATGAGAAAAACAGTCTCATTAACATGGCAGATAGCTAAAAGGAACAAAAACCAAAAATACAGGACCAAAAGTACACTTCTTCAGCAGTCTATACAAACACAAGAGCTCAGTATATAGCTATTATTTAATATGAACCACTAAATATCCAAAATGTAGGAATAACAAAAAATGGAGGGGGGGATGGTAAGCAGTGGGAGCAGGAAGAATGTAATTCTGTATGAGACCTCTATACCAGTATAACAAAAGCTGCAGTCAAGAGGTAAATAAGAAGATGTGCATATTCCACATTTTTATTTTTGATAGCCAAAATATGTTCATAGATGCAGAAACCCAGGGTCAGAGTACAAAATGGGGGAAGTGGTACTGGCGACCATCAAACAAGAAAGATACCAGGGTGTTATTATATATGATGACCTGAAAGTAGCCAAACAGTATGACAAGGCAGTGGGGAGAGCCAGTGGGATGCAAGGGTGCATAGGGAGGGGTATCACCAACAGAACGAGGGAGGAGATTATATCTCTGTATAAATCTCTGGTGATATCCCACCTAGAATACTGTGTCCTGTTTCAGAGTCCTCATCTCTGGAAGGACATAGACAGAGTAGAAGCAGTCCAGAGGAGGGTAACTAATATTGTGCGGGATTTGCATCAAAGCCCTATGAGGAGAGAGTGAAGGACCTCTATATGTACACACTGGAGGAAAGGGGAAGGAGGTATGATAGAGACTTTCATATATCTCAAGGGTATAAATAAGGTCCAAGAGGGAAGCATTTTTCAGAGAAAATGATGCTCAAGGACAAGGGGTTATGCTATGAAGCTGGAGGGAGTGGACTCAAAGGAAATATAAGGAAGTACTTCTTCACAGAAAGGGCGATGAATGCCTGGAACAGTTTCCTTTAGGAGGTGGTGGGAGCAAAAACTATAATCGTAACTAAGAAGGCATGGGATAGCAATAAGGGAACCTTAGAAGTAAGGGAAGGGGGGCAGTAAAGACAGAAATCAAGTAGGGTCTGTGGTGTGACTGTAGGTAGGGAAAATGGTCAGACTAGGTGGACCAAGAGATCCTTATCTGCCATTAAATTCAATGTTCCTGTGTTTCTATTTTAATGCACTTTAGAACTTCATCTATGGTAGACTAACAGGAACAAATTTAAAATACCAGAGTGAAGCTGACCACTGTTTGTGTTTTATTTGCTTTGATGCAGTTGTAATATGATTGATATGGGAAGAACAGTTAGTTCTCATCCAGGAGCATGTTACAGCTATCGTCAATAAGAAATCTGATGTGCCCCTGGCTGTGCACTTTAATGAAGTGCATGACTCCATCATGTCCTGTCTTCAGTTTATGGAAATTGAGTTGCTCAAACACCAGTCAAGAAATGGGAACAGATTAAAAAAAAATGCAAAAGTCAATGAAATGGATCTTTTCATTGAATGCAAATACATCTAGGGATTTAAATGAGGACATTGATTACTAATGAACATAAGTTCCAATATTTGCAGTATGCTTTTCACTTTTTACATGTTTTTTCTATAGAACTGTTTACTTTCCTAGACTCTGATGGATCTCTATTGTGCCAGCCACCCTAAGTCTATCACCCAGACTTCTTCCAGACCCTACCTCACCACTCAGCATACTTCTACCCTAGGCCTTACCCACTGGTAGAATCAGTGGGTTTCTCCTTTGAGGCATAGATCCAGTTGATGGTGCTGCCTGAGATGTTGTGTGCAGGCCCTGTGCATGGCAGAAATCATTTTTTCTACCTCAGTTTTCTCCCATTCACTGAGGTCAATATATGTGCAAAGGCATGGGTGTGTGGAGTGAAGACATCAGCTACACCACCTTGCCTCAGTAAGGTGGCTGCCAAGCAATGGCATGCACTGCCACCCCAGCCCAAAGGAGGAGAGCTGTCTCTGAATGTTTAAGTCTTTTTCTCCAACTGGCCCCGAGTGGCCCTATTCCATTCCTGTAGCCAGGTCACTGGTATGTCAGGTGGTTATTGAAATCAGTGCCTCAGCCCACCTCTTGAAGGGGTCAATGCTAGTTTTTTCTAACTTAGGTGGTCAGATACCACAGTTAGATTGCATCTTCTTTGTGTTGAGGTCACAGAAATCACTATTGGGGTGACACAATGAACAGTCTAGAGATCAGTCCTCTTCAATATCATTATCTGTGACATAGGGTAGAGTTTTAGGGCAACATACGCCTATTTGCTGATGTTGTTAAGATCTGTGGCCAGGTTCATAGTGATAAGAGTGTCAAAATTATGAAGGAGGGCCTGGATAGATTGAAATGGTGACCAGAAGTATAGCAGTTAAATGTTAATGCAAAAAGGTTCAAGGTGATGAACATAGGGACCAAGAATTCTAACACTAAATACAGCATGGGGGTTGTAGTGGAAAGTACTATGGAGGAGGAGGACTTGATTAATAACTACAGACAGACTGATGATATCATCACATTGCCGTAGGTTGTAAGATAGGGCAAATAAGATGTTGGGGTGCATTGGGAGGGGGATCACCACCAGGAGAAGAGAGATGGTGCTACCATTGTATAGGTTACTGATTTGTCCTCATCCAAAGTACTATGGACAGTTCTGTAGACCACATCTAATGGTCAGGGATACAGTGGATTCAGTACAGAGGGTAACCAGGATGACCCAGGGACAGCAGGATAGGATGAACAAGGAGTGGTTGGCAGATCTGATCATGTATAGTACATCACTGAGGCAAGAAGGAAGAAAGCGAACATGATTTCAACATACAAATACCTCAACAGGGTTAATAAAATGAATAACAAGGAATTGTTCTAACTGAGTGGGTACTTAAACACCAAGGGTGACTCCATGAAGCTGATGGCAGGCAAATTTAAGAGGGACAGCAGAAAGTACTTGTGGAGGGTGAAATAAACTGCTGAAGGAATAGGTATCTGCAAAATCAGTAAGGGAATTTATAAAATGGTGGGGCATACCTCTACTTGTACATACAGTATGTAAATCCATGTACAGCTTAATTGACTATGTTATATTTGTTCTTCTCTGATTGTGTGATCTCCTACCTTTCCATCCTCACCTCCTTCCCCAGGGTGTGCGTGCAAAACAAGATTCTTACTGTGTCTCTGTATGTTTACCAGGTGAAACAATTTAAATCAATCAGTCAGTAAACAAATACTACAAGGGCTTAGAAAATATCATGCCAGAAAGGAAGGGGGAAGGCAGAGTGAAGAGCCTCTAGGACTCTTTCATTTAACATTAGTTAGATAGGATTTGAATGGGCAGACACGATGGTCAATTGGCTTTTTTTCATCTGACAGATTCTATGCTTCTGTGTTGCTACAAATTAACCAAACAGGAGGGATTAAAGTTAGAAAACAAGGAGAGGGCTGCTGTAGGAAATCATGTAAGGAATGACAGCAGAGCATGGGGAACACCACGAGAGGTGACCCATGGAGCAAGGAAATATAGAGGGGCATCTGTCTTTGAAAGTCATATGAAGAGCACAATCAGCAAGATGGGTAAACTCTATTGCCTGGGGAAACTGAAGAAAAAATGATATATCACTTAGGGAAGTGTGCACTAGTCCCGTCACAAAAGAAAGGGTCCTACAAGAGCTCAATAAGCTCAGGGTGGACAAGGCAATGGGACCTGATGGCATGCATCCCAGGGTACTAAAGAAGCTAAGGGTGGAACTAGCAGAGCCATTATCAGAACTGTTTAGTGAGTCTCTGAGCACAGAAGAGGTCCCAGAAGACTGGAGAAGAGCTCATGTAATCCAGCTCCACAAGAGTGGTAGCAGGGAGGAGGCAGAGAACTACAGACCAGTCAGTCTTACCTCAGTAGTGGGCAAGATTATGGAGGCACTCCTTAAGGAAAGGATAGTGCAACACCTGGAATCCATAAGAGCACAGGATCCAAAACAGCATGGGTTTACAACAGAAAGGTCCTGTCAAACTAATCTCATAGATTTCTTTGACTGGGTAACCAGAGTAGTGGACCAAGAGGTAGCAGTTGATGTCACCTAACTTGATGTCAGCAAAGCTTTCGATACTGTTTCACATAGAAGATTGATTACTAAGCTGGGTAGGCTTGGGATGGGTCAGAAGTTGATCAACTGGGTAGCAAACTGGTTGACGGGCAGAAAACAAAGAGTGGTAGTATATGGTATACAGTCAGAAGAGATGGAAGTCACAAGTGGGTACCTCAGGGATCAGTCCTGGGGCTAGTCCTCTTCAATATCTTCATTAGTGACATTGCAGATGGACTGGAGGGTAGGGTTTGTCTGTTTGCAGATGACACCAAGATCTGCAACAGAGTAGATGATCCAGAAGGGGTGGGAAGAATGAGGAGAGATCTGGATAAACTGGAAAAATGGTCATTTGAGTGGCAACTGGGGTTTAAAGCAAAGAAGTGCAAGATCATGCACATAGGGAGAAGAAACCCTGAAGCCACCTATAGGCTGGAAAGGGAGTTGCTGGCAGTCACAAGGGAAGAAAGAGACCTGGGCTTCATCATCACAGATGACCTGCAATCATTCAAATAGACCGTTAAAGCAGTAGGTAAGGCTAGGGAGATGTTGGGGTGTATTAGTAGGGGTATCACAAGTTGTAAGCGGGAGGTAATAATCCCTCTTTACAAGACATTGGTTAGGCCTAAATTGGAGTACTGCATGCAGTACTGGAGGCCACACTTTCACAAGGACAGTAACCAAATTGAGGCAGTCCAGATAAGGGCAACCAAAATGGTGCAGGGACTGCATTAGGAAAACATATGAGGACAGATTAACAGAGCTCAATATGTATACCCTAGAGCAAAGGAGGGAGAGAGGTGATATGATCGAAACATTCAAACATCTTAAGGGCATTAACAAGGTGAAAGAGTCTAACATGTTTCAATAGAAGAAAAATTGCAGGACAAGAGGACACAGCATGAGATCAGAGGGAGGCCGATTAAGGGGTAATGTGAGGAAGTTCTTTTTCACAGAAACGGTGGTGAATGCATGGAATGGCCTACTTCAGGAAGTGGTGGATATGAATACAGTGCAGGCTTCAAGCAGGCATGGGATAGGCATAAGGCAGCAATACAGATGAGTATGAATAGATGGGCCATTGACAGAGCAAAGGCCAATGGCACATTCATAAAGTAGGAAAAGAAATGGGCAGACTAAATGGGCCTTGCGATCCTTATCTGCCATCAACTTCTATGTTTCTATGAGTGTACACTCTCCTATGGGGTACAAAGCTTAGGTCAGAGTAATCTCTCAGTGGCTGATTCAAAGACCAACAGAAAAGAACAAGGCAGACTTAATTACTTACATTTTTAAACTATTTTGAATATGTTAAAAAATCAAAAAACAGCCAAATGTTGTATATACCAAGTTTCATGACAAGACATCACTTTCTCAAGATCATGGTCATCTAAATATATAATTACTTAGTGTCTATCCACTGTGAGATGCAGATTTATATCTTTAGTTCCAATAGATCTTGCCATCCTTCAATAGGAAATGGCTACACAAATGAAGTTGGCCATATCCCAGATCAGTCCTCCACTGATCTGGGAGATGGATGGCTTTGTTTGAGCTTGCACCTCCTGTTGAAGGATACACTAGTAGAAAGGCCACTAAACTACAGACTTTGCACAACACATGAAGCAGATGGACAAGATCTTTATTGGAACCATGGATAGAAACAAATGTTTCATAGTGGACAGGCACTGAGTAATCATATGTTTGGAACACTGTGCCTACAAAAGGGGTTATCTTGCCATGAAACATTGGTTTGTACAAAATTTGGGTAGCTTTTTTGATTCATTAAAGTATTTAAAATGGCTTTAAAAAATGTAAGGAGTTGAGTCTGACTTGTTCATTTCTGTTGGTTTCTGATACATCACAGGGCCAGGATTTAGGGAAAGTCACAGAGTCCTGGTGGTGGTGGGGAGGGGACAGAGAAAATTACTAGGACACTAGCATGGAATGATACAGACTATTCTGAAGAGATAGGCCTGAGACAAATGGGGGGTGGCTCTTTGCATTAGTAAGGGAGTCCTTTTGGATGACAAGGAGAATATCAAAGGTTGATCAGTGCCACAAATTCCACTAGGGTTTACCTAGGGGAAATAGCAGGCAAAATAAATCCTCCTGGGGGTCTGCTACAGGCCGTCAAACAGCTCAACAGAGCAGGATGCCAAACTTGTTGAGAAGTTACAACAGCAGTCAACTGGACGCAGTGGTGAACCAGGTGGATGTCATTCTCCTGTGCATAGACTGGCACCTTGAAATGACTAATAGTGGGGATGAGAAGATGTTCTAATCCTCCTTCAAGGATTGCTTCCTAGAACAGAATGTCTTACAGGGAACTAGGTTTGAGGCCAGCAGTGACCTTGTTCTCAAAAGTGTGATAGGAACCCTCTTTCCAGTGTGAAGATAAAGAAAATAGTGGGAGCCAGTGATTACAGCTGGTCAAACATGTCACTGGTGAATAAAATCTCACTTTATGTTATACTAACCCAAATGTTTCCCATATTTATGTTCAAAACCAAATATTTGTTGTGGAGATAACTTGATTTCTTTTACACAAACCCATTAATACATTTTAATCCCAGTTAGAAATACTTTAAATATATTCAATAATTGAGTTTTTTTGAATGAGATGAAAACAGAAATATCTTTGCTTACATCATACACTGAGAAGATTGTTTAGTTCAGTTATATTTATTCCTGCAATACAAAAGTAGCAATTTTCTAATTTCAGTATCACACAAAAATCTTGTTTGTGAGAAATATGGCCTAAAAGGGAATTTCCAAGTCTGTGTGAAACCTCTGTGACAATTCATTTTTCATGTGAATGTCATACTTGAAATGTTATGAGATGCAGTTTATTAGTGCATGAATCATAAAACCAAAATATTCAGTGAATTTTGAACAGGTCATAGCAGATTGGAATTATGAGATCTTGCTACAGATATAACTTAACACTGTTAATTTCTTTTTCAGTTGTTTCTTACTCCTTTCACTTCTCTTTTCTTTAACTTTTTGACTTTTAATTTTATTTGTATTTTGTCTTTTTTTTTCATTATACAGTCCAAGAAATACAGTATCTAAAGTGTGGAGGTCTGGAGGAGATTGTGTAATTGGTTGTACTCTTCCATCCTGAGGCAGATAGAAAATTTAAGGCTTCTGAAACATAGCCAGCTGAGTAGTCTTAAGGAGATAGGGAAAACAATAAAAGGTTTATTAAAAAACTAGTTATCGCACACACATATCAGCTTATCTGCCACCTCTGGTAGGACTTGTACTGGCATGTAAAAACAGTCATGCAGTGGATCCTAACACAGTTGGAAGAAATGGATCTACAGGATCAGGGAGTTGTTGCTCTTAACTAGAACAAAATTAAAAGTTTGAGTGGTCTTTAAACTGCTGTTAACCTGGGTTTAGGATTGAGACTGATGGGGTAGAAGGGGAGAAGGATATTCACCTTCTCTCACGAGGGGAGAAGACAATCATTGGTGCAGCATTGCCACCTTTGGGAGGACCCCTTCCACACCTTTGTCATAGAGGGTCAGCCTGTGGAGTTTGAAGAAGCCAGTGTACCACAGGTAGGAGCATCAAGGCTGGGTGGTGTTCAGGTACAGATGGGGGCAAGATAGAGAGAGGTTGAAAAGGAACAATAAAAAAAGAGTGTTCAATGTATGCTTGTGTGGTTAGATTGAGATACATGGTTTTGCTTAATACTAATGCTTATGATCAAGACATGTTATTATAAGTACAGGTCATTGGATAAATTATCAGAGCACATGATTTTGCATTATTCCAACAGAATAATACAGAATATTAATGAACACTTATCTTTTTGATGCTTTGATAAGACCATTTTTTGTTTGCATAACAGAAATACAGGCACATATGGAGAGGTAAGAAGGGTATCTTAAAGAGCACTCTATTGAGACTAGAGAAACTGATATGCCTTCAATATTTTTTCATATTCATTGCACTTGTTTATAATCAGCTCAGGATATGTGGAGTGCAGAGAATGTCCTAGAGATGGTGGCACTTGTACATACAAAAGTACACTACCTATTTTAAGGCATCCATAAAGAGTATATGGCATCAAGCTGGCATTGTATGAAGATATGGTCTCTAAAATAAAATAGCTGATTAAGAAAACTGGTATGATTCTTTAATCTGCATTGCTTGGCACCGCACACCAACTGTACTGTCTATACAAATTTAAGGATGGCAAGTTCTTGAGGGATTGTTACATGGAATGTGAAAGGTGCCTGGCATAGATGCAAATGGAAAATTATTCTCCATCACCTTAAACATCTTAAAACTAGTATTGCTTGTTTGCAGGAAATGCATTTAGTATGGGATGATGTTATATACTTTAGAAGGGACTGGGTGGGGCAAGTTAATAGTGTCAGTATTAGTACCCGTAAGGGTGGTGTTGTTATATTATTAGCCCACCATGTACCTTTCCAGCTTATTCAAGAGATACGGGACAAACTGGGGCACTATGTGCTTATACAAGGGTCAGTAGGTTTAACATGGGTTGTAACTGGGTCCATGTATGGTTCCAATAGTGATACCCCTTCCTTCTTTGTTCAGTTCCTCTCCCTTCTAGCTTCTCTGGCTGGTTTTAATATTAAACTAGGCAGGAATTGGACTATGGCCTATTCTTCTAATATTGATAGCTCTCTGGCTCACAGCACAAGCCTTTCACCAGTGCAGCATGCTTTACATGAAGTGCTAACTGACTTGTGCATGATAGATCTGTGGCGTCTTCTCCATCCTAGCAAAAGGCAATACATCTTTCACTCTCAGGTACACCATACTTCTTCCTGTATTGACATTTTCTAAGTTGATCATACATTTCTTCAGGGGCTTATGCCAGCCCAAATACATGAAACCATCATTTCAGATCATGCACCTGTAGCAATGGACCATACTCTGGACAAGCCTACTTAGCGAGATCCAGTGTAGAGACGTAATACCCAAATATTGCTTTAACCTGAGTTGCAGAGCAGGATTAGGGAGTTTATCCTAAATTTCTTTCAGTTTAATGAAGGTTCTGTGACTGTGCTTGACATTTCATCGAGCGCTGCGAAATATGCAATATGCTGTGAATTTATCAGATTGATGGCAAATTCAACTAGAAAAAATAAACTTGTTAAACCAATGAATGATCTGCTGATGGAGATACAGGCTTTGGAGAGAGACATCTTGACCAGACCCTCAGATTGTGTACAGGATATGCTAGATGATAAGACAGTGCAGTATTACGACCTGCTTGCTCAGAATGCTGAACTTGCCTTACAATGAACAAAATTACGGTATCTAGAGTCAGAGGATAGAGCGGGCAAATTATTGGCTCTGCACTAACGTTAAGTTGACTGACATGGGGAATCTTTCATCTCCACAAAGATACAAATGGAACATAAGAGACTTCCCCAAGGGAAATTGTTGATATATTTTGATATTACTACTCTGATCTTTATTGCGAGGATTCGTCTGAGGTACCTAGCCTAGATGACATTGGGACTTATTTAAGAGATCTGCTCTTACCAACATTAGATCCCATGTTGCAGCATATGCTGGAACAACCTATATCCTTTTCTGAATTTCAAACTGCCATAAAACAGCTCCCCCTGGATAAGTATCTGGTACTGGATGGTTTCAGCAATTATTTTTATGTGCAATATTCACAGATGCTCATTCCCTTTCTCACTAGGCTCTATAATTTCTGGTTCAAATCAGGTGTTACTAACTCTTCAGCTCTAGAGGTCATCATTACTTTAATATGAAAACCAGAGAGAGATGAACTCCATCCAGGCGATTACCAACCAATTTCAATGATTAACTTGGATTTAAAGATTCTATCTAAGGTCTTAGCCTCTAGGCTTTCTAATGTTCTAGATTCTCTGGTCTCTCTAGTGCAGGTAGTGTTCATGAAAGGCAGTATCTCTAGGGATCACCTGAGAAAACTTCATAATTTAATAGCTGTGTCCAGGGAGGGCAAGGTGCCCATAGCTTTGGACTCCCTGGATGCAGAAAAACCTTTTGACTGGGTATCTTGGACTTTTTTTCACTGTATTACAAAAATTTGGAATCCCAGGACTTCCGGTGATGTCAGCCTTAGCATAAAAGCCTGATTTTGCTGTGCTCGGGCTCCGGTGATATAATCAGCTATAATCAGCAAAGTCAATACATATAAATATGCATTTTGGAGGACCAACATAATCAGCAGGTTCTGGAGCAATGGAAAATGTGAAAATGTGGGCAAAAAATGCATCCTCCAAAAAGAACAAAGGCAATACTCCTCTGAGGCCTAGAGACCATAGTCCAGCAAGCTCGATTGTTTCAGTTCAGATGGCAGGTTTGGGAGATGATGAAGAAGAATACGGCCCAGAGAGGGGTGCAGCAACAGCTGGGAAGGGCTGACTCATGAGCAATAATGCACATGTTGCATAGGATAGATACCAAAGTAACTGGTATTAAACAAGTTCTCCAAAAACTGGAAAGACGTACCACGGACAATGAGGGACACCTAACAAAATCTACAAACAGAACATATGGCTTTCAGGATAGCTCTGATCTACTTGTATAGAAGGGGAAGAGACCTCATGAATAAAGCAGAAGACTCGGAAGCAAGATCTAGAAGAAATAACATATGAGTGTTTGGGGTCCCGGAGGGCTCCGAACAGGCAGACACTGCAGCATTCATGTCAGTCTGTCTACAGAAAGAACTAGACCTATCCACAGATTCAGAGCTTGGGATCGAAAAGGCATACAGGGCCCTAGTCTTGAAATCACCCCCTGAAGCACCTCCGAGGTCAATAATCATAACATTTCTGAGTTATGTGGTAAAGGACAGAGTGCTTAAAATGGCATGGGCCAAAAAAAACTGAATTTAGATGGCCATCGAGTCTATGTGGACCAGGACTACCCACTGATGGTGCTAGCCAAAAGGAAAAAAGTCCTATAGGTAGTCAAATTGCTGAAGGGGAACGGTCTCAAGGCACAGATTAGATACCCAGTGCACCTCTGGATCCAGATGAAAGATGACATCAAAACATTTGATAATCTACTTGTGGCAGTTCCGTTTCTGAAGTCAATAGACTTACCAACCCCAGATATGAGAGAAGAAGAGGTAGAGGCTCAAATTGATGGTCTCCTATGGAGGGAGGTTCCAACTCCTGCATCGGGGGCAAGCGCAATCCCTAGGACCTGATTTCTTTCCATGAAGAACTCCCCAAATGGCTGAAGATGGCAGAACCAAATATCTGATGTAGTACTGAGAGGCAAGGACTAATATGATGGAGATGGGGTACCCCTGGAGAGATTCTAAAGAAGTGAACATTAAAACTGATTGAACATTGTCCAGTAAGGGGCGGATAGAGGAGGATAAATATCAGATTTTAGATCCCAGACAGTAATTGTTACTAAAGGGAGAACCAAGGAGTGGGGTTTGGTTTCAAGGGGAGGGAAAGGAAGTGATACGGGTTCAGCGATATTTTGGTTCCTACGCACAACTAATTCTTAATGTGTGAGGAATTGGTCGAGCTGCGCTGAGCTGCAGAAAAAGAAAAACAAACCTTTTCCAGATCACTTAAGCAAAGGGGCAAGTATCCTCTCTGCAATTCTATAAACAATTAATGTGGGTTAATTTTAAAATGAAAATGTGGGGGGAGGCTAGATAAACAGTAAATATATACAAATGGAGTCACTCTTAATGGCAGGCCTAGTTAGACAAACATTGCAGGAAGGTCATATTAGCTACATGATGCAGTACTGAATAAGACATAACTAAAAGGTGGTAGAAGAAAAGGGGTAGTATAAGGGTAGTTGAGAAGACTAAAGAGAACAGATGGGTGAGTCTTTGACATCAGGGATCGAAGAGCAAGCTGAATCTTAGAGGTTGATCTTAGGGGGAAAGGGTACATATATGCAAGTATAGTGATAGAGGGGGTAATCATACCATAACTCAAAGAGGAAAATACTGCAAAAAGGGTCATCTTTTTTAAGGATAATTAGCTATATAAGAAACAAAGAGCTGGTTAAACAGATTTCTTTTATGGTGGATGGATCATCGGGGATGGGAGCAGCGGAAATCCCAGGAGTCCACAACTAAGTGAGGGAGGAGAAGTGAGTCCATCGGATGAGCACTCCTTACCATGATATGGGTGTATCCTCACTTCCACTAGTGGAGCCACAGACTCCACATTGCCAGAAGACTTCTGTCTTCTACACTGTTAGGTTTTTTCCAACTATTGCTACAAAATATGTTGATTATGCTCCACCCTCGGGTTGGTTGAGAGAGAAGGAGTGTTTGAACAGTGTCAGAAGAGTGTGTACGTTGATATTCAATGTTCTGGATTGTTTTTTAATGTGCTGTTTTTTTATTATGTTGTACAAATGTAAAATGTGTGAAGGGGGATACTACGAACAGAAGGTAAAAGAGGTGGAGGAAATCTCAACAGAAAAGAATATGGGTAGCTTAAAAATAGAAACGTGGAATGTGAAGGGTATAAACAGTGTAACCAAAAGGGCCAGAATGTTACAAGAGATTCATAAAGCCAAATGTGACATAGTATGTCTTCAGGAAACCAGGTTGTCTGATGTGGACATATGAAATTAAGATGCTCTTGGGTGGGTAGGGTAGATGGAGATTCTAACCCGCAGGCCAAAAATGCAGGGGTTGCGACACTGATTAAAAGAGGAATCCCTTTCTCAGCTACCAGTACTTTCTCCAAGGCCTCCGGAAGGTTAGTAATGATCACAGGCCAATTCCAGGGTAAGACATTGCATATTTTATTGATTTATGCTCTGACACCCCCTACAAGGGAATTTATAAGAAGGGTATTTGAAGTAATAGCTAAATTACCAGAGGGACAGGTAATATGTGCAGGAGACTGGAACTGTGTAGAGGTTGGGCTGTTAGACTGTGTGCCACCATGCAAGAGGGGTGATGGGACATGCTCTAACTTACTGCCCATATTGCTGGAGGAAATGGGGTTAATTGACTCGTGGAGACTGTTTAACCCCTCAGGTAAAGAATATACCTTTTTCTCACCTACCAATAACTCATATTCGAGGCTAGACAGAATATACTTACAGAGGAAGTGGGTAGATGTAGTTAAAGATATAAGTTTTTATCCTATGGCCCTCTCAGACCACTGTCTGGTGGTATATAATCTGCAGTGGGGGAACCCCAACATGAAAGGGATATGGAGGTTTAATCTCAGCTTATTAAATGGCAAAGAATTTGTTGATAAAACCAAAGAGATTATTAAAAACTTTCTACAAGATAACGATAAACCAGGAATGCAATTAAAATATATATATGGGACTGTTTAAAAGCAGTCATCAGAGGCCATGTAATAACCTATGCATCCTACAAAAGAAAGCAGCATAGGGAAGCTTATCTTAAGGCGGAGGAGGCTTTAAAACAATTGGAAACAGAGCATAAAGCAACCAGAAAAGCTGATTTGCAACCTTAAATAAAACAAGCTAGAGAATGGGTTAACACTTTGTCATTATGGCAGGTGGAGAATACATTACGATTTACATGGCAAAAGTACTATGAGGGAGGGGAAAAGGTGGGTCGCCTTTTAGCTATGCGCCTTAAGAAATAAGAAGCAGAAAAACATATAATTAAAATAAATAAAAGTTCCAACCCAATGAACCTAACAGTTCTTCCAGAAGAAATCCTACAGGAATTTACAACATTTTACGCTGAGTTAGATAGAGAGGAAAATAATTCAGACCAAATAGGGTTAATGGAGACCTTCTTTAAAGAGCTGAAACTTCCCTCTTTAACTGTAGATCTTGGGGAACAGTTAGAGGCCCCTTTTTCAATTACACAAATAAATGTAGCTTTAAGATCATTCAAAAGTGGTAAGAAACCAGGACCTGATGGTCTTCCAGTCGAGTTTTACAGAAAATTTGCTAAAGAGTTGATCCAAATTCTGACTAGGGTATACAATATAGTCCATAAGAAGGGGCAGATGCCTGAATCATGGCGCAGAGCACTGATAACAGTTCTCCCCAAACCAGACAGAGACCCAGCCATGTGCTGGAATTACCGCCCGATATCATTGCTTAATGTGGATGCCAAGATTTTTACCAAAGCCATTAGTGTAAGATTACAGTCCCTAATTTGTGAGTTGATACACCCAGAAAAAACTGGGTTTATGCCAGGGTGGCATATACAAGACAATATTCATTTGCTCTTAAATACAATAGCTGAGGCCGAGAAACTTCCAAAGAAAACATTACAAGCAGTAATGTCCGTCGATGTCGAAAAGACATTTGATAGGCTAAATTGGGTATATCTGCAAAGAGTATTGGTTGGTTTTGGTTTTGGACCCTGCTTTAGAGCTTGGATAGCTAATTTATATGAGAATCCTAGGGAGCGGGTTAAGGTGAATGGCCTGGTTTCAGATTCCTTTGAGATAGGTAGGGGCACATGACAAGGGTGCCCCCTATCACCATTATTATTCACATTAAGTATAGAACCCCTTGCATCATACTTCAGACAAGCACCAGATTTTCATGGGATTAGACTGGATGGGGAAGATATTCGCATATTATTATATGCAGATGACACCTTCATATATATAAATGACCCAGTAAAAGAAGTACAGAAGATAATAAATAAGCTCAAAATGTTTGGCTCCTTCTCAGGCTACAAGGTAAATGAGCTAAAGACAGAGTTGTTGTCCATCGGTAGATCTGGAGACTCACTTCCACCACTTCCAAATGGCCTGAAATGGGCCCCAAATGGGTTAAGGTATCTGGGCGTTTGGATACCCAGAAATCTAGAGTTACTATATAAAAAAAATCATTATAGATTATTTTTAGAAGCGCAGAAAGACTGTAAGAGATGGATGGAATTGTATTTAACTTTGATGGGCAAAATTGAAACTGTCCTCATGAATCTACTACCAAGATTTTTATTTTTATTTACAGTCCTGCCAGTAAGGCCTCCAGAAAATTTTGGAAATTAATACACAATATGATATCCAAATTCATTTGGAATGGTTGAAGACCAAGGATCAAATGGTCAATATTAGTGGCCTCAAAAGAAAAAGGTGGTTTATCTCTACCTGAATTTAAAAGATATTTCTGGGCAGCCCAAGTACAAAACTTTATCTTGTACATGAATAAGGTGGAACCCCCCAGTGTGGATGGAGATGGGGGGGAGACTTATTTCTCATGGAGGACATATTGGTGATGGACTATCAAAATATTCAAAAATTCCATTATAGTAATGTCTGGGCTCATAACCTTATTCAGACATGGACAGAGATATGTAGAAAGTATTTAATGTCTTATGAAACAATCTTTGGATACCCCTTAAAGAGCATGCCTAGATTTTCAGCCATTTAAATTGGAGGGGGAGCTCAGACTATGGGAAAGGCTAGGCCTAGCTAAAATAGGACAATTCTTTAGGGAGGGATCATTTAAAATCATTCCAAGATATAGCCCAGGAATTTAGTCTGCCCCAAAGGGAATATTTTAGATTTCTACAATTTAAACACTGTTTGCTTAGTGAAGTGAGCAGAATTCAATTGCAACCAAATGAGAATCCGATCTCGCAACTACTGGTTGATTTGGCAGTCTCAACACAGTCTAGAGGGAGAGTGGCTCAGACTGTGCGCTTACACTCAAAATCACAAATAGAACCCACAAATGTGGTTAAAACAAAATGGCATAGAGAAACTGGAGCAGAAATAATTGAAGATGAATGGGGCCAGACTTGGAGGGGAATTTTCACGACCACAGCATCTCCTGCTTGGAGGAATTTTAGGTGGAGAGTGGTGCAGCATCACTTTAGAACCCCAGTTATAACCCAACATTTTAGGGAACATTTTTCAAATTTGTGTTCGAGGGGATGTGGAGGAATGGGTGATCATACCCATATTTTTTGGTCATGCCCTAAATCACACTCATACTGGGTGGAAATCACTAATGAAAGTGGTCGGATTTTAGACATGGTGTTACCATTTACACCTTCTACCTGTGTATTGGGGCTGCCACCAGTAAGTATGAGAACAAAAGCAACCATATACCTGTTTAACATCTTAATAACGGCTGTATTGAAAGCGATAACTCAAAGGTGGTTGACACCACGGATCCCAGATAAAAAGGCCTGGTGGGATAATATTGACAAACTGATGGAGATGGAGTATTTGACAGCAAAGCTTAGGCTCCAGAAGGAAAGATATATGGCTACATGGCTCCCTTACTTCCACTATTTAGTCGAGAGGGACCAAAGAAATGTGGTTATGATTTTGGCCGAACAAGGGTAAGGATCCTATGGTAAGAGGCTGTGGGGAGAGAATGGACCTAATGAGGTATATCCACTCAGATGTATAATCACAAGCATAAGGACCTTATCTGAGAAGGAAAGAATATAGGGAGTCACAAATCCTAATACAATTTACATTAAATAATTTTGGAATACACCTTTCACGCATTCCTCAGAAAGACAGGAATGGTGATTGAGGTAAAAAGAGAGAGTAGTAGTCTAGCCGTGTATCTTAACCAGTTAAGTATTTATTATTTATTCGACCCCTCACAAACAAATGCACCTTCATATGTTGTAGTACTAGAAATGTGTCTAAACGAGCAAACAGATGGCATATGAACTATAGATGGATGTTAATTGCACCAGTTTTAGTTATTTATTTGCTTGTTTGTCTGTATATGATTTCTGTGTGTTTAATGTATTATAATGTAATGAAAAAAATTAATTAAAAATAATAAAAAAAAAAATCTGGAAACCCAGTGGTTTTATAAGATGAGTGGAGATTTTGTATTCACATCTCTCGCGAGTCTGGTGCAATAACATACTTCCTGATCCCTTTCCTCTGTGCTGTGGAGCTTGGCAGGGGTGTCCCCTCTCCCCCTTGCTTTTCAATCTTTATCTTGAACCTCTCTTATATAGTCTTCAAACTAACTTAGGGCATGTGAGCATCCTTTTAGTATGCAAGCAGTATCTATTATCAGTATATGCTAATAATATTCTCCTGCATCTTGAGAATCCAGTTCACACCTTACCATTGATTTTGTAGGAGATACATCACTTCTCAGTTCTTTCAACCTATAAGCTTAATATCAGTAAAACTAAACTTCTACCTTTGAATGGTTTGGTTCTTAAGGAAGAACTTCAACATTTAGGAATTTCTTAGGAGCCTAAGTTCTTGCGGTACTTGGGGATACAACTTGCTCATTCTCTCCCATTGACAATCAAAGAGAACTTTACTCGCCTATTTTACCATCTTAGGTGTGATTTGGATAGTTGGTCATCTCTCCCTCTCTCCCTGTGGGGCAGAGTTCATGTTCTCAAAATGAATATGCAGCCTCGTTTGCTTTATCCGCTGGGAATGTTAAATATTTTCTTGCCTAAGTCCTGGTTTTCTCAACTACAGTCAATCATAAACTCTTTTCTTTGAAAAGATAAAGCTGTTCGATGATCTTACAAGTTGATGGATCTGAAATTGTATGGAGGCTTTTCTCTCCCATCTTCTTTTCTAATCATTGCATGTTACATGTGCATAACTTTCTTTTGTGGGGCTTGTCTACAGATTCCTCTCTAGGACTGGGATATTTCCCTCAATGGCTTGATTAAAGCATATGGTCAACACTCCTTAGTCTTCTCTTTGTGAAATTGGGTCAGCTTCCTGTCACTTTATGTTCTACTCCCTTAGGGTGGACAATTAAAACTAAAATGCAAATGGAGCGTTACTTTCAATGGGATTGGTCTCAGGTACCCTCTCAACCCATTTTTGAAAATCTGAATATTAAGATAGCAGGTAAACCTGTTCCATCCTCTTTCCTTTTGCAACTGAAGGGAACAGAACTATCACACTGGAATGAGGGGGATGAAGTGCTTCCCTGTCAGGCCATGCAACAGAATTATTCACTTTCTACTGCTTCTTATTTTAAGTTCCTCCAGCTCTCCCAGGCAATCTCCTTGATGCTTGGTCCCAGGCCATGGTGCCTCTCAGATGATTCAGTGAGTAACGTTCTATCTGTGTTAGCCATCTAACCCTATTCATTTTCTGCTTTATAAAAAACCTTCCAGAAACTGGATGTCTTTGCTCTGACAGGAATCTGCTTTTATAGGATGCAGAGATTTGGGATCCCTGCTGATGCACCTATATGGCAGAAAATATGGAACAACCTTTACTTGTATGTGAAGCAGGGCATTCTTAGGCTGGTTTCATTTCAAAATCTGCATTACTTTATTACTCTCCCTATAAACTGTTTCGGTTGGGGAAATGTTAACCCCTCTTTGCACCAGATGTCAACAGATGGCAGGTAATCTAAAGCTTATCTTGATGATTGTATAAAAGTTGTCCCTTTCTGGTCTGCTATTATGGATTCCCTGGATCCTTTTTTGGGGCTACAGGAGCTCTCTCTGCCTAATATCTGTCTTGCTTTCCATTTTATGCAAGGTGTTATTCCCATTTGAAAAGCCCATATGGTGCTTATATTAGTTGTGGCTAAACTGGTAATTTTGAGACATTGCCTGGATGACACGATTACATCTGTTAGAGAGTGCCAAGCAGAAATGATGATTGCTTTGATGCTAGAAAAACATTGCCAGTCATAGGAAGAGGCTTCATTTTTTCTGTAACAGATGGGAGTCGCTCCTCACCCTCTTATCCATTAGCCCTGTGTGAACTTGGACATCTTGAAGTAGGCCTTTCTCTTGTGTAGTCTCTTTACCATTCTCCTTTTCTCTTTTCTCTTCCCTTTTCCTGTCCCCTTCCTTCTAACTTTTATTAACTGCTTGTGCAATTCCTTGTGAGGTCAGATGTGTTCATGGAGACTGCTGTGCTGCAGGAGTGGGTTGGGTTAGTGGAGGTGAGGGGGGTCTTTTGCCTTTATTTTATACATTACATTTACTGTACTTGGTACTATGATAGATTTGTCTGGTTAATATTTGTTGGTTATTTGTAGGGTGTGTTTTGTGATGTATTCGTGTTTTTCTTTTGAAATTTCTAAAAAAGAATATTGAATTAAAAAATGAACTGGTGTAATGTGTAAGTAGTAGCAAGAAACAAAGAGGTCAATATGTGGCAGATATCAGTGTGTGCCATTCAACTGAAATACAATATATGCAGTTGCTTAAAGGCAATGCTTAAGATATAAATGGCATGTAATTTTTTTGGACCAATAATAAGGTCACTGATGGTTGCACTAGGTTTACAAAAGGCATGACACCTGTTTGTTTAGTGGAGGTCTAATATAAATAAAGTGACATCATGTAGCATGCATTTTATTTTTTTCTGAGTTGCTAAGTATACTGTGGTCTGGATATTCAAAGGGGTAGCGCATAGCACAACAGAGTTACGCTGGCGCAATCCTGCATTGTGCCCCAGTGGGATATTGAAAAGGCTGCCTGGTGCAGCTTAAATCCCGATGCGCTGGGGTGCAATGGTAATGTATGTGGCACAGATACAGAGGGCGTGCCCATGCATAGGCGGCCCATCCCGATATTCAGCCCGAGATGTACGTGCATATGCTGGTGCAACTCTGTATTGCACCACATAGGGGGCTCAAAATTGAGCCTGTGAAGAGTGGGAACAACTCCTAGCCACCCACAGGCAGGCTGCTGTATTACAGGGTGCAACACAGAAGCCACCAGCCATGGGTGGCCACCCTCCCACACAGATCACCGTCCACAAGCACCCATAGCTCCTTGGTAGCCTAGTGGTACCTCCTCCCTCCAGTTTCCCCGATTGCCAGCATAGCTCTGTAAAATAATTCCCTGGTAGTCTAGTGGTACCCCCACTCCTTCCTGTTTCCCCAATCACCAGTATAGCTCTGTATAATAATTCCCTGGTAGTCTAGTGGTACCCCCCCAACCTAGCCCCGATCA
This sequence comes from Neoceratodus forsteri, assembly GCA_016271365.2. Classification (NCBI taxonomy): domain Eukaryota; kingdom Metazoa; phylum Chordata; order Ceratodontiformes; family Ceratodontidae; genus Neoceratodus; species Neoceratodus forsteri. Next base: position 680,465,514 of record JADMNL010000022.1, on the reverse strand, counting down.
TTGTAATCCACTGTAACATAATTCCCTGGTGATCCAGTGGCACCCCCCACCCCTTCCACCCACACAGGACTGCTTGCCCACCCTGCCCCCCATCATTGGCAGGCAGCTTCAACCCACCTGCATACTGCCCGCCACCCGCCAAATGACAGGAACAGTATGGACCAATGGGCTTAGCAGGGCATACTGTATAGACAGTCCCAAATATGAATTATTTCACTCATATTTAGGGACTGTCTGAGTACAATGCCCTACAAGCCTACTATACCTGTCATTTGGCGGGTATCTCTCTCTGAGTGAAATTAACTACCGACGATGAAAGGAAAGTGGGCAAAGAGTCTAATGAGTAAGTGAGTGGGGCGTGCCACTGGATTATCAAGGAGTATGTTATAGTGAATACCATAATTGAGGGCCAGAGGCAGATACTACAAACCACCAAAGATGTCTAGGATTCTCAAAGTCGAGAAACAGGAGAAATGAGAGGACACTGAGCTACCAGATATATTTTATGGTGATTTAGTGTGATCACAGCCACAGGGCAAGGGATGCCCTGGGACCCCCACTATGTACACGTCATTCTTTGCAGGGCGCCAGGTGCAATTCACCGGGCTGCCCTATGCAAGGCATGCAAATGGGGCCATAATGATATGCAAATGGACCCATTTGTGCCTTGCATATATTATGGCCTCATTTGCATGCCCTCTGCTGAATATTTTGGGTGATGCACCCTGCACAACTGTGTTTGTGCTGGCGCATCCCCGTGCTCCCTATCTGTGGCTTGCACCGGTGCCGTGCCACTGCACTGTGCGCTGTCTGTGCCATATTCAATGGTGCTGCACCATGGTGTATCACAGTTGAATATCACCTGGTCCTGACCTCGGCACATCCCAGTTGCGTTGCGCCCAAGCTTGCACCTCTGCCAGACGCAGTCTGAATATCCGAGCCCGTATGTTCCTGCATTTTTTTTTTAGCTGAAGCAGAAATTCTAGATGCAAGCTATAGAGCCTGGGAAAGAAGAAAGTGCAGAGAGTATGAAACAAGGATCACTTGTGATGAAAACGTTTTAGTTTCAAAACAGTAGACTGCATACCATTTTCATGAAAATAATCAATGTTGTTAATTATGGTTCATCTGCTGTACTGTGCTTTTCCTTTTTCCCTTTTCAGATTTCTGTTGGGACCTTTATGGTGATAAGGCAGCTCCACAATGGCTGGACACAGACATTAATTTAATACTCATCCAGTGAATTATTTTTTTTTTGTTTAGTCTTTTGGTAACTGGGTAAGGCTGACTAGGCACAAGTGCTTATTTGCAGGGATGACTCAAGAAAACTGGGGTGGTTAAGTGACTTGCTCAGTGTCACAGAGTATGAAAGTAGAGGTTGTGGGAATCAAAGCCTGATCTGTTGGATGTACCAAACTCATTCATAGCTCCTTACTCTAACCAGGGGCATAGCTACAAGGGTGCATGGGGTGCAGTTGCACCCAGGCCCACGAGGTTTGAGGGGCCCAAATCATAATTTTGATGTTTATTCAAAACTGGGGGCCTGTAACATACCCTTGCACCCAGGCCCGCTGGGAATTTGCTACGCTACTGACTCTAACCTCTAGGTTGTACTGCCAGTCCCATAGGGAAAACTATTTCAGTATGATTTTTAAACCTCTAAGAAAGCCGCAAGCCCCAGGTTCTCAGAACATATGGCATACAGGGCTTGTGGCAGTCTCCTAGCTGATGATTGGGTGTTTCTATCCTGTATGCCAATTGCTGCATGTTAGACCAGTGTTTTGTGAACTAGCTTGCGGCAATCCTGAGGGCCTTTTTTATGGAGCTTGAACCAGATATTTAGTGCAACCTGCTGTAAACAGTGGAAACTGTCACAAATGCACCCAGGATTGTAGAATATGGCACAGTTTCAGAGAAAGGGTAGGGCATACCACCAGAATCTAAGTGTCATGGCACAGGGCCCAATGCAAGCCCTGCACTGCACTTTGAAAATCCAGTCCCTTGTCTTTTTTTCTGTCTTTAAAGTTTTTATTTCTGAGTTATTGTGGAATGGTCTTCTGTAAAATTTAAACAATGTTTAAACACTGGAACTCTTTTATTTATGATCTATATCTTTATTTAGTTTCTTTTCTGCTGTTTTTAATTATTCCCCTGAGAGAAATACAGATATTTATTTTCTTTATTGACATTAGGTAAGTATATAGTTTTAGTGAGGGCCCTTCATTCATGATTGATCCCCCCTTAATTTTTTGTCTTCCACAGCTATTGTATATTTTTTCTGATTTGGTAATAAACATGTTCAATGTAGTTATATTTATCAGCACCTCATGCTTGCTTTGGCAACAATCAGTGCATCTTTTTTTTGCTTATGGTCCTTGTCTTTTCCCTCCTACTTCCTTTCTGGTTAAATATGTACTTCTCACTATTTGTTTTATGGACTGCATGTAATATTTGCTATAATATTAGAATATTTTTCTAAGTACTTATGATGATATGGTGCACTAGGTTGCTTAATGCTAAATTATAACCAGAAGATTTTCCATTGCCACTGTAAGGTTGGTATTTAAAGGAGCAGTGCAATGAAAATGGGGTAAAATTTGACACCACTTTTCATCTTCCTTACTGATGCCAGATATCTTCCAGTTTATTTTGGTGGAAACATTTACAGTTTCCAATATCATGCAAGAATTTTATGAAAGTTTTAAACAAATATTTTTCAAGAAAAAAGATGGCCACCTAATTTCTGCATAGAATTAATATTGAGGACCTGAAGAGGGTAAGAATCCAGACAAAAATTCAAGTGTACAGTACACAGCCCAGGAAGCATCCCAAAAACCTAGATCAACAGTTCTGCCAATATTTTTCATAACCATAGCAGAAAATTAGCATTTTGGAATAACTGTTTTGTTGCACTGCTTCTTTAAATAGTGAAGTTTCACTGCCTTACCTACCATCTGTGCAAGAGCTGCTTGAAATGTCAAGCATTGGATTACTGTTCACATACTTATGATCTGTCACTGTTTAATAATTTGCTAGTAAACAACTTTGCAAATGGCTGATAATCAGCCAATCAGATATTACTACAAGGAGATATATATATATATATCACTTCCACTCATTCTGCTCAGAAACTTTGAAGAGTGAGGATGTGCTCCTCTGCTGGGGGATGGTGTTCTTCTTTTACAGGTTATACTTGTTGAAAATTGGGTTTGGAGGGTTTGGGATGAAGGGTTTTTGTTTGCGAGAAGGCAATAATAGAACAGGGTTTCTGTTATCACAAAAAGGGACAATTGTGGGGACTGGTGGGAATGTGGTTTTGCAGATGGGGGAATAGGTCACTGTAGCTGTTTTTTATATTATATAAAAACTTTGCTGGACACAAGTGGAGGAGGAAGGTGTTGGCCTCTCTGGGTGAAGTGGTTGACACATTTTATTAAAAAACATAGGCCATGGCAGAGGAAGGGTTGAAGGCATGCTGCAGAAGGTGGGGTGGTGTTATTGGTTTATTTAAATAAAAACATGGAAAAAATGTAAGCAAAGTTGGTGTGACAATCAGGAACTTCACAAAGTGTGACATTCCTGACTTTGAACCAACTTTCCTTGTGAATTAAAACTTTTCAGCGTCTGTGCAGTTCTTCTTATGGAACCAGAGATATGGAGTTCTGGCAAGGTCATTGCATGGATTTCATACTTTAACTGCAAACTGTTGGCCTCTGATCTGATTATTGCATTTAGAGTTCGGACTCATTGCCCATGATTTAGGAAGAACTCCAAATTCTTAATTCCATGAAGAAGACCTTACAGAATATTGTCCATAGTATGAGAAAAATAAAACAGTTTTCACATTATAAAAAATGCTCTGAGAAATAAAATTTTCTGATTGGCTAAAAGTATTTTGTCAGCCTTATGTTAATCTTCTAACATATGCACCTGTCTAATAACATACTGAAAGAGGTAGATCACAACACTATTTAAAATATTCAAACAGCAATGAAGCATTGGCAGGAGTCACGTTAATCATCAAGCGTTCACCCTTTATGATAATATGGCACTCAGCTATTCTTCATGCCACACCCCTAGAGAGTTATATGAAGTTTATTAAGATATCCCTTGATCATGCCTTAATGATTCATTAATGTTTGTTCTGATACAGTTAACTATGTCTCTTTTGAAATGTATGAATATCATTTCTGAAAATAGAAACATTACAAACAGCAACACACTAGAAGCAATTGTCAGATCCTTTAAGTAATCATACAAGTGTTAGTTTACAAAAATAATTTGAGGCCTAAACAGTTGATAGTGTCTCTTTAGTGATGGGCATGTGCACTCCATGGATAGATCAAGTTATAATGAGAAGAGACTGTTAATCTCAGCTCACTTCCTAACAAGCAGCATTGCCCATCAGACAACAAACTTTGCAGAAGCCAGAAAGATAAGAGTATATTGTTCCTAATGGGCAAGGACTGACTGACTGATAAGGAAGATTACCTTTTCACCATTAGGAAGTGGGTGGTTCTCCCCATCAGTCAGCCTTAAAGAGCACATGATGTCCTAAAGACACTTTGAAAAACTCATTTTTTCACAAAGCTCAACTTATACACTATTTCTTATATTGTCTGTATTTACAGTGGTGCACAGAATCCTGTTCATCATGGTTAACCATATCAATTTTATCTTGAGTGACAAACTGTCAGGAATAGACAAGGCAATCACTCTGCACTTGCCTATCTTATTGCCATTTGATAACTTGCCACTTCAGCCTGCAGGCTAATGCCCTTGTGGAAAAACATTGGTGCAGCACTCTTTCTGTACAAAATCACATGCAGTCTCATTTACAATCCTATGGACTATCTGTCTCTCTCTTTCTCTCTCTCTCTATCTATCTAGCATGTGAAAAAGTGACAAGTGACACCAAGTATTACAACTATTTGCGACTGAGGACATCTTGACAGTAGTATCTGGATGTCTTTTGTCTTTATAGAACCTCATGCTGAGCACCTCTGTAGTTCCCCATCTTTCTTTATAATAAATGAATATGAATATTTTATCACTATTCCTAGATTTTGACTGGTCTGGTTCCTTGTCTAAGCATGGCATCACAGTCATCTGCTTATGATGATGCCACAAACATAGCATTATAATGCCACATCGAGACAAGCAGCCAGGTAAAGTCTAAGAGGCATTGATCCCATTTTTATAATATACAGTATATAGTAATTGCAAAAAATGACATTATGGTAGACATTAAGGTTGAATAATGCAAAGTGCACAAAGTAGAGAAATGTAAAATGTTAGAGTTGTGGGTCTCCCTGAATAATGGTAAATGAATGGTGGTGTCTTCCTTTGGTTTGTCAATGCTAATGCCCTCCTCCACCTCGTCCCCAACCCAGCCCCTAGACTCCTGTCTGAAGCTCAAGGCACAGCTTGCTCAAACCTAGTACCTCACAGTAATACACTCTTCAAAAGTAGATAAGTATAGATTGTTGCATATTGCCTATAGAATCTGTTGCAACATTCTTCAGGCAGGGCCAGATCACATCTGACTGTCTTTGCTCATATGAGAGGTGAACATTAGGGTTGACAACCCAAAGGAAGACCCCATCACTGATTTGCCAATACTGAAGACAGACATGACACAGTGCATGGCCCTATTAGGCCTCAACACAAGTCAACCCTTTGTGAAGGAAAGCACTCCAGCCTGCCTCAAGGCATCTTGTGTGCTCCAGAACACTGTTCCATTCCTCCCCTGGCTAGGGCAAGTGCCGCATGCTCAGTGTCTTCCCCCCAGTCTCAGCCAATTAAGCCAGCTCAGTAAGCTTGCACCCAAACTCAGATCACTGGCACAGGATAGCAACATGGTCCCCACTCGGCCAATGGACATCCCTCCAAACAATGTTGCTTCATAAAATTCTTTTGTGTGACATTTTCACATCAAAATGTCAAGAGTCTTTTTATGAACCCTCCTTCTGAACATAACAGGTGTCATCTAATAAAATACTAAACAAAATCTAATTTTGTGCCACAAGTGCTAAATCATATTCTAGCCTGAATTTGAGCAATGACAGCTGTCATGTTTGTGAGGAGGTGTGGAAAATTGACTATTTTGAAAATTTGGAATTAAAATGCTCAAAATTACCAAAGTTATGAACGTGCATAGAAAAATTACAACATACTGTACCTTCATAACTTTGTTGCTTTTTTAATATTATGACCCCACATTTTCAAGATAGTCTTTTTAGGATGCCACATCATGAACCCAGTAAGTGAAAGTTTTTAAAATCCCAGTCAGACTGTCATTTCGTGCTACAGGGTTTGAAAAATGACAACGGTTACATTCATGAGGTGGTGGGGAAAAATGGGTATGTTAAAAATTTGTCTTCAAAATATTGAAAATTACCAAAGTTATGAGTGTGCATAAAAAAATAGCTACATGCCTTTATAACTTTGTTTTTGTTAACATGTTGACTCCACATTTTCAACATAGCCTTCCTCAAGAACCTGATACAGTAAGTAAAAATGTTCAAATCCCACCTGAAAGGTGATTTGTACAGCAACCACAAAATCTCCTTTTGGGTTGGATTTTAATAAATTCACCACCCTTGTTCATGAGGTGGATTACAGAAAGGCAATTTTGAAAATCTGGTCTAAACATTTTTAAAAATGACCAAGTTTTGAGTAAAAGCTCAAAATGCATTGAAATGCATTATACTGCACTTCATTTTCATATCATATTGCAGTTGCTGGTTCCAGCAGCAAGATGTGTTTTAATTTGAACAGCTCCAGTGTTTCATCTGCAGGCTTGTAGGGGACACTATGCACCTTGCTGAAGTAAAGAACTGCCTGACCCAGATGTACTGTACATTCAGCCTGCTGTGTACTTTAAGACTTTATAACCAGACAGTGTCTGGCTGCTGTGTTGAGGGGGCTTTGCAGTGAGCCAGTGAAAGCAGTGAATCACTCATAGTGGGTGGGGACTCTGAGCTCTTCAAGTCACCCATGTTGCACCACAGCTCCAGTGTTTCATCTGCTGCCTTGCTGGGGACACTGTGCACCTTGCCATAGTAAAGAACTGCCTGACCCAGCTGTACATTCTGCTGGATCTGTGTTTTAAGACTTTACAACCTGGCTGATGTGTTGAGCGGGCTCAGTGGTGAGCTGGTGAAAGCAGAGAATCAGTCAGGGTGGGTGGGGACTCTGAGCTCTTTAAATTACCCTCGCTGCACCACAGCACAAACATAGTACATGAGCATGTGTGGCGCAAGTGCAGCTCAGCAAAAATACTGTCTATGTAGAAGGGCCTTTTGCCTGAACCTGCCTGGGAGCTATATTTTGATATAATAAACTGGGTTCAGTTTATTGTTTTAAAATGTTTTTTATTCTATATAGTGGAGTTTTGATGGGGTTCATTTTATTCTGTGACAACACCCAAAGTACAGCACCTAAAGTTTACACAAATGTGTTTCTCCATGATTTTTATGCTGTTACGTTTTCTAACTAGTGCTGTGTGGAATTTTCAAATTTGGCGGGGTGAAATGCTTGCGGAGTTTTCAAAATTCTACTGAAATTCCACTGAATTTTGCCACAAATGGAATGATGAAATTCTGCGATAGAAAATAATTGCAGAATGATTTTCTGCAGAAAAAAATTGCTGTTCTGTGGAATATTATTCCACATATCTCAGTATTTTTGACAGAAACTGTTGCGGAATATTTTTCTACAGAAAAATTGCTTCTCTGCAGAATATTATTTTGTGGGCCACAGTAGGTGGAATTTCACTGAAGAACCAGTGAAATTCATGTGGAAAGTCCACCAGCGGAATGGCCATTCTGCGCTAATTCTGCTGGTGGAATTCTGCATTCCGCACAGCACTATTTCTAACCTGAAGTTTGCTTATGACAGGGGTTGTTTAAATCAAATTTTACAATAGTATATTCACAGATGTTTACAATTTTAAAAAGTAAGTTAAGGTCCCTTATCTAATTTGAAACCTAAGATGTTGTTTTTGCCTTTTTTTAAGATGTTTTATCTTATTAATGCTGCTCTTCTCAGGTAATGTTCATTCTAACCCTGGGTCTAATGTGTCTTGTGACTATTTTTACTTACAGTAATTTAGTGAGCATTTGGGTCTGGGATTTGTGCATCTTAATGTGAGACGTTTGTTGCCAAAAATGTATTATATTCACAAGTGGATGCACAGTTCCAGCCCCAATGTATTTGTCTTGTTGGAAACCTGGTTATGTAAAAAAGTGTTGGATTCAGAAGGTGAACATTGATGGATATAATATATGTATGCAAGACTGGTCAATGAAGGGTGAGGTTTGACAGTTCATTTAAGGAGTAATTTATCTGGGATAGTGAAAGTAGATAAGAGTATTTGCAAAAATCTAGATATTGTTATCCTACAAATACAGAGATCCCAAAACTTTAGTTTTAACCTTGTGGTTTGTTACAGACCCCCTCAGTATTGCCAGATACTTTACACCAATTTAGTACCTTACTTGCTCCTTTTATAAATCAAGAACTGTTAGTAATGCGTGATTTAAACTGGGATATGTTAAATCTTACAACTTCTTTAATGAATCAGTTTACAGCTCTAAACCTGTCACAAATGATTGATATGCCAACACGTCCTAATAAAACCTGTAGCGATACAGGTACTTTGTTAGATTTTATCTTGACTACAACTCCTCGCAAGTTTATTTTCCTGTTTTTGATTCAGATATAAGCAATCATTACTATGTTGTTTGCATAAGACGACAGTTAAAACTATCAAACTCAACATGTACTGTAATAACACAGAACTTCACTAACAGCCTTAAATCAAAAAATGTATCTAGGGTAAACTGGTTCTTAACTTGTTACTGCCCGGATATTCATTCTGTTTGGGAATATTTTCAAACATCCCTTTTGAGTGTAGTGGATAAGCATGACCCTCTCACTAAAAAAAGGGTATGGTCAGCCTCTGCACCTTGGTTTTTTTTTTTTTTCCCTCCTCTCCCCTGCAGTCCCCCTCTCTTCGGGAGACACTCTACGGCCTTTTCAGCCCTCGCTCACCTGCCTGTAGACCAGAGCAGTCAATCCCCCAGGACCTTGGTTTACCCCAGGCAGAGTGCAGGTGGGGCCCCACCCGAGACTACAGGATTTTACTGTCAGGATGCTGTCTCTGGGCAGGCAGGGCTTTGAGGTCGGGGCCTAGTGCTCCGTCTACGAGAGGACAGCAAGGTGCTTTTTCGGTGTTCTTACTTTCGCGGCGTGCGTGTTCTCTGACATCAAAGGCGCTGGCGCCGGCGTCTGGCACGCCGCCCCTTCTTCCTGCCACCGGCCTTGCTGCGCCTCAGGTCTCCACCTGGGGACAGTCAAAGCGCCGGGCTTTGGATCCTCCCTCCCCGGAGAGGATGAGCAGTCCCTGGGACTCTCAAGCCCTCTCCCCGGCCGAACCCTCAGCTTCCGGGCTCGTTCGAACCGAATTAGCTGGGCGTCGAAGCGGAAATCCGACAAGCTGCGCCAGGGGCCGGCTGCACCTTGGTTTAATGGTCATTTGAAAAGATTGCTACATGAGAAAGAACACTTATGTAAAATGCTAGGGGATCTAAGGAACTTTATGACATGCAGATATATAGGTCCATTAGAAACAGATGTACCCCTGAAATCAGGGAGGCCAAGAGTACGTTTTATAACCAACAATTTCAAAATGCATCTAATAATAGTAGAAAGGTATGGGCAGAAATTAGAACAATGCAGGATAAAGTTAATAAGTTGCCATTACCTAAGGTACTGAATTATAATGATGTATCTATCTGGGTTTTACGTGAGAAGGGTGAGTCCCTTATTGTGCTATTCAATAGCGCAACCAAAAAATCTCCCATGATGAAAAGGCGACTTTATCTTAGAGAGACCCCCGCAAACAGTAATGGCCCTCTAAATACATAATATGCTTCTCTTTTTTGGCAGGGGGCTATGCACTCCACACCTCCTTTTGCGGGAGGCAAGCCCCCTCCCACTCCCCATCATAATGATTCTCAACTCCAGGAGAAGTGGAGTTAGAAATCAATAGAAATTCCCCCTGAAAGCTAAAATATTATCCTCACTGGGATCCGAACCCAGCACCTCAGGATTCAGGGGCAGTGGCTCAACCACTATATCACATGGCCAGCTCAGCAGGGCTTGGCACAATAGTTATTTTTTCCCCTTTTCTGGCAAGCGTAGTGCATGTCCCTGAATGCTGCACTCGCTTTCTGTATTATTAGCTCTTTTTAACTACTTGCTCTGCATGGGAGAGGTATTACTGAGTCGCTCATATTGATGTGCTCACTAATACTCATATGTGGTACTACAGTACCATCTATGTGTACTCCTATTGAATAGATAAAAGCTTTTAATGAGTATTTCTTAGAAGCAGGTAACACCTTTGATAAAATATATCTTAATCTGCCATGTACTAAATGAGATGCTAATTTTAGTAGTGATGACAGCAGGCCCCTATTTACTTTTAGTGAAATCAGGGAGCAGGATGTTCTGACTGAAATGATGAAGTTGGATGTTAAAAAGGGAGCCAGCCAGGAGAAGATAGATCCTGTTTTTCATAAAATTGGTGCACCTGTGCTAGTGAAATATGTTACATGTTTATTTCATCTCTCTTTGAGAACTGCCAAACTGTCCTCTAATTGGAAAACTGCCTGTATTACTTCAGTATTTAACGGTGGTAATGATGCTGACCCAGGGTGTTGCTGTCCTATATCAATTTATCACCTGTTATAAAAATCTTTAAAAAATTGGTTTATAAGCAATTATTTCATTTTCTTACAAAGTATAAGGTGTTGGCTGATTATCAATCAGGGTTCTGCAAAGGTTATAACACTACTCTAGTCACCTCTAGAGTTATGGATGATATTTTTATTGCTTTTGATTGGGTTATGTCAGCTTCTGCAGTTTTCTAAGATCTTTCTAAAGCATTTGATTTGGTGGATCATACTATACTATTAAATAAATTAAAAGCCTCGGGCCTGGGGCTGGGTTCTTTGTTTTGGTTTTCTTCTTATTTATCATTTAGACTACAGTGTATTTAATCTGGGAAACATTGTTCTGATTTTGTATATGTAAACAAGTGAGTTCCTCAGGGGTCAGTCCTGGGCCCCCTTCTGTTTCTCATCTATATTAATGAATTACCCAAATGTAGTTCAGCTAACACTATTACATGTCTTTACGCTGATTTTTATATACCCAAAGTAATGACCTTACAGAGGCAATAGATATGATCCAGAATGATTAGCTGTGGCACAAGGCTTTCTGCTCCCTGCCTTATGGCTCAGCCACCTACCTCTCCACCACAAAGATCTACCTCCACAAATGGGACACTACCTATAATTCAATCTGCCGATATGCCTCTGCATCTCCACAATACAGACACCATTGCCTGCTCTATGCTGACCTAAATTGGCCCAGCCCCTCTGCCCATCAGCTTCAGTCTTATGGCTCTCTAATTGATGGTATTGCTAGATCAGGCCTCCCCGAGTCTCTCACCTCTCTGCTTCACTCACAACCCCTCTCCTATGGGCTTTGATCTACTGACCAAGCCCCTCTCCATATCCCCAGATGCAAAACCAATATGGGTGCATGCGCTTTCTCACACATGGCTCCAAAGTACTGGAACTCTATTCCTCAAACTACTTGTCAAGCTCCTACCCATGTTAGTTTCAAGAAACTACACTGTGATCATCTGCAGACTACTAGTCTCTGCACTTGCTTTCATCCTCCATAGACTATCCTTCTCCTACTCTCTGCAACCCGAGGCAACAAATTCTCTGATATCTCTCTCCGCCTCTCTCATAACTATTCTAATTCCTCAATCATCCCTTACCCACTTCCTCTGTTTCCTACCACTCTCCCCTTCCCTCTCCTCTCAGCAGCTACTCTCCCTAAACCTAATGGTCACATAATGGCACTTATTGTATACTGCACATGCTTTAGAATATCAGTTTTTTCTCACATGCTTTTTGCATTTCTTGCTTTCTTTCGATCGTCAATACTGTATTGATTGTATCATGCTGAAAATGTTTTCCAAATTTGTATTTGATTGTATGTGGTCCTCACCCTTACTATGTTGCATTATCTCATGGCTGCATCACATGTATACTTATGTATGTCCTCTTGTATCCTCCTGGGCCATGCCTGAAAATAGGCATTTCCTATGCCTAGTGTACCCACCCGGTTACCAAAAGCAAATAAATAAATACATTTTGCTAGTGTTCAGCATGAACTTATTAAGTTATGTCTATTGCTGAACATTGATAAAACTCAATGGGTCCTATTCTCTGGTGGGGAAGAGAGGAGTTTGCTAAATTTAATATTAAATCTTTAGATGGAACAGAAATATGTAAAACATCTTTTTCTAAGTATCTGTATAATTATTTGGATGAGTCCATGAAATTCAGCTTGCATATACAATATTTGTCTATTAAGCGCAAGAAGTTGTTATCTTATTTCTACAGGAATAGGGCTAGTTTTAGTTTTTCAATGCGTAAACAATTGGTTAATTCTTTATTCATGTCACAGATTGATTTGGGGGACTATATATATATATATATATATTTATAAAATGCTTGAGACAATCATGGTCAGCAGCACCAACAGCACTGGACAGACACCATCACATGACCGTGCGTATATCAGAGTGAGACCGCACACCTGCACTTTTACCCCCCCTCCCAAACAATTTTGACATTTTATAAGATAGATATACCACTCTGAGGTCTCGGTGGCGGCTCCTGATATCACGCATGCCCTTGCGGCCTCAGTGCGTTAACGCACACCAAGGCGCATGTGATATCAGAGCTGCATCAAGACACCTCAGAGTGGTATATCTATTACATATATACACACATCTGATTAGGTCCTTAAAGTACTTGATCCACTGTACCACAATGCTCTGAGGTTTGTCTCTGGTCTGGCATGGAGAACCCACCATTGCAATTTATATGCTGCAGTGGGTTGGCAGTCCTTGGCAGCCTGGAGACAAAGTCATTGGTTAATTCTACTTATAAGTTTTTTTACGAATACACTCCCTTCTTATTTATTGGAACTATTACATCAAAGACAACCTACTAAGTATGCATTAAGATCTACCAAATTATATCAGTTCTCAATGCCTAGATATGACTAAATATATAGACAATACTCTGGTAGTCATTATGCCTCGTACATGGACTGCTGTCCAAAAGAAACTTAAAATGGATTCACTTTTATCACTTTCTTGTTTTAAAACTTGTGTTAAAAAACTTGTAACACATGTACAGTACATGACTGTTTTTGATGAACGACTGTACTTATGAACTGCATGATTTAACTGATGTTATTAACCATGTCTATTTTGTATTATATGTATTGTCTGCTGTTTAATTGCTATACGTTGGATGCAATTGTAAATAAGAGTGTACTCTCAATTTGCCTCCCAATAAATTAATTGAATTGAATTAAAGAGTGGATCTATGCCCGGGACATTTATAGGTGAGTGAGGGTGTTCTGCGGGGGTGTGGTCATGGGTGGTGGATGCTGAGTTGGAGGTTGGGGTGGGGTGGGTAGATCACTAATGGACCATTATCCTTATTTCAGGCTGCTTGAAGAAAAAAATGAGAAACTTTTCTTTCATTTCAGGAAAAACATGAAAAAAAATGTCAAACATGGGGGCAATGGGGATGGGCACATCGATGTCCCAGATTGCTGGGTTGTGGGTGTTAAGTACACAGGCACTGGGGATTAGGCACCCCTGTATTGGAGACTGACGTGGAGGTGCAGAAAAGCAAAATTGGGGAGATGATCCCACACCAGTGGTTGGCACCCGGTGTTGGATATAAAACTGTTTAAAACATTTACCTGCTGCTGGGGACTGTGCACTCATGCAAATGTCTCATGAGCCTGCAGAGTGCATGTTAAACAGACATCAAGCCTCTGATGTCTCAAGAGCATACTGTATAAACAAACTCCCCATTGTAAGTTGCATAAACTGCAGTTCGCTTGGGTTTTATAAAAAGGAAAAAAAAGAAGTTTTGTTTTACGTGAGACAGCATGAGAACTAAAAATTAAAAGCCTATATAAGAATAAATTAGAAATTATGACTCCTGAGTATATAACAACACCATGTTCAGATTACAGATAGTATCCTTTTATAACAAGCAAGCCAGTACTGCTTTCTAATGGTGGTGGTAGGGGAGTTGTAAAGAATGCCCGACACAGAGCACGTTCAGTGGGGGGCAGGCCTGTGTTCTGAGACATAGCCCTGCCCCTACTGAAAAGAAACAGAACAACAGCACATGAGGACAGGAAACAGGCTCTGCCACCTGATAAATTAAGACATTTTTATAACATGAGCACATGACTTCATGTAATAATAAAAATGCCATTATCTTTAGAATGATAATTTTGTAAATGGATTAGAGAGTGCTTGTCGATTGAGACTTTTAAGTCCGCATTGAAAACCTATTTTTTTGATTTAGCATTTGCGGATACTGCTTAGAAGTTAATTTATTGCACTGCCTGTTTTAATTTGCATGTTTTATTTGAGAGTATTTATGTTTTTATGATGTATAAGTGCTTTGGTAATTGAAAATAGCTTTTTAAAAATAAAGTCTGACTTGACTTGATTAAACTGTGCATGCTCACAAACTGAGCTATTTAACTACTTAAGTGTGGGAGATAAAAAACACAAAAGCACACATCCTGGGCCAAACTCCAGCAAACATGCAAGTTTCAGGTTTGAAATCCTCCTAGTTATAAGTGTGCAAATAAAGTCTTAATTTGTATGATTTACATGTTTCTTGCCCCTCTATAACCTTGCCCCCCTCCCCTGTGTACCGACTGCCACAAAAGTGTCAGGATCCAGAGACCCTGGCACCATCTCTCGGTTTTCAGATTTCAAGTCCTGTTAATTTGTTAAACCTGGGCAAAGCTCATAAGATAAAAAAACTGGGGTTTAACAGTAAAATGTCTTGATAAAGCGCCAGTGCAACATGAAACATCAACTGTTTGTGATGGGGTGCTACTAGTTTTTAGATATTGCAACAAAATGCTTTTTTATCATTTTCTAACATTGGATGAAACATAGAAACATAGAGGTTGACAGCAGATAAGGACAGCAAGGCCCGTCCAGTCTGCCCATCTCTTTTTCTACCTTATAAATGTGCCATCGGCTTTTGCTCTGTTAGTGGCCTATCTATTCATACTCATCTGTATTGCTCCCTTATGCCTATCCCATGCCTGTTTGAAGCCCTGCACTGTATTCATAGCCACCACTTCCTGAGGTAGGCCGTTCCATGCATCCACCACTCTTTCTGTGAAAAATAATTTCCTCACATTCCCCCTTAATCAGCCTCCCTCTAATCTCATGCTGTGTCCTCTTGTCCTGCTATTTTTCTTATATTGAAACATGTTAGACTCTTTCATCTTGTTAATGCCCTTACGGTGTTTGAATATTTCGATCATATCACCTCTCTCCCTCCTTTGCTCAAGGGTATACATATTGAGCTCAGTTTATCTGTCCTCATATGTCTTCTGATGTGGTCCAGCGCCATTTTGGTTGCCCTTCTCTGGACTGCATCAATTTGGTTAATGTCCTTGTGAAGGTGTGGCCTCCAGTACTGCATGCAGTACTCCAGATGGGGCCTAACCAGTGTCTTGTAAAGAGGGATTATTACCTCCCTCTTACGACTTGTGATACTCCTACTAATACATCCTAACATCCTCCTAGCCTTACCTACTGCTTTAGAGGTCTGCTCGGATGATTTCAGGTCATTGGTGATGATGATGCCTAAGTCTCTTTCTTCCTTTGTGACTGCCAGCAAATCCGCTCCCAGCCTATAGCTGGCTTCAGGGTTTCTCTTTCCTATGTGCATGATCTTGCACTTCTTTGCATTAAATCCCAGTTGCCACTCTTCTGACCATTTTGCTAGTTTATCCAGATCTGTCCTCATTCTGCTCACCCCATCTGGGTCATCTACTCTGTTACAGATCTTGGTGTCATCTGCAAGCAGACAAGCCTTACCCTCTAGTCCATCTGCAATGTCACTAATGAAGATATTGAAGAGGACTGGCACCAGGACTGATCCCTGAGGTACCCCACTTGTGACTTGCATCTCTTCTGACTGTATACCATTTACCACCACTCTCTGTTTTCTGCCCGTCAACCAGTTTGCCACCCAGTTGACCAACTTCTGACCCTCCCCGAGCCTACCCAGCTTATTTATCTATCTTCTATGTGGAACAGTGTCAAAAGCTTTGCTGAAGTCAAGGTAGGTGACATCAACTGCTCCTCCTTGGTCCACCACTCTGGTTACCCAGTCAAAGAAATCTATGAGATTAGTTTGACAGGAACTTCCTTTTGTAAACCCATGCTTTCTTGGATCCTGTGCCTGATGACTGGCGTGTCCTTGATGTGGAGCCAAGCTTTTTCTATTTTGTTCCTACTCAACAGTAATTTACAGGCACTGCTAATCCTGTATACCCTATAGTTAGGATTGAATAGGCTGTTCAATGTTAAACTCCAATTTTTGCACCTTAATAACTTTGCCAATGTTTGATGAAATAGCACAAAATGTGACTTGTGCAGTCAGGCTGTAAGAGTCTCAAGACTTGAAAAGTTCTTTGACAACATCTTATATGGTTCTTGGGACATGGAGTACCAAAAAAAAAAACCTGTACTTAACATTGCATTTCTTTTTTTTTTTTTTGTTTGCTCTCACCCACAGCTTAAATTAGGGTTGAGTAGGCTGCTCATGTTAAACCCCAGTTTTTGCATCTTAATAACTCTGCCATCGTTTGATGAAATAGCACAAAATTTGGCATGCACAGTCAGTCAGCCTCTGAGAGTCTCAAGATGTAAAATGTTTTGTTGATGGCATCTTGTATGGTTCTTGAGATTTAGAGCAGCAAAAATACAAACAAAAACTATACTTAACATTGAATATTTTTTGCTCTCACCTACAGCATAGGTGGTGTAGAATTTTTCAATATAATCTTCAGGTCTGAAGAAGATTTATGAATATTAATGGGGGACATTGGGGATTGGGGGGGTCTGCTAGATCACCAGGGAGTTCTGTTCTGTCAGCATACAGGGGATATCGGGGATCAGGGGACTGCTAGATTTGTCCATGGGTGCAGTTACCACTTCGCCATCCTGCAGCTTATGGCAAACCTCCCAGATGCAGAGTCTGGTGTACAGCCACAGTTGCCGTAAGCTGTAGGACTTTATCACCTTGACCCTATCTGATAGATAATTGGGTGCAGGGTCCCTGGTGCACCAGCAATCAGCACAAGTTTCTATTGGCACAGTTTGTGCTGATCTTTGAAAATTGAGCCCTCCATGTGAGTCATTATAACTCCACTGTTAGGACTTTCAGCTAGTGTCCAGGATGTGATCATAGACAGAGTGCTGTTAAGTCAGTAGCTTCCAGTTTCTGAATGTGTCACTGCCTGATGATTTGTCCCACATTATTATGACCAGTGTCCCTCATTTCCATACATTTTGAGTGTCTGTGTCCAACATTTCAGTAACAAAATGTTAAGAGGTATACAGGGACTGCAGTGCAGGTGGTTGGAGTTTTATAAATGTCTCTCTTTCTCTCTGATGATTTTTCCTACATTATTAAGACCAGTCTCCCTCATTTACCTATATTTCCTATATTTTGAGTGTCTGTATCCAACATTTCAGTGACAAAATGCTAACAGGTATACAGGGTCTGCCCTGAAGGTGGTGGGTTTTATCCTAGCCTCATCATAGCTGCTCCATCTCTGGTCCAGCTCTCTCAACTCTGTACTTTCCCCTGGACACCATTGCAGACCAGACTCTGAAATGATCATCCATAGAGCAATGGCTGCCATTACTTGCAAGTGTAGCTCTTCTAAATGGACTATGCTAGCCAGTGCCATCCATATAGTCCCACCCTTATCCCAGCCAACTTGAACAGTATGATGTAAAGGGTGTAAAGTATGTGCCAAAGGTGCATGCTGGACCCTTGTTACTCACTTCCAGGTCTAGCACTCCTTTAAAAGATGCAGGGTGCAGTCGAAAGCAGTGCGTACAACGCCGCTAATCGGTGACATGAGCCGCCTGGCGATGTTCTGGCGGTTCAGTGGGATCAGTGGGACAACAGGGCCGTCCTACTGGGTATTGTATCTTAACTGTGGTATTATCCCTGGGTACATCACTAACCTGTGTGTGTGGGTACATATAGCTTTCGCCCTTACTTGACGGTCACCCTTACAACATGGCTGATTCTAGATATCTAAACCCCATGTTCAAAGGGGTACAATGCACTTTCTGCTTAATGTATACTAATGCTATTACTAAAGATGCAACTGCTACTGGGTTTACTTGCCCCAAATGTGTTGAAAATCACTCATTGAAACAAGTGATAGCTTTGTTTAATATTAAGCTATCTGAGCTTGAAACAAGTCAGTTCCAAATGCAGGCCAGATTTAAAGCTTTAGATCAAACATCACTAGATCCCACTTCTAATGTTTTAGTTCCCTGCTCTATGCCTACAACTGATTTGGATAATTTAGATGTAAATCATACCATTTCAGCTACAGCATTGCATTTGGGAAGTAAGAGAAAAAGTCCACTTGATGCTGATTGTGCAGACAATTCAGATGAGCAATGGTATGAGGTCCAGAGTAGACATGTGTATAAAAAGGGACACAGGGCTGCACAATTTTCTTTGGACACAAGAAATAGGTTTACTGCTTTAAATGGACTAGAAGAACGCAGTTTACTTGATACAGATCATGAAGTGATAGTGAATAACTCACATCTGTTAACCAAAATTTTCTGGTTGATACCTCACCAACCTTAAACACCATTGTAGCCCCCCTTATCCCCATCTATTAAACACCCCTTTAGTGCCTTTGGTTGCCCCTGTAGCGCCTATGTATCCTTCTTCATCTAGCACAAACCCTGGCCCTATATAATCTTCCTCAATGATGGAGGTTTCTAACTCACTAGTATTATCTCAGAGGCAGGTATAAGTTGTAGGAGATTCAATGGTGAAATATCTGGATAGGGCAATTTGTGACTCCGATAAAGTAAATCATACGTGTTCAAGTTTTAGGGGTGCTAAAATTGCAGATATTACAAGTATGATTCATAATACCTTGGCAAATGGTGGAAATAATCCCCTTGTGATACTCCACATTGGCACTAATGATTTTTCGTATTCCAGTATCCTTGATAATAAAATGGATCTAGTTGCACTCTCAAATATCTTGGTTGAACTGGGGTCTGAGGAAGCTTTTCTGAGGTTCTGCCTGTGCCTAAGGCATCCACAGATTATAATAAAACAATTTAGATGTTTAATAATTGGCTCCACGTTAGATGCCTCAAGCAAAATCAAACTTGCTTTACACATTGGGAAGAATTCATTGGGAGACCAGAATTGTATTGTAGAGATGGTCTGCATCTGAGTTATAAAGGGAACCAGATATTGAGCCAACCTTTCCTAGATTATATTAACAAACATTTAAACTGCTTGACTTGGGGGAGAGAACAGTCCCTCCTCCAAAAAAAGTCTATGAGTAATAGTCGTCCAAACAACATACAATGTTTATATTTTAATGCCATAAGCCTTTCTAATAAATTGGATCAGCTGAAAATCATTTTAGCAAATGAGGTTATAGATATTGGCCCAGATATTCAAAAGAGTTGTGCATGGTGCAACAGTGTTGCACCATGCACAACCCACTGATGCACCCCGGCACGATATTCAAAAGGGAAAAGTGCGCCGCACAAATCCCGATGCACAGGAGCGCATCAGTAATGTATGCAGGCACAGGTGGGGGGGCGTGCCCATGCATAACCTGCAGCCCGATATTCAGCCCGGGATGTGCAGAGCCATGCATGTGCAACCCCTACCTGTGCCTGCACAAAGTTAAGCCAAATAAAAAAGGAACAAATGATGGCCACCCACAGGTGAGCTGCCACATTGCAGGGCGCAACACAGCAGTTGCCACCTGTGGGTGGCCACCCGAGTTCCTGCCACACCTGGCGGCGCCCCCCCATGCCCCATCTCGGGCATCTCTGTAAATAAACCCCCCCTTCAATATCCTTGGTGGTCCAGTGGACCGCTATGTGCCTGATCGCGGGCATCGATATAATACACCCCCCCTCCAATATCCCTGGTGGTCCAGTGGACCGATCGCTGCCCGATCATGTCATCTTTTTAAATCACCCCCCGCCAATATCCCTGGTGGTCCAGTGGACCGCTATGCGCCCGATCGCAGGCATTTGTCTACAAACACATCCCCGTACAATATCTCTGGTGGTCCAATGGACCGCTATGTACCCAATCACGGGCATCGGTATAATACACTCCCTCGCCAATATCCTTGGTGGTCCAGTGGACTGCACTCTGCCTAATCGCGGGCATCTGTAAAACATAAAAAAGTCCTATTACCCTGGTGGTCTAGTGTACCCCCCTCCCCACCCATCCACTAAGCCCCACCACCCCGGTCAGCTGGAGGGCGGCAGCACCCCACCCGCCTGCCACCCCGCCGTCCGCCAACTGACAGCTCGGTAGGGCTGCATGCCCATTGGTTCACAGCGAGAGCCAATGGGTGTGCAGCCCATACAGTACTACACAGTCCGGATATGTGAATGAATCAGTTCACTTTTCATATATATGTGACAGGCCATCACTGTTTTGATTGGTCACTCCAGTCCTATATAAGATTGTCATGTCATACCCTTGCATGGTAAGACTTCATCTTAACAGCCTACCATTAGTTTTTCCCATTTGGGTCAGCCAAACCAGGGGGTTGTGGTCCGTTTGTACCTCAAAATGCTGCCTGTATAAGTATTGCTCTAACTTCATAGGGTCCACACTATGGCAAGACACTCTTTTTCCACAGTAGAGTAAGCCTGCTCCCTGGGAAGTAACTTTTTACTCAGGTACACTACAGGGTGATCTTTCCCTTGGTTGGATGTCTGACTCAGTACTGCCCCAATACCCATGTCTGAGGCATCAGTCTGAGCTATAAAGGGTCTGCTATAGTCAGCACTTGTCAATACAGGAGCACTGCACAGTGCCTCCTTTAGTCTGGTAAAGGCTTTTTTACAGGCTGGTTCGCAGGTAATTTTGTTAGACATCCTTTCCTTTACCAGGTTGGATAGGGGAGCAGCCAGGGCACTGTAATTGGGTACAAATTTCCTATAGTACCCTGCTGTCTCTAGAAAACTCCTGACCTGCTTCTGCATTTCTGGTCTAGGCCATGCCTTGATCACCTTTATTTTTCTTGTTTAGGACGGAGCTGTCCCTGGCCTACAACATGCCCGATGTATGCCACTTTAGCCATGGCCACCTGGCACTTCTCAGCTTTGACAGTGAGCCCAGCCCTCTGTATCCTGCCCAGCACATCCCTAAGGTGAGACAGGTGTTCCTCCCAGCTGGCACTAAAGATGGCAATGTCATCCAGGTGTGCCATGGCGTACTCCTCAGCACCATTTATCACCTGGTTCATCAACCCTTGGAAAGTGGCTGGGGCATTCTTTATTCGGAAAGGCATTACTTTAAATTCAAATAAGCCTATCAGAGTGATGAAGGCCAACCTCTCCCTAGCTCTATCAGTTAACTCAACCTGCCAATACCCCTTTGTCAGGTCAATAGTCGTAAGGTAGGTTGCCCCTCCCAACTTGTCCAGGTGTTCATTCCATCTGGGGCATCTGACTTTGTGACTGCATTTAGTGAATGATAGCCCACACAGAAATAAGTAGAGCCATCTGGCTTGGGCACAAGGACTATGCATGAGGCACAGGGGCTGTGGGATATCTGGATTACCCCTAAATTCAGCATTTCCTCCACCTCCCTCCTAATGTCCTTTTGGACAGCCTCTGACACCAGATATGCTGTCCGCCATATGGTCATCTGTGTTCCTGTCTCCATATCGTGCGATGCTAAGGGGGTTAGTCCAGGCTTGGTGCTGAACAGGGGGGCAAATTCTGCTAAAACCTCCCTTACTTCCTGGATCTTATCTGGGGCCAGCTGGGAAGACAATTTAACTGTCTCCACTGAGGACTCCCGTTTGCTTTCTTCTAGCAAGTCCAGAAGGGTGTCCCCTCCCCAGGACTACATACTGCAAACACCATGTCAGTCCTATTAGCATATGGTTTCATCATGTTTACATGGTACATTCTTTCTGTCTGTTTTCTGTCAGGTAACTCTATGATATAGTTCACAACATTTACCTTCCTAACTACTTTGTATGGTCCTGCCCACTCAGCCTACAGCTTGTCTTTCCAGACTGGAATAAGGACCATGTCTTCCTGACCAACCATGTACAATCGATCTCTGGCTCTGCAGTCATACCACACTTTTTGTTTCTGTTGGGCATCTGCCATTTTAGTAACACCATCAAGCTCTGAACAGTTTTTGTCAGTCTTAACCCTCTGTACATCACATGCAAAAAGAACTTCAAAGACACACCCAGGCAGTCTTTGGAGTAAAAGGTTTACTTAAAAATGGATAAAAATATGTAAAATGTAAATACAGAACAATATATCACAAAGCATGCAATCACTTAAAAGAAAAGCAAAGAAAATTACAAACTCCTACCAACATACAGTCAGACTTGTCCTGTCTAATATATTACCTCTAAATGCCTAAGTTAGAGATCTTGTTTCTTAAAAGCCCAAAAATGTATCACAGTTGAAACACAGAATACAGTTTAAAAACTCTGTGTTTCCACCCCTTCTATGATGCCATCTAGCTCCTTCTCCTTTTAGAATATAAAAAATATACAAACACTGATATTCCTGTCAGGAGATATTTTTAATACTGTGACTTCAGCAAAAAACTAATTTCCCAATATGACTCCTTAATTAACATCCTTTCTTTGATCTCAGCAGTTCCTCTTCCCAGGGCACATCAAAGGAGTTTTATAGCTTTTTAACACCAGTTGATATTAAAATGTTTTTCCTCCAATACATCATAAAAATTTATGATCTCCATCCTCTGGCAGTGTCATAAATTCCCATTTCATTTCCACTTCAAAGAGACTAGGCATATCATAGAAAGGTAATAAAATGCCACTCTGAAGTAAGTCAGTTAATTAAATGGTTCTTGCTTCACTGAAACCTGGGGGGAAGGGTCTCGTGGAAGCACTGTGACAATCACACACTATAATTTTTATATTACAAATATGATAGAACAATCATAACCAGCTGGCCAAGCATCACAAATATATTACAGGATAGGTCACTTTGCATTAGGAGCTCCCCCTTGGCAACATCACTGTGCTGTACTTGCATCTCTGGGGTGGCTACAGCTAGAACATAAATTCCAGTATACTTCCCTCTGCCTTACCTATAAGCTCACACACCTTTACACTCCTCCAAGTCTATCAGATATGGCAGTGAGAAAAGCAGCCTGCTGGACTCTATGCTCCTCCTCTTTCCCCGTATTAACTGTGCCCTCTACATGCCTTGTTGCAAGCAGGAGATCTTTTCATTATGCTGCTCCCTGGGCCTGGAATTCCCTTCCTCCATATATCCTTTCTTGCACTTCCCTCTCCAGTTTCAAAAGTGTCCTGCTCAACAACCTTTATGGCCTAGGCACTTGCACCTGCTTTACCTAAGTAACTCTGTCCTTTACAGACAATTGGCAGTCCCGCCTGGCAAGCCTGCTACCTTGTCCTATGGTATAGACTAGTTATGAGTGACACTTATGTATTGCAGTTGACTGCCTAATCTGATGTATGCATGTCTCCTCTCTACTGAGCATAATCTACTGTGTTTAACCATCTTTATATACTTCTGTTTACTATGTATATTATGCTGATCATCATCTGTGCCTGTATCAGCCTTGATCTCCTCCTTCCACTACCCCAAATCCCAGAAATCTATGTTTACATATACAATGTATAGCATTGTATATAATATATAGCATTGTTTTAGCAATGTACTGTGCTCTTTGAGCTTATCTTTGTATCTCTTTCTTTTGAGATCCATGCTGTATTTGAATTTACTGGTCACTATTTGTATTTCTCCTCCCTTGTACCCTCCCCAGGTTGCCACTGAAAAAGGGACTGTATTGTCTCAGTGGGCTTACCCAGTTACCAAAATCAAATAAAATAAATATACAAATATCAGCTAATACAATACACATATTGACCTACACCAACTTTCCTGAGGTCCATAGATTTGCTAGGACAGAATTGGAGTTGGCAGAGCTTTCTGACCTAGCACTCATTCATCTGGGTTCCCGACTGGGTCATACCATTCAATATAGACTGTGTGGGCAGTGACTCATTAAAATAGCCATGGGTATGCCTCATATACACACAGAGATGTGTTGCATCTGAGCCCATGCCACATGCCCACTAGGACTGCCCCCCAACAGACCTCCTCTATCTGCACTGGGGCACACTGTACTTCAGGTTTCTGTGACCAAACACCTTCTGTCTGTGCCTGTATGCCATACTGACCCATGGTTCTTGGGTATGAACCCTGGGCAGGTGTTGTGCATGTTGCCACAAGGACTTTGGCTACTGTTGCAACTGTGGACTCAGCTACAGCTAGTGCACTGCTGGTATTTTGTAGGTGTACACTGTGTAACACCTATTGCTCTGCACCTTTGTGAATTGTGTGTAATGCAGGCATTTCTTCAACGCTGTCCCTGGACTGCCCATGGTGCACTGCTTTCCACGCAGCTGGGGGATCCAGTGTGCAAATGGCTGGTTCACTTTTAGTGAATGTTGCTGGGGATTTGCAGGACCCCCACTGCATGGCTTTCCTGACTAGAGCTGCCTACATGCCTCAGATATGCAGTGTGTAGGTACAGTGCATAGAGCCATGTACTTTCATCCTAAAAGCAAAACTTTTGAGTGTGTATGGTACAAAAATAAATCTTCATAAAATACATAATTTTAAAGGATAAAACACCCATTCCTGGGTTGCACAGGTCATCCTATATAGAAATGGAGCTAACATAGCATCATGTCTGTGTAGTGTTTCCGCTGGGCTGAGAAAAGCCCTGGGGAAACATTACATTAGTTTGCATGGCATACGGTCGATTCGTCATGTTTTAAAATGTCGCGGTCAAACAGTTGCAGCTACTTCATCGATATGTAAGCTTGTTGCTGTTACAATATGTCGCGGACACAAAACAGCCACCACAACTATATATCCGCAACATTCTGTCCTGCAATGTACGGTGACCATGTTTGCCTGTTTTTCTGCTGACCTCTGGTGGTAGAACTAAGCATAGCTTTATTATATAAGGGTATTATTACCAGATTAGTCATAGAACTGGAATTTACCTGAGCACTTACAGGGCTACTTAAGCCTGTAATTCCTACAGCATTGTATTTCTGCTTCGATGGAGTACATACCTACACTGAAGGGCAAGCAGAAGCTTGCACTGGATAACTTTCTGTACACCAAAGAAAAAGATGGAGCCGATCAAAAGATTATTTGGCGATGTGAGAACAGAACCTGCAGAGCACGGTTACACACTAAGGGTGACTCCATTGTCATTCCCCTTACTGAGCACAACCATGCATCTACTCTTGGTGGGGTTGAGGTGCTCACGGCCTGTACACATATGCGACAGAGAGCATGCGAGTCCAAGGAGTCGATAAGAAATGTTGTGCATACCGGGCTGCAAGAAGTATCCATTAGGCATGCTCACCTGCTTCCATCACAGGAAACCCTGCAGTGAGATGCATGTCGCCAAAGGCAGCATGGTGGCCCAAACGATACTGATGTTAATCTGTATTCCACTACTATAGATGGAGAGTTCTTTTTATGAATAAATGAAAGTGACTTGTTAGTATTCGCCAGTGATTCCGACCTTAAAATACTTAATGACAGTGAGCATTGGTTCTATGATGGGACATTTTCAGTTGCCCCACATGAAGATGACCAAATGTACACAGTGCATGTGCTGGTAAATGGTGTCAATAGACCGTGTGTCTATGCACTCCTGCCAGGTCGCAGTGAGGCAATATATCGCAAGTTTTTCATACACCTTCCAAACTTGCTTGGTGGGAAGTTAACAGCACTCAGTGTCATGACTGATTTCGAAATTGCGGCTATAAATGTTTTAAAGGAATTACTGCTAAACACTAGCTCGCAGACTGCAACTTTCATCTTGGACAGGCAATATGGTGCAGAGTACAGCAAGAGGGTTTGCAGCAAAGATATATACATGATGAGGAATTTGCACACAAAGTGCGATGTATATTGGCACTAGCATTTGTATCAGTTGACTATGTGGAACAGAGCTATGAAATGCTCCAGGATGACCCCGCTTTTGAAGATTTAGTATGCTTAATGGATTATTTCGAGGGCAATTACATTGGGCGACTGAAAAGGAATTGCAAAAAAAGGCGACAGCCAAGGTTTCCGATCGTGTTTTGGAATCAGTATGCCTGAGTGCTAAATGATTTGCTGAGAAGCAACAATGCAATTGAAGGGCTTTTGCTAGGACAGTAATTATTAGCCACCCTACTCGTGGCTGCCTAGCATGGAAATTAAGGCAGGAGCAACACGCAGTAGCATTGCAATGGAGACAGATAACTCTAGGGCAACAACCACTGAGAAGCATGCTAAACATATACGTGTGAATAAAGTTTTTAAATCAATCTGCAGTGATTTTGCTTCTCAAGACCCAAAGCAATACATAATGGACATAGCAGCAGTCATTGAGATAAATGTTGTATGAGTAAAGCACTGTTGCACTTTCCTTTCAATGGCAATTAATTAATTCTTACTGATTTTAAAATATTTAATAAAGAATTGCACTTTCCGTTTCTATTGCACTTTTATTCGATTTGCACTTTACTCGTTTTGTACTGTGACGCTGATTTGATGGCAATGGCTATTCATTAATTCATTTTGTACTGTAATGCTGATTTGATGACAATTAATTAGTTTTCTACTGATTTTAATATATTTAATAAATAATAAAGAATTGCACTTTCCATTTCAATTGCACTTGTATTCCATTTGCACTGTATTGTAACGCTGATTTGATTGAAGAATAAAGATTAAAGATTTATCAATTAACGAAGGTTTGTATTCATTAATAGGGATGACTATTTGTCTGGTGACATATTAGTATATGCGGCGTTAAATACTAGCGACCTGTTCCACCAGCGACTTAGCGATTTGTGTTCTTTTATCCACACGGCAACTAGACTGCAACCTTGTAAACACAACTTTCTGTCCGGGGACATAATGACCGTACATGGTTTGCACTAGTTTGCCTCTGAGCTCCCTGTTGCCTTTCTCATTACTTATCCGCTATCCATCCTGACAATCCCTGGCCCTCTCTACTCCATCTGGCCCTCAATTACCCACTCTACATCCTCTAGCCCTTGAGAACCTTCCCTCTCTCTGTCATAGTACCCCTCTGTCATAGTACTCGAGTCCACGTTTTCCATACTTTCCTCCTACCATTAAACTTTGCCATCTATCCTACCATCTCCTCTATCAGCTAAATTGCTTGGGCAGTAATATGTGTACTCATGCCATGGCCTGTTATACTGTTTTTATCTGTTATGCCATCTTTGATCGTGTATTAACTGTGAATTGTAACTGTTCCATTATTGTACCTTGTGATGTCTACCCAGTACTACCTTGCAAATGAATATCTCAATGGTGTCTTTCCCTGGTAAAATATAAAATTGAATTGAATTGAATTGAAAAGGACAATGTTTTTAGAGAAATCTCATATTGTTGGTGCAGAGCTTTTTAAAATCAGTATTTTTAAAAATAAAAATGTCAGAAAATTTTTATTTCCCAAGCCCCTTAGGTCTGTGTAGCCCCCTTCCCAAAGAAATCCTAGAGGTGTTTCTTTGTCACTTAACATTGTATGAAAACATCCAGAAGTACAGAGAGCTGATCACAGAGTGGAGGTTGAGAGTGACTTTCTCTGCCTGACTTTTTCTTGCCCTTTGGGTGGTTGTGAGATTGTGGTGAGGTGTATGATGGTTTCAGCCATTGTGTGTCCAGACCTAGGACTGCTCAATTGAACATTTGCTGTTGTGGTATTCCCTGGTGCAGTATGGGTGCAGCAGAAAGAAGAAGAAAGGAGGCTGTGGTTCAAAACAACGGGGGCACACTGTGTGTGATGGCATGATATTCTTTATTCCTGGAGGAAGCAATGTGAGAGGTAGATACATGTGCAATAATCATAATATTTCTTGGCTTGCATTTTTCCCTGTATAAGTGATAAAACTTTACATTTATAATTGTGGGCTAGTGCAACTATTTGCAGAGGAAACTCAGTGAAGATGGATAAAATGTAAGCTGACATGTCTGAAAATGAAATTTTTCTAAGGTTTGTCCCTCAGATGTTCATAGGGTCTTCAAAGAGGGCAAGACAAGGCATTCTTATTTATATATCCCCTTATCCCTAGGGCCCAGAGTGCTTAACAAAACTTAGAAAATTGGCTTTTTATTTCCTGCTCTCTGTTTGGCTGATACCCTTCCCAGGGGGGTACATTAACTTTCAGCCAAAATCAGGAAATAAAAAGTGCCAGCATGTCACACTACAATGCCATCCTTGTGCCAGTTTGGAATTGAAAATTCAGTAGCTGCCATGTTTTTCACCTCGCTAGGTGGGATGATTGAGTGAGATAGCCCCCCCAGAACTGAAGTACAGTGTAAGCAAAGAAAACAGAGACTGTCTCAGAAACCATACATATTGTGTTTTTGTAAAATCAAATGAAACTGGTATCATGTCAAGCAAACCTACTCACACCCTTTGTTCTAGCTGCCAGCCTGCTTTACATCTGCAAGCTGGTAGCACATCTCCATCTGCAGGAGAGGAAATAATAAAAGTACTGCTGTTCTCATCCTATAGATACCATTACAACTTTCCTCTTGCTCTTCACCTGAACATATAGAATATCCTCTTTACCTCTACAGGAGCTACTGCCATGACACAATCTATGATATCTCCCTCTCCTGGTCCCATTAAAGAGAAAAAAAGAAAAAAAAATGTAACTTGCCATCCTATGCACCATTGCTCCCATGCTCACTGACAGGCAGTGCTGCCTCATTGTTCCCCAATGATGGTCACTGTACCAGAGCAGCGGTATTCCTTTGAGGTCAGCATTAACAGAAATAAGTTAAAACATTCAGAGTAGCAGCTGATAGCAATCAAAGAAAGACAGCACATGACAACATTAAGAAAAAAAGCTCCCTTCACAGTACAACTCTGAAATCAAGTATACCAGTAGAGGACTGCTTTATCAATAAAACAACTTTGTATTCATTTTAGTAATTTTTTTACTTTTTTATTTTATGACTCCTGCTCAAAAATACCACATATATCCCATTTCCTAAGTGCAATAATACTCTCCATGGTGGGTAGTATTGGGCAATACTGGACCTTCCAGGGGCTATTAGGCCCTCTGCCTGTAGTGTTGGGCCTTATTGCACCCCTGGTCAGTTTGGTATTGCCCAGTACTGGCCACCTTGTTGGGTATTATTGCTTACATACTACACACCAACTACCTAAATGCATTAATAACATTAAAAATAATGTAACTATATAAAACAAAACAAAGAATGCTGAGTTAAAGATGTAAGTTAGTTAAACTAGAAGTTGATATAAACAAATTAAATTGTATCCCCTTTTTACATGCCTCCACCAAGGAGGAGAACCTTATATGGAAAAGTATTGAGTTCCAAATAAGTAGGGTGACCCCAAGAAAACCCTAGCTACAGACATCTTCATGGGTGATCTTGGGATAGCCAAGGAGAGCTCCTCTGCGAAGAGGAGTGAGCTGCTGGGAGTATACTAGGGCAGGTGGTCATTAAGGTAGCATGGACCCAACCGTTGCAGGATTTTGTGTGTTGACAAAGCAATCTTACATGTGGTATGCCATCTAACTGGTAGACTATGCAGATGCTGCAGTGCAGGAGTCATATGATCTGCATATGATGACCCAGCAATCAACATGGCCAAGGCATTCTGCACAAGCTGCCTGAAGTGCATCACCCTTCTAGATTACAACAGGAATGTCCCTTCACCAGGGGCTCTGGTCATCAGAAAGATATTACAACTGGAATCAGCAAAAGTCAATTACAAAACATTACACAACTTGTTAAATTTGGAGCCATTTTATTATTAAGGAACACTACAAGAAAACTGGTTAATTGTCCCTTATACTTCTAATACACTTATGGATGAGGCCATGTCTGGAGCTAATGTCATAATGCCCTGTCTGTGACCCCACAGTCTGTTGCAGCATGAATCGCTGTAAACTCACAAGTAAAGCATTATGACTTCAGGTCCAGGGTCAGACTCAGCTGCAGATAAACTATATAGAAAGTAAGTAAGTAAGAAAACCGTATTTTTCAAGAGTCCATTCCCAGGGGCTTAGAGTGCTGTACAGAGCACCTGTTTTACTACACATTGAATAAGTATAAAATAACAAAACAATCTCAGTTATACCAAATAAAATAATTGAATACATAATAATATGGGGCCCTATGCACTATGACACAGAGCACAGAAACCGGGTGTGTAGGCATAGTTACGCATTAATGCTGCACAGTGGGGGTTTTATGGACTCCCTGGAAGCAGTCACTAATGGTGCAGCAGACAAATACACAATGAATCCCCAGCTGCACAGATAGCTATGTGTAGGGGTTGGCGGGGGGGGCATGCCCACACTACATGGCATGCACAAAGCTGTATAGTGCAACAAACTGGGGAGCATAGGAGGGTGGCTGTTACACCTGGGTGAACCCTGCCATAAGTCCCCTACATGCCCTGCCCCCATGCAAACTGGATGAAGGAATGTCCCCGTGGCAGGGGGACATTCCCCAACAGAGCGGGCCAGCCCCATCCCCATACTCCAGATGCTGACCCATCCACAAACATGGTACTGCCCTGTCCCTCCGATGCAGCACCCACCACCCCAGAGCAGTACCACTGTGCCCATGCTACCCACAGCCCAACACTGCACTGGCAAGGCTCCTGGAGTGGCACAGCCCACCCTCCCCTCCTGGCTGCACCTATTCCCAGTCTGCATGGCCACTCTATGTGGGCATCTGCC
The DNA here is from genome assembly GCA_016271365.2 of Neoceratodus forsteri. Taxonomy (NCBI): domain Eukaryota; kingdom Metazoa; phylum Chordata; order Ceratodontiformes; family Ceratodontidae; genus Neoceratodus; species Neoceratodus forsteri. Next base: position 680,434,458 of record JADMNL010000022.1, on the reverse strand, counting down.
CCGGGTGGTACAGACCACCCACACACACACACACACACAGTTGCAGAAGTGCCATCTGTCTCTGTCCCACACACCACTGGCCAGTGATCCCCTCTCTACACACCTATGGCACTGACACCCCCCCTCCAGCAAGGGCCATCGATGCCATGTTTCTGGATGGCTGGTGACACTGCCCACCACACACCTCTACAGCTGCTGACCATCTGACAACCGTAGGGGCACACAGCCAATGCATACCCGGCTGTGTAATGAAGCCACTGTGGGACCCAGGACGGGCATCTGATTGGATGCCCGCCCAGGTCCTCAGCTCCACCCCATCCACCTTGCATGACCCTGCATGTTGGGGAGGTGGCCTTGGACAGGTGACCGGTGGTTGTGAATGCTGCCAGGTGTGTGCCTATCTTTAGGTGCGGAGCTACATGGGTGAGTTATGCACCTCAGGCACGTAATTCCCTCCCATTAGTGCATAGCCACCATAGAGAATAATGGCTATGCAACTGTGTGTTATGGATTTTTTTTTACACACCGAGGGTGTATAAAAAAAGCTTTAAAGAGCTACTGTTGCCTCAAAGAAAACATTATAAAGCATATAATTAGGCACAGTTCTGTTTGTATTCTATTTATATTTTATGTATTTCTCCTCCCCATGATTTATTACTAAAGAAATGTATATGAATATATGATCATCCCTTAGTGTTAATTTTGAGTTCATCTGCCTCTGTAGCTTACTCTCTACTTCAAGTCATAATTCTCTGTTGTGATATCACAATCTGTTGCCATGGTAGTATCTGTGAGATCACAAGCAGTGCTCTATGACTTCAGGAAGGGAGAAAACAGAAGAAATAGATGAACTCTTCAGGAGCAAAGATCTGGTTTTCATGCAATGTACCTCACTACTAAATAATGGGGAGGAGGAATACAGAACTATTGGGAAATACAAACTGGACAGTGCCTAAATATTAGGTTTACTTAACATTCTACTGAATGTGTCACCAGCTCTTTAACAAGAGAGATGCATAAACATTATTTTTTGTAATTACTGGTGCAGGGAGTTTTATGTCACAGAGACACAGACACACACACACACACACACACACACACACACACACACACACTCTTCTCTCTCTCTCTCTCTGTCAAGCAAGGATATTGTTTTTTTTTCCTTAAAGAAAAATGAAAGTGTTGAACCGTGCAGTTCAGACATGAGACACAGTCCTTCTGGTGATCACGGTGGGTCAGACTCGTGGTTTCTCCTCCAAACCCAGCACAAAGAAAGATCAACCAGATGCATTTTTAGTAATTTAAAAGGGATGATCAACCAAATAAATTTAAAAAAAGAATAAATAATTAAATAAGTTGGAAGACTTAAAATAGCGGAAACTCTGTCCCTGTAGCGAGTGGTTGGTAAGCAGAAATGGAGCCGTCATGTTTTTAAAACTGTTTAGCCCACCCTCTCAAAGAATAGGGGCCAATGATGTAGTGCAATGATCTTTATAATACTGAGACTTAAAGCGAATGCCGTAATAACAGGTTTTTGGGTTATTATGGTATTTGAGATCAGTTTGTGAAGCGTGTGATAAAAGGGGTCACCAATAATTATAAATAATTATACAGTCAATAGAAAAAAAACTGCCAGTGTGGCAAAGTGTTGGTTTTCATCAAAATATCCATAGTAATACCTTCCTCTGCTAGACTCTCGTGCACCCTCACCTAATCCCTGTGGTCCTGCATAGATGCACTCATGCCAGGGTTGGGGGCATGGTGGGGGAGTGACAGCATAACATGCTATTCATGGCGCCACCTACATGTGGCTTAGAGAGACATGGGGGTTATGTAATGTATGCTGAGAGACAACAACTGTAAGTGCCTATGCACCTAATCCCTGCCATCTATTCTCCCAGGGACAAACATCCACAAATGGACATCACTGGCCTGTGCCCAACCATCCCCTTCACCACGGGATACAGGGCATGGGACAGCCTGAAGATGAATAATTATTCCTTGTATCTTGCACTCATCACCCCTCATTAAGGTACATGAAGATGCTGTTTTTTCCCCAGCCATATCCCATGATCCTCTGCTTCCAGAGAGCAGAAGATCTAGTGTGGGACCAGCTGCAGCTTCCAAGTGGAAGTATACTTTACAGCCCGGGACTGTCAGGCTGGCCCCTTCCTGTGAGCAAACTGATATGACTGCACATTAGTCCAGCCAGACTTACTGCATCCCAGCCCACACATTGTTTTAGTTTAGGTGCTTGGTGCCTACTTGCATGGTCTGCTATGTGCATGTACTGGTGTGTAGTGGACCTACCAGTGTATAGTGCCTCATGCTCTGTGGAGATCCTGTGAATAGAAAGAAGCCACTTCTCTCCAGTGTGGTCAACAGACCATTTCTGACAAACAATGGCCCCGATGTTCGAAGGTGCAGAGTGCCTCCATGTCGTGTACGTGAGGTACAGGGACACTCTGTACCCATTGCACCCCCAGGTGAAATTCACAAAACATTGTGTGCAGCCCCTATGCATTAGATCCCCCACCCGCATGGATCGTAATGTGCAGGGGGCAGTCTAGGGGCGTGCCAGCACTACGCGGCATGCACAAAGCCACGTAGAGCTATGCACCAGAGTGTGTAGGAGGGCAGCCGGTATGCCAGAGAAACCCTGCCATAAGTCTCTTACGTGCCTTGTCCCCTCATACACCGGATCAGGAAATGGCCCCGAGACTGGTGGGCATACCCCACAGAGTGAGACAGCTTTGTCCTCATACCCCAGAGGCTGACCCCCCCCACACACATATGGTGCCTTATCACACTGCTTGTTGAGGCCATCAAAAATGATAACCTCCAGATCCCTTTCCTGTTTTGTGGTTGATAACTCCTCCCCACAACTGATACATTGCCCTTGAGTTTCTTTCCAAGACAGGAAGTGTAAGCCACAAGTCACAGTTGGCTCAAGGGTAGCCAAAGTGAGTTTCCCTACAACAAAATTCAGGTCCCAAGCCAAGACTGGATTGCAGGTGGGAGGCAGTAAGTGCAGGCTGCCTCTCAAGAACATATGGGACGCCTCTAGCTGTGCCACCATACAGCCATCAATAGGCACGTGAAAAGCTAAAATAGCAGCCAAGTGCACCATGATAGAAGAGTATTACAGTCCTGTGTCTGACAAGGACAACAAATGCTCTAGAATGTGATTCACTGGGCAAGTGAAGAGATCTTAGTAATGGGAAGCAGCCCACAATGCAAACCACTTCCACTATGTGGAGTAAGTGGCCCTTGTGGAAGGTTTTCTGGCAGCCACCAGAACATTAGCCACCTTTTGGGATGTTCCAAATCTCACAAAGTCTATGTCTTCAGGAGCCAAGCATAGAGGGTTCCTGGAATAGTGATAGCTATTAAGGCACGTGTACATCACCGAAAAATAAAAGGTGATGTACACTTGTAGTGACAAAATTGGGCGAACATGGAAAAGGTTATTCTGTGGGGAACTGCTCCCCCTGAACCCTCCATAACTAAGGATTACTAACTCTGGGGGAGTGCATATCAGGAAGGGGGTGAAATTCTTAAAAAAAAAAGCATGGAGAAAAAAAAATACTGTATCTCTTTCCAGCCCCAAACCCTACACCCTCCCCACTGTAGCCAGCCACCCTCACCACTCCACCAAGTCATCAGCCGGGCAACCACAAACTGTATTACCTCTTACATACCCTCCTTCCTCTTCTTGTCTCCCTCCTATTCTTGCTGTCGACCTGTTCTTCCTTGTCGCTACCATTGCAGGGTTGCCCACATAACAGGCACTGAAAGTGAGTGGCTCATATTTGAGTCATTCACTTTCAGTCACCATTATAATAGTATACCAGCACCCTCTGAATCAGAGGAAAGGAAGGGAAAGTGTAATGACACTTCTCTTTCAAAGAGAGGGACAAAACATCTCACCTGAAACCTCCAGGCCCTGGATCAAGTGAGCAGAAAAGTGGCAGTTTTGCATTGAATGGTGATGCAAAAATGTCCAACTCTGGATGGCCCACCTGTTGAACAGATCTTCCACTATGGAGGTTAGCAGCTCCCACTTGTGCATTCTGGACTGCAGCCTGCTTAGCCTGTCTGCAAGGGCATTTTGAATGCCTGGAACATGGAAGGCTGACAGTTATAGATTTTGTTCCAGAGCCCAGTACTAAAACCTTCATTGCCTGTCTGCACAGGGGGAAAGAATTAATCGCACCATGATTTTTTATGTAGTGTACTACACTGATGTTGTCCATCTGCACCAGCAGATGTCCAATGGACAGATGGCTCTGGAAGGCTTGTAGATCGTACAGAGCCCTCATCTCTAGGACGTTTATGTGGAGGGAAGTCTTCACTCTGGTCCATGTTCCTTGTGTCTGGTGAGGTCCCAAATGCACCTCCCAAGCCCAACCTCAAAGCAACTGTAGTGAGAATCTGCTGAGGAAAGGGTATGAGGAAGGTAACCTCTTTTAGCAAATTTCTGGATTCCATCTACCACTGTAGCACCTTTTGGACAGGTGACTCAATGATCAAAGGAGTCGAGTCTCACCTGAAAAAAGGTATGCGTCCCAAGGTGATGGTTAAATGCCTCCCTGGAGCATCAGCACAGCAAGAAACCAAACGGATTGGTAGGTTGGTTGACTAAGCAGAGAAAAGAACCAATGTTGTAATTCATCTCGGTACGAACAACCTGTCTGCTCGAATGGTTGAAGAAACCAAGCAGAATTTCATTAAGTTGGGGGAATGGCTGGAGTCTAGGAGGACTGCCCTGACATTCTCAGAGGTCCTCCCAGTGTTGAGCAAAGGGGATTGAGAAAACAAGATCAAGAATAAGGACATAAAGAAATTCAATGCTTGATTACTTGGATGGTGTTGTGAAAAAGGATATCTCATCATAGGGTCATGGGGGAGCTTCTGGGAAAGGAAGCTGGGCAAGGCAAGGCAAGGCAAATTTTATTTAAAAAAGACGCCCATCCCGGAGGCTCTGGGCGCCATACATTAATCAAATAAATACAACACAACACCATACAATCAATAAAATATACAACTCCAAACAATTAAAACCTTATTTTACTACACAATTTGTTTCCTTATTAAGAATTAAACAATATAAGCTTATAAAACATAGTCAGGGAATGCCTGATCAAATAAAAATGTATTTACTCGGGCCTTAAAAACCTCAACAGATGGGGCCTCCCTAACAACTATAGGAAGCGAATTCCACAGGACGGGAGCGGCGACACTAAATGCTCTGTCGCCTGCAGTTCTTAACCTCGTCCTGGGAATTGCAAGGAGGCCCCGAGAAGAGAAATGCAGGGAACGGACTGAGACAGCAGGTGTAAGAAGGTCATTCAGGTAGCCAGGGTCCAGGCCATGTAGGGCCTTAAAGGTGAGCAAACCCACCTTAAAGAGGACCCTCCACCTAACCGGCAGCCAGTGCAGAAGACGTAGCACCAGGGTTATATGACAGTATTTAGAGTGTCCTGTCAACAACCTCGCCGCTGCATTCTGCACCAACTGCAGTTGGTGGAGGGCACCCCCAGAGACCCCGAGATAGAGTGCATTACAGTAGTCAAGCCTGGACATCACAAAGGCATGTACCAAAGTGGGGAGGTCCAGAGGCGGAACTAAGGGCTTGATCCAGGCAATATTCCTCAGATGATAAAAATTAGTACGTACAATGGAAGACACCTGAAATTCAAGTGTCAAACCGCTGTCAAGAATAACACCCAGATCACGCACCCTAGAGGAGGCCTTCAATGATACAGAGCCAAGGCAAAGTCCTGTCTCCGCAACAGAGGCCAACCTATCACGTCCTCTTTTTGACTCCACCACCAGTACCTCCATCTTACTGGGGTTAAGTCACAACCAACTAGAGGCTATCCAGTCATTGATTTCAGCAAGGCAGCTGTTAAGCACTTCTACTGCACAAGATGTTCCAGGGGCAAAGGAAAAGTACAACTGGGTATCATCAGCATAGCAATGAAAACCCAAGCTGTACTTCCTAATGAGGTCTCCCAGGGGTAGCATGTACACGGCAAATAACATCGGTGACAAGACCGAACCCTGGGGAACTCCACAAAACAGGTGGTCAGGGGAGGAGGAGAAATTCCCCATCACTACCCTCTACCTCCTGTTGGATAAAAAAGACTCAAACCAACAGATGACAGAGCCGGCAAGTCCACAGAATTCCCTCAGGCGGTCAAGTAACACTTGATGATCCACCATGTCAAATGCTGAAGAGAGATCGAGAAGAACAAGAATTGTCCCCTCCCCTCGATCTCTAGCCCTAAGGAGGTCATTTTGCACCCGAACTAGTGCAGTTTCCGTGCTATGCCTATTCAGGTTTGACAGACTTCATCTAACAAAGAAGTGAGTGAGTGAGTTTGGGCAGAAATTTGACACTCACATTGACCATTTAAACTTAGGAAAGGGTGAGGCTAACACTAAAGAGACAATCAGAAAGCACACTTCTGATAGCATCTTAGTCGCCACTCCCCCACAAGCAGGAATTTCTCCCCCATGACATAAGAAATCACATAGGAAGCAGTTGGAAACTATCAGGAACCAGACTCAGGGCTGCACATCTGCAGGTCCAAGGGCAGAACCAATAGTAGTGAATAACAGCATGGGTACCAGACTTTAGAAAAAGGTATGCATTAATACCAGAAGCCTGGGGAACAAAAGAAGTAACCTGCAGGCAATAATGGCAGATTCCCAGTGGACCTGTTGGCCATCATGGAGACTTAGGCCTCAGAGAAATATAACTGGGACCTTTCAGTCCCAGCCTATGCCCTCTTCCGAGAAAATAGAAGAAAGAATGGGAGGGGGAGGGATAGTGTTTTATGTAAAGGGTGGGATTTATTTATTGAAATGTTTCACCAGGAAAGGCATGCTGATCAAAAAGATGCTTGTCTCACAGTGCGACCTGGGGATGGAGGGGTTACAGAGGAGAGAAACTGTATACATTTGCACAGGAAAAAAATTACATGAGTAAAATTACATGACGGTACGTAGGTATAACAACCCAGAGTGAAATTACATGATGGTACATAGGTATAACACCCCAGGAACATGAGGTAGGAGGAACATAGGAAACATTGCCACAAGAGGGTATCCACATTGTTGCCCACATTGTTAAATGGAGTGAGGGAGAGATTGTACAAGGATTATAATGACAAGGTGTGTAAAATATGTCTCCATACATGTCAGCTACTAGCTACGGTAATGCGGAGGACAGAGGGTCAAGTTAGAAGTGCAGTAGGGGGTAAGTACATAGGTTAGGAATATATGCCAGCATTTGTAGCCATAGCTAAGGCTGCTGGTCAGGCCGCATAGGGTCTCCAATAGGGCAGAGGGGGAGGAAGGGAGAAGGTAATATGGGGGGGAGGTCAGTGACACTTGCAATTTACTGTGCAGTAGTTTGACAGGGCAGAAGAGATGGAATACCTAGAGGAGGAGTGCTGGATTTGTGCTGGCAAGTTGTTTCAGATCTTTAGGAGGTGGTAGGAGAAGGCTGATTGGCCAGCATTGGTCTGACAGTGAGGGATTACTAACAGGCGAGAGTCAATAGATCTATGGGCATGAGCGGGGGTTGGAGTTGGGAATAGGGAGGAGGTGAGGTAGGGTGGGGGACCCGAGCCAGAGGTTAGACACAAATTTAGCACAGTGGAGTAGGCGCCGGCTGACAAGGGAGAGGAAGGCCAGTGTGTGGTAAAGCTTGCAGTAGTGGTGCATGGGGGGGCATTGAGGGCAAAGCGCCAAAATGTGTTGAAGAGGGGGTCCAGTCTGGATAGCGTTGACTTAGGAGCAGCATGGTAGACTACATTTAAAGGCTATCATGGTAGATAACATCAAAAAGGAGGGTGTGGAATCCCTGTGGATGCTACTCAGCTCGGCAAAGGGAGAGAGGATCCACATAGAAGTGATATACTGGCCTTTGGGGAAAGTCGAAAAAAGGGAAGAGGAGCTCTTAGACGAGATAAGAGGTGTAGTACAAAATGGGGATATAGTGGTGCTAGGTGACCTGAATATGCCCAATGTTAACTGGAGCATCCCAGCTGCAGATTCTAATAGGAGTCAAAAAGTGGTTGATGCCCTTCAAGATTGCGTACTTACATAACTAGTTAGTGCCCCAACCAGGCTAGACACCATCCTGGATGTAGTCCTCACTAATTCGGAGGGAGTAAGTGTTATTATGGTTAGGGAGCCACTAGCCAACAGCGACCACAACTCTGTGTGGCTTGAGTTAGTCTCAGGGGTAGAAAAATTGCAATCCAAGACTGAGGTTTTAAACTTTAGAGGAGCCAATTTTGACAAAATGAGGGAAGTAGTTAGAAGCAGGCTGTTAAGGATACAGGAGCAGTTAAATGTGGAAGAATTATGGGGGCTGGTTAAGCTAGCCATTTTAGAGGCTACCAGGATGTGCATGAGAACAGTGACCAAAAAAAACAAACATAAAAAAAAATATGGTTCATTAGCCAAGTAAAGTCCACAATTAGAACCAAAATAGATGCCTATAGGAATTATAAAAGAACTCAGGAAAACAACACATTGGAATCTTATGTTTAGAAGAACAAAGAAGTAAAGAGTATGGTGAAAACAGCCAAGGCTGCAATTAAACTTCAGCTTCCAGAAGGGATTAAAGAGGGGGACAAACAATTTTTTTGATATATACAAGAAAAAAGAAAGAAAAAGGGAGCAATAGGCTCAAAGATGGTGATAGAATAGTGGAGGAAGCTAGAAGGCCACTGTTCTGAATAACTTTTTTAGTTCAGTGTTGAACAAGGAACACACAGGCGCTGTACAAGACAGTGGCATCAAGGCAACTGAAAAAGGTGCCCCTGCAGTCAAATAAAAACACAAGGAGATAGTTTCAAGCACACTAGAAATGATTTCAGTAGTGACAAGAATGATTGGTGCCAGGTAGAAAATAAAAATACAAAAAGGGGGGAAGATGTATGGAGTTTAAACTACAGTACCACTACAAAACAAATTGAATCCTTTGTCCACAGAAGGTAATGACTCCATTCTTATAACAAATCAAGCTAGCAAAAAACCAAACCTTGATAAATCAAATGTCGCCCCTTTGATTAGTGAATCATTTGAGAACACTGAGCCCTCTAACACTCACTCAGGTTGCTCTACAAGTATTATAGAAAACAGTATAAGTAGCAGATACACTATAGTGACAATGCTGAAGTCTATGTAACAAATGATGAGGTTTCAATAACCCTCACTCTTGTTAATGCAGGCCCACTGATCTCTGATATTACAAGCAATAAAGATGAAAGACCAACTACCACTCCTAAAGTGAACAGCGAGAAACAAAGAATAAAAGGGGACAATAGACAAATATTAGTACTTGGGGATTCAATTATTAAATATATAGATGGTTATATTTGTAAAGAAGACACATATAATAAAATGTGCTCTAGCTACAGAGGGGTATGGATCAGAGACATAGATCAAATGCTCCCTGTAATATTAAAAAATAAAGGTAACAATCCACTTGTTATCACTCACATGGGCACTAATGATATAAATAAGTTTACTATAGACAACATAAAGACTGATTACATCAATTTAGTAGCCTCCTTGAAGCAAAAAGGATGTGAAGTTTGTCTTTCTGAAATTCTGCCAGTTCCCTGGGCTAATATTCACATTAACAAACAAATCAAACAAGTGAATGAGTGGCTTAGGAAGTGGTGTCTACAGGAAAATATTAAATGTGTTACTCACTGGGAAAGATTTTCTACTAATTGCAGTCTTTTTAGATGGGATGGTCTTCATCTTAGCAATAAAGGAACTGCAGTACTAAGTAAAAGAATTTTAGAAATAATAGAGAATAGTTTAAACTAGAATGAGGGGGGCATAATGGGATGGCATCTAAGAATGGTATTAAAACTCAAAACAACTATAAAATCCTAGTGGCTAATACTAGATGCCTGAATATCATGAAATTGATTAAACTGACAAGACTCCTATTACTTCACAAGATAGACATAGCTGCCCGGTGTGAAACTTGGTGGGATGATTCAGCCAACTGGTAAAATGCTATCCCAGGTTATACTCGTTTTACTAAAAATAGACATAATAGGAAAGGGGGAGGAGTCTGTGTGTATGTATCTAATACACTACCAGTCATTGAAATTCCCTTATGTAATACAGATACAGAAATTGAGGGTTTATTTTGTTTTTATTTTTAATTGTTTTTTTTATTTTAGTCTTTGGTAACTGGTTAAGGCCCACTAGGCACAAGTGCCTGTTTTCAGGGGTGACCTGGGAGTACTGGGTGGTTAAGTGACTTGCTCAGAGTCTCACAGTATGCAAGTGGAGGTTGTGAGAATCAAACTCAGGTCTGGTCTGCTGGATGTACCAAGCTCGTTCACACCTCGTTCCTCTAACCTCCAAGCTGTACTGACAGCCCCAGTTTATATATACAAATCAGACAAAATGATAGACGCTTTTTGCTTGCTAATTTCTACAGACCCCCTTTACTAGTTTAACACATGACCAATCCCTTATATCAATAATTAACCAATTATCAACCACTTCAGACATAATGGTTGTTGTTGATCTGAATTTACTCAGTATTTGTTGGGATAATTTAACATCTAAATCTTCACTTGATGGTCTGTTCCTGGACTCATTTGTAATGGCTGGGTTAGATTAATGAGTTACTAAACCAACCAGAGAGAGGAATATTCTTGATGTAGCCTTAATAAACGTATGTCAGGATGTTAATAATATTAGAGTTGAGAGCCCAGTAGGTAGTAATGATCACAGTACAGTCTTTTTCAAACTCAATAGAGGTAAAATAAACATGGGAAGATCTTACTACAAGTATAACTATAAAAAGGGAAACTACAAAAAAATATGTGATGCCTTAGCTGGTTACGACTGGGATAACCTTTTTAATGATTTAAACACTAAACAATACTGTGTACTATTTAAATCAATTATCTTTGAACTTGAAAAACTATATATTACCATTAAAAAAAACAATAAAAAAAGGAAAACTTCCGCCCTGGTTAACACCTATTATTAAACGTCAGATTGATAAAAAAGAGAAAGCCTTTAAAAACAAGAAGCAATCACCCACACCTCATAACATTTCACCTTATAAAGCTGAACTTAAACTAACTAAAAGTGTAATCAGAAAGGAAAGGATGAAAATAGAATTCAAACTATCTGTAATAAAAAAAGCCTTCTTTTCATATATAAATGGAAATAAAATTAATAAAAATATGAACAAACTGATTGTAAATGATAAAAAAGTGACTAGCAATTTAGATATTGCTAATGCCCTGAATAACTTTTTTGGATCAGTTTTTAACCAAAAAGAGGACATTGCTCCTAATATTGAACCACTTATTGGTTTACAAAAAATCAGTACTACTGAGGTAGTTGAAGCATTAAAATCCATGAAATATAACTCAAGTCAGGGATCAGATGGCATTAACTCCTCCCTTTTGTACAATACAATCTATTCTATTGCAGTCCCAATTAGTTTATTGTTTAATTCCTCTCTTCAATCGGGAGTAGTTCCAGAAGAATGGAAACATGCAACAATCACACCGATATATAAAGAGGGCATTAGAACAGATCCGGGTAATTATCACCCAATAAGTCTAACCTCTACTGTTTGTAAGATAATGGAAAGGGTCCTAAAAAATAGAATAGTTGAGTTTTTAGATTCTGGAGGATTAATAGACCTGAAACAATATGACTTTGTAAAGGGCAGATTCTGTGTTATCAGCCTCATTAGTTTCTTTGAGGAGAGAAGTAAAAATCTAGACTTAGGAAAACCAGTAGATGTATTATATCTGGACTTCAAATAAGCTTTTGATAAGATCTCCCATAAGATCTTACTTGAAAAGTTAGACATACTAAAACTAGACCCATACATAATAAATTGGGTTAGGGCCTAGTTAAGTAATAGGTCCCAAGTGGTTAAAGTGACTGATACATACTGTAATTCCCTGGAGGTTACTAGTGGAGTGCCCCAGGGTTCTGTTTTGGGACCAGTACTTTTTGGGATCTTTGTCCCTGATTTGCATCAAAATATAAATAGTTCCTTAAGCAAATTCACAGATAACACAAAACTATGTAGTATATTTGATACCCATAGGGGTATAAAGAAATTTCAGAATGGTATTACCACACTGGAAAACTGGGCTATAAATAATAACATGGCTTTCAACAATGAGAAATGTGTCATTGTACATTTTGGAGCACATAACCAACAAGTACAATATTGTTTAAATAACAAATCTTTGAAACAAGTAAGAACTGAAACAGACCTAGGCATTATAGTAAATGACTCCTTAGTACCTAGTGAACATTGTAGACATGCTGCACTGAAAGCTATTAGATTCTTAATATCAATTAGATGAACATTTATCTCAAAAAAGAAAACATGTATTCTTCAACTTAATAATTCTTTCATAAGACCATACTTAGACTATGGATCCTCATTCTGGTGCCCATTTCTAACTAAGGACAAGAAGGTATTAGACAGTGTCCAGAGAAGGGCTACCAAGACCATTCCCAGGTTGCATAATTTGACATATCAGGAAAGGTGTAAGGAACTAAATTGTTTGATCTTGAATCAAGAAGACATAGAGGTGATCTCTTACTACTTTATAAAATATTAAATGATGAGCATCATATGTCCAGCTGTGGTATTACAAGAGCCAACTAACCAAATAATCTACGACGTAATATTAAACAATTGGTGGTACAGTGAGCTAATACAAACAAAAGGAAGGATTTCTTTTCTATCAGATGAGCTACACTCTGGAACTGATTACCACAAGATGTGATAGAGGCCACTACTGTGGAAAAATTTAAAGTTAGACTAGACAGGTTAATCTTCGGTACCAACTTCCATTGCCCACATGGTGTGGGTAGGTAGACTAGATGGGCTTAGTGCCTTTTTCTACCTAAACAAACTGAATTAAACCAAGTTAAATGGAAACACCACCAATCACAAGCAGTAGGGTTAGGGAGTTCCGGGATCAACTCAGACAGAACAAGTCACCAGGGCCAGATGGAATACACCCGAGAATGCTAAAGGAAGTAACGTGAATTGGCAGGTCCCTTTGCACATTTATTCAGTAGATCACTTCAGATGGGGGTAGTGCTAGGGACTGGAAAAAAAGCTGATGTGTTACCTATCAACAAGGGAGGGAGTTGGGAGGAAGCAGGCAACTACCGATCAGTTAGTCTTACATTTGTACTGGGGAAACTAATGGAAACCTGAATAAAACAAGGCTTGGTAGAGTACATAGATAAGAACAGTCTGCAGGAAGAAAGGCAGCATGGGTTTTTGGCAGGAAGGTCATGCCAAACAAACTTAATCATGTTTTTTGACTGGGTCACGAGGGAACTATTCAAACAGAAAAAAGCAGCTCTGTTGAGGTTATACCACTGTAAAATACAGTCAAAAAACAAACAAACTTGGAAACATGGCACCAATCACCACAGTAAATGCAAAACCTTTTATCACTCACAGTTTCTGGAGAATTAAAAAGGACCAGCAGTGCCACATAGGTGGTGACCTTTCCCTTACATAGTCACAAAGGCCTGACCAGTTTTGGGCATTCATGTTTCCTTACTTTTTGGTATGAAAATGCATTTACTGTGGTGGTTGGTGCCGTGTTTCCAAGCTTTTTTTTCAATAGGAAACTAGATAGAGGCCACCTAGTGGACCTCCTCTACATGGATTTCAGTAAGGCCCTTGATTCAGTGCTGCACAACCACCTACTGAAAAAGTTTGAGGACCTGGGTGTAGCCAAGGGCATAATCAGCTGGGTAGGTAATCGGCTTAGGGAGAGAAAACAGAGTAGTGGTTAACAGGAAAGAAAATTAGACATCTGCAGAAAAATGCCATATGTAGATCTCAGAAACTGCAAAAGCTGCCATAATAAAACTTTTCAAAGATTTAGACCTTGCCTCCTAAACACATGCAACATTTTAGCTGATTTTTTCAAACGCTGCCAAAGCAATTACGGTGCAGAGTTAGGGGTTTAACATTGAACATCCTACTTAACCCTAACTATAGGGGCATTACCACACCTCAACAATAAAGAAATTCACTCCTCCAGATGCTCCATTTTTAACTTCAAAATAAAAAATATTGATTGGAACAACTGTATTTTCATTTGTTTTTTGTTTATGGGCAAACTTCTGCACAGTTCTCATCATGGAACCAGAAATGTGGGGCTATTACTATGCCACGCTTTGATACAGAATGCTAAGCATGAGTTGTTGCCCTATCAGAACTATCATTAGAGATCTGTTCACAAACCATGACATAGTTATCACTCCAGATTATTGGTTCCTTGAAGAGAACTGTGAAATAACAGTGCCCATAAAAACAAAACAATTGAAAATACAGTTTGTAACATCACTTCTAATTCAAGTATAGTTAAAATCAATCATTTTGGGGTATGAATAGCATTTACAAAAATGGGGATATTATGATCAGCTTCCAGGTAAAATAAGTCCTTGTCCTCTTTAAGACTTTAAGGCAGGAACAGCAGCAGCAGAAACTTATGCAGTCTAAATGACAACCAGCTTGCTTTCATGAAAAATACATAAAGCAATAAAGAAAGGAATATCATATGAACATACGAATGTGCCAGCAGAAACAGAACACCAGGTCTATCTAAGTCTGCGCAAGTGTACAGTCAACACCCCTAGTCTGCAGCTGCCCCAACCCCTCCCTTTTGTCATCCCACTGCCACCCCTACCCTCACCTTTCCTGTTCCTGTCCCATGCCCTTCTTAAGCTGTTCAGAGATTTACATACAACCCATTGTGGTAGGGCGTTCCATTTTGTTACCACCCTCTCTGTGAAATAGTGTCTTCTCATTTCCTTCCTAAATCTTCCCCCTCCATTCTTAGCCTGTTCCCCTGGTGACTCTCCCCCTCCTTAATTTAAAGACCCCATCTGCTCCATCCTTATTGATTCCCCTCAAATTCTTGAATGTCTCTATCATGTCCCCCCGTCCCTTCTATCCTCCAGGGTGTACATATTTAGGTCTCCCAGTCTGCTGTCATAGTCTCTCCCCTCCATTCCACATATCATCTTTGTTGCCCTCCTCTGCACCCCCTCCAGCAGCCTGATATCAAGCTTTAGGTATGGCTTCCAAAACTGCACACAATACTCTAAGTGCAGCCTTATCAGTGACCTGTAGAGGTGCAAGATCACCTCACTTCGCCTGGATGAAACCCCCCTCTCTATGCACCACAGCATTTTGTTTGCTTTTGCAGCTACTCTCCTGCACTGGGCAGTGTTGTTCATGGCACTGCTATCATTACCCCAAGGTCCTTCTCCTCCTCAGTGATCCCCAGCTTAACCCCCACCAAGCCAGTATTCTCTCCTTAGGTTCTTCACCCCCAAAGCACATAACCATACACTTCTTTGCATTCAACCCCAGATGCCACCTCTGACCACCTCCTCTAGCTTGTGAGGCCCTCTGCAGCAGCTTCTACCCCTCTTCACCATCCACCACTGCTCCAATTTTGGTGTCGTCAGCAAACAGACTTACCTTGCTCACCACCCTATGTCCAATGTCTGATATGAAGAACCCAAAAAATACTGGCCCCAACACAGAGCCATGTGGCACCCCACTCACTACCGGCCTTGGAGTTGAGAGCTCCCCTCTGACCACCACCCGTTGCAGCCTCCCACTCAGCCAGCTTGTAATCCAGTTCATCATTTTTGCTCCTACTCCTACACCAGTTAGCTTCCCCCCAAGCTGCCCATGAGGGACCGAATTGAAGGCCTTGCTGAAGTCCAAGTAAAGAACATCCACCACATGACCCTTATCCAGTTCACCTGTCACCCAGTCATAATATTGTATAAGGTTGGTTTGACAAGAACTCCCTGAAACAAAACCATGCTGCCTCACATCCTGGAGGCCATTGTCCTCCAGGTACGACACCAGTCTTTCCATTAGTATTGTTTCCATGAGTTTGCACACCATGGAGGTGAGACTTACTGGAAAATTGCCTGGTTCATCCCTTGGCCTGCTCTCGTGTAATGGCACTACATTTGCCATCCTCCAGTCCAGTGGCACACATCCCGACTCCAGTGAGGTGCTGTACAGATCCGCTTGCGGCTCTGCCAACACCTCTGCAATCTCCCTCAGCACCCTGGGGTGGATACCATCCGGCCCTGGTGCCTTGTCTACCTTCAGTGCCCTCAGTCCCTCTAGGACTCTATTTGCCTCAATTCTTCCATCTGTTGCCTCCTCTCCTCCTGTCCCCACCCTCCCAG
This sequence comes from Neoceratodus forsteri, assembly GCA_016271365.2. Lineage (NCBI taxonomy): Eukaryota > Metazoa > Chordata > Ceratodontiformes > Ceratodontidae > Neoceratodus > Neoceratodus forsteri. The sequence continues at coordinate 680,418,168 of JADMNL010000022.1, read as the reverse complement.
CCCATGCTAGTAGTGGTCCCCCCTTTTCTTCTGTGAACATGGAACAAAAGAATTTATTCAGTGCTTCTACCTGTTCCTCCTTCTTTTCCATCCACTCCTTACCCCTTTTTATCCTCACTATTGTCTCCTTGCACTTTCTTTTCTCCCTGATGTATCTGAAGAAGTCTTTCTCCACCCCATTAATTCCCTGTGATAATCTCAGCTCCCTATGGGCTTTGGCTTTTCTCACTTTTCTGGTCACCTCCCTGGACTATCTTGCATATTCCTCCCCGTCCACTTCCTTCCCTGTCCTCCTAAACCTCTGGTGAGCTATTCATTTTGCCCTCACCACCTCCACAACCTCTCTGTTCAACTAGCATGTTTTTTTTTTGCTCTGCTTCTCTTACTCTGTGCCTTGGTGCAGGCTTCTGTTGCCTCTGTAACCCCCCATTTAATAATATCCCATTTTAGCTCCACGTCCATCTCACGCCTTATGCCCTCCAGCTTCCCCTTCAGTACTTTCTGCATCCTCCCAAAGTCCACCCTCCTGAAGTTTACCACCCGAGTAGCTGATTTCTGTGGCTCCCCACACATAGTGACATTAAACCACACCATTTGTTGATCGCTGTTGGATAGTGGGTCCTCTGCCTTTATTTCCCTCACTGCCTTCCCATTCGAAAATACCAGATCTAAAGTGTTCTTTAGCCTAGTAGGTATAGCAACGAACTGTGTCAGGAGACCCTCCTGGACTGCATCCAGAAGCACTTGCTCCCTAGCACTGGAGGTGAGCGGAATGCTCCAGCCAACCCCCCTGCAAGTTGAAATCCCCCACGATGACCACCTTCCCTTTCCCACATACCTTTTTGATTTATCCCGCTAGCTCCCTGTCAAGCTCCTCAGACTGGGACAGTGGCCTGTATACCACCGCAAACCTCATTTTCATACCCCTTGAGTCTAGGAGCTGAAGCCAGATTGCCTTTGTCCTCATTTCTTCTCCCTCGTCCCTTGTGAATTTGATCCCGTCCCTCACATAGACTGCTACCCAACCCCTCCTCCCCTCCTTATGGTCCTTCCTGTATAAACAGTATCCTGGGATTGCCAGATGCCAGTCCTGGTCCTCAGTTGCCCACATTTCTGTGACAGATGCAATATCCACCCTCCACACTGCTAAGAGTGCCTGTAGCTCAGTGGATTTGTTTCCTAGGCTTCTTGTATTCAGTGAGACCACCCTCCATAATGCCACCTTCCCCTCATTAGCCTCCATCTCATCCCTTCTACTCCCTTCTTTTTTGGCCTCCCTGAGTCCTTCCCTGCTAGCCTGTGGGGTAGGCTGTCACTTCACTCTGTCGGGTCCCTGCCTACCTGCTGTCCACTTGCCACCCACAATCTAGTTTAATTCCACCCTTGTCGCAATATACCTCTCCAGTCTTTGCTTTAATACCTCCTTCCCCTCCCCACTCAAGTGCAGCCTATCCATTGCAAACAGATTGTTATTATCCCAGGTACTTCCCCAGCTGCCCACAACCCCATACCCCTTAGTTTGACCCATTCTACCAACCATGTGTTCAACTCTCTAATCCTCTCCTTTCTCACTGTGCTTGCACATGGTACTGGAAGCACTTCGAGAAGGTCACAGACTCCCCAGTCTCCTCTCACAACCTTCCCACTTCTTCAGTCCTCTCCCTTGTTACGTCCACTGTTTTCCCCGCTAGGTCATTTGTCCCACATGTACCACAATGTGTGGTTTCCTTCTACCCCTCTTTACGCACTAGGATTGCCTGTCTTGCCATATCTGCTTTTAACCCTGGTATGGACTCCACCCATATCCGACTGTGCCTCTCCCCCTTGCCACCCCATCTGATCCCCTTGAGTATGGAGTCCCCCAACACCAGTACACCCCCCTCCTTTTTCCTTGTGCCCATCGCCACCCCCCCCACCCAGGTTCTCATTTTTGGAGCCACTCAAGACTGTGTTTTTACCATGTGCCTCAGTGTCTTCCCCCCGTCCCTCCCAGTTAAGACCCCTCCATCTCCTGCTATTTGACTGCCAACCTCCCTCTCCCTCTTCACCTCTCTGAGTATGATACCTCCCCATCACACCATGCTCAATCTCTCCACTAGTAATGCCTATCACTCCCACTTCATGAGTGCTATCCCTTGTGCAATCACCTCCTGCATCCTCTTTCCATGTGTTTCTAGCAAAGTAAACATGTTCCCTATCCCCTTGGCCTTACTATGTGCTTTCTCCTATCTCCTGCCTACTGCTGCTCCTCTTTTTCTAAGTTCTACTAGAGTCCACCTTTCATCAGCTGGCTTCCTATCTAGTTTGCCCCTCTCCCCTCCCTTGACCCACTGTTCCGTCTCTGTGGTGCCCCCACAGTACTCTCAGATGTCAGTCCTCCTTCTGACGAAATCCTCCCCTCATCCCGCAACCTCCCCAGCTCCCTGCCCAGACACTGAACCCGTTCCTCGATCCTCATTAGCCTGTGGCATATTGGGCACCATCCTAGCCTCCACAGTATATTCATCTGCATTGCTGCCCCACAACCATTGCAACCAACAATCCTACTCATGGTCCACACTACCTATACAGCCTCAGCACTCTAACTATCTCTACAGCAAGTAAAATTAAGTAATCCTAGCACAGCCTCTAACAGAAATAGCTGATACATTCCAGTTGAAGGCCCTCCACAATATCCACTTATCCCACTAATCAGCAACTCACTGTGGATGCTGTACTCCTATTTGAGATCTACCTATGCTTTTCCCTACCCCTTGGCTGCAGTATTGGATAGGAGTAAATGAGATGTACCTGAAGCTCCTTCCTCCAATTGCAGGACAGGCATTCCCGTATAAATGAGCTGTGATTCAGGGAGGGAGGGTGGGATTAGGGCCCACACCCTGACTCTCACGAGAGTGTATCAGCCCTGCGTCTGCCCCTCACTGCACCTCAAGGCACTGCAACCTCCTCTGGAGGAAGGTTCCACCCAGCCACAGTTAACAGACCTCAACTACAATGTCCAACACACTGAAATGGAAGCTAAAAAACTACTTTAAATCAACTTACAAACACACTCAGCAGTTACAAGCCCTATCTCCCACTTTAAATGTATTCATAAAATGGGTAGGAAAATTCTGTATTTTGATTGGTTGCTAGCCATGCATCAGAAGTGTCTAATTCAAGGCAAGCAACAAGTTCAGGTAACTACAGCCACATTTAAAAAATGAGTTATTTAGAAGCCAAATTAAATGTTCATTTTTGAATGGCTGCCATTTTTTCTCCCACTTAGAGAGACTATGTCCTAGAAACATTCCCTAACAGACTAGTTGCATCATTCCTTGTCTACCAGAACAGTGTACACACAGTAAAAGCAAGGTCTGTCATTTTAACAAATAATGCTTTATGTTGTTTCCGTATTTTTATCTTTGCAGAGATCTGTCACCACCCACCACTTCCCATCTGCCAGTTGCTTGCTCGCTCGCTCACTCACTCACGCACTCACTTACTTACTCACTCACTCACTCACTCACTCACTTTTACTCAGAGGCCACCACACCAGCAGTCCTCATGTGCTGCCCATAATCAAAATATGCTCCAATGATGGCAAGAAATGCTACAAATAAGTAGGTAGACTGTCTTTTACTCATTCCCACCCACTTACCTGCCTCCCAATGTTGCATATACACTGGTCCCATTCCACCAACCAATGTACTTGCTCATTCATGCTGAGTGTCTGTGGGGAAATAAGCATAACAAAATAGAAGTTAGACATCCATAGCATGATTTTCATCAATCCATCTTGCTGGGATGCCTCTTAGATGCCCCCAGCCCTCGCTCACTATTAACTGCTGTTTCAGTCATGCCCTTTAAGTACCAACCAAAGCCTGCAATTTCTTTTTTTACTACTGGCAGAAGCCATTGCCAGGCATCATCACTCACATGGTAGATTGATTTCTCACTGTGTTTGTCTCACTGCTTTACTTCAGAGCCACAAATAAAAGTTTAAAAAAAGATAACTTAAAACAAACTACAGAATATGAAGGCTGACAATATTTTATGTGTTGTGTGTCTCAGTATGGGGAAGGGGTTGCATTCACACACAGAACTACTGTAATGACTCTCTGAAGATAACTACAGCTATGGGAGCCATACTACAGTAGGACAAATGTTCTAAGCTTAAAAAACAGCAAACTAATTAAAAATTTATTCATTAAGAAGAAATGTTTAAAATCTATTAACGTGTATGTATGTATATGGGGGGCTGTGGTATAGCAAACCATGACAGCCAACCAGCATTATGGTGGCCACAGTAGGACAAAACAACTCAGGACAAGAAAGAAAAAACTTTGCAGGTGGAGGGGCTCTAAGGGTTGAAGCACTGGACATCTTATCTCAGCCACATCAGCGACCCAGGTTCGGGAATGACTTGAGGTCATCTGAGAGCCAACATGGGGAGGAGGTGGGAGCAGGATTGAGCAGCCAAAGCGCAGGCGCTCCTCCCTGGGAGTAGTCGCCCCCCGTGGTTCTGCTCACCGGGTGGAGGTTCAGTGGGTAGCATAGGCAGGAGGGGCAGCCGTGGCAGGAAGGCACCTAGTAGCGTGTGAGTGCCTCTACATGAGTGCACTCCTGGGCCACAGGGACGGTGAGAAAGTGGGGAAAAAAAGATGATAAAAATCTATATATATAAAAAAATTATCAAAGGTCTTATTATTTTAATATCTTAACCTGTTGATTTTAACTTTTACATGCATGCAAAATAGAAACACAGAATTTGATGGCAGATAAGGACCGCTTGGCCCACCCAGTCTGCCCATTTCCCTACCTAATGGATAAGCTGCAGATCCTAGTTAACCAGCAGCCTACTTCTTTCTACCCCAACCCCCTAGAATTGCCTTATGACTGTCCCATGCATGCTTGAATTACACCACTGTTTTTGACTCCACAACCTCCTCCAGAAGGCTGTTCCATGCATCCACAACCCTCTCTGTGAAAAAATACTTCCTTACATTATCTCTGAGCCACCCCCCAATCTTCAAATTGTGTCCCCTTCTTCTTGCACACCTCATTTTTTTAAAGATGCTACCCTCTTGGACTTTGTTGATTCCCTTGAGGTACTTAAAAGTTTCTATCATGTCCTCCTTCTCATCTGCAAAGAGACATACTTTTCCTTCCAGTCCCTCTGCAATGTTGCTTATAAAGACATTGAAGAGGACCGGTCCTAATACTGAACCCTGCGGTACCCCACTAGTAACCCCCCTTTCTTCAGAGTGGACTCCATTTACTATTACCCTCTGTGTCCTATTCTCCAACCAATTTTTACCCAGGCTATCATCTTGGGACCCACTCCCAGGCTGGCTAACTTGTATATTAATCTTTTGTGTGGGACTGTGTCAAATGCCTTGCTAAAGTCTAAGTAGTCCATGTCCACAGCCCCTCCCTGATCTACTACTTTGGTCACTCAATCAAAGAAATCTATTAGATTCATCTGGCATGACCTTCCCACTGTGAATCCATGCTGCCTTGGGTCCTGTGCCCCACTGGCCTCTAGGTACTCGACAATTCTTTCCTTCAGAAGTGATTCCATCATTTTCCCTATCACTGAGGTTAAACTAACAGGTCTGTAGTTTCCTGCTTCTGCCCTGCTCCCACTATTGTGAAGGGGAATCACATCTGCCCTCTACCAGTCCTCAGGTACCACCCCATCCTCCCATGATTTGTTAAAGAAGGTAGTCAGTGGTGTCACTAGTTCTACCCTTAGTTGTTTTAGAATTTTGGGATGAATCCCATCAGGCCCCATTGCTTTGTCCACCTTCAGTTTTAAGAGTTCTTTCAGAACCCTTTCTTCTGTAAATGGGCTGGTATCAACTTCTGTATCCAGAGTGTTTCTATTGTTTGTTTTAGGTACCTCCCCTCTTCATTCTATGGCGTGTAAATACCGAACAAAAATATTTGTTTAGTATTTCTGCCTTTTCACAGTCACCCTCTGCCCACCGTCCCTCCCATTTATTAAGCCTCACTATCCCTCCCTTGGTCTTCCTGTGCTCCCTGATGTACCTAAAAAAAGTTTTATCCCCTTCTTGACTGAGTTGGCTATCTTTTCCTCAGTTCGGGCCTTTGCTGTTCTAACTGCCTTCCCAGCTTCCTTTTGCTTTAACTGATACAATTCTCTGTCCTGCTCCTTCTGTGATTCCTTGTACTTCCTGAATGCTTTCTTTTTCTCTTGAATCTTCACTGCCACCTCCTTTGAGAACCATAGTGGTTTCTTACATCGTTTTGTTTTGTTTCTTTGCTTCACACAAAGGCTTGTTACCTCTGTGATGGCAGTTTTTATTATTCCCCATTGTTCTTCCACCTCTCCTTCCTGCCAATTTGCTAGTGCATTCCTTAGGCACTCACCCTTTTTGGGAAAGTCAGCCCTCCTGAAGTCCAGTACTTTTGCCTTTGTATGGCTTGACTCTATTGCTGTGTTTACTGTGGACCATACTGTTCGATGGTCGCTAGTTCCCAGATAGCTACCCACTTCTACATCTGTGAACCTCTCTCTATCTCCATTTGAGAGAACCAGGTCTAAGATTGCTCCCTCTCAAGTGGGTTACAATACTGGTTGTCTAAGGCATGCCCCATGTAGAGCATCTAGAATAACCCCACTCTTAGAAGTGGCTGCTGCAACTGCACTCCAGTTAACATCTGGCATATTCAGATCACCCATCAGCAATATCTCCCCTTTTTCTGCCATTCTAAGTATACTTTCTATCATTTCCTTGTCCATTTCTTCCCCCTGAGAGGGGGGGTCTGTATAAAACCCCTGTGTGGATTGTGGTGCCATTGCCTGTCTCCAAATTGACCCACAATGTTTCTTCTCCTCCCTGTTTGCCCTTTTGTTCTGTTGCTTTAATTCCTTCCCTTATGTAGACAGCTACTCCTCCTCCTCGTCTTTTACCCTCCCCATCCCTTCTGTAGATAGTATATCCTGGTATGTTTACATCCCTGTCATAGTTCTGTGTGTACCATGTTTCTGTGACTGCCACAATATCCAGATGTTCCTCCTCCATCAAGGCCACTAATTCAGGAAGCTTGTTACCCAGACTATGGGCATTGCTACTCATTGCTCTCCATTTTTTGATGGCTTTACCTTCTGTAGCAGCATCCCCCACTGACCTTTCTACCTTGGTATTTTTCTCATTTAGTACCCTGTTTTGTAGGGGGAGGCTGGGATTTTCCTGCTGCTTATCAGTGCCTCCCCCCTGACTAGTTTAAAAGATTGCCAATGAAGCATTTAAACTGATTGCCCAAAAGACGTGTTCCCTTCCTGGACAGATGCAGACCATCCTGCCAGTATAGGCTGGTGTCCCTTCAGGTGGAACCCCAGTCCCCAATGAAGACAAACCCCTGTGCTCCATACCATTTTTTCAACCATTCATTAAACTGCATGTGCAAAGTACCCTTGCCTCACCCATGCCACTGACAGGCAGCACCTCTGAGAAGGATACTGTGTGTGCTACTTGTCTTAGGCCCCTCCCCAACTCTGCAAAGTCATTCTGCACTGCTCTAATCTCACGATGAGCCAAGTCATTTGTCTCTAGGTAGGCAATGACGTCCAGCTCAGACTCCCGTGCAACTGTTCCCGAATCCTAAGGATGCACAGCCCCAATTGATAAGTACAATAAGACACTCCAGGGGTGTGCATTAGATATTTCTAATGCACTGCCAGGAGTTAAAGGTACTCTGCCTGCTGCCTCATGCTCACTATGCCCCTGGTCCTGCATTAGAAATGTCTATTGCATGCAACCTCATGTCTTATTGCTTGCATGAACTTGGGAAATGTCAAGAGATTTGTATGCTGACAATGTTCATTGTCATTTTTAGCAGGACGCTAAGAAATCCCTTTACATTTAAAACTATCATATTTAACGCAACCTATTTCTGAGTGAAGTGAAAGTAATATATAATAGTGGTCATCCTCATTCAAAAGAATATTGAATACTCATCTCTGGGGACAGAAGATTAGAATGTTGTGGGCTTTATTCCCACACCAGGTACTGGGGCTAATTTCCTAGACTGACACTGTAGTGCAGCACTAGATTGTGTGATGGGTTGTTGCTTCACTGTTTGTATGCACTTATGACAATTTTGGGAAGAAAAAGCCACATGTTTCTTTTGTACTATGGCATTGCAACAACGTTTGTTCACACAGTATAAATGTGTAGTGTTTTTTTTATGGGTTATGAATGCCAGGTTTTGCTACACTCATATGAGATGGGAATTTTTTCCCCCTGTGTACTAGCAAACATGTTCCCTGTTAATAATACACATCAGTGTAACCACCCTTCTTCCTGTACCTCTCCAAAACCACACTCATACCCTCTAAAGCCCAGTGCAAGGCATCATGGATATTCAAATCTGTGTGTTGGAAAAATTGTTAAGGGCTTACCAGAGCAAAGTTTGTCTTTTAAACAGGCTTTCACTATTCATTCCTTTAGGCTGACTGACTTTTTGTTTTGTTAGTGTCCCACAGAAAGACCCTCCCCATCCCCCTGCAGATGTTAAATGTGCATTTTTGACTGGCAAGAATAAACCAGCAAATACTATAGTGGAAAACTGCATTCCACAAGAAGAATTTTAGGCCTAGTATGCGTTAATTCTATGGATAATCAAATATACTTTGTTAGTCAACAACAATCCTTAGCTGTTTGTTGGCAACTGCAATTTTATTTCTTTGAAAGGAGTGAAAGAAAAGGGCACAGTGTCAGGAATCATTAAATCAAACAACAACATCACCCTAAAGGAAAGCACATACAGTATAAATTGTCAATTACAGGAAACCACTTCTAGCTGAAGAAACAGCATAACTCAATCAAGTGTTCCTCTTTGTAGAGAACAACTTTAAGTGTTCTCTTCCCACCAAATTATATTTCTTTGAAATGAGTGTTCCAATAAAAGACTTTTCTAAAGAAAGAGCAGTTATTGTGATTTCCTGAGTACTTCAAAAATGTTCTCTGGAGCTGATTGCTCATGATCTCTGAGGAGTTTTTTTTTTCTCTCCCTTCAAGTCACACTGGACTGTCAGCAAATAAATCTCCACATTGTCATCATGTGCAAACAAGAGGGATGAAACTGCTCACAACATTGTGCTGACAGTAGGATCACATTCACCAAAGGGACTAGCTGGCACAGCAGATTAATAAGCTATCCTCTCACCTAAGGGACCCAGCTTCAGTGAAGGCTGAGGTGACTACAAATCATTCATTCCTCATGGCTGTAAAAGGTCGAGACTGAAATAAAGGTAGGCATGTTAGATCAAGTCTTTAACTGAGAAGGAAACAACACCAGCCTTTCCTATGCCACATTTGAACTAGTTCAGCCAGCTGAGATTCATGACTGTTAATTTAAAGCCTTCATGTTTTAAAAGCCGGCATATCATAACTACATAATCTTTATATGCCAGTGTTGCTCCTCAGTCATCCATATTATGACAGCAGCAAGATGCATTTTAATGCTTATACAGACCTAGCTGAAAAACAATGGTATATCAGATCTAAGCAAACTTCAAAATGTCTAAAGAGTTTGAATCTCAATGCATTTGTATTTTAATCAGAACCTTGCAAACCCAGTATTGTGTACATCCTCAAAACAATGGTTGTTTGAATAGAAAGATATGCAGTATGTAACTGAAAGTTGGAATGGTGGGTCTGTCTAACTGTTATCAGAAAGTCAAATTCCTTTCCTCTGAATGCACTCAAAATGGGGTCCATGCACTATGCCTATGTGCTGCAAATGCATGGTGCATAGACTTGCCTATGACAAACAGCTGTACATTGGGGGACCAGCTGGAGCCCTGCAGCATTCTTGGAAGGGGAACTGGCCCCTTGTGCACTGAATCCCCTGTCCATTCATACCTCTGTGCACATGGACGGACTGGGGGGAGTGTCTAGGGGGCAGTGCTACATTTTATACCATGCACTAATGTGCAGAGTGCAGACTGAGAGGGGAAGAGGCTATGTGGGCAAGGACCCTGCTGTACCTGCTAGCTATGCACCTGCTCCATTCTGTGGCAGCTGATCATGGCAGGACAAGTGACCCTCCTTGCCGTGCTTCCCTAGTCCTCCAGACTTGCAGAGAGGGCTGGAGGCAACTGTTGCCCACTTACCCATTCTGTTTCCATTGTTGAGGATCCACCATGTTCATTATTCCCCACTCTGTGTGCAGCAGGGGATCCAGCTGGCCAGCTGTTTGGGTATTCAGTTGGATGCCTACCTGTGTCAACCAGTCTTCCCCCTGTGCACCAAGTTGCCTGTGGGCAAGACCACAGATGGCTGGCTGGTAACAGAGAATGGTGCATGGTGTATGTTTGTCTTGGGGTGAGGGTGCGTGCAGACCAGGCACATGCCTGTCATGTGTACCTGGCCCACAGTGGTGCATAGGCCCCAATATGCTTAATTCATTATTATACAATGGCAAAAAAGAATGCTGGGTTCTCACTGGTCTGTCTGGGGCTGGGCCCATGATGTTATCCCAGCATAACATCAGGGATCTAGTCCCAGCACACACACATCAAATGACATACAAAAATATCACTGCCCACTCCCCATTCAATTCTGCCACACAGCAGCTTTCAAACACCAGCACAAAGTATGTCCATTGTAAACAGCTTCAGCTCCAGCACCTCCCCCAGAGGACATCACTCCCTGCACAACTTCACTACCCCAAAATGTCAATTGCTACAAAAAGCCAGGCAACCACACAAAAAACAGTACTGCACACAAAACTAATCATTCCTGCTGATTTCTTTATTGCCATTGTGAAGCCGGCTTTCCTGAAAGACATGATGGTCACCAACCGTCTTTTACTTCCTGATGTACACGTTCCTCCTTGTGCCCCACTTAAATCACTTAAAACATGTTCACAAAGTGTTGTTTTTAATAAAATGGAGTCACATCTTGCCGTCATTGCAATGGGCTTTACAGTTTGGCTTAACAAAGTGAGCAAGCATGCTTTACAGAAGCATATGTGCTTCACTGACTTACCCGATCGCCATTTTTATTCAGTGTGTTTTCCCGTTAAAACCTGTACTGGGAGCAGGAGCAGAACACACAGCTAGGATGGGGGAGGGTTCTCCAACTTCCAGATAACAGAAGCCACATGGCAAAAAAAGAAAATGACGTGATCCTGACAGCAGTGCAGGGTGGGGGAGCTGATCTACAACTTTGAGGTGCAATAGCATAAACAGCATGGGTGGGAAACAGAAAGAATCACAATATTTTAAAAACTTAAGATCATAGAAAAAGCACAAAGGAGAGAGCATAGGGCAGAAAGCAATAGAAATCTTACTAGGAAGTAAAGAGCCAGTGTAGAACCACACAAAAACACAGCAGCGCCACCTACTGGCTAAACAAGTCAACACTATTTTTCTTAAAAGTAAACATACTCATACAAAAAATTTACTGTTAAATGTACTTTTTCATCTTTTTTCTTCAATTTTTTATTTTTGTTGTTACTCAGGGGCCATTCTATAATAGGAATAATGCACTCCAGGGTGTGTGTCATGCTGGGATAACATCACTTCTTGGGTGCCGGACACACGCAGCCTGCAGCTTCATGTCCAACCACGCGAGACGTGACCTTATACAAGCACAACACACACCGTGTTGTGCATTATTCCTTTATCAACAAATACTGAATTAATAATCTTCATGGACAACAGGAGAATATCCACTTCAAATTGAAAATAGGGAGTGGGCTTTTAAAAAGCTTAGGAGTATAAGGGTTAATTTTAATTAGTCATTATTAACTTTTAGAAGTCCTTACAGTCACTGTAGTTCTTACACTCTCCATATGATTAAAGGTACCGAATGGGATATTTTATGTGGTTACTTCCATCACTTTTAATAGAATTAGAGAGGGGAGTTCTTAGAAACATAGGATGTATCGGCAGAAAAGGACCAGTAGGCCCATGTAGTCTACCCTATTTACCTTGCCTATTACTGCACCATGGATCCTATTTGGTCATAGTTGTCCCTCCCTCTTCCTTACAGTACCTCTCCTTATTATGCCCATGTGCTACTCCCACGCATGCTTGAATCTCCCTGCTATCTTTAACTCCACAACCTCTTCTGGAAGGATGTTCCAGGAATCCACCACCCTTTCTGAGAAAAATAAGCATTTCTTCACATTATTCTTGAATGCTCCTCTATGTTTCATACCATGCCCCAGTGTTCTTCTGTTCTTCCTCCTCCTCTGAAAGATACTCCCCTGCTGCACCTTGTTAACTGCCATGAGGTACGTATAGGTCTTAATCATGTCACCTTTCACTCTCCTCTCCTCCAAGGGTACAAGTTGAGATCCTGAAGCCTCTCATATAGTTTCTTATGCAATCACCCACACCATTTTGTTAGCCCTTCTCTAGTCATCTTAAACTTGTCAATGTCCTTGTGAAGGTGCGGCCTCCAGAACGGGGACAATACTCCAGTGGAGTCTCAGTAGTAAGCAATACTGTAACAACACCACTTTCCTTCTGCTAGAAATCCCCCTTCCTATGCATCCCAGCATCTACCTAGCCTTACCTACTGACTTGTTGCACTGCACTGCCATCTTGAGATCATCAGATATGATTATTTCAAGGTTTCTAGCTAGTTTGATGACTGTAAGTACCTCCCTGCCATCTTATACACAGCCCACTTGTTTACCCTACCTAGCTGCATGACTGCACATGTTGGCACTGAAACACAGCTGCTTCACCCTAGACCACTCCCCTAGTTTCCCCAGCTAATTTTGCATTCTTTACATCCCCTCCTGGATGTCCACCCTGTTGCCAATTTTTGTGTCATCCATAAAGAGACACACCATCCCATCTAGTTGTTCAGCAATGTAACTTATGAAGACATTGAAGAAGACAGAACCCAGCACTGACCCCTGTGGTACTCCACTGGTCACTCTCCCATTCCCGAGTGACTGCTGTTTATCACCACCCTCTCCATCCTATCTTTCAACCAGTTTGATACCCAGCTTACCACCTTCTTCCTCACCCCTGGTTGCTAAGTTTCTGAATCAGTCTCATGTGTGGCACAGTGTCAAAGCCCTTACTAAAGTTCAGACAGGCCACATCCATTACCCCCTGATCCACTTCCCTAGTTTACCACTTAGCAGCCAAGGACTTCTATCAGATTTGTTTGACATGACCTCCTCATGTGAAGCATTGCTGCTGGTGGTCCTGCAGCTCATTTTCCTCCAGGTACTCCATCAGTCTTTCCTTCAGCCTAGTTTCCATTACTTTCCACACCACTGATGTGAGACTGACTGGTTTCTAATTGCTAGACTCCTCCATGCTGCTGCTCTTGTGTAGAGAGACCACATCGACCCTCCTCCTGTTATTTGGAACCACTAACATCTTCAGTAAAGTGCTGAACAGTGTTGCCAGAGGAGCAGCTAACACCTTGGTCAGTTATTTTTTGTACCCTTCAGTCTAGCCCATCTGGCCCCATTGCCTTGACTGAGGTGTTGGTTGTGGATCCAACGTGTCGAACTGGGGGGTTTGGAGTAGGTTCGCCCTCTGAGTTATTCCTTGGGGGCATGTCTCTCCTGACCTCCGAACAGGTGCAGAACCTGGGGGTAATTTTTGATGATGGGCTTACGCTGCATTTACAGCTGTCTACCGTCATCAAATCCTCTTTTTATCATCTGAGGAATATCTCCAAGATCAAGCACCGTGTTCTCCCTGGTGATCTTCCTATGTTGGTCCATGCCTTTGTGTCCACATGCTTGGACTATTGCAATTCCTTATACCTAGGGATATCTGGGGCAGAAATCCACTGCCTGCAGCTGGTGCAGAATGTTGCGGTCTGGCTTTTGACTGGAACATCTCGATTTAGTCATATTTTGCCGGTGCTGCGTGAACTGCACTGGCTGCCTGTGTAGTGGCGGATTACCTTTAAAATAATTTTATTGACATTCAAAGCCCTACACAGACAGGGACCGGACTAACTGAAAGAGCTCCTGGTTCCTTACCACCCCAGGCAATTGCTTTGCTCAGCTGATGAGGGGTTGCTAGAGATTCTGAGGGTGCATTTAAGTTCTGCTGGAGCCAGGGCATTTATGTTTGCAGCTCCTACCCTCTGGAATTCTCTACCCTGCCAGTTACAGGAGTGCCCGACCATGGAGAGTTTTAAACAGGCATTGAAAACTCACTTGTGGAGACAAGCTTTCAGCTATTGAAGTCTTTCTGATTTTAGTAGTGGTTTTATAATTGATTCTGTATTTATTTTTTAATGAGACTGTGTTTTATTGTATGTTGATTTGTGCAGCGCCTTGGTTTTTGAAAGGTGCTTTAAAAATAAAGTTTTATTATTATTATTGTTATCTTTAAGGGCTTGCAATTCTTGGTGCATTCCCTCTTCTGAGAATGGACTTGTGTCTGCTCCTCAGGATGCTTGCTGATGCATGTTGGTCCGTTCCCTCTCCCCTTCACTATCAAGGTTGAGCAAAAGTACTTATTAGAAAATTTAGCTTTTTCATGACCTTCCTCTGCATGCTGCAAATATATTATGCCTCAAGTTTAATAAGAAGAATGAAATTAAACTGTTTAACCCACAAAGTATGTATCACACCTCAACATGCAGACTACATGTTGAGGTGTGACACATACTTAATGGGTTAAACAGTTTCATTTCATTCTTCTTCTTATTAAACTTACTTGAGACAGCATTTGCTTGCAGCATGCTAATGCAGGAATCCTGCCATTTTACTGAAAGTGTACATGTACAAATTTATTTACAGTGAAGCCTTTTTTCTTATTTAATTTGCTGTTACCTATTTTGTTAAATTAATATTGTGCCCAAGAGGTATGGCGTGTATAGATGCAAACCGTATATGCAAAATCTGCCCCTGGCTAGTTGGAGTCACTCCTCACTGGGTGCACAGCTGTGTCTGACTCGTACTACAAACTGACACCACAGCTTTTTTTATAAATGTCTTTAAAATCTGTAAATGCCCTTAACCTTTCTGAGGTTTGGAAGCATGTCAGCTTGGCATGGCATGGTACAGGCTTCTCCCTACCCAGCTCCCACCCTGAACATCCACTCAAAAGATGGAGTATTTTTTTTTATACATTTTAGCATTTACTATAAGTCAGAATGGGAACATCTTACCAATACACTGACTAGAACTCCAGGCATAGTCAACGTGGCATGGTATCAGTTCTGTCTCTCCCTGTACCCCTTCCCATCATGAACAAAACTGCCAGACTGTGCTAAAACCTCAAGTTAAATCACATGCAACATACAATGATTTATGCTCCTGAGCCTGGGCTTTCAGATGCTGTTTTAGCTGAAATGAGGCACAATAAAACATTTAGTTTCATTGGGTTGTATGTCACTAACTTTACTGCTGTAGTGAAGTTAGTGACATACAACTCGACGAAACTAAATGTTTTGTTGTGTCCCTAAACAGCATCTGAAAGGCAAGCCCAGGCCCAGGAGTGTAAATTATTGTATAACTATGCTTGTGGTTTTACTGCTTTTCTGCAGTTAAACTTTTTATTGAAATATTTCAAGATAAAACCAAATAGAACACTTCACGGTACAGCAAGCTGTGTATGGGAAATGTATAAAAGCCATGTATAAAAGTGACACAATACTGCTAAAACAGAATGATACAAATTTCATAAGGCTAATTAATATAGGAAAATGATGTAAAATATAATAAACTATGATGCAAGAGGGAGTGCAGCTGATCCTGTAAAAAACAGGGAACAATAAAAAAAAAACTCTAAACTGATAAGCAGCACAGAGAAACTAAGAAGCAGGGTACTGGAGGAGAGTATGAAGCCCATCTATGAGGTGATTAGGAGGACTGACAGGAAGAGGTAGTAAGGAGCCTGTAATGAGGGCTAAAACGATGCCAGTCTAAGATAAGCCCACTTTTGTTCTGTATGAAATAAAATTAAGGCAAGGCTGCCAGCATTGATAAAAAACTTCCAGGGTGCTGGAGGCTAGATGGGAGAGTTGGTCTAGTGTGGTGAGTTAGGTGAGAGTAGTGAAGAATTCCTGAAAGGAGGGAAGGGTTGCAGCATGCCATTTGTAGGAACCTCTTGACTTGCATGCTGAGCAATGTGAGCCATCTGTGCTCCAGGACTGTGAGATGTGAATCCTCAGGGGTAATCCCCAGGAGGAGCAATGGATCTGAGTGCAGGAAAGGTTTGCAAAGGACCAGAGATGCAAAGTGGTTGACTTTTTTATTTATTTATGTTTTTGGTAAAGGACCATTTTCAGTTGTGACCCGGGCTGTACAGAGGCACAGACAATAGGTACAAGTTATAATACAGTGGGTACATATAATACAGTGAGTACAGTGGTATCAGAAACAGTGATTACATAAACATCACATCTTAAAATAGGGGTTAAATACATAAATAAACAAGTTCATGACAAAAAAAGTGATGTTTCTCTGCTTGCAGAGAACTAGAACATACACTTAAAGCAAATCAAGACATTATTCAGCCAGACAAGTGTTTACAATACAGTGCATAACGGGTTACACAATAGCAATCAACATTTTCAGAAGGAGTCAAAAGTGTAAATTGTTTATTTTGTAGTCAGTACTTGAGAAGTAAGGCCAGTGGTACACTGGGCCCCTAAGGTGGATTTCTGGTGAGGGTGTTTCCTAGGGAGCAGGTACAGGTGCTCTGAGACATAAGCCAATCTCTTAGCTGCAATTTGAAGGACTGATGAGAGGGTAACATTCAGATAGCGGGTGGTAGTCTGTTCCAAAGGGAGGAAGCAGAGACAGAGAAAACTTTGCTCCCCATGACAGTAGATACATGGAGGACTACCGAGGGGGAGTGGAAGAGACACTGAGGCACCAAGTTGCTGCCCTGTTGGTGAGAAGCGAACTTTTATGAGTTCTTGAGAAATGTGTCAACTAGACAACCCATGGCATATTCAAAATGGCCCTGCAGAGAGAGCCAGCCTAAGGACTGATATAGAGAGCAATGATAAGTGGAGGAAGGGCCTGAAGGGAAAAGTGACAAATAGAGTTGTATGTGATTTTTAAACAAGGAAGAAGTGAGGAGGATATGGAAGAGAACACTGGGGAGCAATAGTCAAATAGGGGCAGTAGATTTCCCTAGGGAATTGCAAGGTGAGCCTCTTCATAGTGTTAGAAATGTGGTCATTGTAAGTAGGGAGGGATCAAAAATCACTCCTAGGTATTTGAAGCAGGATATAGTGTCGAGAGGAGGGCCTGCAGGGGTGACTATGTGTAACGAGGTTTCTGATTTGGTGGCTTTTGCAAGCTACGGCTTGGAGCCAAAGACCATGGCCTTTGTTTTTTCCTCATTTACAAGATTTTTTTTGGAGAAGAAACAATTCTGAGCAGCTCCATAGTTTGTAGTGAGGGTAGAAGATGCAGATTCAAGGGACCTGGCACTATGGTAGATGACGAGGTCATCAGCATAGTGGAGCACATTACAGTTTATGCTTTCTGCGGGGAGATCATTTATGAACAGTGAGAATACTAGAGGATCCAGTATGGAGCCCTGGGAGACACCAGTGTGGATGGGTAATGCTGCAGCGGTATCTTTGTCTATCAGAACATACTGGGATCTGTTAGTGAGGTAGCTGCTGAACCAAGTGGTGGAATCCAGGGAGCAGACTAGGTTTAGCAGGGTGGATTGAAGAAGGTGGTGGTCAACAAAGTCAAAGGCATTTGATAGGTCCATAAACACTGCACATGTGGCCATACCTATGTACATGTTTCTAAGGACATGGTTGGAGAAAAGGGCCATGTCCAAAGATGTGCTCTGGTGTTTGCAGAAGCCATGTTGGAGGAGACTCGGAAGTTTGTAATGTTGTAATTATCTAGATGCTTGGATAGCTGGTGGTGAATGATTTTTTTTTCTAATAGCTTGCTTAGATGTGGGAGGAGGAAGATGGGATGGTAGTTTTATGGGGCAACGGGATCACTTGATTTGAAAATTGGCACCATGTGTGCATGCTTCCATGAGTCAGGCACAATAGATGATGAGAGGGCAAGGTTAAATATATGGGTCAGTGGCTTTACAAGGGCAGGGGAGAGGATTTTCAGAAAGGTAGGATACAGACCATAGCTGCCTGGGCTGCCCCTGGTAGGTAGCATCTTAAGGAGTTTGACAATGATACTATGGTCAATGGCTCTGAAATAAAAAACAGGGCTTGATGGCTGTGGGCAGCATTGCTGGTTGTTCTGGGCAGAGGGAGGCTGTGGAGGGAGTTTGCTGGTGTAGGAGGTAAGGTTGGTGAACATTCTATTGAAGGTGTCAACGATCTTGCCTGGGTCAGTAATGGGACTGGAAGGGGAGGTAAGTTCTGTTTTTTGTTTATTTGATTATGAGTTCAGGAGGGTGTTAATTGAGGCCCAGAAACTGTGAGGGTTGCCAAGAGACTTGTTTTGTAGGTTGGTGTAGTATTTACGCTTGAGTGACTTGGCAACCTGCTTATAGGAGTTACGAAGTTGCCTGTATGCATTCCATAATTGGGGGGAGGGGCATGCCTTGAAGGCATGCCAGGTTTTGTACCTCACTTTCATTTGGGCCAGAAGTTCATTTAATAGCCAATGGGTGTTGCCACCTTTAACCCTCTGGGTGGTGATAGGGAAGTATTTGTCCTTAATGTTGAGAAGAGCTTCCATGAAAAGCATCACCACCATGAAGACATCTTCGAGCTGGTAAAGTGAGAACCAGTTTATGGCCCAGGCATCCTTTAGCACTAAGTCATAATCCTGAGATATGAATTTCCTAAAAGCTAACAATTTGTGGGGAGGACATATTGATTTGGTGCCTAGAGCAATATTTCCACAGAGGCTTAATTAAGAGTCAAGTCCAAAACATATGATGGTGATCACCTCTGGGAAGGCCACAATGCCAACAGGAGTCTGACGGCAGAGGTTTTGCCTTATGGAGAGCCTAAGGAGTCCTGTACCAAGAGTATAGGATTTTAATTTGGATTAGTCTGTTTCTGGCATCTTTGAAAACCCTGTGCACAAAACTCCAACAAGTCTTCCAGTCCTGCTGTGGGATAATGGATTGCATCATTTTGTCTATGGCTACTTTAGACTGCATCGATTCAGTAGGGAAGGTATTTCAGATGAAAGAATAGATCTTGCCTGCTAGGCCTTTCTGGTAAGAAAGCCAAAGAGAAAGGATATTGGATTGAGGTTGAGAGTGCAGGGCCCATATAGCCAGTTGCAATGCACTCCTGATTTGGAGATATCTCCAAAAATTGGAGCGAGGAAGACCCCATTGTGTCTCCAGTGCATGGAAGGTGTCTATAGCCAAGGTGTGTAGTGCTAGAAGATAATTCAGAAAGCAAAAACCACAAAACTCAGAGGAGGGCCAGTTAAGTGATTTGTGGCCAACCTTGATGCTGGAGTTTCTCCATGGGGCTGTAAAAAGTGCAGGCGCGGAATCTGTTGGTATCCTTGTGTGGAGTTTGCACCAGTATTGAACGGCAGGGCCAATTGTTGGATGTGCTACCAGGGCTTTAGGGACAGGAGAATAAAGAAGGTTAGGTAGAGAGTGCAGATTATTCTGTGCTGTCTCCATAGTGACCCACTGCATGGCTTGAACCACTGCAGGGACTGCATTGTCCTGAACAGCCAAAGATAGCCCTCAAACCAGGGTAAACACCAGCTGCCCTTAGACCTGTGTGCCTCAAGCTTGGGATGGCTGTACTGTGGCCTTTTCCCTTCCCAAAGAATGTTACTATGATACCATCAAGCTTGGCAAACCAACTAGCCAGAAGAGAAAGAGGAATGTGAGAAAGAAAATAGAATACTTTCAGGGCAGCCACCATTGTGAGAGCAGCAATCTTCCCAGCCATTGTCAGCTGAAATAGTTTCTGGCAGTCACATTTAGTTTTAAGGATTACCAGCAGTGGTTGATGGGTAAGTTCACATATTTTGGTCAGATCAGACATGATTTGGATATCTAAATAAGTGATACCATCTGCTGCCCAGGTGAGGCCATAATGGGTTACAAAATGGGGAGAGCAATAATGGTTGAAGGGGAGGACTTCAGTTTTCGTGGTATTGATTTTTATGCTGGATATGTGGGTGAACCACCCAAGGATGGAAAGAAGGGAAGAGAGGGAGGTGTCAATGTTCACCAGTGGGACAAGGAGATCATCTGCATACATGAATGCAGATTATTGGGACTGACCCACCTGAACTAATGAGAAAAGATCCAAAACAAAGAGTTTGTGAGGACCCTAGTGGTGGGGTGTGAGTAAATAGTGCAGACTCAAGCACAAAAGCAGTCACCCATGCCCAGGTGGGCTAAGACCAGATGTAAATAATACCATTCAGGGGGATTGAAAGGCCTTTTAAAAGTCTATGGCTCCAGCAGCTGGAGGGGTAGGAAGACTTTTCCCAACATTCATAAGATTAAGAAGGGAATGAATATGGTCAGAGCAGTAGTGGGTTTTCTCAAAGTCTACCAGGGATGGGTTAATAAGGTACGGTAATAGGGGATACAAGCAATTAGCTAGGGCTTTGGCATATACTTTACTGTCCACATGTATTAAAGAGATGGGATGGTTACTTGTTTCCAGGTAGGGACCTTCCCTTTCTTGGGGAGTACACTGATGGGCACTTCATGAAGCATGGTGGAACAGGTACCTGAAGTTTAAGCTTTCTGGAATACGTGGTGGAGAATTGGGGAAATCATAGGGTCCAGGGCTTGCCAGAACTCTGCTGGGTAGCTGTCCCCATGAGGGGCCTTCCCTGAGTTAAGCGAAAGGAGAGCCTGAGACATCTCTTGAACAGTCAGGGGGCATCTAATAGAGCAGACTGTTTATGAGTACATTTTGGTAGGTCTAGAGAGGTTAGAAAAGTTTGGATGGCAGCTGCATCCCATTGGTGGGGTGATAGAAACATAGAACCATAGAAATTGTCGGTAGATAAGGACTGCCAAGTCCATCCTGTTGCAGTCAGTGTTTTGGATCTCTGTTTTTGGGGTTGACTTTTCTTAATGTAACTTTTATTTGCCAGGGAGGAAATCTAGTTGGGAGAATATTTTCAGTCATCTGTGACTTAGTCCTGTTATTTAAACTCTGTGAAACAGGTGTCTGAAAGGAAGGAAGGCACTCACTGGGGTGGTGGGTCAGAGCTGTAGTTGGTTGTATCTGGAGGGCATGGGCTTAGTCCCATCCACTCTGCAGTTCGCCCCACCCACCCCAAGCATATCATTTAGTTTATATCAGGGGTTCTGACATTGCTTCCCAAAAAGTGTAAAGGACACACCTATTCATATCCTTAAAGGCACAGCACACTGAATAGAGAGTGAACACACTCACACGCTTGCACACATTAAAAAAAAAGAAAAAAGAAATCATCTTAACCAGGAAGGGAGACAGACATGTGGGGAGTGGTGCAATCTACTGGCTGTGGAGTGGCAGTCTTCCAGTAGACATTTTGGAGGCTGTGCTGCTGCCCTATTTGCAGGCACTTCTCTGGTCTGAGTGAGGAGGTTGCCTGTCTCCATGCTGACCTGGTGAGGATTTTGGGAAACCTCCTCCCCCAGCCAAGGACCACCCAGGCCACCACCACTGCCTCAGAGGTTGCTAAGAAAGAGGAGAGGTTGGACCATGGTGGGCTCAGGGAGGTTGAGGGTCATGGAACAGAGGTGCATCCCACCAGCTGTGCTTCTCCACAATTTATTCACCATTCTGGCACAGCATGGCTTCTCTATGGAGGCACCCACAGTGGAGACCAAGGGGGCTGCTGGGAACATCCACAAAGGAGACCCACAGGAGGGTGGCACGGGACCCCACAGGGGAAGGAAACAACTCCTGGTGGGGGACTCAATCATTAGGGTTAGTACTGGTGGAGGGAGGGGAGAGGGAGGTCAGGTACCTGCACAGCGCCATGGCTTTGATGGACGGAAGTGAATCCTCAGGATCGTGGGAGCAGCTGCACGGGGGGGAGGGAGCTGGATGTCATTGTCTACCTAGGGACAAATAACTTCTCTGTGAATGGGATGAGATCAGTGCAGCAGGAGTTTGTGGTGTTGGGGAGGGGCTTTAGATAAGCAGCACACATGGTAACTTTCTTGGAAGGGCTACCTGTCTATGGCATGGGTGTGGCTAGGGTACTCCATACCATGGAATTAATTGACTGGTTGAAAAACTTGTGCGGAGCTCAGGGATTTGGCTTTATTGGGGACTGGAGGTCCACCTGGAGGGATACAGGCCTATATTGGTGTGATGGTCTGCATCTGTCCAGAAGGGGAACCATGATCCTAGGTGATAGGTTTAAATACTTCACTGGCAAGCATTTAAACTAGCCAGGTGGGGAGGCACTGAAAAGAAGCAGAGAAATCCCAGCTCCTCTCATAACAGGGTTGTTAGTGAAGAAGACAGAAAGGTAGAGAAATCGATAGGGAGCTGGATGAGGTATATCCAGAAAAAGACAAATGCAGTAAAGACAGAGATGGGCCTAAAAAGGGTAGGGCCATCAAAAAATGGAGGGTGATGAGTACCAATGCCCATAGTCTGGGTAACAAGCTCCCTGAACTAGTGGCCTTGATGGAAGAGAGATGCTTGCATATCATGGCAGTCACAGAAACATGGTACACAGAGAACCATGACTGGGATGTCAACATACCAGGTTACACAATCTACAGGAGGGACAGGGAGGGTAAAAGAGGAGGAGGAGGAGTAGCTCTCTATGTAAGGGAATGAATCAAAGCAACAGAACTAAAGGGTAAACAGGGAGCGGAGGAGGCACTGTGGGTCACCGTGGAGAGAGGAAATGATACCACAATCCGCACAGGGGTTGTTTACACCCTCCCATCTCAGGGGGAGGCATTGGACAAGGAAATGATAGAAGTAATCCTTAGAATGGCAGAAAAAGGAGAGATATTGTTAATGGAGGACCTGAATACTCCAGATGTTAACTGGAGCACCTTTACTGCAGCCACATCTAAGAGCAGGGTAATTCTCAATGCCCTGCAGGGGACATGCCTCAGACAGCTAGTGTTGGAACCCACTTGGGAGGGAGCAGTCTTAGACCTGGTACTCCTAAATGGGGATGGAGAAAGGATCTCAGATTTCGAAGTGGGTAGTCATCTGGGAACACGCGACCACCAAACAGTGTGATTCACAATAAACACATCTGTAGAGTCAAGGCACACAAAAACAAGGGTGTTGGACTTCAGGAGGGCTGACTGTGGCAAAATGGGAGCATGCCTTAGAAAAGCATTAGCAAACAGGCAAGAAGGAGGGGTGGAAGAACAATGTGGAAAAATCAAAACTGCTATCACAGAGGCAACAAGCCTTTGTGTAAAGCAAATCAACAAAACAAAATAAAGGAAAAAGCCACTATGGTTCTCAAAAGAGGTGGCACGGATGGTTAAGAAGAAAAGGATAGCATTCAGGAAATATACGGAAACAGAAAAGCAGCAGGACAGAGAACTATATCAGTTAAAGCAGAAGGAGGCAGGGAAGGCAGTCAGAAGAGCAAAGGCCCAAACAGAGGAAAAAGATAGCCAGCTCTGTTAATAAGGGGGATACACCTTTTATAGGTACATTAGGGAGTGAAGAAAAACCAAGGAAGGGACAGGGAGGCTTAATAAAGGGGAGGGAATGTGGGCAGAGGGTGACAGTGAAAAGCAGGGATACTGAACAAATACTTCTGCTCAGTATTCACAAAACAAGAGGAGGAGGAGGAGGAGGAGGTACATAAACCAAACAATAGAAACACTCTTAATGGGGGGGTCGATACCAGTCCATTCACAGAAGAAAGGGTTCTGAAAGAACTCTTGAACCTGAAGGTGGACAAAGCAATGGAGCCTGACAGGATTCACCCAAGAATTCTAAAAGAACTAAGGGTAGAACTAGTGACACCACTGACTACCCTCTTTAACAAATCATGGGAGGATGGGGTGGTACCTGGGCACTAGAGGAGGGTGGATGTGATTCCACTTTACAAAAGTGGGAGCAAGGCAGAGGCATGTATCTACAGACCTGTTAATTTGACCTCGGTGGTAGAGAAAATGATGGAATCACTTCTGAAGGAAAGAATTGTTGAGTACCCAGAGGCAAGCAGGGCGCAGGACCCAAGGCAGCATGGATTCACAGCAGGAAGGTCATGTCAGATGAAATTAATAGATTTATTTGACTGGGTAACAAAAGTAGTAGACCAGGGAATGGCTGTGGACATGGCCTACCTAGACTTTAGCAATGCATTTGACACAGTTCTACACGAAAAATTAATATACAAGTTAGCCAGAATTGGAGTGGGTCCCAAGGTGGCAGATAGGTAAAAAAAATAGCTTCACAACAGGATGCAGAGGGTAATAGTAAATGGAATCCACTCTGAAGAAAAGGGGATTACTAGCAGGGTACCACAGGGTTCAGTACTGGGACCAGTCCTCTTTAATGTCTTTATAAGTGACATTGTAGAGGGACAGGAAGGACAAGTAAGTCTCTTTGCAGACTACAGAAAGATCCGCAACAGGGTTGATACACAAGGTGGGGTGGAAAGGATAAGAATGGACTTGGAAAGGTTGGAGGAATGGTCAAATGTATGGCAGCTTAGATTCAAAACAAAGAAGTGCAAAGTAACGCACCTGGGAAACAAAAACCCAGGGGAAGCATACACAGTGGGGGGTGAGATAGTAACAACAACAAAAATGGAAAGGGACCTGGGGGTAGTCATATCAGATGACCTAAAGGTGTGAAAGCAATGTGAGAAGGCAGTAAGTATGGCTGGGGGGGTACTGGGATGCATAGGGAGAGGCATCACCAGTAGAAAACAGGACGTTTTTATCCTTCTGTACAGAGAATTGGGGAGATCCTATCTGAAGTACTGTGTGCAGTTCTGGAGACCCCATCTCCACAAGGACATAGACAGGATAGAGGCTGTCCAGAGGTGGGCAACTGAAATGGTGCAGGTTCTGCACCAGAAGACATACAAAGAGAGACTAAAGGAGCTTAATATGTATACCCTCAAGGAAAGGAGGGAGAGGGGGTACATGACAGAAACTTTTAAGTACCTCAAGGGAATCAACAAAGTCCAAACTGGTAGCATCTTTCAGAAAAAGAGATATGCAAGAACAAGGGGGGCACAATTTGAAAATAGAGGGGGCACAGCTCAGAGGTAATGTGAGGAAGTATTTTTTCACAGAGAGGGTTGTGGATGAACTGAACAACCTTCCTGAGGAGGGTGTGGAGTCAAAAACAGTGGGGGAATTCAAGAATGCATGGGACAGACATAAGGCAATTCTAGTGGGGGGTAGGAGGAAGTAGGCTGTTGGTTAACTAGGATCTGCAGCTTCTCCATTAGGTTCAGAAATGGGCAGACTAGGATGGCCAAGCAGTCTTTATCTGCCAAGAAATTCTACATTTCTATGTTTCTGTGTTTCTATTGGAAGATGTCTCCCCCCTCTGCACCTTGTTTATGCCCATAAGGTACTTGAATTTTTCTATCATGTCTCCCTGATCCATCCTCTTCTCCAGCGAGTATATATTGAAGACCTTTAATCTCTCCTCATATGTTTTGTGGTACAAGCCCTGTATCATCTTAGTTGCCCTTCTCTGGACTGCCTCCTCCCTATCAATGTCCTTACAAAGTTGCAGCCTCCAGAATAGCACATAGTACTCTAGGAGGCCTCACCAACATTTTTATGCAATATCATTACTACCTCCCTTTTTCAGCTAGTGATACCTCTACCAATGCACCCCAGCATGTCATTGACCCTCCCAGCAGCGCTTGTACTCTGCTTAGAAACCTTTATGTCATCTGAAATGATAACCCCAGGTCCCTTTCTTCCTTGGTGATTGAGAGCAACTACCCCCCCATCCTATAGCTCTCCCCAGGGTTCCCTCATCCCAGGTGTATTATTTTGCACTTTTTTGAATTGAACCTGAGTTGCTGCACCTCAGACAGTTTTCAAGCTTCCCCAGGTCTCTCTTCATTCTCTCTACTCCATCTGGAATATCCACCCTGTTGCTGATCTTGCTGTCATCTGCAAAAAGGCAGACCTTTCCCTCCAGCCCTACTGCAATGTCACTAATGAAGATATTAAACAGGACTGGCCCAAGGACTCATCCCTGAGGTACCCTGCTGGTCACCCCCCTCTCTCCAGATTGGATCCCATTTACCACCACTCTCTGCTTCCTGTCTGTCAGCCAGTTCCTAACCCAGTTTACCATCTTGTGCCTCATGCCCATCATGCCCATTTTGTTAACGAGTCTGTTATGTGGGATGTTGTCAAAGGCCTTGCTGAAGTTGAGGTAGGTGACCTCCAACACCATCCCCCCCAATCTGCTTCCTTGGTCACCCACTCAAAAAAAATATCAGATTTGTCTGAAATGACCTTTCTGCTGTGAATGCTGAATGCTGTGAAATGTGAAATGTGAATGCTGTGTGCTGCGAAACTTGAAGAATGGTCAGGGGTTTGGCAGTTGAAATTCAATGCAAGGAAGTGCAAGATAATGCATATGGGGCACAAAAACCCTGGCACAATATATCAGTTGGGGGGTGAGGATATAGCATGCACCAAGCAGGAAAGGGATCTTGGAGTTATCATCTCTGATGACCTCAAGGCAGGGAAACAGTGTGACAAGGCAGCAGGTAAAGCAAATAGGATGCTGGGATGCATAGGCAGGGCATCACCAGCAGGAAAAGGAGGTCATAATTCCACTATACAAGACACTAGTGGAGCCACACCTGGAGTACACTGTGCAGTTCTGGAGACCTTACCTATGTAAGGACATAGACAGGGTAGAGAAGGTTCAGAGGAGGGCAACAAAGATGGTGCATGGATTGCATCACAAGTCCTATGAGGACAGGTTGAAGGCACTGAACATGTACTCCCTGGAGGAGAGGAGGGAGAGGGGATATGATAGAGACATACAAGTATCTTACAGGGGAGGAACAGGGTGCAGGAATGCACTATTTTTAGAAAAGATGTTCAGGACTAGAGGGCATGGGATGAAGTTGGAGGGAGGGCGATTCAGAGGAAGCGTGAGGAAGAATTTCTTCACAGAGCGGGTGGTGGACAAGTGGAACACCTGCCTGAGGAAGTGGTGGGGGCTGAAACAATCACGGGTTTTAAGAATGCATGGGATAGACATAAAGGAATTCTGGAGGTCAGGGGTAAGGGGCAACAGACTTCCTGGAAAACATAAACTGAACTTACAGACTTAAATGGGCAGACTGGGTGGGCCATAGGCCCTTATCTGCCGACACTGTCTATGTATCTATGTATCTATGAATCCATGTTACCTCGGATCCTGGGTACTGGTGGATTCCAAGTTTGCCACTATTCTTTCTTTAATCAGTGCCTCCATGATCTTACCAAGTACTGATATGAGGATGACTGACCTATAGTTTCCTGCCTCCTCCCTTCTCCAGCTCTTGTGTAGAGGGACCACATGTGCCCTCCTCCAGAACAACTTCTTTGTTGAGTGACTTGGTAAACATGGCTGCCTTAGGTATTGCTAGCTCTCTTTGCAGCTCCCTTAATATCCTCAGGTGTATGCCATCCTGCTGTCCCATTGCTTTGTCCACCTTCAGTTTTGTGAGCTCCTGCAGGACTCTCTCCACTGTGAATGGACTTGTATTTACCGCCCCCAGCTGTGGTCACTTGCCCTCCCCTTCTTTAAGGAATACTGAACAGAAGTATTTGTTCAGTATTTCTGCCTTTTCCAGATCCCCCTCCTTACACTCCCCTGTATCACCTTTGAGCCTTACAATGCCCCTCCATGGCTTTCCTTCTTTTGCTGATGTACATAAAGAATGTCTTGTCCCCTTTTTTCACTGTCTGCACTAATCTTTCCTTGGCCTTCACCTTTGTGCTCCTTACAGCCTTTCCCACATCCCTTAGAGTCCTTAGGTACACCTCCCTCTCCTCTTCCCTTTGAGTCTCCTTATATCTCCTGAAACCTGCCCTTTTGGCCCTTACCTGGTCTGCCACCTCTCTCGATAACCATAGTGGTTTCCTCCTTCTCTTTCCTTTGTTTATCATCCTGATGCATAGATCCATCACCTTCTCTATGGCTCCCTTCAGTTGTTCCCACTGCTTCTCAACTCTCTATCCTAGCTCCCTCTTCACCAGAGCCTCTTTGATACATCTCCCCATTTTAGCCAAATCCACTCTTCTAAAATCTAAGGCCTTTGCCTTAGTGTGACTAGACTGTGTCTCTGTCTCAATGCTAAACCTCACTATGTGGTAGTCGTTGGATCCCAGGTGGCCTTCCACCTGGATGACTGTGACTCAGTCCCATTGGTCAGTACTAGGTACAGAATCACCCTGTCTCTTTTGGAATCAGTCATTGGCTGTTTGAGTCCTGCCCTCTGTAGGGAATCTAGGATGTCTTGGCTCCTGATTGAAGCAGCTGCCAGGATGGTCCAATCCATGTCTGGGGTATTGAAATCACCCAGCAGTAATCAATCAATCAATCAATCAATCAATCAAAATCTTTATTTATTGAGGCGGACATCATTGAGCGAAGCTCATTTACAAGATGGACCTGATAGGTCAAGATCAAAATAAAGTACAGTAGCATACATAAATAAATACAGAGAAAGAGACAAAGACTTAAATATAAATAAACAGGTACAGTAATAAAAAACATATATACAAGCAAGATAGCTAATGATTTTGGACCACAAAACAAAATAATTCAGACAGGTTTGACCCAAATGACTGTAAGGTATTGGGATTGTGAAACTGGTCAGGTGTGTTGTAATTGGATAGATACTTAAGCAAGTAGATATGGGGGGATAAAAAAGGGAATGGCAGTGGATTGTAGGGTATATTGTAGCTAAGTTTAGAAAAAGTATATAAACTAAGATAGAAAGAAAAAAGGGGGGTAAAGGGTAAGAAGGGACTAGGCTTAGTGAGCAGTTGCATATCTCAGGAAAGAGACTTATGAAGAGCTTTTTAAAGGATGCTATAGGGATGAAGGTGTTCAACTTTAGGGTCTTCTGCAGAGAATTCCAGGTAGATGCTAAGAAGTAGCTGATTGCAGATCTCCCATGCCGGGTACAGACTTTAGGTATCTTCAAGGTGATAAGGTTATTGCTTCTTAGGGCATATGATCTAGGTGTAGCCAGAGTAAAGCAATCAGAAATATAAGATGGAAGTTTGTTTGACAGAGCTTTGTAAATCCATAATGCAGCATTTTATTCCTCCTAAGGTGTAAGGATGTCCAGCCAACAGCATTATAGAGAGAGCGATGAGTGTTGAAAGGAAGATCTGTGATGAATCTTAGAGCTCTGTGGTACAAGGTATCCAATTTACTTAAATAGGACATAGTACAGTGGCCATATAGGAAATCTGCATAATCGATGAGAGATAGAAATGATGCCTGTATTAGTCTCTGTTTAGACTCTTTGGTTAGATAATGTTTGATTCTCAAGAATAGGCGAGCCTCTGTCTGAGTTTTTCAGGAGCTCCTCAACATGTTGAGTGTAATCAAGTCTGTTATCAATCCATACCCTAGATATTTGAATTTATCCACATAATCAAGATTTTCTCCAAGGATGGTGGATAGTTGGGGAAGAATGTTTGATGGAGAGTGGTAGAATATATATTGGTGGAAAAGAACATAGCCTTTGTCTTCTTGGCATTTAATAGTAGTTTCTTTTCAAGTAGTTGATGTTGCAGCAGAGAATTCTGATTGTAATAACTCACAGGCCTTTGATGGTGAGGGTTACTGACATACAAGACAGTATCATCAGCAAAAAGGTGAACACTGGCAACAGTGAGGTTGGAATCAATGTTATTGATATAGATAGCAAAAAGGATAGGGTCCAGGATGGATCCTTGCGGTACTTCCCTTAGAAGTGGTTTTGAGGAGGATAGGACACCTTCATTTTCACCTGCTGTATTCTATCAGTGAGGTAACATCTGAACCACCCAAGAGGTTGAATCCAGGCCTAAGGGAGTGCAGTGAGGAATTAGCAGCTCATGATCCACTGTGTCAAAGGCTTTACTTAGGTCTAGATATACAGCACAGATGCTGCTTTTTTGTCTAACTCAGTTTGCCAATCATTTGTTACTTTTGCTAATGCAGAAATGGTACTGTGTCTGGTCCTAAACCCAGATTGAGCAGGGTTAAGGAGATTATTACATCAAGGTAGACTCTTAGTTGGATACTCACCAGTTTTCTAACATTTTAGACAGCACAGGTAGGATGGATATAGGTCTATAATTGTTGAGATCCATGGGGTCCCCTGATTTGAGGAGGAAACACTTGTGCTGTTTTCTCAATGTAGGAACAAGAACCAGTGGATAAGGACAGATTAAAAAGATGAGTTGGGGAACTGCAATGGCATGTAGAGAATTTTAAAAGTAGGGGTCCAGAGAGTCTGCACCTGCACTTTTCTTGGTGTCTAGATGTAGCAGTAGGTCTTCCACTTGTTTTAATAAAATGGGCTTGAAGGAGAATGAAGAGGCAGCCTTCTGACCATCGATAGACTGGAATTTAAGTTGTGACCATAATAGATTTGTTGGGAGGAGTCAAAAGCTAGGCCAGCTGTAGTGAAATGATTATTGAATGCATCTAAGATTTCACGCTTGTCAGTGATAACAACATTGTTAAGGTGCACTTGGGATGGCAAGGAAGTACTGAATCCTGCCCTAGGATCCCCTTGATGGTGCCCCAGAATCTGGCTGGGTTAGGTAGGAGGCATCAAGCTCGGGTGTATAGAAGGCAGCTTTGGCTTCTCTCACTTTTGTGCAGCTGTTTCTGGCTTTTCTGAACTGAAGCCAGTCAAACGGATCCTGGTCTTTCTAGCCCTTTTCCAGAGTTTATCTCTAGCAAGCAATGCAAATTTAAGATCGGCAGAAAACCAGCGGCAGGATTTGCTTTTTATTCTAACGCTAGTGAAAGGTACATGAGTATTGAGGGCGCCTATGATAATGTCATTTTGCACCTTGAGTGCTGTTTCCACAGAAGCTGTGTGGTAGAATTCTTGCCAGCATAAAGAATGATATAGGTCATAGAGATATCCTTCGATGTTAAGGTTTTTTTTAGACCTTCTTGTGAGGAATTTTGCAGGGTTGGATGGCTTGACTGATGATCTTATCCCTGCAATAAGACAGTGATCGCTTATATCACTGAAAAGCAGTCCAGCATGTGAAAACAGGTGGGGTTTGTTTACCAACATAATGTCAAGTAGGGTGCTGTTACTTTTGTTTTTTGAGTTAATTCTTGTCGGTTCATTTATTAATTGGTGAATCCATATGTGTCACAAAAAGATACTAGGGGTGCAGATGCATTGGAGAGCCAGTTTAAGTTCAGATCACCTAAAATGATGGTGTCCTCGGGGCCCAGTTTAATTATATTTCCCAAGTGGTTTAGGAGTTGAAGGCCGGCAGAGGGGGGCCTGTAGCAGCCAACCAATTGAAAAGCTGTCATATTGGGGAGAGCTATTTTAAGAGATAAACATTTGAATTCTTTGGGCACTGATGTTACACTAAGGCAAGATGCAGAAATATTTGATTCAACATAGATAGCCACTCCGCCGCCCCTTGTCAGGTGGTCCGATCTGAATAGCTGGTAGTTGGGTAGATTTATTTCCCTGTCATGTGTAGCAGGTTTAAGCCATGTCTCAGAAATTACCAGAAAGTCTGGCAAGGTGAGTAATACCTCATCCTTTTTTGCCATCTCATGAATTTGATCCCCTAGCTCCCTATCTGCCTCCTTCCCCTGTACTGAAGGCTTGTATATCACTCCTGTATTGATTGCTGTGTCATTGCCTGGCTCAAGAGAGACCCACAGTGCCTCAGTCTCCCCCTGTCTACCCAGTACCTCCATTGACTTTATGCCATCCCTGATGTACATGGCCAGCCCCCCTTTCCTCTCCATCCCTCCTGAAAAGAACATACCCTGTTACATTAACATCCCTGTCATGATTAGCGGTGTATCAAGTCTCCGTTATTGCTGCTATGTTCAGGTCTGCCTCTACTTACAATGCCTCTGTGAGAGGGAGATCTTGCCACTCTTGAAGACTGACATTTTCTTAAATCTGTTGCAACAGTTCCTCTATTTCTTAGCCTAATTTATCTTTTATAATTTCTAGTCCACAAGGTTGGCCACCTATGGGTCCCCTCCCCTTTCTTGACTATGCTATAATGTCCACTTTAATTTTCCTTTTCCCTCTCAGGTCCTCATACAGGGAGGTTATTGTGGTGACCTCTGAGATTATGTAAAACAATAGGCTGTGTTCCTCGTTGTTGGATTTAGTATGCAGTAGCGCTATGTCATAAAATACCTTGATGTATGTGCCTTATGTGTATGAAACCTGCAAATGTGGAACATACCACGGCACCAGGTGTTTTGGATAAAGGTAAAAAGTTACTAGAGTACTGTATTATAAAAATTAAATTACCAGGACAGAGATATCAGAAAACCCGTTGTGTTATTTAAAATGCATGTAAATTACAGATTGTTTGAGAGGCCCTTTGGCACCATGCATTCCTACTTTAAGCTGAACCAGCCTGAAATTTAATGGTGATTTGCATATACACCCCATGATGCTTTGCATTATAGGGTATGTGTGATATTGTGTTTCTTTGAAACTTGACTTTTTTCCAGTGCCCTTTGGGGTAACCCTTGCTTCAGTGCTTCTGCACTGAGGTTCTTTGTCTTTAGCTTGTTTGTTTGTTTTTTCCTATTTGGGCTCCCCATCACCCAAACACACAAGACCAACATAGGAGATAGTTCATTTCCACAGGAAAGATAGATCAGTAGATCAGTGGGTTAGTAGGTCCTGACCAAGTGCAGAGGTAGAACATGCATAGTCTGCTGCTGCAAAGTGATCTATTGAAGAAGGGATAAGCCATTGCTTAAGATTATCCCCTGTGATTTAAATAAATATCACACAGAGAATGTGTGTTGAACATGAAATTCTGAGTCTAGTCCATCTGTTATCCCACAGCCCCTCCACAGACTTTGTGTCAAAAGTGGGATAACTTGCTAGAAACATCTGGATTGGCTTAGGGAGATGTTTTCAAGTGGATATTGCTCAGATATCCCAGGTGGACCAATGCACCAGGAGTTGCCAGAGGAGAACCAGGAGAAGAAAGTCTGTGGAGTTCTGACCAGAACCATGACCCACATACTTGTAGAGAAGCTGCTGCCTGGACTGGACCTGGGAGCTCGGAGGAAGGCAAGCCTGAAGACAAATGAAGAGCTGCAAGGGGACAAGAAAGAACTGAGTGAACTACCTCCTTTTGAAGATGCTCCGCCTGAGGATGTAGGGGAGTTACTGAAATGGCTCTCCATAAAACAGGTGCAGATGGAAAGAGATAGAGAGATTGAGCAGAGAAGGCAAGATGCCAAATTTGCAGATACCATAAGTATCTTGCATGTCATCTGTGCAGGACAAACTGAAAGAACCAGTAGCCCAAAAGGCAATAAACTGTCCAACCTATTGGACAGTGATGACATTGAAGCATACCTCACAACTTTTGAGAGGATTGCTTGAATGTGTGCATGGCCAAGGGAACAGTGGGTTTTTTGACTGGAACTGCACCTGACAGGCAGTGTCTAGTTGGTTTATAACCACATGGACTCCTGAGATGCAGAGGACTATAACCGTGTGAAGCAGGAGATCCTCAGGAGCTATGACATAAACACTGAAACCTATCACCAGAGGTTTAACATGCAGTCACTGGATACCCCCCAAGAGACTTATGACTGTCTCGAGGAGCTCTGCTACAAATGGTTGCAGCCAGATAACAAGAGCAAGGACCAACTTCTGGAGGCAGTAATTATTGAACAGTTTATTAATGTTTTATCCTAGGATGTACAATTTTGTGATTGGGAGCATAAGCCTGATTCCGCAGATAAAACCATCCCACTGTTGCTGGCCCTCCATTGCAGAGGCAGTGCATCCATCTGCAACACTGACGACCCAGGTTTGGGAATGGACATAGGATGCTAGAGGGCTGGCCGGGGGAGAAGGATTGAGTATCCTAGGGACTGCTCTCCTTCTCTGGGGGGGTAGTGTCCAGCATGCTGCAGACCCCTGGTGGAGGCTGGGGGATCAGTTATGTCAGTACCATACTAGTGGGGGTCAGGACCAATGTGGGCCATCATTGCATGTCCCCACCTCCTGTGCAGCACACAAAAATACTGGCCCTGAGCATGAAGCCCTGCTCCTCCACCTCTGCTGCCAACTATGTCCACCAGATGGGGTCCCGCTCCCATGGCCCACCCAGGAGGTAAGCCAGGGCACTTTAATGGTGATCTTTGAGTGGGGGCACCCACCTGTGACCCCGCACAGAGGAGTAGCCTGTGCATAGGAAGATGGCTAGTGGAAGCTGAGATCCCTTTGAGGGATCGGTAGCCCAAAAAAAAAAAAACATCACATTGGCTAAATACTTTCTGGCAGCCTGGCCATCCAGACCCAGGGGTTCCAAAGGACATTGACAACTGCAATCACCAGCAATCCAATAAGGAATCCTTTTACTTATAATTTGTGAAATCCAGCCCCAGTAAAAAAAGACTGGAGAGAAGAGAGGGGGGTGAATTCCTCTAGCAAAGATTGTATGTCATGGGTGCCAAAAGAAGGGACACTATGTAAGAAACTGTCCTAACACTGTATAAAGAAAGGGACAGCTCATTTAACCTTAGCAGACTGGGGTCACTTTATGGCCACTGTGCAGATTGGATCACAGCAGATGGTGGGACTGATTGATTCAGGGAGCCGCCAGACTCTTGTGAGTGCAGATCTGGTGACTGGGAATAATAAAGAGCCAGATACAGAAGTCATCTGTGTGCACGGTGATACCCTTTGCTACCCTACAGTCACCATACAAATGACTGTTCAAGAAAAGACACATGAGGTAGAAGTGAGGATGGTACCTCACCTACCCATGCCAGTTATTATCGGTCATGACTACTCAGACTTTGCTTCATATATACATTGTCATACCACCCAGGACTCTACTGTAGTTGCCATAACCACCAGAGTTCAAGTGAAGTGGAGACATTTACCATCTGTGTTCCCATTTAATAATGATGTTTTTGAGGATCCTGGAAAGGACCATAAAACTAAGGCAGAGAAGGGGAATCTAAAGAAGGACTGGAATGATACTCATGGTGGTGTATAGCCAGACTTGGGACACACTTTTAAATGGGATATGCAGCATAAGCAAAAAGCAGACCCTTCACTTAACCCTTTTTTCCACAGAGGGGAAGAGAGTGGAAAAAGGTGCCCCTTAGTTTGTTGCAAAACAGAATACTGTACAATGAATGCACTAACCCCAGAACTTGAGAGGGAACAGACCAACTAATGGTTCCAGAATAATTCCATTCCCAAGTCATGTATCTAGTGCATGACATCCCTTTGGCAGGCCATGCAGGCAAAGATAGTATCGTGAATATGATTTAATCCAAGTTTTATTGGCCTTCTGGCCACAAGAACATAGCTGAATATTGTTAAGCATGTGCTGAGTGTCAGAAGGTAGCTCAGGCAGGAAAAAGGGATAAAGTACCACTACAACCCATCCCCATTGTGACTAACCCCTTTGACAGGATAGTCATGGATGTAGTGGTCCCCCCAGAAAAAAGCTACAAGGGTAACAGATATGTACTGATCATATGTGATTATGCTACCCACTACCATGAAGCTATCCCCATAAGAACTGTCAACACCCCAAGGATAGCAGAGGAGCTAGCAAAGGTGTTTAGCCAAATGGGAATCCCCCAAGAAATACTTACTGATCAGGGGAGTAATTTTAATGCACACCTGCTGAAAGAATTGTACAGTCTGCTGGGTGTGGTAGCAGTGCATACTTCCCCATAAAACCTGTAGACTGACTGCCTCATAGAGAGGTTTAATCAGGCATTAAAGAGAATGTTGAGGAAGTATTAAAAAGAAGAGGGTAGAAATTGGGATAGGTACCTCCCCTATTTACTCTTCGCTTACAGAGAAATCCCTCAAGAATTCACTGGTTTCTCTCCTTTCTCATTACTGTATGGAAGGAACCTGAGGGGACCACTGGATGTGGTTAAAGAACACTGGGAAGAAGGGAAGGAGGTGGGACATCTTAACATCGTAGCGTACATGAATCAGTTATGCAAATGCCTGGTGATGTAT
Organism: Neoceratodus forsteri; assembly: GCA_016271365.2. Classification (NCBI taxonomy): domain Eukaryota; kingdom Metazoa; phylum Chordata; order Ceratodontiformes; family Ceratodontidae; genus Neoceratodus; species Neoceratodus forsteri. The sequence goes on along the minus strand of JADMNL010000022.1, from coordinate 680,382,102 downwards.
AGCAACTTGACACACCAGAGCTTAGAACAGAAGCAGGACTTGCAGAAAGAAATATACAATCAGGGTTTGAAGACTGAAAAATTTCAGTCATGGGACAAAGTGTTGTTACTACTTCCCTCCACAGAGAACAAACTACTCTTGAAATGGAGGGCCCCTTCACCATTTTGAGGCAAACAGGAGCATTGAATTATGAGCTTAGCATGCCAGGAAAGAAACCCCCCCAGAACATTTACCATGTAAACTTCCTTGGGAAATGGTGTGAGAAGCCTAACCCTTTTCTTTATATCCAGCCTGAAGTTAACGAGTCAGAGCTGGTGGTTGCCTATAAAAGGTTAGTGCAGTCAGGACCGTTCGGGGAGATCCAGATAAACTCTGAATTGAAGCCCCAGCAACAGAAAAATTTGCAGTGGGTATTACAAGAATTTAACCCCATAATTACAAACATCCTGGCAAGGGCCAAAGGAATTGTGCATACCATAACTGCCACACAAGACAAATCCATACACTAAAAGCCCTACAGATTGCCCATGAAGGTGAGAGATGAAATGATTCAGGAAGTCAAAAAAATGGAGCAGTTAGACATAAGTGTGCCCTCAAAGAATGCATGGTCTTCACCTATGGTTACAGCGGACAAGAAAGAGGGTGGGATATGTCTATGCCTAGATTTTAGGAAGCTTAACAATGCATCACTATTCGATGGCTATCCAATGCCCTGAATAGATGACATTATTGACAGGCTTGTCAATGCACAGTATACTGTATCTCCACCCTTGACCTTACTAAGGGATATTGGCAAATCTCCTTGCCACCTGATTCACATGATAAAACCACACTTAGCACCCCAGTCAGTTTATACCAGTTTGTCACAATGCCATTTAGACTACATGGGGCCCCAACCACTTTTCAGCATTTTATGGACCACATACTAAGACCACACACTGAGTACTGTGTTGCTTATTTGGACAACGTGGTCATATTCAGCCCTGACTGGGAATCCCATGTTAGACACTTGTCCCAGGTATTGCAAGCAATAAAGGAGTCAGGAGTGACCATTAACCCTGCTAAGTATGCCCTAGCAAAGACTGAGACAAGATACCTAGGGTTCATTTTAAGCAATGGACAAGTGAAGCCTGAGGTAGGGAGGTTACAGTAGTAGCAAACAGCCCAATACCTACCACAAAAGAGCATGTGAGATATTTCCAAGGCCTAGCTGGTTATAACCGTAGATTTATTCCTAATTTCTCAGCAATTGCCAGTCCTTTGACTGATCGCACTAAAAAGAGGTGCCTGACTAAGGTTCAGTGGACCCCTATTTGTGGTGAGGCTTTTAGGAATATCAAGGCCAGTCTATGCATAGCTCCTGTATTGAAAAGCCCTGATTTCAACCAAGTGCTTGAGGTCCAAACTGATGCATCAGAGAATTGTATTGGGCAGTCTTATCTCAGAGAACAGATGGGGAAGAACATCCGATCGTGTATATCAGTAGGAAGCTACATGAGAGGGAGAGAAGATATGCTACCATAGAGAAAGAATGCTTAGCTCTGAAGCAGGCAACTGAGTCTCTGAAATATTACTTGTGGGGGACTGAATTTAAGATTGCAATTCATAATAACCCCCTATGCTGGTTGCACCAAATGAGAGAAAGAAATCCCTGTATAATGTGATGGTACTTGGCACTTCAGCTCTACCGATTTACTGTGTCCCACAGGACAGGGACAAACCATGTAATTGCTGATTTCATATCTAGATATGGTGCAGGAACTGATGTCAATGAAATATGATGGACTTTCCCAAAAAGGAGATAGTGTAGGGAAGGTATCGTTAGTCTCTGCTAAGAAATTTGTTAATGCCTCAGGTTAAGGAATGATGACATCCACTATGTTTATGATAGCATGTTTATCATTAATAGAGACCCTAAGATGGAGCTTCTGAAGATGGATGGGTGGAAACTCCATCCCTTCCTGGGACAGGAAGGTGGTAAGTAGTCTGAGATAACTGCTTCCCTTTTAAGGTGGGTGATATGTGACAGAGAGAGAGTGAGATCCTGCTACTCTTGAGGACTGACCTTTTCATAAATCTGTTGCAACAGTTCTTCTATTTCTTAGCCTAATCTATCTTTTACAATTCCTAGTCCATAAAGTTGGCCACCTATGGGTGACCCCTCCCCTTTCTTGACTATGCTATAGTGTCCTCTTTAATTTTCCTTTTCCCTCTCAGGTCCTCATCCAGGGAGGTTATTGTAGTGACCTCCAAGCTGATGTTAAACAACAGGCTGTGTTCCTCGTTGTTGGATTTAGTATGCAATAGCAGTATGTCATACAATACCTTGATGTATATGCCTCATGTGTATGAAACCTGTAAATGTTGAAAATACCATTGCACTAGGTGTTTTGGATAAAATTAAAACACTACTAGCAGACTGTATTATAAAAAATAAGTTACCAGGGTAAAGCTATTAGCAAACCCCAACTGTGTTATTTAAAATGCATGTAAATTACAGCTTGTTTCAGAGGTCTTTTGGCATAATGCATTCCTGCTTTAAGCTGGACCAGCCTACAGGTTCTTGGTGATCCGCATATACATCCCATGATTCTTTGGATTATAGGGGTATGTGTGATGTTGTGTTTCTTTGAAACTTGACTTTTTTGCCAATGCCCTTTGGGGTAACCCTTGCTTCAGTGCTTCTGCACTGAGGTTCTTTGTCTTTAGCTTGTTTTGGGGGTTTTCTTATTTGAGCTCCCCATCACCCAAACACACAAGACCAACATAGGGGATAGTTCATTTCCACAGGAAAGATAGATCAGTAGATCAGTGGGTGCTGACCAAGTGCAAAGGTAGGACATGTATAGTCTGTTGCTGCAAACTGATGTATTGAAGAAGGGATATGTCATTGAGTAAGGTTATCCTGTGTTTTAAATAAACATTACAGAGAGACTGTGTGTTGAACCTGAAGTTCTCTGTCTGGTCCATCTGTCATCCCACAACCTTTCCACAGGCCCAAGGTCTGGGATTTTATTTCCCAGGCTGCGAGTGTCTGACTAAAGAGTGGCATAAAATAAGTGCATGATGGAGTTTACTTCTTTTGGGGTGGTGTGCACTAAACCTGTCAGGTCTTTCAAACCAGCAATGAAACACTCTGCCTGCTGCTTCCTAAGCTGGAAAGCAAGCAGCTTCCCTCCCTGTTCACTCCCTTACCAATACTTATGTCTGAGATAGAAGATGGTGATGGAAGATGGAGCTCTCAGCCCTCGGGGAAAGAAGAGTGTCTATCTTCATCAGTAGGTGGGCTACATGGAGGTGGAGAGGGGAGCCAAGATCTGGAGGGGAATTTGCTCTAAGCTGAGCTTCAGCTGTTCAGAAGCATTCTGCAAGGTCAGGAGTTGTTGCTGTCACTTCTTTCACCTGGCCACTGTGTAGCTAATAATTTTCCCCAGTAATGTGGCATCATAAGCCTCCCAGGTGGTAGTAGCAGATGTATCTTGTATGCAATTGTCTGCAAAACAAAAACTGTGCAGTCTCCTTTTTGGCCCAGGGAATAAAATCTGGGTCTTTGAGTAATAAAATGTCTAATCACCAGGAGGGGGTTTTGAGCAGTGGATCACCCCAGAGAAAATGAAGATGTACTGGAGCATGATCCGACAGGACTATTGGAAGTATGGTAGAGTCCACTACCTTTTGGGTGAGCTCAGGGGAGCTGAGTCAATAATCAATGTGACTAATGGAACCATGACCCATGGATTGATATGCATAGTCCCTATCCCATGGATGAAATGTTTGCCAGATGTCAATCAAACCTTGGTCCTGCATCACCTGTGTGAAGGCCTGCACATTGTGTGGGTGGGTTTGGGTGGCATTGGGTGTTTTATCCACATAAGGTGCCAGAACAATGTTAAAATCCCCCACCCAAGAAGACTGGTGAGCCAGCTGGGGCAAACTCAGTGGTCCTCTTTGTTATTTGGTGAATAAATGCGGGGTCGTCTTCATTCAGACCATAGATATTTCCTGAAAGAATGGTGCCAGTGGGTGTATCCATAAGGGCAGAAATCCAGCAGCCCAGGGGATTACCAGCTGTACAGGCTGGAGTCTACCTGAGGGATTTATGAAGCAATATCGCCACCCTTCACTTAAGTGATGGAGCCACTGCATGGAATTGTTGACCAATAAAGTCTCTCACCAGCCTAGCATTTTCAGTGGCAGTAAAAAGGTGATTTGGGAACAGTTTCTTGAGGAGGAATAGGATTTTCTTCCTTTTTATCAATGAGTTCAGACCCTTGACATTCCAGGTATGACATACTATATCAGCCATAATAAAAGCAAGGAGAAGAAGGTTTATAAAGGATAGTTGAGACAAAACCCAGGGCAAATGGAACATCTGAGTGCCCATAACATAGACTGGCACCAGTCTTCCAAGCATACTATTCAATGATAAAAAGGGGGTATCCCACAGAGAGGGTGAGAACCTGGAAAGATCTGATACCCAGGAACAGTTGTCTGTGCTGCTTAGTTAAATAGAACCTAGAATAACAGCATAAACTATATACAAAGACATTACAATAGCATATACCTGGGTGAATGGGGCTCTGGGCAGGTGGTTGAAAGCTTACCAATATCCACCCTCCTTTAGCCGAAAGTGTGACACAAGCAAAGACAAGTAAAATAGATGATGTCATAGCAAAAGAAAACCATGGAAGTTGAGGTGAGGTGCCTAATCCCAGCCTCCTTCCATGAGTTCAATGGGAGAAACAGTGAAAATGGAGCCCATAAGGTGGATAACCCAAATGGGCCAACTTAAGGAACATATGGAAGAAGGGGGCCAGAGGAGGGGAACTTCACTCAGAGAGGGGAGAGACATGGGAATCAATCAGTACAGCAGTAAATGGTTGCAGCAACAGTGGTAACAACACAACACCAAATAGTGATCATATGAAACAACAGTCTCAAGAGATAAATGTCCATGCACATTTGAGTCAGGGGAGAGTCCACTAGATTTGGAAAAATAATTAAAGCTGAGTATAGTTGCTGAAGGAATAGGATTCCATCTTGGAAAGAAGCCTGCTGTTACCCTCCAGGGGGATGCTTTTAAGAAAGGCATGCTGTGACCAAGAAGATTATGTGGGGTACACAATCCAGCAAGACAGGCACAAAGGAAGAAGGAGTAACCTGTGATTCAGAAAGAGGGGAGACATTCTTCGGGCGAAACTGTGCAACACTGCAAAGTCAACAAAATGTCCTAGTATACCAAGCAAATAAGAGAAAAGTCTACATGCTTTCCCAGTGAGCAGACTGTGGCCCTGGAAAGAGGCACCTATTAGCCAGTGAAAAAGTGCTACCTGCACTCCCTCCTGGTTCAGCCAAGTGTGGGAGGTCAAAGACTGATGCTCAGAAGCAACGTCAGCTTTTGCATCAAATCCCTGCACTTGGAGTGGAGGTTGCGATGCTTGAGAAAATGCAGCAATAAACAATGCCCATGACAGGTCAGGCTGCTTGAGGGAAACTAAGGAGTTACATGGAGTGATACGTCACTCCCGCGGGTAATCCAAGCGAGCTCAAGAGGTAGCAGCACTCGGAGGGAACTATTTGAGTGTTTGGGAAATGCCATTATTTCACTACAGCTTAAAAATACTTATTAATCAATCAGTGTTACAAATTGTTAAGATTTAAGCTGTAGGAGAGGACTAACAATTGGGATTCTGAAAGCAGAAAAGGTAATATATTAAAGTATATTGTAAATCTTGCAAGAATAGGCACTAGCCATTTAAGTAAATGGGCTTGTTTGTTTTGTAGGGCCATATTGTTCTGTGGATTTATCCACTAGGCATGCCATATGGCAGTGACTCAAAGGCAAAAGGATTTTTCAAACATTTCCCGAGGTATGCATGGTGATGGGGGGTTCAAGTTTCAATACGGAAGTTAATAGTAACAACATCACTAAGGTCAACGTTTTTCAGTGCATATAATGATAAAGATGTATTTTGCATTTATTTTTACATGATAGAAAATTGTCAACTGCAGAATATGTGTGTACAACACAGTATACTTATGTTAAACAGTAATCGTTCTAGTAATGTTCAAAACATTTGTAAGTTATTTTATTAAATGTTGCCAGGTTCACTCTGTCTCTCTTTATTAGGTATTGCAATAATTGGAGTACTATGTTTTAAAAATTCTGACTCTAGTATGGTATTGCTAAACAAGAGCTGCTTGGACCACTGCATATATTCCCTTCCCTTAGGGAATATGTGTATAGTTGCTTAGCAACACTCTCGCATCGCGAGAGTTACATGGAGTGATACATCACTCCCGAAGGAAATCCAAGCGAGCTCAAGAAGCAGTAGCACTCGAAGGGAACTGTTTGAGCATTTGGGAAACACCATTATTGACTATGGCTTAAAAACACTTATGAATCCATTAATTTTATAAATTGTTAAGATCTAAGCCGCAGGAGAGGATTTAAAATCGGGTTTTTGAAAGTGGAGAAGGTAATATGTTAAAGTATATTGTAAATCCTGCAAGATTAGGCTATTAGCCATTTAAGTAAATGGGTCTGTTTGTTTTGTAGGGCCACATTGTTCTGTGGATTCATCCACTTGGCACACCCTACGGCAGTCACTTAAAGGCACAAGGACTTTTCAAACATTTCCCAAGGTATGCATGGTGATGGGGGGGTTCAAGTTTTAATATGAACATTAATAGTAGCAATATCACTGAAGTCAGCGTTTTTCTGTGCACAAAATGATAAATACGAATTTTGGATTTATTTTTTCAGGATAGAAAGCTGTCGACTGCTGAAAATGTGTGCACAATGTATGAAGTTATTTGGTAGACAATAAGTTTATGGTAATATTAAAAATATTGTGTTTCGAGAAATATTTTAAATTTGAGCACAAGGAATTTGAATTAAAATCATTTTTCTGTTTTAAAATAGATTGTAAAATAAACCGTGAACAAGCTCTTTGGAGCGAAAAGTAGGGGGCTGAAATTGTATTAAAGAAGTGGCATCTCATCACACTTGTGAAGTGATTTATTGACACAGAAGAACGTTGTGAACTCCCTGCATTTAAATTTTGTTTTTTGAATATTGGGCACCTTCAAGGGAGCTACTGTTAGAAAGTTTTCACCATTTCCCAAATTGTGCTTGTTGTGTAAACTAAGAATGGCAAACAGAAAAACCAACAACCAGCTAGAAGCTAGGGGAAACAGCCATCAGGATTAAATTCATAGGAGTAATAGCACAAGGCATCCCCAAACTGTGAGAAATGAGCAATGAGTTACAGGCTGTCTAGTATTCAGACCAGCTCCCTAGGCAGAGCAGCAGGGAAGGAGCAAGAAGGCACCAGCAAATTCATCTCAGGTATGTTGCTGAGAGGGAGATCAAAGGGCGATGCTCAAGGGCAGTTGTAAGTGTTGTGGCTGGATCCTGTACTGACATCAGTGAGTGTGATGACTGGGAGGAGGTAACAACAATAGATGCCAAGTACTTTCTGAGAGGCACAGTAGGGACAGAGGTCAGGGGAGTTGGGAGGCAGCAGCTGAAGGGGGTCTGGCAAGGAATGTTGAAGCAGGGCAAATCTGTTGGCTGAATGCAGCAACCTGAAGTCATTTGAAGAAGTTTCAGTCTTAGCATCTCTGCCTTGGCTTCGGTACCACACAGATGGAGAGTCAGAATCCTTTTGGAGTTGCAGTGGGGAGTGCTGGTGCTTGCGACCTCTCGGAAGCAAGGTTTAAGAGTTGGTGTCTGCAAGATGGGGGTTCTGGCTGGTGGTCTGCGAGACTGAGGGACCACTTCTATGTCATCATATGGTGAGTTGGCAGCACTGGAATGAGAAGTCCTGGGTTTTATTAGTTCAGCAGTCCAGTATTTATGAAGGAAGTCCATAAGGGTCTCCAGTGTTGCAAACTTCAAAGGAATTCCATTATGGATCACCTGCATAACTGTGAGGTACTGGAGGGAGAACTGAAGGCTAATGTGGGCATAATTTTATGTGCTTCAGAGTAGGTGTGGCATTTGAGGGAGAGCTCCTTGGAGACATCCTGAAAAATGTGGATTGGGTGATCTTGTCAGTACAGTTGGCCCACCTCCCTAGCACAGCGAAAGACCCAGGATGCTCTGCTTGGTGGCAATGCTAAGGAATTTGTCCAGGATAGGCCATGGACACACTCCCCCTTCTTTGGCAACAGCACCAGAGACCAAAGGACAAGTCCAATATCAAGAGGGACCGTGATGGAATGTCTCTAGCTTTCGTCCAAGGGCTTGAGTGGCAGCAGAGTGGTAGCTGTACCAGAGCCTGTGGAGTTCATTTTAGGTTAAGGATTTCATTGCAGTGGTGGATTTCTTTACAGGTTAGGAACATGGCAGAGCGGTGGCCAAAGCGGAGGCTGGACTAGGAAACCAATGAGGGAGGGGTATTTAATCACAGCAAGGGCACTAGCCAATCAAGTAGCTGTACTCCTTGGCATCATTGCAAGTGGGAGATTTAAAAACAGTTGCTGACCCCTTGCTTTCCCTGGTCAATGGTCAAAACTTCCCTACCATTCGTCCAAGGGCTTGAGAGCTGGCAGAGCAGTGACTATAACAGAGCATGTGGAGTTCATTTTAGGTTTAGGATATCATTGCAATGGTGGATTTGTTTACAGGTTGGGGCACAGCAAAGGACCGGCTGTACCTGAGCCTGAACTGGGACACCAGCGATGGACAGGGATTGACTCATAGCAGGGGCACTAGCCAATCACGTAGTTGTACTACTTGGCATCACTCCCAGTGGGAGATTTAAAAACAGACAATGACCCTTGCTTTCCCTGGACCATGGTGGAATTGCCCTACTTTTCATCCAAGGGCTTGAGTGTTGGTAGAGTGGCAGCCATAACAGAGCTTAGCGTAATAATACTGCTCTCCTACCCACCCCTACATCTGCCCACCCAGGTGTAGCTCAATTTCAATCAATCAATCAAACTTTATTTAACCAGGTTTTACACCTTTGAGCGAGCTCCTTTGCAAGATGGTCCTGGACAACACAAATACAGTTGACAACAATAAAACATCAAGGGTATGCAGATAAGCAACTAATACATGTAGTAAATTACAGTCATCATTACATCTTAAGCCTGTTACAGGAGTTACAAGCTACAGTCACAAGGACTAACATGTAATATTAATATAAAATCTGCTAGCAGGTATAGGATAAAGGAAGGAGGGTGGGCTGGTGGTAGAGGGGGTGGAGCAGCAACTACAACTGATTGACAGCAGGGACTTCCTTAATGAACAGGAAGGCAAAACCATCAAATTCCCTCCCAAAGGCAGTAAGGGACTGCTGGGACTTCCTGAGGCAAGGGCAGAGCCACTAGACTGAGTCTCGGCTGCAACAAAATAAAAAAAAAGACATATTAGAGGAGAAAGAGGAACTAAGTCCTCAGTAGCTTAAAAGCAGTACTGGGCACAGACTATTTCACACACCTGAGCTAAAACAAAAGTCCAGCAGAGACAGTACCAATGGGGAACAGCAGATCCCAACCCAGAGGAAGAGGTAATATCCATCAAGCCAGTATGGATATCATTGGTTGCCATGGGTGATGGACACTCTTCCACAGAGGGCTTCATTGGGCAATACGGCAGTGTCCCATATGCAGGACTCTGACTGACCTAAGAGCACAGCTAAATGCTGCATGGGTAAAGATTTCCCAGCTGTAGAATCTGCTGGTTAGAGATAGGACTTCACACCCTCCTATTCCATGCCCTCAGATCCCACCTAAGAGTCCACTCTCACAAAGGCAAACCAGGCCGGGAGGATGGCAGGTGGTGCGGGGGAGAGATGGGAAAATCAGTAAAGAAGTTCAGCTGAACTCAAAGCACACCAAACCTATACCAACTACAAATCATTTTTCAACTGTAGTTGAGGAAGAGGCGTATCATAAACCAGATGTTGGGGCATGACGGCATCCTGGAGGGACAATCAGTGGCAGTGAAACTAAAAGTAATAAGGCAAAAAACAAAAGGGTACTTGTAGCCTCCATGACAAGGGGAGTGGAAGCCCACCTAAGAGACTGGGCACAAACAAAGGTGCTAATCAGATGCTTCCCAGGTGCCTCAGCAAATTGTGACACTGATCTCATTGGGAGGATAGCGGAAAGAGCAGGGGAAACATTTCATTCTTGGTACACCTTGGGTTGAATGACCTGCTGAGTCAGTTGGTAAAGGAAGACAAACAGAACCTAATTAAACTAGGTGATCAATTGGACACTCATTCAACCTCCCTAGCCTTCTCCAAGGTCCTCCTTGTATGGGGAAAAGGTGATAGCACGCAAAGAATCAGGATCAAGAAAATTGAGGAATTCAAAATATGGTTATGGAGCTGGTGTCAGGATACAGGCTATCACTTCATAGGAGCATGGGGAGACTTATGGGAAAGGAAGTTTTTCAGATATGATGGACTGCACCTAACCAAGGAAGGAGTACAGGCATTGGGGCAAAAGTCTGAGGTCAACATCAGGAGTTTAAACTATGAGGGGGGAGCTTGAGGCAGAGACCCCTAGCAAGGAACTTAGCTGACACTCCCCCACAAGCAGGAGGTGCACATGGTAAGCAAAAGTGGACTAACAAAACACAGAGAGAGGGCATTAAGCCCAGTATGAGGTCAATAAGGAAAGTAAGCCTAGTGGGAGGGGGCACCAGAAGGAAACAGGGAAAAAACACAAAGGTGGAGCAGAAAACATAAAACAGAAGAGTAGCAAGGCTTGGAAGGCCATGTGTACAAATGCCCCTTGTGTGGGACTTTTTTGAGATAGACCTCACCAACAACAGTGTGGTGATGTGACAATTGTGCCACATTGTTGTTCGGCATGGGAAACCTAGTACTCATCTTGGCACGGTGGTCAGCACACCCACCTGCGAGGAAGGCACCCAAAAGAGTGGGCAGAGCATTTAAGGGAGAAAGGTGAGAGGGGTGGAGATGGTGACCCTACACATTAAGGGTAAGGAGGGCAAGCACAAGTGATGTGGTGGTGAGGAGGAGGAGGAGGGGGACATGGTGGAAAGAACTGTGAGTCGGACCAGCAATTGTACATGGGTGGTGCAGTGGGGGGCACCACCTGTATGATCTTCTGCTGATTCTCCTGCCACATCCACCTGGCAGGAAGTGGTGGAGCTCCACAGGAAGGTGAGGGAATTCTCCCAACAGGTTGTGGAGCTGAATCAGATGGCAGTGGAGATGCTCTGCAACCAGCAGCAAGGCAAGCAATAAATGATGCTTTGGCATCTTTTGCCTCTTGTCACAAATCTCCATAGCCCTCCAATCTGTACATTTCTTTTATCTTTTTATACTCTTACTTCTGTGTGCTCAATATTTCTTTCCTATCAGGTTTGTTTCTACCTTCTAAAAAACTGAAAAACAAAAAAAAAGCACAAAAAGAAAAACAACAAACAATATTATTTCTTATCAAATTTTTTTTTTTTGATACTGTGTCTTTTGTCTCCTCTCCATTACACCACACATTTCCTTTCTTTCTATGCCCAATTCTCACTATCTTTTCTGAGATTTTTCTCAGCTACCAGAGTAAATATGTCAGGCGATTTAAGGTATAGTACTGACCCTCTCGGATAATCTGTGTTGCCAAGCACATTAGTACACAGAACTACTGCCTACTACAATATATAAATGTTATCAGTGACAGCACTGTAGAACTCCATTACTGTAGAACAGTAGTGGAAATAAAGTAGGCTGAATTCTGGCACTCCCACATTTATAATATGAAGAACCACATGAAAAAATATGTTGCTGCTGTCTACGTAGCATAACATGGTGCTGCACTACCTTTAATGTTACTCCACCATCTTATGTTTATTATTCCTGCTTAATGATAATCTCCTGTGGCAGTAGAGCCAAACTACATCATACATCTGCTGAGATACTTGAGGGTATAAACGTTGTGTTACTGCCTTTCTGATCAGATGTACAAACCTTAAAATCTGGCTCTACCTTAAACTTAGTGTGTATTATCTCACTGTACATAACATCTGTTTTTAGAAATTCTGATCCTTATGCTTGGTTAATTTCTAAATACCTATCTTTCTAATTGCTAGAACTACATAATCCACAAGTTATATAATAATGTTACTTTATGTGTATCCATGACCCCTTACTGTAAAAAATATTTCATAACATCTGACTACCAGGGAAACCAGATATTATTTATGGAATTATGTACTGATGAAAATGTTGTTGTAAAAAAAGGGAATAAAGATGCAATTGTATGTATCATATTAAGACCTCCTTCCTTTATATGGAGGTACATCATCTCTCTCTCTCCTTACTGGATATAAATGACTTTTCCACAATAACTGAAAAAAAAAACAGACTCATTAGCTTGGATTCTAACTCCATAGGAGGAGGGAAAACATGAGCTAGGAATAAAAAATGGGGAAAATAAACGTTTTAATCAAAGTCTTTTTAATTTGAACAATGTCCAGCTTTTCCATGGTTGTACCTTTCTAGTACTTACTTTCAGTCTTTCTACCCAATTTTCTTTAGGTATATTTTTGAACTAAAAAGTTCCCCAAGAATATATTCTGGTTGATCAGTTATTGGAGGAATGGCAAGGTTCCCCTGATGGGTTATGGACCCCACCCCATACTAAACTCAATGATTGCTGATGTATTGTTTGTACATCCTGATATCTCTGTAAACTGAGATACTACATTCATAGTGACCCCTCCAGATATTTCATCCCCCCAAAAAAGACATACATCATCTGCATATGCTGCGATAGATAATTGAGTTCCACCTGATAGATGTAAAATTCCTCTTATTGAGGAACTTTGTTATCTGTACCTGATCAAAGGATCCAAAACAAAAGGCATATAATAAACGGCTAAATGGGCATCCCAGTCTAACACCTCTCCTAACTTCAAGCTCCTTTCTCTTATTCCCATTAATGGTGGGAATTGTTATTGAATTAGCATGCAAAACCCTAATTAATTTAATGAAGTTACCTGAAATGCTATAATATGATAAAATATGGAACACATAACAACACTCTATCAAATGCCTTCTGTTGGTCGAATGAAAGAGTCCACCCTGACACTTTGCATTCCCAAATCTCTTAAATCTCTTAATGCATATGCAATTCTTATACAGTATATTGATCTACCAGAATAGAACATGTCTGAACTGGCTGAGTCAGAAAATGAGCTAGAGTTTGTAATCTTTTCATAAAAGTTTTGTTAGAATCTTAAAATCAGAATTTAGGGGAGTTTTCAGCCTCCACTTAGTCAATATTTCTCTGTCACCCTTTTTAAATAAAACCATTAATAAGGAAATACTAAATGGTGTACTGCAAGTTTCTAAATACAGAATAAATTGAAAAACTACAGTTAACATTTCTGCCAAAACATATATAAATGTCACATAAAATTAATTTGGTAAATGATTCTCCCACGGGGCTCATGAGCAACTTAAGCTTTTAATAATAGTAGTTACTGTACTTCTGGAATAGAAATAGGAGCTAGTAACTGTTTTTTCTGGTTGTCAGTTAAAACATCAAAAGAAACAGAATTTAAAATATTATCTCTGAATTCAGAAGAGCATTTTGTTGGTACCATAGACAGAGTTACAAATAGCTCAATTTCTTGCATAATATTGTGTACTTCAGATATAACACATAGCCTTGCCTTACAAGCCTGAAAGGGATTCCTGTGTGGAGATTTTTTTAAATCCATACTGTTGTTCAGCTGCTAGAGAAGCTGCCCTATTGTATTGATGTTGTCTCATTGCTTCCTTCACTTTCTAAATCTGGGAGTAATAACTATCTTTTTTGTCCCTGGTTAATGATGAAAGTTTATAAAAGTGAGACATAAGATCTAATTATTTCAAATATTTCTTTCTTTTGACATACTCAATTTCTTGAATACATGTTGTAGATACTTTTTTGTATCTTTCCATCATTCCAAAGGGAAATTATTTATTTATTTATTTATTTATGGCTTTGATAACCAGGTGAGTGCACTGATCTCATGGACTGTTTTCAGGCACGACCCGGGCCATAACACATGGCCCAGGGTGACAGTGGAGTACAAGGTAACAGTATTACGCATGAAACAGATTTGATACAAGCAACAATAGTAAACACAATATACAGGTTTGATGCATAGGTCCATTTGAGAACAGTGAATGCAAGGTTTCATATCGGACATAAGGAGATTTAGTACAAAACAAACAAATCGTAGGCACAGTGTACAATGTGTGACTTCATCATCCAGTGTGCAAGTAATACACAGAAAACTCAGTAAAAATATATATATACAATATGTACAGGCCAGGAAGTCAAATATTGCTGTGAAAAATACGATATAACAGTTGTAGGCAGGGGAGTTGACTAGTGTGGGTGGGTGGGTGACCCCTGGGCTGGGGAGTTGACTAGTGTGGGTTGGTGTCAGACCCCAGGGAGCAGTGGCAGGATGAGTTTGACAGGAACCAGACTTAAAGGCGAGATTTAAAACTGGAGTGTGTGTCAATGGAATGGAGTTCAGCTGGTAGTTTGTTCCACTGCAAAGGGGCAGCTGCAGACCAAGCTCTGCTACCCATGTTGGTGGATACCCTAGGAGCAGCTAGAGGGGGAGTACCATTAGAGCAGAGGTTGCAGAGGAGCATTCTGGTTTTCAGAAGGGCAGTTGGGGGGATTCTGGAGCCATGTGGATGACATTGTTTACCATGCAGCAGAGGGCTAGGTCAAAGTGACTTTGTAGCGATAGCCATCCAAGGGTATTATAACCATAAAACACAGCTTTTCTAGCTTCTAATAATTCTTGTACAGCTGTTTTTGCCCTGATTTCTGATAATAAACTTACATTCAGTTTCCAGCTATTTCTTTTTTTTTGGTGGGTGGGATGGCTGGGAAATAGCTATGTAAAATGCCACCAGCAAGAACATGATCTGAGAATTCATAGAGCAACAACTGAATCCATAAATACTTCTAGTACCTGATATAAATAAATAAATACAAAATCAGTGCATGTGGATAAACCACCCCTAAAATAAGCTACACCACTTATAGAATAGTGTGCTCTATAACCATATATTAAATCAGCTCCAGTATTAACTGTTTCAAAAAATTTGAGTCACAGTATATGTTTTGTTTGTAGAATGTTCTGATATGTCCTCTATATTATAGAATGTTCTGATATATCTTATAAGGAGCACTTAAAATCTCCATCAAAAATCACCTGCCTTGATGTATATCATTGAGGTAGTGTTAATTTAATTTAACAAATAAAAAAAAAACATTGAAATAGCTCAATATGGCTAGATTTTACCTGCGGGCCACATACATTTATTAAATGGTACTGTTCTTCATATAAAATAATATAAAAAAGGCTCTTCCTGGAAATATATCCACTAATCTTTCAATAAAAAAATTTAGACCCTTAAACAGAATGCCATTTCCAACATTCCTATCATCTACAAACATCCAGTAAAATGGATCCATATTCAGTCTTTCTATGATTGTGTTATGTCATATACCATAGCTAAACATGTTTCATGCACAAAATATATTATCTCTTTCTCTCTCTCTCTCTCTCTCTCTCTCTCTACATATATATATATACACACATACACACACACACACACACACAAAATCACACATGCCTCCGCAATGCAAAGCTTCATGGGCTGCATATGCAAATCACCACAGAATATTATGCTGGTTCAACTTTAAGTAGAAATGCATGGTGCCGAAAGGCCTCTCACACAGTTTGCAAAGGGCTCAAACAGAAGACATAGACATTTGTTTTGTCCTACCAGGACTCATCAGTGTGCCTTGTCTGTTTGATACCTAAGTGGAATGGAACCAGCTACCCTAAGATGGTCTATCTGTTATGTTGTGTGAACCCTATATATATATATATATATATATATATATATATATATATATATATATATATATAAATAAAAACATAGAAAAATAGATTTTCGTGGCAGATATGGACCACTTAGCCCACCTTGTCTGCAAATTTCCCTATTTATTGGATAAGCAGTAATTTCTAGTTAACCAACAGCCTACTTCCTCCTACCCCCCACTATAATTGCCTTATATCTGTCCTGTGCATTCTTGAATTCCCCCACTGTTTTTGGCCCCATAACCTCCTCAGGAAGCCTGTTCCATGTGTCCACCACCCTCTTCCTGAAAGAATACTTCCTCACGTTGCCTCATAGCCATTCTACCTCTATCTTCAAATTGTGCCCCTTTGTTCTTGCACATCTATTTTTCTGAAAGATGCTACCCTCTTGGACTTTGTTGATTCTGTTGAGATACTTGAAAGTTTCTCTCATGTCCCCCATCTCCCTTCTTTCATCAAGGGTATACACATAAAGTTTTTTTAGTCTGTCTTCGTATGGCTTCTAGTACAGATCCTGCTCCATTTTAGTTGGCCTCCTCTGGACTGCCTCCATCCTGTCTATGTCCTTGCTGAGATGGGGTCTTCAGCACTGCACACAGTACTCCAGATGGGATCTCACCAACTGTCTGTACATAGTGATAACAACTTCCTGTTTTCTACTGGTGATGCCTCTCCCTATGCATCCAAGTATCCCTCCAGCCCTCCTTACTGCCTTCTCACATTGCTTTCCTACCTTAAGGTTATCTGATATGATTACCCTAGGTCCCTTTCCATTTTTGTTATTGTTAGTACCTCCCCCCCTCCCCCCATTGTGTGCTCTTCCCCCAGGTTTTTGTTTCCCAGGTGCATTACTTTGCACTTCTTTGCACTGAATCTAAGCTGCCATACATTTGACCACTCCTCCAACCTCGCCAAGTCCCTTCTCATCCTCTCCACCCTCCCTTGTGTATCAACCCTGATGCAGATCTTTGTGTCATCTGCAAAAAGACATAATTTTCTTTCCAACCCCTCTACAATGTCACCTATAAAGATATTAAAGAGGACCGGTCCCAGTACTGAACCCTGCAGTACCCAACTAGTAATCCCCCTTACTTTAGAGCATACTCCATTTACTATTACTCTCTGCATCCTATTGTCCAGTAAATTTGTTACCCAGGCTACCACCCTGTGACCCACTCCCAGGCTGGCTAACTTGTTTATTAATCTTTTGTGTGGGACTGTGTCAAATGCCTTTCTAAATTCTAGGTTGGCCATATCCACAGCCCCTCCCTGATCTACTACTTTGGTCACCCAGTCAAAGAAATCTATTAGAATTGTCTGACATGGCCTTCCCGTTGTGTAGCAATGCTGCCTTGGGTCCTGTGCTCTGCTGGCCTCTAGGTACTCAACAATTCTTTCTTTCAGAAGTGATTCCATCATTTTCCTGCCACTGAGGTCAAACTAACAGGTCTGTAATTACTTGCTTCTGCCTTGCTTCCACTTTTGTTAAGTGGAATCACAGCTACCCTTCTCCAGTCCTCATGTACCACACCATCCTCCCATGATTTCTTAAAAAGAACAGGAAATCATTTCTAAACTGCAGCTGTTTATTAAGTTCTTATTCTCATAAATGATATGCATTCATCTAAATTAGCCACATTTAACTGTACCTGAATAAAAAGTTATACGAAAAACTGTATTTTGCATTGCTTTGTTTTTATGGGCAGCAATCTGATACAGTTCTCTTCATGGAACCAATAACTTGGAGTTTTAACTATGTCACGGTTTGTGTATAGAACTCTAACCATAGTACTGATAGGTCAACAGCTCATAATTAGCATTCTGTGTACAAATCGTGACATAGTAAAAACTCCAAGTTATTGGTTCCATGAAGAGAACTGTAACAGAATGCTGCCCATAAAAACAAAACAATGCAAAATACAGTTTTTCATACCACTTTTTTTTCATTTGGGTACAATTAAATCTGGATAATTTAGGGGAATGCATATGGTTTCTGAGAATAAGAACTTTATAAACAGCTGCCAATTGGCTCACGTTTCCTGTCCTCTTTAAAGAGAGTAGTCAGTGGTGTCACTAGGTCTTCCTTTAGTTCTTTTAGAATTCTGGGGTGAATCCCGTCAGGCCCCATTACTTTGTCCACCTTGAGTTTTAGGAGTTCTTTCAGGATCCTTTCCTCTGTGAATGGACTAGTATCGTCCCCCTGTCCAGAGTGCTTCTATTGTTTGGTTTAGGTATCACCCCCTCTTCTTTTTTTGTGAATACTGAGCAGAACTATTCATTCAGTATCTCTGCTTTTGCTATGTCATCCTCTGTCCACCCTTTATTAAGCCTCAATATTCCTCCCTTGGTCTTTCTTCACTCCCTAATGAACCTAAAAAAGGTTTTATCCTCCTTCTTAACTGAGCTGGCTATCTTTTCCTCAGTTTGGGCCTTCGCTAATCTGACTACCTTCCCTGCTTTCTTCTGGTTTAACTGATACAGTTCTCTATCCTGTTCCTTCCGTAATTCCTTATACTTCCTGACTGCTATCTCTTTCTCCCTACCCTTCCCCACTGCCTCTTTTGAGAAATATATATATATATATATATATATACACACACATAGATATACACACACATATACATATACACAGTGGCATCCCCCAGGATGAAAGGCACTTTAACACACTCTCTAGTATGAAACAGAAAGAGACTTAAAGCAATGTAATTTAATGTAGTACTGGTCCCTTATCATCATGCAGGAAACTGTAGCATCTACTTCATCCTGGCATTGTCACATTTTCCTGGATGACAAAGGGGACTAATTATCATTAAAATTACATTGCTTTATTCAGTAGGTCTTCTGCAGCATTCTGCAAGGTGCTGCAAAATGATGCAGTATTGTGTTTCATCCTGTATATATATATATATATATATATATTTATATATATATATATATATATATATATATATATATACACACACACACACACACACACACACACTCACTGTATATTCTTTGCAAAACCTTGTTAATGCATCAGTTAGGTGTACACCACAGCAAGAAAAGCAGGGAAATGAGGAATAAGGGTTTCTGACCCTAACATCCCACCCCAGGTTCCTACCCCATCCCACCAATCTCCACTCACCAACAGGCCTTGGGTAAAGCATAAATGCTGGGACCTAACTCTCACTTCATTGTCCTATGGGGGGGAATATATAACTATGTTTTAGGATATGTTTTATTGACTGGTATGTATTTTGTGTAATACTGATGACTGTTTTAATTTAGTTTAATGGGTGATATGTGCAATATGGTGGGTTTAATTGTGGTTTATGTATATCTTATTATTGTAAGGGTTCCCTGAGCAATGGAAGGGTGCTTTTCTGTGATGATGATGATGATAATATATTATATTGTGTAAGCTTGTTACACATGGAGTGGGGTGAGAGTTAGACCTGATGACTCCATGACACATCCTTATGCCTGTTGGTGTGTGGAGGGTGGAGGAATGGGGTGGGGTGGTAGGGGTGGGAACCCAGGGGGTGGGGTGTTAGGGTTGGAAACCCTAATGCTTAATTTCCCTGTATTTGTCACTGTGGTATTCACCCTGACTGATGCATTAACTAAGTTTTTTGCAAAAAATTTCCTTTCTTTTTCAGATAGTATAACTCTATCCTCAATTTTCTGTGGGAGTGCAAGGTCCTTTGGACCCTTCGCTCCTATCTCTCCATCCAAATAGTATAACAGTGTCCATATGTTATGGTGGGAGCACAGGGTCCAAAGGACCCTGCACTCACATCCCTCCAGCCAGATAGTACAACAGTGTTCATATGCACTCCCATCCCTTCACTGAGATAGTACAACAGTATCCATATGTCATGATGGGAGAACAGGGTCTGAAGATCCCTCCACAGATGCACATATGTATGTAACTGTGGAAACACAGGGGTCTCTGGCCCCTGTTCTTCCACACATTAAGTTACAAACAGGAGTAGCAAAATAAAACAAACAGTCATAACTGTGCCATCTTAAATAATTGTCACCCCAACTGTTCAACATAACCTTCTTATCATCTCACCAGATGTACCCAGTACAGAAAACTTTCAAATCCCTGTCAACATGTAATTCAGTGCAACTGTAACACTGTTTTTGTGCCATTAGTGCAAATTAACATTTTTGACAGGATTTGAAAAATGGCAGCTGTACTGTTCATGAGATGGTGTGTAAAATTGGTAATGTTAAAAATCTGGAGTAAAAATATGAAAAACTGGTGAAGTTACAAGCATGCATAGAAATTGCACAATGCATGCTAGTAATGTGGTCATGTTTATGCTTGCTTGCATGCATGCACAAGAAACATTATGTGGCAGCTTAGGAGAGAAGCAGGTTGTAAAGGTGCACACTGTAGCAGCCAACCGCGGCACTGCATTTAGGGCTTGGTACTGGTGGACCAATGCAGGCCCAGTGTCCAGATGACACTGGTTCTGCAGATGTGCCACCAAGCTGAACATTTTTGCTGCTGTAATCAGGGGCAGCCTTGTCATTACAGCATCAGCCATTTCACTGCAATGAGGGAGTGACCCATCATTGCAGGGTGGTACCTTGCCATCCGCATGCCCTCGACCCAGTACATTTGCCGATGGGGGAGCCTACTGCCCATCGGCATACTGTAAGCCCTCCCCATTTGTTGTGTGCTGAGGGGGTGCTCAATTCCTCTCAGCATCATGCGCCCCCCCAACAGTCTTTCTTTGCTGACAGGGGGCCCAATCCCTGTTGGCTTCAGTCCCCCCCTTCCCAGTTCAATTTTTTGATGGGGGAGCCCACTCCGCATCGGGATAATGCCCCCCTGAATTTGTTGTGTGCCATGGGGGGTGCCCAATCCCCCTCGGCTCTATCCCCCCCACTAGCTATATGATGACGAGGGTGCCCAATCTCCCATCAGCTACAGCCCCCCACCCCAAAACTCACTTCAGGTGGCATGCTGGGTGCCCAATCCAGCATGCCAATGCCCTGTAAAAAAAAAAAAAAGTGACGCTATGATGTTTTAGTTTTTTTTCTTTCCTTGAAACCTGTAAAACAGAAAACGGGTCCCTCATTGTGTTTGGTGGTCTCTCCCCCAACCTGCACCTACCCTCTGTGCACCCCACCTCCCCACACCTCCCCTCACCTCATACTTGCCTTTGGAGCCTAGCGCCGATGATCTGTGGTGGACTAGGAATATGTCTGCACTCTTCAAAGTTGTCCACAAACTGAAGAAATGCCGGTAAGCTGTATAATGGCATAAATAAGGTTTTTTCAACTTTGGTGCATATCTCAGGCATTTTGGAGAATTTTTGCACCAAATTTTCAACATGGGGTTATCGGGACCCCTCCTCATGAATTCAGTCACTGTCATGGCATTATTCATTCCAAAAAGGTGATTTTGTGGTCACTGCACGGAATCGCCTTTTGGGACCAATTAACGATACGACAGTGCCATTGTTCATGAGGTGGGCTCCCAAAAAGCCTATGTTGCAAATTTGGTGAAACAAATCCCAAAAATAACTGTTTTACGAGTGTGCATTGCACAGTTTCCATGCATGCTTGTAACTTTGCAAATTTGAAATATTTTCACTCCAGATTTTCAACACTGGCATTTTTTCACTCCTCCTTATGAACAGTACAACTGTCATTTTACACATCCTGACCAAAATTTGTTTTCGCACTTCCAGTGTAGAATAACGCAGTCATATTGGGAAATAAGTTTTTGGGATAGACTGTGAAAATGACAGTGACACTGTTCATGATATGAGATACTTAAATGCCTATGTTGGACTCAGAGGAAAAGTACATAAATGACTGTGTTACAAGCGTGTGTTGCACAGTTTCCATGCACCCTTGTAACTTCACAAATTTGTAATTTTTTCATGCCAGATTTTCAACACTGACATTTATTCACACCTGCTTATGAACAGTACAGCTCTCATTTTTCACATCCTGGCCAAAATGTGTTTTTGCACTTCTGGTGCAGAATTGCTCGGTTGCTGTGGAAAATCAGTGTTTGGGACAGATTAAGATAGAGCAAGTGAGAGAGGGGGAGTGAACTAGCTCAACTGAGCTCTGTCGGACTGTTGCAGATTTCTTTGTGGGCAGAAAAAGGCACCAATGCAGGCAGAAGTCCAGTAAAACATGGCAGCCTGCAGTGCTGGGAGAAACAGAATGAGCAAATGAGAGAGGGGAAGTGAGCGAGCTCAGCAGAGCTCTATCAGGACTGCTGCAGATTTCTTTGTGAGCAGAAAAGGTGCCAATACAGGCAGGAGCCCAGTATAAAAGGGCAGCCTGCAGCGCCAGGAGAAACAGAACGAGTGAGTGAGAGGGGGGTAGTGAGCAAGCTCAGTGGAGCTCTGCTGGGAGTTTAGAGTTGCCCACCCTCCCATCCATGGTCCCCTGTGATCCGATATTACAGTAAGGTCTCTGAGGTGGAGACAAAGCAATGATTGGATACTTTGAGGATTGCTGTAATAATGCAGATTTAGTTGTTCTGCTTTTTTATCTAACTGAGCTAAGTACTGAGCTATACTGTTATGATTGTTGTAATCATACATATTTATTTTTCTGTTTATTTCTCTAACTGAACTGAGTAATATTTGGAGTGCAATAGGATTTCTAACTGGGCTAAGTGAAACTATGTGAGAGCTGAGAACAAAAAGTATGGTAGCTGAGGCGTGAAAAATTGACAAGGAGGCTTTAGGATTGCTACAGTAATACAATATCTAACGGATGAGATTTTAGTCTGAATTATCCCAGTTGGCAAGGGGTCAGTAGTGGTACTAGCATGTGGGAGGAACAGAAATTTGAATAAATAGGGGCCTAACAGTTGTAGTAGGATACAGAACCTGGGAGGTAGCGCCTGTAACATAAGATGGGGCCAAAATGGGGCAGGTGCCACGTCAACAGGTCAATGGGGGGCATCTTTGGAAGGGTGGTGGGGACTATAGGGTGAGAGTCTGCCATGATCCTGGACTGGGCTTGGACGATGGGGTGTATGGTCTTTAGATGACTGGCTAGTTTGAGGGAGGCACTTTGGAGGTTAGGGAGGAGTCTAAGTGGCAGGGCAGATGAGTATAGTAGGCATCCTGGCTGGGAGCGAATAGGGGATGGCAAGGGGGAACAGGGGAAGAACAACTAGGGACTGAAACTGACCCCAGTATCAGAGGCACCAGCAGAAAAGAGAGAAGAAGGGAGGGGGTGCCTGAGGTGAGGGGGCCTCCCATTGGGGCAGGAAAAGACCACGAGGAGTACCAGGAGAGAGTGCAGATGCCTGTGGGTAGGGAGGGACCAGGGATGGCTCAGAGAGGAACACGTAGGAGGGGGGAACTGATAAGGGGAAGAGATGTAGCAGTGGTATCGACTAGGAATACATTTGAGCCTCTGCTATGGGAGAGAGAGGGGGAGAAGGAACATACTGAAGGGGGGAGGACAAGCAGTACATGAGAGGATGGCGATGGCACATAGAAGAGATAGCAAGGACAAAGGTTAGAAGAAGGGCTAGTAAGTGAAGGATGGGTGGTAACTGGAGGAGAGAAGTTTCGTGGAAGGGGGTTGATGAGAGGCATCACTATCGGGTAGAAGGGAATGGGCTCTAAATTGACAACAGCAGGGATAGAAGAGGGGTTGAAATCAGCAGGGGGAGGGGAGGTTGACATGGAAGCTCAGTAGGAAGTGAAGCTAGGCTGGGAAGGGTCTAAGGGGGATGGAGGAATAAGGCAGAGGAGAGGGCAGACAGAAGTAGGGTGCTAGATATAGAAGCTCAAGCAGAGGGTAACAGCTGGGGGGGGTAAGAGGCAGGGAAGAATTGAATACTGAGGTGGTGGAAGGCATTAGAATGGAAGGCAAAGGGACGGGGTACTATCCTAGGAATTCTATACTGGAAGGGGTAGAGATGTAGAGGAAAGTGCACAGGCTGTATTTTAAAGGACACTATCCTCCCAGGTTAATTGCAGGAGGGGCAGGCAGGTACTGCCTGGTGCAGTGAGCAGGAGGAAGAAACCCCATTTCTGCTTGCGCAAACGACTTGGCAGAGGAGATCAGGAAGTAGTGAGGGAGATCTATGGAAGGCCAGGCAGGTGATGGGGGTGGGGGGTTGGAGGCATTCTCGGAGGTACTCCGCACTATGTGCAAGCATAGGGAGGAAGGGTAGGATTGAGGAGTTCGAGTGGCTGAGGGATTGGTGCCACACCAAAACTATGGGTTAGTGACTAGCTGGGGTAGGGTCTGGGGAAATAGTGACTTGTGTGCGAGGGCAAGGTACACTTGAGCAGGAAGGGGAGGGGAGTATTAAAGACAGGATCAGAGGGGTATATCTCTACTAAGGTGGATTTAAAATAGTGAGAGGGGTGGAGAAAAGACTGAGGTTAGTAGAAAGGTCAGGATGGGGGAGCATAATCAGTTCACCCCCCTAGATATAGGTAAAGCCAGAGGCATAGTAACCTGGGATGGGGCAGGCAGAGTGGTCTGAGTGTAATACAGAAGGCACCACCACCCAGTAAGAATAAGGAGGAGAAAGGGTGAGGATTACTGGGAGGAGGGACGCAGGCCAAGGAGGAGAAGAGTGAGGAGAAGGAGGGGTATGGGTGGAAGGTGGTCTCTCTTAAAGCAAGAAGCCTGGAGAACAAAACTGCAGGACTTCAGGTGCTTCTTTCAGAGGGGAAGGTGGACATTGCTGCAGTGACAGAGACTTGACCCACAGAGTACCATGACTGGGGCTTGGCAATCCTGGAATACAGGATATACAGTTAGGACTCGGGGGTTGGAAGAGGGGGTTGCACTCTATGTTACGGAAGGGATTAAGTGGATGAGGGATGAGGGATGAGGGAGAAGAGGAGAGGACAGAGGTGCTTTGGGTGCAGCTCCTGAACTCCAAGGGCAGAAAGCTGGGAGTGGTGTACAGACCGCCATCCCAATCCGTGGAACTGGATGGGGAGTTGACAGAGCAGATAAGGAAGGTGTGTAGAAGAGAAAGAGTGTGGTGACAGTGGGGGATTTTAACCTCCCACAGATTGACTGAAGCACCCGGCCACTAACAGTACCAGGGAGCAGGTTCTTCTTGATGCATTCCAGGACGGCCTTCTGACGCAATTGGTAAGTGGGCCTACAAGGCTTGGCAGCACTCTGGACCTTGTACTGGCAAATAGGGAGGCCGTGAAGGAGGTAAGTGTGGAGGACCCACTAGCAGGTAGCGACCACCAAACAGTGTGGCTCATTTTACTGCTGGGCAGGGAGACAGGAGGCATGGGCACTAAGGTGGTGGACTTTATTAGGGTGGACTTTGATGGGATGGGAGCAATTCTGCAAGGGAGACTCCAGGATATAAGGCCAGGGATGGATGCAGAACAAAAGTGAGGGGTTTATAAAGACTGGGCAAACAGAGGCCACAGTAGCCTGCACCAGGGCCAGGAGTAAGAAGAGCAGAGGCAAGAAACCATGCTGGCTGAACAAGGAAGTGCTGTAAGGGGTGAGGACAAAGATGGCTGTATACCGGAAGTACAAGAGAACAGGGAAGGGAGAGGATAAGGAGACTTTCAGGAGTTGGTCAAGGGAGGTTTGCCAGGATGGTGAAAAAAGCTAAGGCCTCCAGGCAATTAAGTTCCGCACAGGGCATAAAGGGAGGGGAAATAATTTTTAGTATGTCAGGGAAAAGAGCAAGTGCAAGGAACATATTGTGAGGATAAAGTGGGGAGGAAATTGGTTGGAAAAGGGGAAGGAGCAAGTGGAAATTCTATATGAGTACTTCTGTTCCATTTTCAATAAGGAAAGGGATGGCCCACTACCAGAATGGGCTGGGGGGGGTGGAGAAAGGGAGGATGAGGTGACGGACAAAGTGATCACAGGAAGTAGGGTGCTAGAGAGGCTGAGGACAGTAAGGGTGCACAAGGCACCAAGTCCCAATTACGTCCACCTAAGGGTGCTGAGGGAGATGGCGGAACTGTTGGCTGAGCCACTGACAGATCTGTTCCAGCACTCCTGGAAACAGGGGTGTGTGCCCCAGGACTGAGGGTGCCTCATGTGGTGCCCATACATGGGTGAGTGGGCCTAGGGAGGAACCAGGAAATTATCGGCTAGTAAGTATTCTGTCCATAGTGTAATGTGGCTGGGAGGCGATACTGAAGGAGAGGCTGGTGGCATTCCTAGACAGTAATGGCTCTGGTTGGGTGGCAACATGGTTTCATTTCAGGAGGTCCTATCAAACCAACCTAATATGTGGCCAGACTGGGATGACAAGAGAGTTGGGACAGGGCCATGCGCGATACATGTCCTGAACTTGACTTCAATAATGCCTTTGATACAGTGCCCATGGCAGACTGGGGGAAGCTGATGGCAGTGGAAGTGTGAGAAAAGCTGACTAAATGGAGAGAGAAACTAGTTACAGGGGAGGGGTGTAGAGGAGTAGGTGGTGGTGGGGAGCCTCTCGGCACCCAGAATAGTGACAAGAGGGATGCCACATGGGTAAGTGCTGGGCCCGGTGCTATTTGGGCTCTTTATCTCCAATATAGCACATGGAGTGGGGAGCAGGGTTAGTCTGTTTACACATTATACCAAATTGGGGGTGGTGGTGGATGAAGAGGGTGGATAGGAAAACCTGCAGGGCGCCCTAACCAAACTAGAGACATGGTCAGTGGAGTGGCAGCTAGGATTCTTTGCAAAGAAGTGTAAGGTGATGCACTTCAGGGCTAAGAACCACAAGAGGGACTATTGGTTGGGGATCAGAGAGGAGGAGGAGAACGACTTAGGGGTGCTAATAACTGGGAGCATGAACAACTCAGCCTTCTGCATGAGGCGCAGTGAAGGCAAACAGAATGCTGGGGTGCACCGCAAGGGGCTTCTCATCCAGACACAGGGATGTGATCCTACCTCTATAAAGATCATTGATCAGACCGTACCTAGAGTACTGTGTGCAATACTGGAGGCCATACCTGAGGAGATATATAAAGTTACTGGAGGGGGCACAAAGGAGGGTGACAAAAATGTTAAAGGAGATGGAAGGAAAGGAATATGAAGTTAGGCTGAAGGAGCTGAACATGTACACACTGGAGGAGAGGAGGGATAGGGGGATATGATTGAAGTGCTTAAATTCCTGAGGTGTAAATAAACCTAGCACTGAGGGAGTGTTTAAACTGAGGAATGGAAGAGATATGTAGGGGCTCGGACTAAGGTTGAAAAGGGGGCGTTTCAGAGGGGAAGTGAGGAGGCACTACTTCTCTGAGAAGGTGGTGTCTAGCTGGAATACGCTGCCAGAGGAGGTGGTAACATGTAGGACACTCAATAGCTTGAAGGAGGAATGGGATAAAGCAAGAGGAAGAGTCAGGGGCAGGGGCTGGGACAAGCGGGGGAGGAACTGAGGGGGAGGATGCTGGGGCAGCTGCAATCAAGGGTGCTAGCTGCACACTTGGGCAGACGTACATAGACTGATTGGTGGGTTCTGCAGGCAGATTCGTATGTATGTTCATATGTAAAATCACAGTGACTATGTTCATGAGCAGAGGTTCGAAAATGCCTATGTTGAAAATTTATTGACAAATGTCCATAAAATGACTGTGTTACAAGTGCGCATGATGCAGTTTCCACGCACCCTCTCGTAACTTCACAAATTTGTAGTTTTTTCACTCCAGATTTTCAACATTGGCATTTTTTCAGACCTCCTTATGAACAGTAGTTGTCATTTTTCACATCCTGCCCGAAATATGTGTTTACACATCTGGCGCACAAAACCATGGTTGCTCTGGGAAAACAATGTTCAGGACAGATTAAGAAAATCATAGTGGCAGTGTTCATGAGCAGAGGTCACAAAATGCCTATGTTGAAAATTTGGTGAAACAGTTCCAATAAATGACTGTATTACGTGCATGCGTTCCACGTATGCTCAGACGTTTGAACATTATTAATACTTTCACTGCAGATTTTCAACATTGCCATCTCTTCACACCTCCCTATGAATGGTACAGCTGTCATTCTTCACATCCTGCCCAATCTGTGTTTTCGAACATCTGGTGCACAATGGCATGGTCACCGTGGAAACTCAGATTTCAGGACACGTTGACAAAATCACACTGCCACTGCTTGTGAAAAGAGGTCTCAAATGCTTTTATGAGGTGTAGGCCACAAAATGCCCATGTTGAAAATTTGTACTGCAAATAGCAACACATGCCAGGGGCTTTACGGTTTCTAACCATAACGTCCCACCCTGTACAGACTGACAGGCATCAGGGGTGTGCCTTTGGATTGCTGACTGTAATGCTCTTGCCATTCCAACCCCACACTCCACCATGCAGCCACTGACAGGCATCGAGCTGTACCTTGGACTCTTCATCACCACAGTTCATCCCATTCTATATTGCACCCATTTCAGCATATGTCCTTATGGAGTGGGGTGACTGTAAAGCTGAACACCCCAAGGCACACCTCAACACTTGTCAGTGTCTGCAGGATAGGGTGAGGTGAAATGGCATGAACTTTATGGGCAACAACCCAAATGCATGCCCTAATGCCTGTTCATCTCTGCAGGGTGGAGGTTGGGTTGGAGTTATGTTCAATACTTTACTGCCATTCCTACTCTGCATCTGTCTAACTCCTGCATTTCCAATGCTTATACCAGCAAGCAAACATTCAGCATTAGCAAATGCATGTTTGGAATTCTTTCACCAAATTCTCTTCATCAGCTTTTTGGGACCTCCCCTCAGTGCAACTGTAATTTTGTTAATCAGTCCCAAAAGTTGATTTCGCACAGCAAGCACACCATTCTGCACCACAGATATGTAAACACATTCCAGGCAGGATGTGCAAATTGACAGCTGTACTGTTCATAAGGAGGTGTGAAAAAATGCCAATGCTGAAAATCTGAAGTGAAAATATTAAAAATTGGTGAAGTTACAAGTGTGCATTGAAACTGCACAATGCAAGTTCATAATGAGTCATTTTGGAAAATTATTTCACCGCATTTGCAACATGGACTTTTTGGGACCTCACCTCATGAACAGTGGCACTGTCATTTCATAAATCGGTATCAAAAAGGGATTCAACGCAGTGACCATGAAATCACCTTTTGGGACTGAGCAATGAAATGGCAGTGCCATTGTTCATGAGGTGGGGTCCCAAGAACCCCATGTTGAAAATTTGGTGCAAACATTTCTAAAATTGGCCAAGATATCAACATAAGTTGAACCCCACCTCATTGACTCCATTATATGGCTTACCTTTGATTCTTTAGGTTGCATTTGGGTTTTGAAGAGTGCAGATATGTTCCCGGTCCTAAGAAGATGGCAGCGCCGACCTTCAGAGGTAAGTATAGGGTAAGGGGGAGGTGGGTACATAGAGGGAGGGTGGAGATGGGGAGGGGGGTACTGTGGAGACGATGAGGGACCATTTTCTTTATTACAGGTTTGGGGGAAAAAATACATCGTGGATAGTTTTCTTTATTCACAGGTTAAAAAGAATTATATGGGCACACTGGGGTGGGCTTCCAGCGTGCCATATAAGTTTGGGGGGATCATGATGCTGACACGGGGATTGGGCACCCCATTGGCAATAAAATTTGGCCAGGGGGGCATCTAACTCTGGGAGTGGGCATCCCAGTGTCAGAAATAAAAAAAAAATAGAAACTATAGCTTGGTACACTGGGGTGGGCTCACAGTGTGCCACAATACTGGAGGGAGGGGATACACAGTGACATGGGCATTGGCACACCCGATGTCAGTGCAATACATTGAAATTTGGGGAAGTGGCAGGTTAGTTTGATGCAGGATCCTGCATCAAAATGATCATAAATTTTAGTGCAGGATTCTGCACTGAAAAAAAGACATCAGGGGACGGTTTTCTTTTTTTCACAGGTTTATAAATAATGTAGGGCACACTGGTGTGGGCTCACAGTATCCCAAATAAGTGTGTCTGTCTAGAGGAGATACATACTGACAAGGGGATTGGGAACCCAGGGTCAGTGTGAAAAAACCGGGTCTTGCTTGACTCTGCAGCCAGTAGCACAAGTTCCAGCTGTGGCTGCAGAAGTCAAGAAGATACCATTCTTCTCATACAAAGAACGAGCTACAAGCCATTCTCTGTATAAGCTGGCACCCAACAAAAATACTTGTTTGGGTCCAGCTGAAAACAAAAACAAAACATCAGACTACACCTCTTTAGCTGTGTTCTGATTTTCATTTTTGATTTTAAAATGTTTGGTATTTCAGCATCCTTGCTAAGCGGCAAACAAGATGGCCAACGTAATACAGTTCAATCGGTCAAACCTCTGTGAACTGTGTGTACCATGCGAGACTTTTTTTCAAAATGAAGCTGGTATTGTGCACACGGTACTCATATTGTGTGCTCATTACCTGCCTTCTTTGTGAAAAGAAGCTGGTATTTTGTGCACAGTACTGTACTGTGCAAAAAATAGTATTTTTCGTGCCTGACACAAATTTTCCCATAGGAAATAATGGGAAAATATAATACCTTTTGAATGGATTAATATCTTTTCACCAAACCTTCAAAAGGCACATCTGTGACCCAAAGGCTTTCTACCCTGAGAATTTCAGACTACAACATAAAGTCATTTCTGGGATCGAGCTGTGGATAGAAATGTAAAAAAAATTAGTTTTCTGTTTCTTCAACACTTTTTATCTAAGAAACCACTGAACAGATTGCCAAGAAATAAAGCAGGTTGGTCAAGAGACCTATCACTAGAAATTATGCATGCCAAAGTTCATGTAAATCCATTGCAAGGTTCAGTGTTATTAAGCTTCAAAGTCTGGACTTTAACATAGAAGTGCACTTTCACCCTAACTATACTGGCATGACTGTGCCAGTATAATATACATATATATAGTATATATGTATATATATATATATATATATATATGTGTGTATATATAATATATATATATATATGTGTGTGTGTATATATACATATATATATATATATATACACACACACACATATTATATAGTGCCACAATAGTAGGGGCACTATAGTTAGGATACCCGACCAATCTATGTTAAACCCAAAACTTTGAACTTCAATAACTTTGCAACTGTATGATGGAGTTGCCTGAAATTGTGCATGCAGAGTCTGGTACCACAAATCTCTGGATCTGGCAAGTTACGTTATGGTTGAATGTTTGGTTGAGAAGCTGTGGAGGCCTGAAAGTAAAAAAATATTACTTCCCTTAGGTAAACAATGACAGTTGTGTTTAACCTAATAGGGCATGAAAACACAATGCAGCCATTATTTTCACACAACCCCCTACCAGAAATGCCTTTTTGGCACCTGTTCCTAGTACTGTCATACTTCTGACTGAACAAATGTAACACTTTGCACCTGTTTTTTTGCAGATTTTGTGAAATTTGTCAATTTGTGACACTGATATCTCAAAAATCCCATTTCTTTGCCACCTCACTGCAATTAAATGGTTGGGGATTTTAGGCTGAAATTTGCAGGGTGGCAAGCCCTTCCCCCACAGATATGCCTATTGGTGAAAAAAATGGACAGTGCTTCCCTAGATACAGCATTTCAAAATTCAGAAATTTCCCATAGGATAACATTGCGGCACCTGCGGCAAACAATTTGAGATACAGATTTTTCACTTTGGAGAGCTTAGTCCACCTTTTGGTGGACTAAGCATATGTGGAGGTTTCCAAGTCTTGATTAGAACTGTGGTAGAACTGTTTTTATAGTTGCTACGGTTACTGAGATATTGGCAAATCAGTGTCACAAGGGTTACTTTTCATGAATCTCTGTACTTATGTATAAATGGGAGCGCAGGGCACAGAGGACCCACACTACCTCATATGCACACCATTATGCAAAGTGGGACTTTTGTACTTGTAACACCACTGACATGTTATATCTAGCCACATGTAATACATGTTTATCTTTTTACATAAGTAAAACCAAACAAAAATTTAAAGACAGAATTAGCCAGCATGTGTGAAGTATCAAAAAAAGGGGACAATGTGAGTGCATTGGTACAACATATCAACCAATATGGGAAGAAAACATGAATTTTGTTTCCAGAAGATTGAAAGAGTTTATCAAACTGTCAGAGGTGGGAATTTGGATAATAAATTCCTCCAGAGAGAGAGAGATTCTGCCAATATAAGCTTAAATCATATATCCCACCAGGACTTAATGACTGTTTTCAGCTCCCTCCTTACTTGCTTAAGTGATTTTTATCACAGTGTGAGGCATCAAAATGAATTTAGATAGTGCTTTTGGTGGCACGTTATGTTTATCCTATGAATACTGTATATATATTTATTAAGCACTTATTTTTGTTCTTCCATTTTTTCCTCTCTTTCTCCCCCCTCCATTTTTTCTTTTCCAACTCTTTTGTTTTCTTTCTTTCTCTTTTCGCTATCCTTTTTCCCAAGTTTATCCAGTTGATTGATTTTTTTGTATTAGATGAATTGAGCAATATTGGTTTAATTTACAAATATGAGAAGGGGTTATTTTGTTGCCCCCTCTATGTCTGATATGAGCCTATTTATATAGGGACTATGTACTGTCAATATCTGATATGAACTTATTTATATAAGGAACATCTATTGTTTTCCCCTCCTCCTCCCTGCCCCCTCCCTTTCCTCATCTTTTTTCTATTTTATCCTTTTGTCTTTATTTTATTATCTCCCAACCCCTTCTCCCCTTCCTTTTCTTTCCCTCTTCCCCCACCCCTTATTCCTTTTCCCTCTTGTTTACCCCCCTTTTGTGCTTAGTTTATTCATTGTATATTTTATAATAATATAACTTTTTTGTAACGTTTGGTATTTAATACAATATGTTATGAAATCTATATGTATACATTTTAGAAGGGGTTGGTGCAGGTTGAAGCACATTTGGTTTTAATGAAGTGTCAATTTATTTGGCATCATTGCAATGTGACTCTAAGATGGGACCTTTAAAATGATGTGGGATGTAATCATGCCCTGAGTCTTGAGAAAGAGTGAGAAGTGCAAAAATATTTGACCGTTTAGGGAGGAGAATCTATTTCAACCATGGATGATGGTGCTAGCTGTTCTTGATGGAATTAATAAGGTGTATTTTATTCTGAGATATGATGCTCTTCATGTTTGTGTGAGCAGTGACTGGAAAGCCAGACTTTGCTATGTTGCAAGTACTCTTATTTTTCTTGCTCCAGTCCTATTGGTGTGCTGCAGCTGCTTGGCTTTTGTTTCTCCCCTGTAATAATAAAATGAATCTCTGGTGCTAATGGTTCCCCCACTCACTGTTCACCAGCTCCAATTGTTTTAATGTAATCCCTGGTCCTACTGGTCCCCTCACCTTCTGATTGCCAGCCTGGAGTGAAACAGATAAGATAACCATTCTTTGTGTCCAGTGGCCCCCCATGTGGCACTGGGCACCTTCCCCCCACTCACTGTCACAGTATGCATGGTGCCCCAGGTGCCTGTGGTCACTAGCATAGCCCTTCTCATAGCTCCTCGGCTGGCCACCATATAGTAGCAGCCACAGACACTGCCAGATATTTCCTGAAATTTCTGTGATATTTCCAGAAATATCTCCTGCTTTCTGCATTTCCACAGTAGGGGCAGTAGAGAGAAACTCTTCAGAAATTTTGCGAAATATCTGGAAATAGCTGGCAATGTCTCTGGCTACTACTGTACATACAGGCAGGAAGTATACCTCGTATTTATAGGACAGGGCTGTCATATAAATACAAGGTGATTTCCCCTATTTGGGGGTTATGAACTCCTTCAGCCACCTGCAAGTTGACTTCTTACTTCCCCACAGCAGCACTGGAGATACTTACAGCTAAGGTATGCTTTGATTTTCTTGCTGGCTTCCCAGTACAGGTTTCTGAATCAAACTCCTTGCTCTAGTGCCTGACCCCACTGTTCAGGTGGCTCAGAAATGGAGCATAGAGATGGTCTTCAAAATCTCCACCCAAATCTGGAAAGAATACTGTCATGCACTCACCAAAGGGGTGAAGGATACCTTTCAATTAATTCACCCAGGTTAAGATATTGCTCAAATGGCAAAGATCACCTGGAAAATTATACCCCTGGGGTCTGATGAAATAGACAAATGATGGAAATGTAAACAAGGCACAGATACCATTACACACATCATCTGGACCTGTCTGGTACTGGCAGGTTTTTGGCAGAGCTACAATGGGTATACAGGGTTTGTTGCATTCCTACCTTTCTGTTTGTTTTCATCTTTATTTTCTTGTCCTACTCCATCAAACCCACTGATTTGCAAAATGAACCATTCGGTCTCCCACACACCCCTACCTCGAGTCCATTTTTCCCATTTAATTCCCATCCAAATTGGGATAATCACCTTCACCTTCTCAGTTTCATTCGTCTCCAGCGTTTCCCTTACCTATAAGGCTATAATGCTTCTCTGAGCAACTTCACACTGTTACCCCCCACATAGGACATGTGCTAACACTGCATGTTGTAAGCTTGCTCATTACCAAAAACTGACTATTACAACTAGATCCAGAATCATCCAAGTACTCCTAATGCTTCTCCTCTGTTCAGGAAATATTGAGCTTAACTCTGGACCACCATTGTTGTTTACAACCCCTAGGAATTATGTTTCATCAAAGTGTCTTAAAATTATGCTTATTAATGTATACAGCCTTCAGAAGAAATTTACGGAAGTGCAAGCTTGAGTTTCTCACACTATGCCGGACATTTTAATTATGACAGAAACTTGGTTAAAAGCGCAGTCGCAGACCAAGCTCTGGTTTTATCATCATTCTCCCTCTTCCATGCAGACAGAGCTACTAGAGGTGGAAGGGTGGCTATCTATGTTAATGAGAAATCCACTGCGACTGTCCTTGAAACCACCACTATGTCTAAAAATTTGAATACTTAGCTGTTAAACTAACCATCTCAGCTGCAGAATCAATAAACATTATTCAATGCTATAGACCTCCTTCAGTGGGTTTGGATATTTTGTCCCAATTACATCATTTTTTAGATGTTAATAGAAATGAGAATAATATTAGGTGACCTAAACTTGGATTGGCTCACCACCAAATCAGCTCTGCTCAAAAATGTTGTGACTAATTGGGTCTCTCGCAGATAATTTCAGAAGTTACTAGGCTATGCCATTAGGGATGTGAAAAAATAAATTTCCGCTGACGGAATTTCGGCGAAAGTGCAAATGTCGCTTCAGCGAAAGTTCAGAAATAACTTTTGGAACTTTCATGGAAATTCCACCTTAAAACTGCAGAAAAAATATACAAACTGCAGGTTAATTTATTAAGCTGTGGAAAAAAAATCTACAGAAAGGATCACTGCCAGTGTTCAATTCTGAGGCTTTTTTTAACTGCAGTTTAATTCATTAATCCACCCTCCCCCACTGATCAGGGGTCCCAGTAAATACCCTCAATCCCTTCCGTGGACCCTCCTTGTTTCTAGTGGCCCCCAAAACATTTTGTTTCCCTGATGTCTAGCAGACCTCCCTCCCTATCCTGGATTTCTTAATCCACAAACAAACAGCCGGTAGTCCACCAACTCATCCCTCTCTATTCGCAGTATTCCCTGGTATCTAATGGACCTCCCCATCCCCGATTCCTTATAAAAAAAAATAATCCCAATTTCCATGGTGTCTATTGGACCCCCGACCACCACACTGACAGTTTATCTGCCACCACCCATTCACCTCTACACCCTGCCCCTGATCGGGCCACCACCACAGCACTCCTCTCTCCTCCACTACCAGTGGCCCATTGAATTATCAGTGAATGACCTCATGGTTGTACAAGCAGGTGTTCATTCACTGACAGTTCATTAAACTGGATAGAATAAATTCCACTGTTTCTATGCATTTTTATGCAGTTCACAAAAAACGTCCGCAGAGCTCAGCGAAAACCCATGGAAAATCCCAGTTTCGCCAATGGAGAAAATTCAGCATCTTCTGCAAAATTTCAAACATTTCACGGAAGTTCCGCGAAACAACTTTTGCCCACCCCTACATACCATAGTAACTAACTGTTCGGCTCTCTTCTAGATGTGATTTTAATCAACAGACCCCACAAAACATCATACAAATTAGTCTGGCATAATACTCTTAGTGACCATAACACAGTGGTATGCATTAGAAATCTGCCTAAACCCATAAACTCTAGCAAAATAATATCTAAAAGATCATTTAGGAAGTTCAACTCCTCCAACTTTTTAGCTGATTTAAGAGATATCCACTGGCAACAATTAACTCTAGCCCCCACAATAAATGAGGCACTGTCCATCTTTAACACTGCTTTTATCAGCATAATAAACATTCATGCAACTTTTATTAACTGCAGAGTGAAAACAGTCTCCTGCCCCTGGTTCAACGCAGAACTCAAGTCAATGCTAACAAAATGGTATAAACTATGGGCCACTGCCAGAAGTACAAAATCCTTCGAGGACTGGACAGCTTTCAGAGCCTGCTGTAATGCCTGCACAAAACTAGTCAGAAATACTAAAGAAAAATATTTAAACATCCTGGAATTAGCTAATGGTAACCCAGCAAAGATAAGGAGTACCTTCAAATTAGTGGATGAGAGTAAGGTTCCTCCATCCTTACCTACTGTACCACTATTACCCACCATGGTATTTCAATTTCAGACAAATCCATCATACTTGACAAATTTAATGAACATTTTGTTACAGCAGGCCTTGCCTTTGACTCATCGCAGTCAACCACCCTTAGGCCTTCTATCATCAACTGAGATGTACCACCCAGCTCTTTAACACACACATCTTTCACCTTTTTGACTATCACCTATAAACAGGTAGAAGAACAAGTACTTAAGCTAGATCTTAAAAAGAGTGGAGGTGCAGACAATATTGACCCCTTCTTCTTGAAACTAGGTCACTATTTCCTTACTGCTCCAATAATCCATTTATTTAACCTCTCACTAACAGAATGCACTGCGCCCCTAGATTGGAAAGTTGTACATTTCATTCTTCTTTTCAAGTCTGGTGACCCCAGTGACTTAAATAATTATAGGCCAATATCAATTCTGCCAACCCTCTCAAAAATCATCGAAAAGCTAGTCAGTATGAAAGTTAGATCATTTCTTGAAAACCATCAGCTAATAAGTTAGCTTCAGTCTGGCTTCAGGCCACAACATAGCACCATCTCAGCTTTGTTCAAAGTCACTAGTGATTGGCTTGAGGCCATGGATAATAAATAAGTCACTGGTGCAGTCTATTTGGATCTTAATAAGACCTTAAATACCATGGACCATCCCCTGCTGCTTGATAGCCTTAAACTTCATGATATGAAAGACTCAGCGGTAACTTGGTTTGCTAACTATTTGGAAAATAGACAGCAATGCATCAAGAGCAACGGAACTCTCTTTTTGCTACCTCCCTTTTCAGAGGGGTTCCACAAGGATCCATCCTGGGTCCATTGCTGTTTTTGATTTATGTAAACAACTTGAGTCTAGGCATTGTCGATTCTAACATCCACCTTTTCGTGGACAACACAGTCCTATACATATCTAAGTCATCTGCTGTTCAGGTATGCTCTGCTCTCCAGTCTGATTTCAACAAGCTCCAGTAAAACTTAATACTCTCTAAACTTCTGTTAAATGCCAAAAAAACAAGGTAATGTTCTTTTATCCACCAAACAACCCCTTGGTTTGCTACCATGACCAATCCACCTGTTCCTATTACCACCCTTTTAGGAGATACACTTGTAGTGGTGAAAAATTTTAAATACTTAGGTTTCACACTTGATTTGCACCTTCCTTCTCCATGCATATTGATGCTTTAACCAAAAAACTAAAAATCAGATTAGGTTTCTTCTACGGAAACAAATCCTTGTTCTCCCGGGATTCCAGAATCAGATTAGTACAGGCTACTTTTCTTCCTCTACTGGATTATGCTGATATTTTATACAATAATTGTGCATACACTTATCTCTGCAAACTGGACATGCTCTTTCATCATGCCATCCATTTTATAATCAAAGATTCTGCCAGAACCCACCACTGTGTCTTGTACAAGATAATAGGCTGGACCTCATTATCAAACAGGAGGCTTATCCACGCTTATTCTTGGACATTCAAAACTGTATTACACAAGTTGCCCCCATACATTACAGCTGTTCTCACTCAAACAAGCAGCTCCTATGCCCTTAGAAATTGTGCATATATTACCATGAAAGTGCCAAAATTTTGAACACGATTTGGTATGGCGGCCATGAGCTATGTCCTTCCCACTATCTGGAACAAACTCCAAGCCACTTTAAAACTCCACGCTTTTTTCCCACTAAGAGCATTCATAAGAACTGTCAACAAAATTGCCACTGAGTTCTGTCACTGTTTCTAGCCCCTCCTCCATACTGCTTTCACATCTCCCCCTTTTTTCTCGCACTTGCCTGATCTGCATATCATCTTTCATGTATTTATACTATGTTTTCTCTTATTTCACCTTGTTGGTCATTGTTATTTCCATTATGAAATTTGAAGTTATTGTTAATTTAGACTTGTTTTTATACCTATATTTTACTATTCTATATGATTGTTTTTGCAATATGTTTTATCTCTAGTATTTTTTGCACACCTGCTAAATATGTTGTATAAGGGACTTCCTTGTAAATGAACTTGTTCAACGGATATTATCCCTTCACAATAAACTAAACTGAACCTTTCTGTATTGCACTTCTTAGTGATATTAGTGTCACATTCACACCCGTGAGGAGCATTGCAGTCTCAAACCATGCCTGGAGGTGGCATATGGGGCACTATTCACAGCTTAAAGAATCTTGTTGTGGCACTGGAGACAGTGCACCTCCCCAACATTGAGGAATGTTTGTTAGAGTCAGGAAAAACAGCCAGTTTCAAAAAACTAAAACATGTTGTTAAGGTCTAACTGTAAGACTTGGCTACCATCTGGGGTAGTTTCCTCCCATCAGATTTATGCACTTTTCCCACAGGCTACTACCTTCAGGAATATCTCCCCAAAGAGAAATTCTGATCCCTTCCAGGGTATTAGCCTCCCCCGCAAAAAGCCTCCTTCCCCTCTCTAGGTACTCCCATGTTTAGTCCAATAGCCACAGGGGTAAGCCGAGATGCAGCCCCCAACAGAAAATAGTCCACCAGCAAGGTAGCATGTAAGCACCTACACCTAGTTTAGGGCCTGAACTTACCAGATGTGCTGTCTCCAGGTTGGACACATGTTAAGTACACAATGATAGTTCTATTAAACTATATTACACTTGCTGTAAAAGTCAGAAGCATTGTCAATTAGTTGTTAAATCTCCATAACCAACTGTTACTTACAGTTGTAACTCCATGGGGCTGGAGCAGCCATGGCTAGGATATGAAACCCCCCAGCACCAAAAACTCATAACATTTAATTCCAACACTGTCTGTTACTATTGTGAGATATGGTTCAAAGCATATTCTTTATTTCTAGCCATCCATGTACAATATCTGATTTATCTTATGCCTTTTAATTCTTTGCTGGGATTTAGTGTCATCTGAAGTATTCTTATTTTCAGCTCTTTTGTTTTCTCATGATTTGTAGTTTGTTAAAAATACCAGCATTTGTTAAGCTCTAGTGATCAAAATGAATGTTTAACCAACTTAATCCAGTTTGGGATCCTCTTCGTTGCTTCTAGTCAGTCATTTTTGACATAATCAAACTTGTGCATATTCTTTCCTCAGAATTTATTAACCCAGATTAAGTTGTTTATATCAGCAGTCCAATCGAAACATTCTATCTACCATAAGCTCCTTGTTGGTCTGTTTTACCCAGCCTGCAATATATATTGGTTTACACATCTATAATGCATTTTATCACGCACCTTTTTGTTGCACTGTACTACATGGCATTGACTATTGTGCTTCATATCTGTTAATACTGTGTTGTCTTCCCCACTACCCTCCCTCCAGGAAACATCTGGAAATAAGCTGTTACCAGCTCAGTATGTATTTCCTGGTAAAACGTTTGAAGTAAATCAATCATTCAACCAATCAATTAATAAATAAAACAACGTGGTAGGACTGATTTTGTAATCATTCACTGTACAGAAAAGGTTCCTATTTTTGCCATTACCAGAAATGCTGGGGCAGACGAAGGTAAGTCTTCAGTAGCATTAATCTATAACCCATGTTTATAACTCTTTCAAGTTGCCATGTGTTGGCTGTTCCCCCATGGTTCAGCTACATATACGATTTGTGATTTTAATTTAGTTTCTAATACTTGGATAGTAGCACATGTACAGTTGCCTCCAAACATTCTTTTAAGCCTTGCTATTCCTTTCAGGGTACATTTTAATTTTGCCTTTACTTTTTCTAAAAATGTTTCTGCATCTCTGAAAGTAAAGGGTTAAGTGTAAAATTGGAGCAAGAAGTAGAACTCAGGCTAGTGAGAAGTTTCTGAAATATTATTAAATTGGAACTGTATGACTAACACTCTAAGTTCCATGTTTACCCTTCATCCTGTGCTATTTTAAAATGTGCCATGGGAAACATAATACATTTACAATAAAGCCTGTGCAATGTCTGAGTGTCAATCATCACTTGTCAGAACACACAGTAATAGATTCGCCTATTTTTGGGGCTGACTCTGTAACTTAAATTAAATGGGGGTGGGTAGGGGACTTTTTCTGAACAAAGGGAAAGTAATGGTATAGCAGCCTTACTGACACCCATCCTCGTGCATTTTTTCTGTAATACCTTACAATGCTAGGCATCCTGCTATATTACTCTATGTCTTGAACTAATAAGCATTAAGTAATGTGATCACATATAAAGATCACTCCAGTTGGAAAATGAATGGATCCAGGATCTTTGGGGAAATTCTGAATTTTGTCCTCAGTAAGCCCTAATGATGCACTACAGTATATGTGCCTTTTTATGAACATACAAACATGTGAAGAAACCAGTAGAAGAAGGCCATTTGGTCTATGTAGTCTGCTTATATTGCAGAGTACACAGATTGAACTACTTACCCTGCCCCTCCCACTCCTCCCAAACTTTCTGTCCTCACTACCTATGATCCTTACCTTCTCCTCCCCTATACATATCCCAGAATCTCTTGAAGCTGCCCATTGTCTTCAACAAGACCACCTCTTCTGGCAGTGCATTCCAAGTGTCCACCACCCTCTCCATGACTAAGTTCTTCCTGACCTCCCTTCTAACCCTCTCAGCTTAAGACTGTGTCCCCTCATGTTATGGTTGCCACTTAGCTTAAAGAGATACTCTTTATCCACCTTATTTATCCCTTTGAGTACTTGAAGGTCTCAATCATGTACCCCCTCCCGTCCTCCAGGGAGTACATGTTCAGTGCCCTCAACCTCTTCTCATATGCCTTACCCTGCTGACCCACTATCTTCTTTGTAGCTCTACTCTGGACCTTCTCCAGCAGGATGATGTCCTTTTTGAGGTGTGGGCACCAGTACTGAACTCCATACTCCAGATGTGACCTCACCAGTGACCTGTGCAAGGGCAGTATAATCTCATCTGTCCTACTATTTATCCCCCTAGCTATGCATCGCAACATTTTGTTTTCCCTTGCTGCTACTTTCTTGCACTGTATGGAGTGCATGGGTGTTACTAGTGATCATTACTCCCAGGCAGTGACAGTGCTGGGGGATATAAAACATGGGTCAAATTGAAACCACTTATGTTAAAAATGTGGGTCTTAAGAGTAACCCACTGGGCCAGAACAAAATCATTGGCAGATTCTGAGCAGTTCATTTTCCATTCTGTTAGATACTGTTTTACAGTAATTGCATCAATTTGGACCCACTAGCAAAGTGAAGAGGGGTCATTTCTGGGCAGGATGCAATTTTTTCCCTTTTGGTGCATGTTAGTGCTGTCCCTGCTCCCAGGTCCTTCTCCTCCTCCTCTGATGCAGATACCTGTACTCAATGCAGGTAGTACTCTGTACTGGGATTCTTGGATCTAGTGTACATAACTTTGCATTTCTTGGCATTAAAGCCAAGTTGCCAGATCCTTGACCACCTCCCCAGCTTTTCCAGATAATCCTGCAGGCTCTGTATCCATTCAGCTGTGTCTACTCTCCCTCAGAGCGTGGTATAG
The DNA here is from genome assembly GCA_016271365.2 of Neoceratodus forsteri. Lineage (NCBI taxonomy): Eukaryota > Metazoa > Chordata > Ceratodontiformes > Ceratodontidae > Neoceratodus > Neoceratodus forsteri. The sequence continues at coordinate 680,340,195 of JADMNL010000022.1, read as the reverse complement.
TCTGCAAATAGGCACATTTTGCCACTAATGCCATCCCCAATGTCATTGATGAAGACAATGAACAACATTGACCCCATCACTGAGCCCTGCGGGACTCCATTAATGACCTCTCTGGTGCCAGATAACCCTCACCCACACACAGTCACCTCTGGGTTCTGTCCCTCAGCTAGTTTTCCACCAATCTGGTCATCTTCTTCCCAACTTCAAGATCCCACAACTTCTTGATCAACCTTTAGTGGGGGACAAAGTCAATGGCTTTGCTAAAATCCAGATAGAGGATGTCTTCTGCTTGGCCCTTGTCTACAGTCTTAGTGACACAGTTGGCCTTTGCATATGCCCTGCTGCACTGGGCTGATGACTTGTGGCTGTCACTAATAATGATTTCAAGGTCCTATTCCTCCATGGTCCAGTTTACACTGACACCCCTATCCAATACTCTGTTTAGGGGTTCCTAGTCTTGATGGGCCATATGCATCATTGGATACAAGGAACATGCTATAGGCATGTGTCCTTGCTATAGCCTTTCTCATACCAGCATAGGCATGCACTGCATGCTATGCACTGAGCCCATCTGCCTTTCCATAGCCCTGCTCCTCAGGTGCTTATGAGCACAGTGTGGATGGGATCTGTGGCGGCTGTGGCCATGGATCCTGGTGAGCATCCAATCTTCTACGCCTGCCCTGGTGACATAGTGGATTCCCTGCACTGCACAAAGCAGGGGATTGTGGAACACCATGTTTCCTGAAATAACTCTGAAATTTGACAAGTACCCAAGTAGCTGCTCCCCCATCTGCATGACTGGAGGGCTGAGGCAGTATGCCAGGGGGGTGACAGTTCCACTATGGCCAACTAGTGTGATACATTGGACAGCCTGCAGAAGCTATGCAATGCCCCTTTTTGCATAGTCTTCACCCCTCTCCCAGCCGTCTGCACCTTGGTGCATGGTGTGGAGTGTAGATACACCCCTAACCACTCCCCTGGTCTGTCCGCACATGCAGATCTATGGACAGATGAGGGATCAAGTGCAGAAGGTGTGCGCCTGGACACACACCTGCTGCTTGGCTTTGGCATGTAACTATGCCTTCACACAGTGTACCCATAGTACATAGGCACAGTGCATAGAGACCATTATGCATGTATCTGCACCTCTTCACATTAAGTTTTGGTTGCCAGATCCTGAAACATTTCTTTTGTTTCACTAGATCACTCTTGACACCTCTGATTTCCTCCTCCATGTCTAGTTCCATATCATCTGCAAACAAGCCAATCTTACCCTGAATTCCCACTCATATGTTTCAGAAGATTATGCTGAAGAAGAATACAGGCCAAAGAACTGACTCCTAAGACACCCTGCTAGTCACCTTTCTGACCCCCTGACTGACTCCCATTCACCACAACTTTCTGTATCCTTTCACTGAGCCAGTTTCCAAAATACTTGGCTAAGCTATACCACACCCATATTGTTCAGTTTTTAAATGAGTCTTCTGTATGGCAGAGTTGAAGGCCCTGCTGAAGTCATGTACAAGACTTCACAGCTTGTCTGTTATCTAGTGCTGGTGTCCCTATATTGAAGAAGTTAATGTGGCTCATTTGGCATGACCTCTCCCTTATCTTACTCTCAAGGAATTCCACCATTTACTCTTTGATGGTAGTTTCAAGCAGTTTCTCTACTATAGAAGTCAGACTGCATGTGGGTACATGGATCTCCCTTAACAACTCTCTTGTTCAGTGGAATCAAATGTGTCTTTTTTCAGTCTCACAGGACTACTTCTTTTGCTAAGGGACAAATGAGCAGTTAAACAGATCTGCTAGAGGACTGGCCAGTGCCACCCCTATCTCTCTGAATACCCTAGAGTGGAGTTTATCATGGCACAGTGCCCTGTTTGTTTTCAGTCCCTTTAGTCGTATAAGCATTCAATCCCAAGTCATCAGGATTATGTTCAGCTCCTGCCCTCTTCCCCTTCGACTGGTTTGATAGAGTACTTGGTTAGAACTCCTCAATTTTGCACTGTGAATACTGATGCAAAATATTCATTCAGGTGATCCTCCTTGCCAGCGTCATCGATCACCCATGCCCCATCCTTCCTTAGTCTCTCAATGCCTTCATTAATCTTTCTTCCCTCCCTCCCTGATTTACCTGAAGAAATATTTGTCATTTTCTTTGACCCACTGTATAGTACTGAGCTCTCTTCCTGCTTTGGTTCTCATTGCTGCCACTGTTTCCTTCATGCTATGCTGGTAGACTGACCTGCTTAGCCTTCGTCTGTTCTTTCTTAAATGCCATGAAGGTTGTTCTTTGTTTACCTACAGCTTCCCTAACCTCCTGGTGAACCCAAGATGCCTCATGTTTTTCAAGTCTTTGTCTACCACTCTCATGCAGCTCTTGTTATGATCTCCTACTTTGTCTCAATCTCATCCTCCCTGCTCACTCCCCTGAGGTGCATCTGCAGTAGCTGAGTCAATCTTTTGAAGTCTGCTTTGGGGAAGTTCAACACCTGATTCTTGGATTTAATGTGCCTGAAAGGTGGGGACTTGAACCTGACACTGTGGTATGATCCCTGGCCCCTATAAGGGCCTAGACCCTTACTTTATCCAAGCTGTCCAGATACGTGAACACTAACTCCAACTAAGTTCCCTGTCAGATGCAATCTCAAATGTAGTAATTTAAAAAGTAGTCCTGGAAAGTATCCACTAATGCCTGACTTGGTGTTCTCGTTATCACCAGTAAGACCCAGTCCTCATCAGATCACCTGCCATGACAATATTTCCAAGCCTGGAAACTCTCATGATTTCTTCACCAAGTAGCTGGTCTCATGTTTCTGACTGGTTTAAGTGCCAGTTGAGAACTCCCAGCCTAATATTTTCCTCCTGCTCTACCACCAGCTACATCCATATCATTTTCACCCTCCCCTTTCCACTATGGAGTACTCCTCCATTACTCTGATGTGATTCCCGACATATAATGCTACCCACCCTTTCCTGTTTCTCTGTCCCTTCTGAACAGGTTGAAACCTGGGATAGAGAGATTACAATCATGGTTTGGTGAGGCCTGCATCTCAGTCACAACTATTCTGTTTCAGCCTCTACATGCAGTGCCAGCAGTTCTCTCATTATGTCTCATGACTCCTAAATTTGAAGCTTTCTATTCTCCATGATCATTTCCCATCACTGATTTCTTCCATCTTCCTTTACTCAGCCCTACCCGAGATTTGTGCCTCTTTTGAATGCACCCTTTCATCCTCCCTGCATTGACCTGCCCTCCAGTTGGGGTAGAACAAGCTAGAGCCCCTACATCCTCAACCGTGCTAGAGGAACTTGCAAAGTCAAGAAACTGGCTGGCGCAATGGATAAGATGCAGGCATCAGCAGAAAAACTCAAGAAGAACCAAAACAAGAAAAAGCAGCATGCACAAAATAAAAGAGCAGTACGAAGTGATTGCTGCAAAGGATTTATTGTGGGAGACAATAGCAGCACTATATCCTGGTGCTTCAAACCTTGCATATTTTCCTTGCCCCTCCCCAACCTGTAAGCCTCCAAGAAAGAACCTGCAGAAGTTCCAAGTGCTGGGGTATAGTGCTGCCTTTGTCTACCACCATAAATCCTTTTGCAGCAAGCACTTTGTACTGCTCCTTTATTTTATGCAGTCTGCTTTTTCTTATTTCAGTTCTGTGCTGGAAGAACCCCCATCTTTAGCTTCCCCTTTGTAGAATAAATGACTACAGATGCAAGCATAATTTTCTTGCACAACAGTGTTCACACTGTCTTCTTTTGGATATAGGTAGTCTTTCTTAAATAGCCCCCTATCCAAGTAATGTCCCCAGTCCCTATGAACTTGAACTCTTCCTTGTTGCACCACCACCTAAGACATGAATTGAATGTGTTGGCCTTTAACTGTTTCAAATTGCCCATGCCCCACACTGGCAGGATCTCAGAGAAGGTCACCAATGCCAGTGTTGCTCTTAGCTTACAGACCATCTTGTGGAAGCTACCCTTAACTTCATAAAATTAATTGAATTCAATTCATTTTTTTAGGGAGTTGACCATTGAGACACATTCATTTACAATGGTGTCCCAGTCACACACACAATACAATATATCAGTGTTACATATCAATGTATAAAAATAGAAAATAAATATGTATTCAGTGGTACAGTATAGAAAAGCAGCTTTGTCATTATGCTAGGCATTTCAATACCGTTATACCGTCAGATGTTCCATAGCAGCTGTTAAGTGAGAAACTTTGTTCCATGTATCAAGTTTTTAGTGCTTTGACTGGGGGCTTTCTTCACTGAATGATACCAAACTCTTCAGGTAGTGAATTCCACAAATGTCAGATAAAGTAGTTATATGAGTAAGTACCTGTAGCTCTTTTTGTTCTCATTCTGGGGACCTCTAGATCATAAAGGTTAGCATTTATCAATTTTGCCTTCTTTGGCTTCTTTCAAATATCCTGGTTAAGCCATGTACGCTTTTTGTACTAATATAATTTTGTGTAGCTTCCTACAGTTTGCAAGTGAAAACTACCCAAACGTTCTGTAGAGCTCACAAGAGTGAGTGTTTTTTGAACACTTTAATATAAATCTGGCTAAGCAATTATATAGCACATTTGAAATCTAATGTTTAGCAACTGACAGATGGTCATATATTTAGATTACATAGTCAACAGAAGCATAATTTGGGTTTGCACAATAGTTTGCTTCAAAGCTGTGGTGAGGCAGTCTCTATTTCTGTACAGTAGACCCACTCTAGCTCAATTTTTGTTTGTCAGGTTTTTGATATAACCATTTCCACTGCCACAGGGCTCCATTCAGTAGCCCAGATATTTGTACCTGTCTATTTGATTGAGTATTTGTTTATCTGATGCAGAGATTTGAAGTAGGGATTGGGAAGCCTTTTTGTAACATGTTAGGTGATGCAAATAGAATAAGTTTTGTTTTGGTCACATTGAATTTCAATTTGGGATTTGTAAAGAACAACTGAAGAGCTAAGCCCCATTTTGGAGGGGTATCTGTACTTCTGAGAGGGAGCTCTCAAAGACGTAGATGACTGTGCCATCTGCATATAAATGATAGTTTAAGTCCCCGGTACACCCATCTAGTCCACACAGATACATTGTATATAGCAGGGGACCCATGACTGATCCCTGGGTAACCCCTCTGAGAATATCAAAGTACTGTAAAATATGTCCATTTGTCACTGTGCACTATAAGAGGTAAATCCTCTAATTGCCCAACTACCCAGTCCCTATCTTCTCTAATCTTCTAATAAAAATACCATGGTACACCACGTGGAAGTCCTTGGAGAGGTCGTCAAAGATGGTCTCGATATGCTGTCCTGAGCCCATAGTTTTGTTGACATCATCCAAGACCCTTGACATGGAAGAGATGGTGCTATACTGTTTTCTGAACCCTGACAGATATGGACCCTAAAGGCCTACTTCAATTAAATAGTTCTGCAGTTGGTTTGATACTAGCCTTGGTAGTAGCTTTGAGAGTAATGGAAGGAGAATGATTGGCCGATAATTGGTCATGATGTCTGGATTGCCCCCCTTTAAAAATAGGAACCACTTTTTCCTGCTTTCTTCCCTCAGGTAGGCATTTAAAACTCAAACACTAATTACAAGCTATGTCAATGGTTCTGCAATTTAACACACAAAGATTTTCAGAAGATGAGAGGAGAGGCCATCTGGACTCCCACTCATATTTTTTTGGGACCCAATAAAAGATCCAAAACCTCATGTACAACAATTTCTGAAAATTCAATAGTCCCAGTCCTGCAATAAACGTTGCACTCATTAGCCACATTACGGAAATAAGCATTCATAATAAAATTTCCAGAATAAACAAACAAATGGTTTAACTCATGGGACATTTTTCTACCCTCCATTGGTTTAACCTCATTATCTTTAGGATTTATATTAGTGTTAGTAGTTTACTTCCCAATCCAGAATGTTATAGTATTCCAACAATTGTTTAGAGTCAGATGCCTTTTCCATCATCTTCTTCCTGAAAAATGTACTTTGGCTATCCTCACTTTAAAGTTGTACTGTAGTTGTTTCCAGTTGGTCTGTATTGTTCCTAATTGCTAATTAACCCTGCACCCTGTGCCTGCTTCCATAATCTAGCCTTCTTTTGTCTATGTTTAGCCACAAATAGTGAATACCAAGGTGCATTGTCCTTTTCACCTTCCTTTTTTGGGGGGTGGGGAATGTACAGTATGTCATAGACTTTTTAGTTCAACAAAATATTTAAAAAAAATGTCTAAATCAGGTATAAGTTTACGTCTGTCCCAGCAAATGTTTTCTAAATCTCTTATAAAGGCAAAAATGTCCAAGTCCCTTGTAGGATCCTTTTGAATAAATTTTGGGGGCCCCTAATCCTTTCTCCACCTCTGAAACAATACACTGTGTTATGATCACTGAAGATTTGGCCTAGTACTCCAGTTTCCTTATAGTTTTGTGAATAGCTTGTAAATTTGAAATAAAGTATAATAGTCAATTTTTTACATTGTTGTAGTTGGGCTCTTTAATTGTGTTAAATCCATGTCAATTGACAGGTTATACAAAAGCCTTGACTTCGGGGGGACTGTCCAGTCACAATTCATATCTGATTAGGTGATTTGTCCTTAAGAGGACAATAACATCAGCCCCATGCTCTACGTGTACCTGACTATGCCCTCAACCATGTTAGTGTCCTTTCTAGCTGAGGTCCCCAGAAGATATCTAACTAGTCTACTACCATTTCACTGGCCACCTGCACACAGTTCTCCTTACAGTGGAGTTACCAATCCTGAGTGTCACTTTAGTAGTACTCTTTGGCTTCTGCCCATCCCTTCCTAGGCATTGCTTTGTGAGCTGTTCTTGAAGGCTAGGTTGTCTTTGGCATGTTGTCCTCTTGGGATGGGGGATAGCAGGCATCCACATATCCCAATCCAGACTGCTACATAATAGACATATCTTGTCCTTTGCCACAGCATGTTGTGAATTGAGTGCCACCAATCTTCTACATCACATAAGGGACATGCACCATGCCTCCAGAGCAGAGCCCAGAGAATGGCCTCCCCACAGTGCCAACAGCAAACTTTGTCTGCTTCCCATGCCTCCTGAACTGCATGTATGAACCAATCCCTCCTAAAATGTATGTTTTAGCTACTCCTGCCTGTAATGTACCCTTTATGTTGTCCTCTATTGAGTCCACCAACTTCATACCAGAATACCACAGATTTGTTCCTTGTTACTGTAAATTATGCTGTTGCCCAGGCTGTAAACAGTAGTTTCTGATATTCTGATTATTTATTTATTTAAGTCTTTGATTACCAGGTTGGTGCAGTCATCTAGGGGACCGTTTTTAGGCGTGATCTGGGCCAACAGTATACACAATAAAATACATTTCAGAAAAAAAATTATACAGAAAGTAAGCAGAACAGTATAACAGTATAAACAGCACAGTGTACAAAGTGTTGGGGGAAATTAACATAATACACTACACATTACAAAGAATTGGGGGAAAGAGTGACAGTATACAGTATACAACTACATTTTGAGCAAAAATTCAGAGACCAAATCACAGGAGTCACAGTCAAAGGTAATAGGTAATAACAACCAAACTAGAAAAAAGAGGGTAGTCACAGAGAGAGAGCTATATTAAGTAAGGCAACCATAAGAGCTAGATTGGCTACTAAGATAGGCAAGATAGGTAATAAGTTGAAGAAGCTTACCCCGGAGAACACAGGCATTTTGCCTCTTTCAGTAGCCAGGCTTTGAAACAGTGTTTGAAAGAGCTGTGAGTGCCTGCAGACCAGTGTGAGGCAGGGAGTCTGTTCCAGAGAGAGGGAGCAGCAACTGACATACCTTTGCCACCCATTACCATGGACACCTTAGGAACTTCCATAGGGGGAACTGACGATACACGCTGGCTTCTAGGAGCAGCTCTAGCCTTCAGGAAGATGCATAAGATAAGACACCACCATCTCTAAAGGTGTTGTCAATGATACAGTCCAGCACATATTCAAAACAGCCAGAGAGAGGGAGCCATCCTAGTGCCAGGTAAAGGCTACAGTGGTGCATAGAGTAGGGTGCCGGAAGTGCAACTCGTCATACATTATTGTGGATGGAGTTTAGATGCATGTGTAGAGTCAAAAATACTGTGGAATATATGGGGAGCAGTAGTCAATGATAGGTAGCAGATCACTGTGGGCAATAGCTAAGAGGGCCTCGCTGGTCAGAAAATGTTTGAGTCGATATGTGGCCCCTAGTTTTTGGTTACTCCAATGTACAATGGAGTTTATGTGCTCTGTGTAGGAGAGGGAGGGGTCGAGAGTTACGCCCATGTACTTGAAACTGGGAATATTTTCTAGTGCCGAGCCATCAGGTGTAAGCACCAAGGGGGAGGAAAAGCATCAACTTCATTTTTTTTAGCATTGACAAGTAGCCTGTGTGACAGGAACCAGTTATATGCTGAGCCCTAATAATGGGACAGGATAGAGGATATTTTTGCCAGTGACTTGTTGCTGTAAAGGAGTATGAGATTATCAGTGTACAGGAGAGGCAGTTGGAGGGGAGGGAGTGTATATAAAGATGGAGAACAGTAGCAGGCCAAAAATAGAGCCCTGAGGGACCCCCCGTAGAGACAGGGAGAGCAGGGGAGTTAGCAGGGCCAATACATACAGACTGAGATTGTCCAGAGAGATATCTCCTAAACCACAGGAAGGTCTCTGGAGAGCAGCCAATTTGGTGGACAGTGGACTGGAATAGGGGGTGGTTGGTCAAAGGCTTTGGTCAGGTCCAGAAACACAGAACCCATTGCTTTCCCTATGTCCATGTTCCTGTGGACATAATCAGTAAACTGGGCCAGTGCTGGTATGGTGCTGTGGGATTTGTGGAAACCATGTTCTTTGCTGCATAACAGGTTATATTTCTCAAGGTGGTCAGAGAGCTGGCGATGCACAATCTTTTCCAAGAGTTTGCTCAGGTAGGGAAGCAGGGAGATTGGTCTGAAATTATCCGAGGATGGGGGTCACCTGCTTTGTGAATTGTCACCACCCTGGCAAGCTTCCAGGAGTCTGGCATGGTAGAGATGGTCAGAGCCAGATTAAAAATAAAGGTCAAGGCTTTGGAGATAGCAGGGGAAATTAGTTTAAGCACTGAAGGGAAGAGACCATCACTGCCTGGGCTGCTTCAGTTTGGGAGACTCTTAAGGAGTTTGATGGTGTATTTGGTGGAGAAGGCTGTAAAGTAGAAAGGAGGGTGCCAGTGAGAGATTGAGGGAGAGGAGGACCAGTAGCAAGGGCCCAGCACAGGGCCATTAGGTGGCTGGGTAGGTAGTTTATTTAGGTGTGTAGTAAGATCCATAAGCTTTTTGTTTAAGGCTTGGCCAACCTGAATGGGGTCAGTTAGAGTACCTGATGGTGAGTTTAAATGTATGTTAGAGTTGCATGTACCAGGGTTAAGTATAGAACCAATGGCACCCCGTTGGGGGGTCCCCCAGGCTGTCCTTTTTCTGATTACAAAGGAAGTTGCACTTCTGAACCTAGGCAGTTTGCTTGCACCCAATGAGTACAGCCACTGACAACTCTCCTGGTGGTGAGGGAGAAGTGCTGATATTGTATTTGAAGGAGGGCATCAGTGAGGAAACCCACTGCTTCTGACACATCTGAGAGGGAGTAATTTCTCTTACATTGTCAAGTAGGATAGAGGTGTCAGAGCAGTTGAAGGTACAGAAGGAATTGTGTTTTTGGGGGGAGCTTTTGGTCTTGATGGACCAGACAATGTACATGGGGAAGTGATCATTAATGGAGCTGGACAGGGTCAAAGACTGGCGTACCTCATCCTCCCTCTTGGTGATCACCCAGTCTAGAAGAGAGTGGTTTTGTGTACTAATGGTTTGCCTGGTAGGGACAGAGATGACTTGAACCAAATTGTGCTGTTTTAATAGGTATGAGTAGTCAGACTCTAGGGGACTAAAGTAACTGAGGTTAAAATCTCCAAAGAAGATAGTGTCCGGGGGGTTCCTCATGCCTACAAGGTGATTATTGAGACCTGGAATGCCCCCCTGCAGGGAGGGCTAATAACAGTAACCCACATAAATCTTTTTTGCTGAGCCTAGAGTAAGCTCAGCTATAGCCAATCACTGGGGAAGTAGGATCTAATTTGAGTAAGGGGGAGGTGGAGAGGGTTTCTCTGATACAGAGTGCCATGCCAGCACCCTTCTTTTTGCCAGGTCTAACCTGTCATACCAGGAAGTACCCTGGAAGGTGGTTGGTTGCATCAAGCATTATCCTCTACAAACCCTTACCCTGCTTTGTTTTTCATTTTCTTTTTACACCAGTTGCTGGTTTTATTGTCTGCTAAGTACAATGCTCTATCCTCAACAGAGCCCTACCTTATTTGGGTTTTATTTTACCCTAGTAACTGACAGTCTTTTTCCATACCTTCAGCAATACCCAATGGTGGATTGGGATTTGAACAGCCCTTGCAGTACCTGTGGATACTGTGATGCCCTTTGGCTTATTCCCAGCAGCTCCCAACTCCCTGTAGACTCACTGTAATACATTTAGTGAGTACCAATGTAGCTGTTCCCATCTCTTCTACTAGTCTGAGCTGGGCAGCACAGAAAATGGTTTGCCATTTATAATAACCAGCACATATGAGAAAAAACATGAATATTAAAACATTGTAAAATTGAATATAAAAATGTTTGTGGATGTTCATACAAGTGTGGAACAGGGAAACAAGAGCAACAAAAACATATATAAGAAACATTTATAACAAGTCAGCAACACTGTTGGTGTGACCCATATATATTAGGAAAATTATCAGAATTACTGGAGCCAGTGGAGGGGTGCCTGAAGGTGTATTTATTGGATAAAATGATTTGGAAAGTTAAAACAAAGTTTTTTTGGTGTTTTTTTCACAGAATATTTAACACAGTTGGCCTGAAGAAGTGGCGACATACAGCCACGAAACATCACCAGGATCATGTGATGCTATAAATAAGAACTTGGGAAGAAATATGGACTTTGTATGAGTGGAGTTCATCCTGTTTAACACAGTACTGGTTCAATTTATCCTTTTTGGATGATCCAAGGCAGACTATCTTGGTCGAATAGGATTCAAGCATCCTGGACCACCAAGGAAACGGTTCCCTTGCAGAGTCCATTGTGGAACTGTAGACTTCAAACAGATGCCCCTGCAGATGCTGCTGTCCTGAACTGTGACCCTTACCCTCTAGAGTCAAGAACACTTCAGGGTAATGAAGTTCTATAGGAATCAATACTGCACTGCTATTGGTCCGATTGGACACTAAGCAGTCATGCGATTGTCTGACTCACACGTGGATGGTACCAAAATCAGCAGCCTTCATACACCTCTAGGCACCCTATAATGCAGTGCACAACCCTTCTCCTGATCTCCCTTACCATACAGTACAGTCCCACACAATCACATGAAGGTTTTATTTGCAGTAAAGAAAACAAACCAAAAAAATCAGTCCCCCAGCAATACCTGGGCTCCTTCCCTTAAAGCTCCAGCCAATACCTGACATGGAAAAAAGATGCACTTGGGTGCTTTTATTCCCAGATTGCTATCATTCCCATTGGATGCAAGCAGTCATGTGACTGCTTGCCCCACACTCAGATAGTATGGAAATCATTTTTTTATGCCCACCTCTTAGCCTTCCACAGCATACCACTATCTTCTGGTCCCCCTTTTCCACACAGTGCAAACCCACACAATCACATAAACCTTTGTTTTTCAGTTAAAAAAAATATCAGTCTCTGAATGGTACCTGGATGTTGACGATTATTATGATAACAACTGGGAATCCTAATATTATTGCCATAACTTGTTAGTTTTAATTTTCACTCTTTCTCCATTTTCCATTTTTTGTCCCTCTCTCTGCAGTGACAAAACATGCTGGGACATTCATCCATCCTCACTGGCCTCCCCTGGTCTGATTATCCCATAATGTTAAACTGTGGTCAGGTATACCCAGGAGAAAAGCTTGCCATTTTTAGTCCAAAAGTCAATGGGGATGGCACCTTAAGCTGGTGTGTCCAGATGTGCTCATATTGCACCATTACTGCTGTGCATGGGCAGTCTACTTGTCCATATGAGGATGTTTCCTCAAGCTGAGACTTTCTGGAAGATCTACTGGAAACCTGAGATAGTCAAAATAACTTGTCAGTTCAAGATTGGCTTTTTATTAACAAATATAATCAGGATAGATGAATTTTAATCAGCAGGCATAGCTTATAGAGTAACTCCCAGGAGAGAGTAACTTGCCATATACAGCCTTGAAATGATCAGCCAGATTTTATAAATAAACATTCTAAAACAAGGGAAGATAGAATATCAAATGCAGGAGATTCTGAAGATCCTTATTTAATATTTAAGAATACTTGAAATCTAGGGGAATATATTTAAAACATTTCCAAAGATTAATATATAGATACTATCTTGCCCATAGATAAAATTATCATAATTACAGATAACATTACCTTAGTACATGCAGAGTTTACAACAACTAGGGCAAAAATAGATAATGTACAATATGCAGTAAATGGAATGTTCCAGTAAAAGGCACCATAGTAGAGTGTAAGCAACATGTATCAAGACTGTGAAATCAGAAATATTATTAAAAGTACAGTGTATCTGTCCAAGTAGAACTTCTCTTAACCATCAATATAAAGCCATGACTCTGGGCATGCATATCAGTACTGCACCGATGAATATGCTAGGATTCATGGCTTTACATTTCAAAGCCGATTTTTACTAAGCAAGATTGCTCATTTTTGATAAGTACTTACTACTCCAGCTCAGGAAAGCTTATATTTGCAATAGATATATTCAGCTAATATGACTCAAATATGCAGAGATTATGCACGCTTGAGCTTACCGCTTCCTCTGCAGCATTTTAACCTCTAGAAAGTGCATTGGGAGGCAAAAGCATTGGGAGGCAGTCAATTCTATTTTTTGCAAACTATAAAAAGAAATAGTCAATTGATGTCAATTTGAGGACAGTTATAGCTTCAGCTAACAAAAACGTTGAAATAGGCACAGTCTGCATGACAACATTGAATAGTCCCCAAAAAGTTGTCAGTGTCCCTTTAAAGGTTAAATGACATAAAGAAGGGGCTTGTGAAGAGTGTGAAGGGGAAACCTGGTTCTCTCATTTGACAAGCTCTGGATCTAATTCTAACCTGCTTCTGGATGAATCAGGGAAAAAGTTCCTGTTTTATAAACTGGAGTAAATAAGAACCTTTTGGAAAATTATCAGAGCTGGAATAAAATCCAGGTGACAGCCAACCCTTTCATCCCCAATATGTTCCAGAACATTTTAGATATTAACTGTCAACAAAGGTTATCAAGAAGTTTTCTCATGAGGCTGTCTTAATGTATTATGGCAGATTGATATAACTATTAGGGACAAACCACTGACAGACCAGAATCTCAAAGAAAACACAAAATTGTACCCAAAGGGTTTTCTTGCAAAGTAATTGCCTTGTGAGATATGTTTAAACACAATGCAGAACATCTGATATAGGAAGCCATTTCTGAGGCAAAAGGTCAATTGAGGAAATTTATCTTAGGAGAGTTCAATCCTATACTGAATTGGTCAATACTAGAAATCCACCATTTGAAACAAGGAACAGATTGAACATATTAAACAAATATAGTTCCCCTTTATTAGAATGAGCAATAAAATTGGATCCAATTTTGATTAATAACATTTTAACTGATGAACACGAGAGACAAGGATGAATAGATTAACCAAAACTAAAACTAGAAAGTATGGCATTTATTAACAGGAACACTACAGGCTTGTTAGGTAAACCTAAAGGCACACATTGTAAACATTGTATTACTAAATGTAACATACATAACATAGCATACTATTTTTTTGGGGACTTGATGTGTGCTGGATGCAGACACAACTGTTTCAGAATTACAGTATCGGTCAAGCCTAGTCCTGGCCCTTTAACCCAAGCTGTTTTGTAGACTAGTGGGAGGTACTGCAACATTTTGTTTTTGCTATCAGCACCAATATAGCAATGATGGAAATTATTTTAAAGTCCAATAACTTGATGATGGTAATAATGAAGCTAATAAACAAAAATTGTCTTTTTCGCAATATTTATACAGTGTATCTGTCAAAGTTAATAAATACTATGATGATGGTGTCTGGGATATTTTAGGTTACCAAATCAAGAAGGTGCAAGATGACTGAATGATGGCTAATTTCTTGTTTTGGGAGATTTTTAGTTTTGATGCAGAAAAATATAATAACCTATACAATGTAAGTGAGAATCAAGCTTATATTTTATTTATTTATTTATTTATTTATTTAAATTTTGATGACAGGGTAAGCCCAGTGAGATAAAAATATCCCTTTTTCAGGAGCGACCCGGGGAAATACTTTTCCATTATGTTCGAGTTTGAATAGAAGTTACAGAGAACTGTCTATAGAATAACATTTGCTAACATCAGTCCATAATTGCTAGGGTCAATTTACAATGTATACAAACATAACAAGGATAGGGATTATGAAATGGTAACAAACTGATCATGAACACAAACATACTAGCAATGAGCTATAATATATGAAAGATTTAGTTAGCCAGTGAAGCTTTCTAAATGAAAATAAATATTTTAGTTCAACATTAAGTGGCTAATCAGCATTTATTTCCACTTTAGGCTGGACACAAATGAGTTATTAACCTAAAGGATAGCAGCTTACACAATACCTGATGAAATAACAATGGTCTGTGCTGCACTCAAAATGCAACATTAAAGTCAAACAGAAACAGTTATATTTTCATTAAAACAACTAATCTGAAAGCTCTACAATTTAAAATGCATTGGGAAAATTGGGCATACAATGACCTCACTTAGAATATGAATTTTACCATCACTAGTGTGGGGGGCAGCACGTTTATGAGTCACTTGTGGCTCTGTAACTCATGAGTTATCGTCAGGGCCCCTAGTTCCCCATGGTATTTTAGTCCTATATTCTGCAGCAAGGCTCATGGGTTTCTGTGGCATCATTTGAATTATTAATTCCTCTAGAACAATCCAGTCATGACACATGCTAAAAAATTGATGTAATGTCATCAATGCCATCACATGCTTAGCACAGAGGTGTGGTTCAGGTTAATCAGGGAGATGAGCTTGTTTTGTGTTTACAGTTCTGGTTTATGTATCCCACTGTGCAGGGTTAGAACATTTTTAACACTTTTTTCAGAACAGTGTTTGTGAATAAGAAGATGGACTGGACATATCTGGCACAATGAGAATGGACTGGTAATGAACTTGAGGTTCTTGGAACATATGGAAAGAAAAACACACTGTGAGAGGAAACCAGCAATACTACAGTGTAAAGAGACATTTGACGTATTGATTCCTAGGTCTTTTGATTCATGCTGTGTGTATGGGTATATGTGTTGCAATGGCACTGCTATGTATGTATCAGTGAAGATGTCAACCTTTTTTTTCATTAATTTCTTTATGCTCATCATGCAAAGACCGGAACCCCCCCCCAGCCGCGGTACCCCAGCAACCACTAAGACATACCAACCTCCAGATGTTCCTCCAGGGCTTGTCCCCCCCACCGGCAGGGTTAGCAGGGTCTCCCTCATCCCCATTGAAACAGGATCTGGTGCTCTGGAGGTGCTCAGCTGGCTGGCATGGGATCAGCAAGGGACCAGCATCATCTTCCTCTCAGTCAGCTACCTTTTTCCCTTTTTTCTTTCCCTGCTAGGTGCAGAGGAGAAGGCATGTAGTGACACCACTGGCAATGATGCACATGCTCCTGCGCATAGCACGCCAGGCATCTGCCTTTCCTCCACCGCCTCTAATACCTGCATTGGTGTGCTAGCCCCCAGCCTCTGCTAGAGGCCAAGCAACTCACAAGCACTGGTTCCCACCTTCCCCAGAGGAGGAGAGCAGTCCATGGGATGCTTGTTCCTCTTCCCCCCCCCGGCTAATCCTTTGACTCAGGAGGTCTCTTCTGATTCTTGGTCTTTGGCACCGTGGGTGGTAACCTTTTTGTTGCACCGACAGGCTGGTCCTAAGATTTCAAGTTTTAATCAGGGAGGGGAAGAGAGTCAGGCACCACAGAAAAACAGTATATTTGAATGAAAAATCACCAAAAGCAATGGAGTATGTGGCACTAAATATACTGTATTCTATGAAGGGATGCAACTTTTGTGGAAAATGCCATGGCTGTGGAGATGCAGAATTCCAGGGGCCTTGGCTATGGTTCTTTCCCCTCATTCATGAAGATATATGGTATGCTTTGAGTCAGACCATTGTGTATTCTCAGTATCATTAATAGTAACAGTTTAATATTAAATTATCTCTAAATAATTATGGAAAATGTAATTGAAATACCACTGACTTTAATGCAAAACAGAAGTGGACTAGACTTACTGAGTTTATTTCAGATAATTAACAAAGCTTATGAAACATATGACCATATCACGCTTTTCACCTTTTTTCCCAATGTTATAAGTGGATCAACCCACGAGGTGTATGGCAATACTGTAATAACAGCACTTTCCAGGTGACTGATGCCCTCAGCTGTGCATTGTGCCTCACAACCCACCCAGGGCAGGAGGTTGTTGTGGTGCCACCACACACCTGATCATGTGCTATTCCTTCCTGATTGCAAGCAGAGACAAATAAGGGGCACCAATGTATTTTTCTATCGATGCTTCATCAACTACTGACTATGCTATTTGTTCTGACTTAGGTCTTGAAAATGATCTACTGTATAATGACATATTGAAAAAAGGGCAGTAAGTGAACATTTTCCACTGATATGAGAAAGAAATTATAGAAAATAAATTTAATCTAAACATGAGTAGTACAGCAGGCTCCCACCAACAAGCAGCTGAGATCAATTATTTTAAGAGACTGAAATGGGATAGACAATTTTCGTTTCAGTTTGGAAATTTCAGATATTTCTGGCTCCTTGACTACTGCTGGACTCAATAAATGTGTAGTGTTGGAAACAAAAGCCAAGAGAAATTATGTTCCTTTTCAATCAGTCTTTGACTTATTGATTCCCAGTGTGTATAAAGAATACAAAGTGAAGTCAGTATTCAACTCATGGTTTAATAACAATGCCAACAAGAAAAAAAAAGTTACTTGATTTTGTTATAGTGACAAAGAAACATCCTGGCAGAGGAAATGTCAGCTTATGAAATAAAAAAGGGGAAACAACATAAAACAATTCTAAACAGTTCAAAAACTGATGTATAATGCTATTCAAATCAAGAATACAAAATGATTTTGGCATCTTGTAGTCAGCAGAACTAATAACTCCAAAAGTGACATAGAAGCTCATATCACTCTACAAGCATGGGATGGTTACTGAAACAACTCAAGTTTTTAAACCAAATAAGGCAAAAGGATTAGAAATCATACCTGTTAATGTTAATAAGGTTAACCTTTGCTGGCAGAGTGCCTTGCAAGACAGGTATTTTTAATCAATGTTTTGAGGAAAATAATATCCCAAATCTCTGGAAAGGGAAGCAAATAGTCCCAATACTCAAAGAAGGCCTTGTGGATGACCATCTTATGCACAGACTGTTTAATAGATAATATAACTAGGATCTTTTCTAAAGTCTTTTTTTTTTTTTGCATTATTTGTTTTTTCCCCTACATGCCCCAGAGCTGCCTCTCCTTCGGGCTGCCATGGTCCCAGACATTCCCTCTACTAACCCCCTTCCGGCCACCTACCTCACATCTGCAGCCTTCTGCAGGGTAGCCCAGTGTAACCCTTCACCGGATGGGTTCCCACTCCTCCGAGGAGGAAGGCACTGGCAGGAGGAACCAGCACATTATTTCTCTTGGTCCCAGGAGCTGCTGAGGTATTCTATGGCTCTCAGGGAGTCTTTGGAGGTGCCTTGGGCCAGTTGCGTCATCCAGCTAACTTACAGAGTGGTTTTTCTGTTTTCTTTGTTCCCCCTTTGTGTCGCTTCATGCAGTGCCTCCAATTTCCATTGGGGGCCAGTACATGAGTGAAGACAGTCCCTAACCCACCCCAGGATAGGAGAGCAGTCTGTCAGATGCTCAATCCTATCCTCCCCCTGCTGACCCCGATGACCTGAGTCCATTCCAGAACCTGGGTCACCAGTGTGGGTCAAGGTAAGGCACCAGTGCCTCAACCCTCTACACCACAGGGCCGGCCTTAAAGTCTTATTAACTAAATGCGAGACCTAGAGTATAGAAAATTAAATATGAACAGCATTTTAGCCTGGATTAAGGGATGCTTTTCCACAGATGTCCACCGATTGCACTGTCCCATCTAGCTGAGAAATATGCAATGGTATAAACCACAAAGTGTATGTTGCCTTCATTGATCTACAGGAAGAATATGATTCACTCTCAGAGCAATTACATGGGAAAGTTGTAGATTTAGGTGTGAATACTAGTAATATGCAGAATATCATTCCAAACCTGTACTCATACACCTTATCACAGGTTTAGTAGTAGCCAGGGACATGATACATCTTAGCCACCTACTGACATGTTTCCAGCAAACAGGAGTGTTAAGCAATGGTGCAAAGTCATGCTACTATGCAAGTATATATACTATATATATATATATATATATACTGCAGTATATATTAATGCTATTGCCATGAAATTGTATTAATATAACTATCATTTATCAAGAATGAAGGGGAAAAAAAGCTACTATTTATTTTAGTCAATGCTGATGATCTAGCCATCATTTAGTGATCACCAATTGGACTTTATTGAAATCTCAATGCATTTCCAGCAGCATGCAATGAACCAAAAGTTCCTACTACCACAGATGTACAGTAAGTATATTCTTGTACCGTAAGCGGCTCAAACAAAACTCAGTTGACATGGTACATGAAGAACACGCAAACAGAATTAGTAAAGGGTTATACATATTAGTTAGCTCTGTTTAACAATAATAATAAGTGGTGTAAACACATAACAATGATCTTTACAAATTTAGACACACTTTCCTTAGTTGATTTATGTTCAATAAACTATTTGGATGACAGTTAAAGCAATTTTGCATGCTAGCTACGCTATACTACAGTAACTACATAAACCCTGAATGCTACCAAGATGTGTGGTTAAAGGTTATAGGAAATTATTTTTACATAGTTCACTGCTCTCCCAGTTTCCTTTCCACATCAGTTCAATGTGTGGTACATAGCTCAGTGCTTGTGTATACTTATGAGCTGAATGGTATATGCTTGATGTTTATAACTTGAGCTCTGACGTTTCTCTATATCCCACCCTCTGTGGGATACTGGGTGGGTGTAAGATTTAAGGCCAAGCACTGAGAGTGAGAGTGAGACAAGAGTGCTGGAGAAGGAGGAGGAGGAGGCAGGGGAGGATGGAGGGGGGGTGTTTTCAAAATGATCCAAGCTGAGCGAGCGGAAGCCGAAGGTTTAAGAAGGGGATGTGGTAGGATCTACTTTCTCCCCATTGAACCTCAGACTAAAAGCCTTCCAATTCAATGGTTGGTACATAGCTCAGTGCTTGTGTATACTTATGAACTGAATGGTATATGCTTGAGCTTTGGTGTTTTTCTATCTCCCACCCTCTGTGGGATATTGGGTAGGTGTAAGATTTAAGGCCCCAAAAGAGAGAATTGGCATAATGATTACCTCCACCAACTCCAGAGAGTATGACCAGTAGTATGCAGGAGAGGAACCCCCCCCCTTTGAGGGATACCTCCAAGGACCCATGGCTATGACCTGCCCATCCTCTGGGCATACTAAGAAGAGAATAATCCTAAATGTGGGCCGAGGTTTTGGTTGTGGTTATGTCCAATAATTAAGTCTGAATTTGATGATTGAAGAGTCCTGTTTCTGAGATTGATGGTGAGCAGGAAAGTCAGCGCTGAAGATGAAGGTTCTGGCAAATGAAAGGAGGTCCAACTTGGAATGATGTCCGGATAAGAGACGATGGTTAATTCTTGTCCAAGGTAGCTGTAAGTGAAGCAGATGTAAAATGTAAATATACAGTGAGCTTGACTGGTGGAATAAGTGCCAAAGATGCAGATTTTGGGGGACGTAGAGATCATAGATGATGAAATAGCTGGGAGTGTTGCATGGCTGGGAATGATGATAAGGTAGGGTTGCCCAGCTGAGAACAATGATGAGGTAGGAGTCTGTGCAGTTTAGGAGACTTGCATGGGGCTGTTGTAAATTCAGTAAAACATTAGAGTATGATTGAGTACCTTGTTGGAAAGGAGAAATTGTCCTAAGATTGCCAAGGAATTGAGGTGTGCTCCATGAAGATGTCCAGTATAGAAACTTGGGCTGGAACTGGAACAGGAAGGAAGGTGGATTGCAGTAGAAGAAGTGAATGAATTGATGAAGTAAGGTAGGCTTGGACGTGGGATAGCTAGAACATGAGACCCCTATGTAGGACTAGTGTATGCTGTGTTCGAATGCTCGAACTATAGAGTAGGCCTCAGTGGTTAGACTAAGGAAGGTGAGACCGCCCACATGGGTCTGCCTTAGTGAAGATGGAATTACATTTGAGTAATGAGAAATGACAAGACCCCCACGTGGATTCGCCATTGCCTCAGTATAGTATGATCCAAGGTAAGGAGGTAAAACCCCTGCCTGAGACTGCCTGCAGATGATAGAGAAATACATTTGAGCAAAAAAAAAAAGTAATGTCCTATTGTGGGCATGTTTGGGTTGGGATGTTGGGACCCTGCCCCAAGTCTGCCATCACTGTATTATGACATGATCCAAGATAACAAGGGCAAGACCCCTTGTTAGGATGGCAGAACCCCATGTGGTCCACCATCACCATAGTATTGAATAGTCCAAGGTAAGGAGGGTGAGACTCTCACATGAGTCTGTCAGTAATGATATGGACATATGTCTGAACAATGAATAAGGGCCCCTCGTTGGATGTGTATGTTTTTCAGTACTGCTTTTGGGATGGCAGGACCCAAAGTCGTCCACCATTGCCATTTCACTGAGTAGTTCTTGGTAATGAGAGCACAACCCCATAGGAGTCTGCCTGTAATTATATGGAACTACGTTGAGCAATGAGTAAGGCCCCTTTGTGAGGCATGCCTGATTGGGATGGCAGGACCCCACATGCTCTGCCATTGCCATAACTATGAGTAGGGCCCCCTCATGGGGCATGTATGTTTGGAATGGCAGGACCCCATGTGGTCTGCCATCACCATAGTATTATACTGTCTGAGTTAAGGATGGCAGGAACCCCCACATTCCGCCATCACAGTATTAGTGCATAGTCCAATGTAAGGAGGACAAGACCCCAAGTGAGTCCACCTATAGGAAATGACGTTTTGAGCAATGAGTAAATGCCCCCTCATGGGCACAATTGTTTGAGTTGGTGTGACCCCACGTGGTCCATCATTGCCTAGTCAATGGGTGGTCTGAGGTAAGAACAGGAGACCCCCACGTGGGGCTGCATTGGAGATATGCAATAAGTAATGCCCTGTTGTTGGGCAAGTTAGGGATGACAGGACCCCCACATGGGTCCGCCATGGCTACATAAATGAATAGACTGTGCAATAAATGGGACCCTGCCATCCTGCAAACATGGACGTACAAGATGGAGAGACTATCATGGAGGTGGCCAGAACTCTGCAGCTGTTCTATGTTCTAATCTATTTAAGCAAATAACATGAATTTGTTTATCTTGTACGGGATCCAGGGAGGAAATGCCTCCTTCTTCGCTCATTTGACTATTTTATCATTAGGGTTAGAACTGCCTTCCAATGAAATAGCAACAGAATGCATCTAAAATGTATTTATGGACGTTTATATTTTCCTGTGACTCAAACTATAGGTTTTATAGTCCACAGTTTGCATATGTTTGTCACTAATGCATGCATACGGTCCTGCAGTAGGAAACTGCAAGTGGCAGAGCATCTCAAAACTGTAAAAACTAGGTGCCTGGATTTACATTGCAGATGGAAATATCTGTAACATGGATGGAAGTGCTGCCGTCTGGCCTGGAAATTGAACTCCGAGTGTCATGTTTTATTTCAGGATAACTCACATAATCATCAATCAGGAGAAGATTAAGACTGAAATGTACTCATGCAAATGTTAAAGCAGTAAGCAAAAATATTCAATGGAGACCATGCCTGAAAATTCTAAGATTCTGCACGGCATCTATGTAGAGTTCCACTCTCACTGGCTACTGCTCTTTCTTTTCATATTTTTAAGACATTCCATGACATCAGTTACACAGTTGCATGCTATTCATTTGAATGGTCTGGGATGGTGTTACTCATGTCATAGAATGTTCAGGCAGCATGAAAAAAAGAGCAGCAACTGTTGTGGAAAGAATTATTCAAGATAGGTACCGTACAAAGGAAAAAAAAATATTCTTTTAAGAAAGAAGTTCAGAACATATCAAAATATTGGATGAACATTAAAAGGGAAACAGGAAGGCATCTATATGTGCAAAATCTGTTTGCTATCACCTTTAATGCAGTATGAGAAATTTAAAGTCAGATATACAGTGACCTGTGTGTACAGGTAATTTCTTGGCCTCCCATTTTAAATCCCGCAATCCTTGTTTGTTTGAGAATGGGGTTCCTGCAATACATTCCTAGGTGGCTATCAGAGTTGTAACATAATGGCTGAAGATAATTCCAGGTGCCTTCCCTATTTCTCCAAAATAAAAATATTCCTTTTTTATTTTATTTATTTAAATGATTGGTAACCGGGAAAGGCATGCTGAGCTGAGGCTTGATTCCAGGTGTGACCTGGGGGGGGGGGAGCATGGAAAATACTATGGAAAACTTTTATAGAAAAAATAAATAACTCAGAAGAAAGTGATATTTATTACTTTTGGGATTACTCTAGTTCTCATCTAAAGTAGGTCTAATTTATTCGATGTGGCTGCATTGTGAGTCCTATTGTTGTATGTACTTTCCTACTGTCGATCAACTGCTGAACAACATCTTGAGCCCTGTAAATGCATGCAATAACAACTCTACTATGGCTAATATCAGCCTGAGTCTAGAATGCAAAAATATTATGAAGACCAGAATGTCTGATATAACCAAATAGAATGATAGTGTGGTGCTTAGTTTACCACATTGCAGCCCAAGACTATCTTTTAGAAAAGACACATGCTGTAGTTTTGAGCAATATCTTAAAATTTTAACCAAACCTGATGACTGGAAAATTATTACATCTTTTAAACTGCAAACATTTTTATGTCACAAATTGTGGTGAAAAAGAAATAATGCGATGTACTGGGAACTGAACCCAGGCCTCCAGAATACCATCCCAGTGCTCTAATCACAGAGCTACAGGCTCATATGGCTGGAAATAAGATTCCTGGATACACTTCCTTTCACTGGTAGGGCATAACCAGTAACTAGGAATAGTCAAGATAACAATTAGATGTTTGTTGATGCAGTAGTAGTCTCTGCCAAGCAATTTGAATCGCAAATTGTAGTGAGAAAGAAACAATGTGACCTACTGGAAATTAATTCTAATGCTAATACTGCACCAAAAACATACAATTGTCGTGTAAACATATCCAAGTAAATTTAAGACTAGAAACACAAATGTGAAAAATAATTTTACCTGCAATTGTATTGTTGGTGGTGAAAAAACTTTAATCATGTAATATTATTATATCCCTAGTACCAAAAAATGAGAAACAGAGAAAATTTAAAGCATATATTTTTGTGTCCCTAATACAAAAAAAAAGAAATTATTACGTAGTTAGGAAATATGCTTGATGATAAATAAACCACCTGGGGAAATGCAACTGTTACCTGTCTGCTAAACATCACTTTCAAATGTGAATTTGAGAAATTAATTTCATTTCTGAAAGCTGCAGTTAAAAAATGCAGGAGGATGATGCAAGGTAGAAACAGAGGTAATGATAAATAGTCACAGTAGTAGCAGGTGTCACCATGACTCAGTTTTAACACATTTACCCCAAGAAAGTTATGGATTCTAGTCCCACACAAGGCTTGGGACCATACCATAAATGCTGGGACCTGAATGAGGTACAGGGGATCCTGTACTGTCTGGCTGTACCATTTTGTGGATGAGAAGTTAAACCGATGTTCCTTTGACCCAACTTTGGTGCTGTCCTGGTGGGTGCCCAGGTGGAAGAAAAAGAACCCAAGGCACTTTTCACAACAGTAGGGGATTTTCCCCATTGTCTTGGCTTCCATTACCTTTCACATAAAAAAACAGTTCATGCAATTATCCATGGCTCTGTGTGGGTGATGATATTTGGCATGGCTGCCGCTGCACATTTTTAAGTCACTTCACTACCAGTCTCTAATTGCTTGCAAAGTGTTTTGGGCTACAGTGTGAATGAATGTGCTACTGTATATAAGTGCTGATTCTTCTTCTAAATTGCATTCAGGAATCAAAACCCATTGATCACATAACTTTTTTAAGGGTGTCTTAACTACAAATAAGCAGAAGTATAGACTTGCTGACAGACAGGAGGACTTGCTGACAGCCCACCAGCTGGAGGCATTAGCTGACTCTGGAAGTCCTGCCTGAAGGAGGTTCCACCTGGCATATAAAGGTGGACAGTCCTAACGTGGCCACACACACATTCACATCACAGCATGAGTAGAAAAGGACAGGAGCTAAGCAAGTATAAAACTGGCATCTTAGGCATCAGCAGTGTCAGCAGAAAGAAGCAAGGAAGTATAGGACTCTGCCAGCTGACTAAGGTAAGGTACGTTTTTACTCCTGTTGTTACCTTCACTGCCAGGACAGGTAGAAGGTAACGAGTGGGCTAAAACAGGGAAGAGGAACAACACCCTATTTAGGGTAGGTTTAAAAAAGGGCATAGCAATCAACAAAAGGGTGAAAACTAGAAACACCCAATCAGGGGTAAGGGTCCATAAGGAACAGGTGAAAGGTAAAGGGCCGACCAACACTGGGAATAGGATCAACGCCCTGTCTGGGTAGGTGTACAAAGGGGCATAACAAACATCAAAAAGGGAAACACTAGAATAACCCTATCAAGGGTAAGGGTGCTTAAGTATTTCCAAGCAACATAGAGAGAGGAGGAATTTGGACTCCTGATAGTGGTGCAGTGCAGTGGCTGTGGAGGAACAGTTTTCAGAGAGATATTCTGGAGACTGTAGTGCTACCCCATCTGTTTGCACCTCCCTGGCTTGAGGGAGGAGGTTGCTAGACTCCAGGCCAAGTTGGTTAGAATTTGGAGGACTTCTTCCCCAAGCCAGGGCAACCATGTCTGCCACCACTATCTCAGAGGATGCCAGGCAGGAAGAACAGCTTACGTTTGAACAGGCTTCCCTGGCTCCTTGCAGGACTCCAATTTTGTCCTCCCTCCAAGCTTACAAATCATACCAGGGCAGCATTTCTGCCTTTTGAAGCCTTCTGAAAAGGTATACAGCTTAGAACATTCCTCAGCACACTCTGCTCACTTTTTGGTTGGCAGAGCCATACTGATTGTTTATTTCATGAAACTTTTTTTGCAGTTTAGCACTAAATTTTAAGCTTATCTTTTTTATTCGACTGATTCTACTGTTTAGTGCTAAATTATAAGCTTGTCTTTTTTATTCAATTGATTGTACTGTTTAGCGATAAATTATAAGCTTGTGTTGCTGGTGCCTTAAGGGTAGCCCATGCTGGTGCTTTGCATTGTATGCCGACTGCTGATTTGCACTGTATCCTGCAACTGTGGTGTTGTACCTGTTTAATATTTGGATGGAGTTGTGTCATTCTGGAGTAGTTTGCTTTCATTAGCACCGCCATTTTTTTTTTTCTGATTCTTCTTTCACTCACTCTCACCCACCCCCTCTCCCTTCCTCTCTCCAAGTCTGGCCATCTCTGCTTCTAGCCCTGACCCTTTCATCACCTTTGCCTGCCCAAGTGGCCTTTATAATCCCATTTTCTGTTTGTCCTTACAGGCTTACCTGGCTCCTCGCAGGCCTCCAAATTTGCCCTCCCTCCCAACTCACAAATCACACCAGCGCAGCGTTTCTGCCTTTTGCAGCCTTTCTGCCTTTCACAGCCTTTTGAAGAGGTATACAGCTCTGCACATTCCTCATCACACTCTGCTTACTCTAATGCCTCACCCCCAGCCACCCCCACCCAATAGGCTAGTTTTAATTATATAGTCTGCTGGAACCAATCTGCTCACTTTCACCCCCTCCATTCTGATTGATGCATTGGTTCCTCCCACCTTCTATACCCCCCCCCCCATTCTCCTTAGTTTTGGCTCCTCCCAGCTAGTACCAAACTCTCTAACCCTTTTCTCTCTCCCTGTGTATTGCAATCATTGCAGCACCTCCGACACTCCCCTTTTTCTTCTTTCACTTGGTTATGCCCATTCAATGTGCACTTTTAAGGTACAGTATAACAGTATATAACTCCTGTTATTGCTACCATTGTCCTAACACTCACTTTCTGAGTCTGCCCTTTTCTCACCCAAGCCATGCTGCTTAAATCTCTCTGTTTGCTTCCCCTCCTCTTCTCCTTAGCCTCTCTTCCCCCCAATGTTTCCCTCTTATCCTCCTTTTTTTTTTTTTGAAATTTCTTTTTATCCCCTCTAGCATCCCTCTGGAGCCGCACCACCGGGAGTCACCCATCAAGCCTGTCTCTACCGGTGCCTTACTTGACAGTCCCTGGTACCTCCATGGTGCCTTGGATACCCCCCGGGCAGGGTCAGGGTTGAGGTGGACCCCCGAATCTTTTTTTTTGAAATCATATTTCTTTATTATTTTATATATAAAGATAATATACTTAAGAGAATAGTACAGGGATTACACATTATGACCAATGACAAAAACTGTATGGCAGCTGCAGAGTGACAATATACAACATTTTGCAGAAATCCCTGAATCTGGAAAAACAATGAAAAATTCCCCCCTACCCTCCTCACCCAGATCCCTTGGCCGCCATCCCCTCTCCCCCAGGATGTGCCTTCTATAAAGGAAAAAGGAAAGAAAAAAAAGGGAAACAGATAAGAAAAGGGAAAGAAAGGGAGCTAATCTTGATACATGTGAGATGCATAAAGATATATCAGCTGCCAAGGTAGCTAGAGGTGTAGCCAACAGGACATTAATTCAAATAAAAAGCATATAATTTGCCCCATTTCCGCTCAAACAAAATCAGACAATTCTGAGAACTTGCTATTAACTTTTCAGTCCAAAAGCAAAGAGAAATTTCACTGATCCATTCTGCATACGAGATAACCAATTGGTCCATCCAATGCCTAAGCACCAATCTTTTGACGACCATCGAGATTAAAGCCATGCGGAATCTATGCTCCATCACCTGTATATTTGAAAACATCCCTAAGATACAAACTTCTATAGTAAATAGATCATCCTGGCCCAAAAGAGGGTCTAGGTTAGATTGGAAGGACTGCCATAATGGAGCCACCTTCTCACAATACCAGAAAATATGTACCAGGTTTCCTTCCACTGTGCCACACCTTGTGCATAGGACCCCCGAATCTTGCTGCTGTCAGGGTCCTGAGACTACAGGCAGGCACCGGCATATCGAGACTCAGCTCAGCACTCTGTCTTCCCGGTTCCAGTAGGGGTGTTTATGCATTTTCTGTGTGACGTTGCCAGCCCATATGTCAAGGTGCAAGTGCCAAAGTCAGCAACATCCTTCCCCCTCATTCCGTGAATGAGTAGTCCCTGGGGCTGATTGGTCAGTGACCTACACCCTCGACCAATCATGCTCCTGAGACACCAGCTTGCTGTCGTTCCTCCAGCCTCCACCAGTGGTCACCGCTTGCCAGGTTGTGGAACCCTCCCTCCATCCCCCGGAGAAGGTGAGCTGTCATCAGACACTCCAGCCTATCTCCCACCCAGCCAACCCCCAATGGCCCGAGCTCACTTCCGAATCCTGGTCACCAGCGTGGCGCGAGGTGTGGCGTCCAGTGCCTCAAACCTCAGCACCACCGGGCTGGCACTTATCCTCCTTCTATCCCCCCCAAGCTCACACTACAGTCCACTTCCTCCTTTACCTCCCATCTGGTTCCCTTCTCTTGGACCCACAACCCCTGGTCTACTGGCCAGTTTATCCTACCACCTTGTTTCCATGCAAGCTTGCTTACTTTCAAGCACTCACCTCCTCCTCCTACTGTCAGCTACTACACCCTTCACGTTCCTTACCCCGGAGGTTTTCTTCTCACACTTCCAAGCTCCTAATTACTTTTCTACTCCTTCTAGCAGGTGACATTGAACATAACCCTGTCCCAGTCTCCTCCCTCTACTCCCAGGTTCCTCAAGGGCTAAGAAAAGCCCATCTAAACATCAGGAGCCTCCTCCCCAAACTATCTTTGCTACAGCCACTTACCTTAGACCTCTGCCCTGACATTCTAATCCTAACTGCAATGTGGCTAAAATAAACAGGTTACTCACCTGTACCAGTAGTTCTAGGAGTGATGTATGATGTTCATCCACACTTTCTGGCAGTGCCTTTCCCTTAAAGACTTCACCAGAATGCCTTCATGTTGTCTTCTCCCACCCACCTGGGTGGTAACTCCCTCGGCTCTGCCCCATGATGCCAGATCTTGCCCACTGGAAGCAGTTGTGTGCGCCAAAGTCAGGGGAGATCAGGGGGGGTCTGTGTGGATGAACATCATATACCACTCCCAAAACTACTCTCACAGGTGAGCAACCTGTTTTTCTAGGGAAGTGGATATGGTTTTTTTCTCTCACTGATCATTCTGGCTGATGTGATATTCACCAGGAAGGCGGTCTTCCATGACAGGTGAGACATATCACAACTATGCATTGTATTGAATAGCTTGCCCATTAGCTTTGCCAGTACCAGCAACAAGTCCCAGGATGGTGGTGTTCACGTACCAGAGGGGAAATGTGATCAAGGTCTTTAAAAAAGTGCCAGACCAACTTCTCCTGTGCCACCAACTGCTGACCAGCCCACACCCGGTAAGCAGAGATGGCTGCCAGGTGCACCTTGAGGTACATCGACCAGAGGTCTTCCTGAGAGAGGGAGCACATATAGTAAAGGATACTAGCCACTGAACAGGACAGAGGGTCCAACCCTTTGCCCTGGCACCAAATGGAGTACCATTTCCATTTGAAGGTGTAGCACTTTCTGGTTGACTCCTTCTACGATGCCTCCACCACAGTGAGGGCATCTTCAGAGAGACCCAAAGCATGGAACTCTAGCAGCTCAGGAATCCAGCTGTCAAGTGCAGTGATTGAAGGTCTGATTACAGTACCTTCCCCTGATTCAAGGAGAGCAGGTCCGGGTGAAGAGGAAGATGCCTCAGGAGCCTGCTGTTGAGGCTGAGGTGATCAGGGTAACAAAACTGGGGCTTCCAGTCTGGAGCCACCAGTATCACCTGTGCCTTGTCCCTCCTGGCCTTGAGAAGCACCATGTGGATCAAGGAAAGTGGAGGGAAGGCATTGAAGAGGCCTGGAGTCAAAGGCCTTAAGAAGGCATCCCCCTGCAGTGTTTCCTGCTGAGGGGGGTGTGCACAATACAGACTTAGCTTTGTGTTCTCCCTAGAGGCAAACTGGTCCACCTGAAGGGTACCCCACTGGGAGAACAGGCTGTGTACTACCTCTGAGTGGAGGAACCACTCATGAGATGCCTCGCCCACATGGCTGAGAGCATCCACCAGCTGGTTAGAGGCTCCTTCCACATGGATGGCTAGGAGATCAACCCCCAGACTGTGCATGAGAGTCCATACACACAGAGTTTCCTTGCACAGTGGCAGAGGGTGCATCCCACCTGCTTTGTTGAGGTACAGTAGTATCTGGTCATGGTATTGTCCATCTGGACCTGGACCACCTGAACCCAAATGTGAGGAGCAAAGGCAGTCAGTGCCAGCCGAACTGCTCAGAGCTCTAGCAGGTTGATGTGGCATCAGGACTCCCTCAGGGGTCCAAAGACCGTGGACTCTGTGATCCCCCAGGTGGGCACCCCAGCTCATGAGAGAGGCATCGGTAGTCAGGATGACCATCAGCTCTGGGTGGACAAAGAGGATCCCTTCCTGCAGATGCTCTGGGACTAACCACCACTGGAATGCATCCCACATCAGCTGGGTCACAGTAACCAGCTGGTAAAAGTGACCCCTGCACTGAGACCACTGGCTGGCCAGCTTCCAATGCAGAGACTGCATTCTCCAGTGGGCCCAATGGACCACACTGGTGTAGGCCACCGTGTAACCCAGCAATCACACAAAGTCCCTGGCAAGGCATAATTGCCCAGCCAAAATGATCATGCAAAGGAGGAGAGAGTCTCCACCCTGTCCGCTGGTAGCAGGGCTATGGCTCTGCAAGAGTCAAGCTCTGTCCCAATAAAGTTGATCACCTGTGAAGGCATGAGTTCCAACTTGGCCTCACTGACCAGGAGGCAAAGTGAGACACAGGTTTGGAGGGCCAGATCCCTGAACCACTCCCCTTTTTCCTGGAGGGATCTGCGATCAGCCACTCATCCAGGTAGGGGTAAATCTGGATCCCTCGGTACCTCAGGTGAGCTGCTACCACTGTACTGCACTTGGTAAAGACCCTGAGGTCTGAGGGGAGGCTGAATGGCATGGTCTAATATTCATAGAGGGCTCCCTCTTTTTTTTTGGCCAGTTCCTCTTACCCTCAGACCAGCCCCACCAGCCACCCCCGTGCCCAGACTTGCTCCCCTGAAGAGGGCCACCGGGGGGCTCCCTTCCCAATGAACACCATTGGCAAGCCTCAGCTTATACCCTGAGTCAGAGCCATGGGAACGGGACCCACCCTCAGCAGACGTCAGAGGCAGTGGATGGTGGGGCAGAGCGAGTCATCATACTGGAGGGCCATTTTTTTCCATGCTTGCTCACTGGGGCGGGGACATGCAATGATGTCTAGCATCTGCCCCACCCCAACGTGATGGAACTGGTCACAGTGGTACTCCCAGCCTCTGCCAGGGGTCCATAAAGCACCGGACACTCTTCCCCTCACCCCAGAGAAGGAGAGCTGTCCACAGGATGCTTGATCCCTCTGCCCTGTCTGGCCCTCCAACTCCCTGGTCCATTCCTGAACCTGGGTTATCAGAGTTGCAAGAGGAAATCCAACTGCTGTGCCAGTGGGCTAGTCTTAGAGGGCTACCTCTGCTCAGAAGTGGAGGAACCTTCTGTAAGATGAATGTATATTGATTTGAATGAGCATGTCCTGAAGATCCAAGGAGCAAAACCACATGTTTTGCTCTAGAGATGATATGATCTGAGAGTGAGTGACCATCTTGAAGGTGAGCAACTTGAGAAACTTATTCAGGTTGTACAGATCTAGAATGAGGCACCAGTCCCCTGTCCATTGCGGCACCAGGAAGTACCTGGAAACAAACCCTGGGTGTTCTGGAGGATCAGCGACAGAAACCATGACCTCCTTGCTGAACAGCTGAGCAATGTCTTCCCATAGGGCTGACAGAATGTCTGCAGATACCAACTCCTCCCATGGGGTATGGGCTCAGCAAGGAGGGTACTGCTCAAACTCCAGATGCAGACCCTGACTGACCACCTTAAGAACCCACCTGTCCATGGTGACAGCAGACCAGATGTAAAGGAAGTGGCACAGCTTGCCCCCCAGGAGAGGTGTAATGGGCATGAAAGAGGCACCCCTCATCCCATCACTAGGCAGGCTTGAAGGACGAGGCCTGTCTGAGGCACCACTGGGGCCTCTCCTTCCAGGCTTGTGGATGACTGAGGCCACCGACTTGGGACAAGGTCACCAGGCCTGAGCCTGCTTCCCAGCTTGAGGTTGGGCTGGTTTGGCCACAGGAGTGGAGGTAGACTGAAACTTTTTTGTTTCCTGCTGCTTGGAGCCCTTGGGGTCCCTCTGAGTGGATGTCACTGAGTACAAGGTGGCACTAGACTTCTCAATGCGGGTGAGGTGGCCCTCGACTCTGGGCCCAAACAAGTCAGTGCCCAGGAAAGGGACATCCACCAGCTTGAGCTGGTATCTGCTGTGAAGGTAGAGATGTGCAGCCAAGCCCTGTGGTGCATAGCCACCTGTGGCAACCACAGAGTGAGCAGAGGAGTCCCCAATGTCTATGGCTGTCTGGAGCTGTTGTTTAGCTACAGCCAGGACCTGTTTGACCATGGTCCGAAGGTCAAAAGGCAGGTGAGGAAGCTCCTCATCCAAAGTGCCCAACAGTGTATGGGAGAAGAGGGCCATGAGAAGGGCTAAGCTTGCATGGCGAAGGCCAAGCGAAGTGGCAGCGTAGACTATTTTAGATGCATAGTCCAATTTCTTTGACCATTTGTCAGACAGCTTGTTGCCAGTTTGCCTGAACACAAAATTGGCCACTAAGCCCTCAGCTGAGGAGTGTTCTGTGAATCCCAACAGGGAACAGGTAAAGGCCATGCATTTACCAGCCATCCAGGGAGACAGTGTTGGGCAGGAAGCAGGGCACTGTCAAAGCTTCAAGGCAGGACCAAGAATGGCTTCTGCCATGGGAAAGTCCTCCCCAGGAGTACCTCCCCAGCCCATGATCTTGGTTATGGGGTAACGAGCCCATTTCTGGATAGGATCCATTTTCAAACCTGTGGACTCCAGGATCAGATGGAGAAGGCCCGTTAAAGAAGTAGGGCCTTCGTCTGTTGAGAGACCTCCTACTAACTCCACATCAACTGGATAGGAGTGAAAGGAGGAACCCTCCTACTCTGAGGAGTCATTAAAAGAGGGTCAATCACCAGAATCCCTGCTGACCCTACGTGGATGGTCAGGAGTGACGGTGACCAATGGCCAATGGGAAAGTCCCATGGCTCCTTGAATTTAGCTCCGGTCTTTGGCTGCTTAGGTGGCAGCTCCATGGGAATCAGTGGAGCTGCTGGGGTCAACCAAGCCGAGACTGTCTTGGTCAGCTCCTGTGGTGGAGAAGACATCAGCCATTGAGGTAAATGCTGGGTGATGGCCAGTGTAGGAGCCAGAACTGGCTTCATATCAAAGAACACCAACTGTTGCCACATGAGATCCTTGTAGCATCAATGCAGCTTGTGTTGAAGCCTCGCCTCACCTGACGAGGATGAGGATGAAGAATAGCAGTGGTACTGCTTCCCAGGGCATTGATAGTAGGATCGACGACGTCGTTGGGAACCGCTTGACCACCAGGAGTAGGACCTCCACCTTGACCACTGGGGGAACCAGTGATGGGGAAAGCCGAGGCTTTTCCAGGTCTTGGTTGGTGACCAGAGGTGGTAGGTCAGTGGACTGATCATTCCCTCCAATGGTCTGAGTCAGGACTGGAATCCTTGAAAGGGAAGTGTTGGCCTCCTCAGTCAACAAGTGGTCAACCGGCTCAAGAAAAATCTCTGTCAGAAGATCGACCATCGTCTTGGTCAACTTGCACGGAAGGGTGGAAAGACCCACAAATGTCGTATGCCTGAGGATCGTACCTGTGTCCCAGGAAGTAGATGCACACAGTGTGTGGATCCGTTCTGGATACCTTCTGCCCACAAAGGCACCAACGGAACCCCAGAGCGGACTTGTTGTTGTCTGTCCCGGTCACAATTGAAGATCGAGTCTGAAGGCAATGGGGTTTTTTTTGGAAGTAAATCCAAAGATTTGTAGCAAAGGGGATACTCAGCTCGAGAGCAGTAAGTAGAAAACCTACTTCTTCTAGCAGAAAGTAAGATCCAGTGAAGAGGCAGAGCCCAGGGAGTTACTACCTGGGTAGGTGGGAAGAGCCAGCTTGAAGACGTTCCAGCGAAGTCTTAAAGGGAAAGACACTGTCAGAAAGTGTGGAAAGAACATCATATCCACATCCCTAGAATCAATATTACTGATGTGAGTGTCTCAATTCCTGGTTACTCCTTCCTCCACCAGGACCACTGCACCAGAGGAGGTGGCATTGCCATGTATATTGCCTTCTCTTTTTTTTTTTTCAATTCAAAGTTTATTCACCACAATTTCCACATTACAGGAGGCAGTAATAAACACTTGACATAGGATTCATACTTCAAATCAAATCATACTGCCCTAACCTCCCCCGGCACAGCAGTTCATTCTAAATCGTATTATCACCCGCTAACTACCTATGCCAAAGAAATTAAGATGGTAACCTCGGTTACAGACTACTTCATAGCCACCGTAATTAAAGTATGAAGGGGATCCCAGATATCCTTATACCTATGTAACCTGTTTTGAAGGCTAGCGATAGCCTTCTCTGTGCGTATATTTGCTAAGATCTCATGGAGCCACTCCTGATATGTTGGGCTGAACCTTTCCTTCCACCACCTGAGAATGACTTTATTGACCGAAAGCGCCACCATAGATATGAGGAATCTCCGGATTTTGACATTTATTGAAGAAAGATCCCCAACAGGCAAATATGCGGCGTAAAATAATCCTGTAGACCCAGCAAAGGGTCCAGATTGGTTTTTATTTGCTCCCATAATGATGTTATCCGGGGGCATGACCAGAAAAAATGAAAAAGTGATCCTGCATCCTGGGAACACTTATTATACCTATCGATATCAAGAACGCCCCATTTCACCAGCTTAATTGGGGTATAGTATAAATTATACAAGATATGGAACTGCATGAGAAGTAATCTATCTTGGGATACATATTTATGACAGTACATCCAGAGGGCGGGCCACTTAAAAGTATAGTGGGAAAAAATGAAACCCAGAAATTGGTGGGGCCACCACTGCGTCCAAACCTCCACCGGAACAAGTCTTGATAAATCTTAGAAATCACACCAGAAGAGACTAGTAAAGGGGAAGTTCAGATACCAATGCAAAGGTCGCTGGACAGGGTGGAGTGGCCCCAAAGACCGTGATTAACAAGTGTTTCAGTTGAAACACTTTAAAAGTCTGGGACTCAGGTATTTTGAACTTGTATATGAGCTGAGAAAATGAAAGCCACTTACCAACTTCACCCAGAAATTAAGTTACTATCCCCTCTCCTAAGTGAGGGAACCATGAATGGGAAATTTTCTGTTTGTTTATAGTGAAAGCCGGGGAATTCCAGATAGATTGAGTGGGATCATTACTTTGATTGTAACGCAAAAAAGAGCACAGTTGCGAATGTACTCTTAGTGAGGTCATGATAGTGGGACATTTATTAATATCTTGCATCTGAGAAATTTTAAGATAAAGTATAATCAGGGGTTCCATGTTCATAGATTGGAAAAAATCTAATTCAATCTTAAGCCAAACTGGATTCATGTTATCTGGACCTGGTCTTACCCATCTCAGGTATTTGGCCAAATGACTAGCCCAGTAGTAAATGGGCAGGTAAGGAATCCGCAACCCCTCCTCTTTCTTAGGTGCAACTAACCTGTGGTATGCCAACCTGGAGGTCTTGTTAGACCAAATAAACTTAGTAAAGAGTTTATGTGTTTTCTGGAACCAATTTAGGGGGACAAATGAGTTAAGATGCGACAAAGGATAAAATAAATGGGGAAACACACTCATCTTAATAATATTAATACGACCCCATAAAGATAACGGGAGTTTATCCCATCTCTCTAAATCTTGGGTGATCCCCTGCAAAAGGGGTCCAAATTCTCCTTGAACAACAAAGAGGGATTACGCGTTAATTTTATGCCTAAATATTTAATAGCCCGGGGTGACCAGCGTAGTCCCAGAGAAATAATATCGGTCTTAAAAACTTTATGATTGAGAGGAAAAAAAGATGTTTTATTGGGATTTAATTTATAGTTCGAGAAACTACTAAATCTATCAACCTCCTTTAGCATATTCGGAATAGATATTAATGGATTAGCCAAATGTAGGAGTAGGTCATCAGCATATGCTGTTACCTTCACTACCTCATTCCTAATGGGAATACCTTGTATCCCTTCATTATTGAGAATATGCTGAATAAGGGGTTCCAGATAAAGACTGAAAAGTAATGGAGATAGAAACATAGAAACATAGAAGTTGATGGCAGATAAGGACCGCAAGGCCCATCCAGTCTGCCCATTTCTTTTTCTACCTTATAAATGTGCCATCGGCCTTTGCTCTGTCAGTGACCTATCTATTCATAGTCATTTGTATTGCTCCCTTATGCCTATCCCATGCCTGTTTGAAGCCCTGCACTGTATTCATAGCCACCACTTCTTGTGGTAAGCCATTCCATGCATCTACCACCCTTTCTGTGAAAAGAATTTCCTCACATTCCCCTTAATCGACCTCCCTCTAATCTCATGCTGTGTCCTCTTGTCCTGCTATTTTCTTACATTTAAACATGTTAGACTCTTTCACCTTGTTTATGCCCTTAAGGTGTTTAAATGTCTCGATCATATCACCTCTCTCCTCCTTTGCTCAAGGGTATACATATTGAGCTCTGCTAATCTGTCCTCATATGTCTTCTGATGCAGTCCCTGCACCATTTTGGTTGCCCTTCTCTGGACTGCCTCAATTTGGTTAATGTCCTTGTGAAGGTGTGGCCTCCAATACTGCACGCAGTACTCCAGATGGGGCCTAACCAATGTCTTGTACAGGAGGATTATTACCTCCTCTTACGACTTGTGATACCCCTACTAATACACCCTAACACCCCTAGCCTTACCTACTGCTTTAGAGGTCTGCTTGATGATTTTAGATCATCAGTGATGATGATGCCCAAGTCTCTTTCTTCCTTTGTGACTGCTAGCAACTCCCCTCCCAGCCTATAAGTGGCTTCAGGGTTTCTCTTCCCTATGTGCATGATTTTGCACTTCTTTGCATTAAATCCCAGTTGCCACTCTTCTGACCATTCTGCTAGTTTATCCAGATCTCTTCTCATTCTGCCCACCCCATC
Organism: Neoceratodus forsteri; assembly: GCA_016271365.2. Lineage (NCBI taxonomy): Eukaryota > Metazoa > Chordata > Ceratodontiformes > Ceratodontidae > Neoceratodus > Neoceratodus forsteri. The sequence goes on along the minus strand of JADMNL010000022.1, from coordinate 680,303,473 downwards.
TGGATCATCTACTCTGTTGCAGATCTTGGTGTCATCTGCAAACAGACAAGCCTTACCCTCTAGTCCATCTGCGAGGTCACTAATGAAGATGTTGAATAGGACTGGCCCCAGGACTGATCCCTGAGGTACCCCACTTGTGACTTGCATCTCTTCTGACTGTATACCATTTACCACCACTCTCTGTTTTCTGCCAGTCAACCAGTTTGCCACCCAGTTGACCAACTTCTGACCCACCCGAGCCTACCTAGCTTATTTATCAATCTTCTATGTGGAACAGTGTCAAAAGCTTTGCTGAAGTCAAGGTAGGCTACATCAACTGCTCCCCTTGGTCCACCACCTGGTTACCCAGTCAAAGAAATCTATGAGATTAGTTTGACAGGACCTTCCTTTGTAAACCCATGCTGTCTTGGATCCTGTGCCCCTATGGATTCCAGGTGTTGCACTATCCTTTCCTTAAGGAGTGCCTCCATAATCTTGCCCACTACTGAGGTAAGACTGACCGGTCTGTAGTTCTCTCGCCTCCTCCCTGCTACCACTCTTGTGGAGTGGGATCACATGAGCCCTTCTCCAGTCTTCTGGGACCTCTCCTGTGCTCAGAGACTCACTAAACAATTCTGCTAATGGCTCTGCTAGTTCCTCCTTTAGTTCCTTAAGTACCCTGGGATGTATGCCATCAGGTCCCATTGCCTTATCCACCCTGAGCTTAGCAAGCCTTGTAGGACCCTTTCTTTGTGAAGGGAGTAGTGCTCACCTCCCTCCCCTGTGTCCATGATGCTGAGCTGTGGGCCTGCCCTACCTTCTCTTCAGTAAATACTGAGCAAAAGTATCTATTTAGGATAGATGCCTTTACAGGGTCCTCCTCCTCATGCTCCCTTTTCTCCATTAAGCTTAGCAATACCCTCTCTGGACTTTCTCCTTCACTAATGTATCTATAGAAAGTCTTGTCACCTTCTTTTACTGTTCGTGCTAGTGTTTCTCAGTTTGGGACTTTGCCTGCCTTACTGCCTTACCTGCTTCCTTAGGCAGTTTGGTATGCCTCCCTATCTTCATCCCGCTGTGTTCCCTTTATATTTTCTGAAGGCCAGCCTTTGGCTCTGACCTTTCTGTTACTGTATTTGAGAACCAAAGTGGTTTCCTTCTTCTTTTGCACTTCCTTTTCTGTCTAACACAATGGGATGTTGCTTCAAGTATTGTATCCTAATGCTTGCCCACTTTGCCTGTACCTCCTCACCTGTGTTTCTTTTGCCAGGGCTAGCTTAACTCTGTTGGCCATCTTATCAAAGTCAGCTCCTCTGAAGTCCCATATTTTTGCCTTGAATGGGATGATTTAGATGTAGTAGCCAAATTGAACCATACCATGTGATGGTCACTGGCCCCAGGTGACCTTCTACCTGGAGATCTGTGATCCCTTTTTGTTAGTCAGTACTAGATCTAGGATATCCCTGTCTCTTGTGGGTTGCTGTACCAGTTGTTTGAGGCCCTCCCCGCAGGGAATCCACTATGAGTCTAGTTTTGGCAGATGTTCCTGCTGGTATTGACCAATCTGTATCTGGCATTTTGAAGTCTCCCATTATCAGAACCTCCCTTTAGCTGTCATGTTTTGTATATCTTCTAACAGTAATGTGTCTATGTCCTCCTCTGGTCTGGGGCCTGTAGACAACCCCAGTTCTTATGGCTGTCCCATTTCCTGTTTCCAGGGTGACCCACAGTTCTTCTGGCTCCTTATGTGTATTCTGAATTTCTGTAGCTTTGATATTTTCATTAACATACAGGCCACTCCTCCCCTTTTCACCTCGGTCTCTTCTGAACAATACATAGCCAGGTACTGAAGTCTCCCAAGTGTGGTTACTGGTAAACCACGCCTCACTAATTGCTACTATGTCCAGTTTAGCCTCTGACATTATTGCCTGCAGGTCTTGGATCTTATTTCCCAGGCTGTGAGCATTTGTGTACATGATTTTCCATTGGCCAGATTTTGGTGTGTTAGTTGTTGGGTGAAGTTTGGCATTACCCCTGTGCATCGTATGGGGAGACAAACCTTTTTTCTTACCTGGTGATGCAAATGAACGGCAAACACGCTGAATTCCTGTTTGACCACTAGCTGAGGGGGGAGGGGTGTTCTTCCCATTCAACGTATGGGGTGCTGCACCCCTCTCCCCATTTGCTAGTTTAAATATTCTGCAAAGATAGAGGGCATCCCTGCCTCGTTCCTGACCACAGTGTGAAGGACTTGGAGAAGGTTCCATTCCCGGAAATCCTCACCGTAGGAGACCGATAAATTGCCCTGATCCAATCTATGAACATGGATGGGAATCCAAATGCCTTGAGGGCTTGAAAGAGAAAAGTCCAGTTAACCCGATCAAATGCCTTCTCGGCGTCCAGGGAGACCAACCCCGCAGGATATGTGGCATCCCTGGTCTCCAAGAAGACATGAGAGAGAGTACGCAGGTGATCTGAAGATCCACATCCTCTCATAAATCCCACTTGAGACATACCCACAAGATCCGGAAGAACCAAGGTTAGTCTATCTGAATGGGCAGACTGGATGGGCCTTGCGGTCCTTATCTGCCGTCAACTTCTATGTATCTGCCATTATCTTTGAGAGAATTTTGACATCTTGATTCAGCAAAGATATTGGCCTATAGCTCTGAACCATTTCTGGGTCTTTGTCCGGTTTAGGTAACAAAACTATCAATGCCTCAAACAGATTGGTATCTGCCACCTCTCCCGACAAGATATGCAAATAGAGCCGATGCAACATGGGAAGTAGTTGCTCCTTAAAAGTTTTATAAAATAACGCCGAAAACCCATCTGGACCTGGGACTTTACCCATAGGCAAGTCCTATTATAACAATTGCTATTTCTTCTTGTGATAAAGGGGATGATATGAATTCCTTTTGAGTGTCAGATAGTAACGGAAGATGAGCTTCCTTGAGATACTCATCCAATTTTTGAATGGTTGGAGGACTATCCATATCCCTACATAGTTGTTCATAAAAGGTAGCAAATTCCTGGACTATCTCTGAGGGGGATACCTTCAGAGTCCCGTCAGACTGAGACCTTATAGGGGGTATTAATCTTGTTGACTCTTGTTGCTTTAAGCGTAAAGCCAACAGGCACCCCGCTTTTTTCTCCTTGATCTGTAAAACTGGCCTTTGTACGAATTATTGCCAACTCAGCCTTCTCTCTTAACATTCCCAGATACTTATCTTTATATATTAATAACTTCTGTGACTCCTCTTGAGAAATTATATCTGGGTGAATACTTTCCAATACCCGAATCTGGGACAGTAAAAAGAGTAACTCTGTTTCCTGTGCCCTCTTCCTCCTTGTAGCTAGTCTAATGAGAATACCCCTTATATAAGCCTTAAAGGCTCCCCATAAGATATCCGGTCTTACACTGTCTATTGGGTTGGTAGAAAGGAAAAACTCTATCTGCTCTTTCACCTCTCTTCTATACTTTTCATCCTTTAATAACTGTTCATTTAATTTCCATCTGGTCTCTCTTTTGGGGATATTGGGAAAAGCCAGATTACCCCAAACTAAAGAATGGTCTGATATTGGACCCAGTTGGATGGAGGTGTATAGAACACCTGGCAAGAGCTCGTGAGAAACCAAAAGGTAGTCAATGCAAGATTGCGTGCCATGAACTGGTGAACGATAAGTGTATTCCCTAATATTGGGATGTGTGACCCTCCAGACATCGCACAATCTGCACTGATCCATCATCTCCTTAAAGGCCCTATGTCCAGATGTCATTCCCCTTGATCCAGTGCTTGATCTATCCATATTCGGATCCAAAACTAAATTGAAATCTCCCCCTAATATAATTGGAATAGGAAGTATAGGAAGAATCGTGGAAATCAATTTCATAAAAAAAGAGGGATCATCTGTATTTGGACCATATATGCTGCCTAAAACCAGTGGCATGGTCCAAATAGTGCCCTGCACTAGAACATATCTACCTTCCAAATCCTTAAATACCTGAGAAGAGACAAATGGGATATTTCTATTAATTAGTATCATGACCCCACAACTATTTGTTTCCCCTGAAACATGATAAACCTGATCTATCTGTTGTCTTCGAAGTTGTTTTACTTTCTGAATCCACTAAATGAGATTCTTGTATAAATGTTATCTGGGCACGTAACAAACTCAGATGTTTCAGTAACTGATATTGTTTCAGTTTTTTCCTGATCCCCTTCACATTCCACGTAGCAATATTAAGATTCTGAGCCATCTGTTATATCAGATATAATCCAGATAAAATATCTAACATATCCTGCTAACATGTAACAGGTGATTCTATTCTCCTGAATCTGCTGTGCCGGGATCCCACCCCCCATTGAACTCCTGTCCCTTCCCTCCAATTACCCCTGAACAATCCACATCATCCGTATTTCCAAGACATAATCCAAAAAAACATCCACCCAAACCCCCCTCTTATCGCTAACAACATTCAGCAATGCTCCGTTTGCTACTCCTCCCCAGACCCCCAAAAAACTGTCCCCCAAACCCTGTATTCTTTATAATACATTCCCCTTTCTTGAAATGCCAGTAATCAATAAAAGAGAGAGAACTACATCTCCCCATTATACAAGCTCTTGTGTCTACCACCTGTCCCCTAGTAGGGGCTATTAAAAATAAACCGATATCAGTAAAACATTGCCCCCATTAACATCACGGCTTACAAGGGCATATGTATAACTGAGTGTGATAAGGCGCCTCGTGGCACAAAATCGGGAAGTCGGCCTCAGCTGAATGTAAGATGCATTAAACGGGCCTTCATCTTAGCAGGCTCTCCAGCCTTGTAGGGAGAAGCCCCCAATCCTCTCCTCCCAATTGTTACGCCTTTGTCCCAGTAAGTCCCAGCGCCTTTCTTACTTTGGGAGCTCTAAATACATCCCACGCATGGAGCACAGGCTCCCTCCTGTGTTCTGAATGCGTAACAGCACCCTGCTACCTTGCAGAGGAAGGGCAACTCTTATGATAAGATTTTCCAAAATGCTAAAGCCTACCACCAAACCCTTCCTCCCTAAACTTCCACAGGAGAGAGAGAAACCAGATATTGCTAAATAGGCATTATCTTCTGCCAATACTAAAACTAACAAGAAATCACTTGATTATTTGAGACCCCAGACCCAAACAGGATGAAGCCCCAGACCCAGACAAGACAAATAAGAGTATGCATCCATAACTAGATTGCTGTAAAAAGAAAGAGAAAGTCCTTTCTGCCCCATATTCGGGCTGAAATGAGAGTCTAAGAATGTGTAACCATTGATTTCCAGAAGATCTCTTTACATGAATACCCAGCCTTCTCACAGCGGTTCTCATCTTGTCGAGAAAGCCCTAAGGCCTTTCATGTGTCCCTGAAGAGATCTGGCAGTGCTAATTTTAAATCAGCAAATGCTGCCTCCTGATCTTCATAAGTAGCCCAGGAATCAGCCACCAGTACCTGTAGCCTGGCCGGGTATCCCATTCGAAATTTAAGTCCAGCCGCAATAATTTTTGAGACAACAGGATGAAAAGCCGCTTGCTTCAAGCAGACTGAACCCGGGATATCTTGGGCTATTCTAAGTTTAACTTGCTCCCAACTAACTTCTTGGAGTTCTCTCACTTTATACAGGAAATTTTGTCGCTCTAAAAAATTTAAGAAATGACAGATTATAGGTCGGGGCGTTGCTCCGGGAGGGGGCTTTGGTCTTAATGACCTATGGGCTCCCTAAATAATATATTTAGCCCCAAATGGAGAAGGGCCTGCAATCTTCTCGACCAACTTCTGGATGAAAGCTATAGTATTCTGGCCCTCTTCTTCCTCGGGTAAGCCGAGGATGACAACATTATTTCTCCTGCTACGACCTTCAAGGTCTTCAATCTTGACCTCGAATCTAGACAGTTTCTGATGCATTGCTGCTATCTCAGGCTCGAACCTCTCGACTTGTTTCTCTAAAGAGAAGATCCTAGTTGTGTTGTCTGAGGTAGCGAGGGTTATTTCTTCTATTTTTCTCGTGAGCGATTTCATTTCTGATGCCATCTCTTTGATCTCATCTCAGAAAGGTTTGAATTCCTCCAAAAATCTGGACAATGTGAGCGGCTCTTGATCTGCCCCTAGATTCAGACCATCTCCCTTTTCCATTCCACTCAAGGCCCGGGATTTTTTTGAGGCCTTCTCTGGTGTAACTGGCGGGGTGTGTTTCTGCTTTTGTTTTTTCATATAAACGTCCCTTCTCTCTTGAAATCGCCCTGCTAGGGCACAATGTTATATGGAACCAGAATAACTCGAAATTTGAGGTTTAGAGATCGAGAAAATATACCAGAAAATGAAAATATAGAAACGGGATGCTGGAGCTATACAGAGGAGCGACTGTCTGGCAGCTTGCATCATGTGGTTCCCTGTATATTGCCTTCTCCATCCAGTTCACACTAATCCTTGCCTCATCCCTCCCTAAGACCTACAAATTACTTGTGATAAAGATCACCCTCCCATTCTCCCTGCCCATTTTTATCACCAGGACATAGTGTTGCCCAAATCCTTACCCTACCTCTATCACAACTCTACTATCTATCCTCCAGTCCTACTCCTCATCAGGTGAACTGTATATACTGGGTGATTTTAATGTTAACTGGCTCTCGCCCACCCAAAATAAAACTCAGAATGAGATAATATCCCTTAACCTGACCCAGTTAATAAGTGAACCCACCCGCCTAAACACTAAATCCCTCAATCACTCCCTAATTGACTGGGCTATCACCTCCTACCCACATTGTATCACTGCAGCTGGTCTATTACTTGATGCCATAAGTGACCACCACATGATATACTCTGTTTGTAAAATCTATTTCCAAAAAAGCTCCACTGAAAATCTTACTGATCGACTCGTATAAATCCTTGGACCTGGCCCCTGTATTTAATGACCTATCTAACATTGATCGGTTCCCATCCCCCCTTGCTTCCTTGGCTGACTCCACTCTGGAATATTTCAATACCAAGCTACTTGCTATCTGGGATCACTATGCCCCCTTAAGAAGCACCCGAATGAACGGCTTCCACCTCCCATGTGTCACTGCTGAACTGTTAGCATGCCTACTCACCAGGGATCAGGCATGGATGTTGCTCAAATCGACTGGCTCCTCCTTAGCCCTCCAGAAGTACTGCAATCTCAGAAATGTTTACACCAGGGCAGTTAGACTGGCCAAAGTTGACTACTTCTCAGCCACGTTTAAATCTGACATCAACCACCCATCCAAATTCTGGAAGGTGGTTCACTCCTTGTTCTCCCCTGCTTCCCATCCCCCTCCAATTGTTCTTAAAGTGGGTGCTATCTTCCTAACTGATGCCCTCACTGTGGCCATAGAATTTAATACATTCTTAATCATATGTGCCTCCTCACTTCATGCCACCCTCCTTTCCTCCTCAACTCTATACTTCCCTGTTGTTCTCTCTAAATTGCAATCTCCCTCATCCCCCTCTTTCTCCTTCTGTCCATTATCCCCAGCTGATGCCCTCAATGCTCTTCTTGATCTTCTTGCCCTAAACCCCACTAAGGGAAAGTGCCCCTCTGGTTTCAACTCTAGAATCCGATACCTCTCCATTCCTGCTATTGCATCCCCCCCAACTTCTCTGCTGAACCTCTCTTTCATTCTTGTTTCTGTCCCATTGAGTGGAAACATGCCACTGTTATCACCCTTGCTAAAGCAGGTGATCCCTCCTCTCCTGGAAACTACAAGCCTATCTCTCTGCTCCCCATTCTTGCCAAACTACAGGAATGCCTGGTGCTATCCCAAATCTCTTTCTACCTTGAGTCCTTCTCTTTCTTCACACCTTTCCAGTCTGGTTTCTGGAAACACCACTCCTCCATCTCCTCCCTCCTGAGGCTCCTGACTCCATATAAACTGGTGTGGACCAGGGTCTCATCACCTCTGCTATCTTTATTGACCTTGCCAAATCATTTAATATGGTCTCCTACCCCCACCTGCTTGCTTAACTCTCTAATGGTGGGCTGTTAAATGCAGCTACCAGCTTATTCCATTCTTACCTAGTAGGAAGAATACAATCCATTCAGACTAATAAGACAAAATCTCTTCTTCTTTCCATCAACACTGGAATCCCTCAGGGTTCCGTGTTGGGCCCTCTTCTATTCTTTATTTTCCTAAACGACCTTCCCATTGCCTGCCCACTCACCTCCATTCACATCTATGTGGATGATACTGTCCTGTATGTATCTGGCTCCTCCCCCCCGATGTAGCGTCCAAACTTCAGCATGACTTCAACAAAGTTCAGCTCTGGTTTCACTCCAATCAGTTATTCTTGAATGCCAAGAAGACAGTCTCCATGATCTTTGGCACGAGGCAGTGACTCTTGGCTCAAATCTCTCCCTTCTTTCCACACCCTAGATAGGACTTTACTTGAGGACAACTCCTCCTTCAGGTACCTCAGGATCTGACTTGACCAGAACCTCATCTTTTCTGGACACATTGACACCATTCACAAAAAGCTGCACCCCAAACGGGGTGCCCTATACAGAAATCATGGATGTATTCCATTGCTGGCTTGCCGAGCGCTGGTCCAGAAAATTATCCTACATATTTTTGACTACGGTGATGTAGTCTACAGTTCCACTCCCAAATCTTCACTAACTAGGCTGGACTCTCTTTTCCACTCTGTTGTTTGGCTCTTGACTGTCCTCCCTGTACCCATCACTACACCATATATCAGTCTCTCTCCTTTCCTTCCCTATTAGACAGTCTCCATATCCTCTGCACCAACTTTTTGCTAAATTCTGTTTTCACTCTCTCCCCACTATCTCTCATCCTTGATTTCCCTCAAACCACCTTCTTTTCACTCTCTTAGAAACCTTGACCACCGCACCTTTACCATCCTGCTCAGGCACACCTAAGTTTGCCAGGCAGCATTCTCACATCATTTCCCAAAAATTTAGAACACACTCCCCCCTCCTGTCCATCACACTGTCTCCCCCTTGGGTGCTCAACTCCCTCCTTAAGGACCTTTTCCTCCCTTCTTGTAGATGTGCTTAATTTTATTCCATCTCCATATTTGCCTCTGCATTCACTTGCAGACTAGCACTTATCTTATATTACTCGTGCAATTAATTGTTTATATAGCTTCCTAGCAGTTTGAGTTGTTGCATTGTAAAATATCTATTTTGTCATCCTGTTTGATGTTTGCAAGTATTACTTCATTATTCAATGTATCTGTCTTTTGCTGCTGTACTTACTGTATCCTCATCCCCTTTCCCCAGGACGCATCTGGAAATGGGCATTCACTGCTCAGCTCACCTTTCCTAGTAAAATAAATAAATAACATTAAAACATAGAATGTGATGCAGTTAAGGGCTGCTGGGACCACCCAGTCTACACATATTTTTTTAACATTAAGTTTTTTGCTGCAGACTTTTACTTGATCTATGATGCCATCTTGTCCCCTTCTTTCCTTTCCCCTATGATTCCCTTGTGCCTATCCCAGGCAATTTTTAAACCTCACCACTGTTTTCATCCCAACTACCTCCACTAGAAGGCTGTTCCAAGCATCTACCACCCTTTCTGTGAAGAAGTACTTCCTCACATCTCTCATAAATTTAGCTCCCCTTTAGCTTCATAGCATTCTCTCTTGGTCTAGAGAATCTTTTTCTCTTCAAAATGCCCCCCATACCTCATTAACCCTGTGAGGTATTTGAAGGTCTCTGTCATATCCCCCTTTCTCTCCTATCCTCCAGGATGAACATATTTAGCACCTTTAGCCTCACCTCATAGGGCTTTTGATGCAGACCGTGCACTATTTTGATAGTCTCCTTTAGACCTCCTCCACTTTGTCTATGTCCTTCCTGAGATGTGGTTTCCAGAACTTGACACAGTACATAAGGTAACGTGTTATCAGCAATCTATATAGGTTCAGCACTACCTCCCTCATCCTGCCCCCGATGCCCCTTCCTATGCACTCCAGCATCCTATTAGCCCTAGTGACTGCATTGTCATACTGCCTGGCCACCTTTAGATCATCTGAAATGATTATTCCTAAGTCCCTTTCCAGCTTGGTCTTTGCCAGTATCATGCTACCCATTTTGTGCTCTGCTCCTGGGTTTCTATGGCCCAAGTGCATTATTTTGTACTGTTTTGCATTAAAACCCATCTGACATACCCTTGACCATGCCTCCAGTCTTTTCACATCCCTACTCATTATTTCAACCCCCCTCTCTCAGAGTGTCCACTCTTTGTAGATCTTGGTATCATACGCAAAGAGACAGACCTTTCCTTACAGTTCCTCTGCTATGTCTGTTATAATGACATTAAAGAGGACTGGTCCCAGCACTGATCCCTGAGGTACTCCACTAGTCACCCTCCCTTTCTCAGAGTAAACTCCATTACCACTACCCTCTGTGCCTTGTTCCCAACCAGTTTTTCACCCAGGTTACCACTGTAATATCCACCCCCAATATCCGCAACTTGTTTATCAGTCTTCTATGAAGAACAGTGTCAAAAGCCTTGCTGAAGTCCAGGTAGGCCACATCTACCACTTCTCCCTGATCCAACTCCTTGGTTACCCAGTCAAAGAAATCTATCAGATTTGTTTGTCATGACCTTCCCCCTGTAAAACCATGCTACCTTGGATCTTGTAATCCATTGGGTACCAAATATTCCACAATCCTTTCCTTTAATAGTGTTTCCATTAACTTACCCACCACCGATGTCAAGCTGATAGACCTATAGTTTCCCACTCCTCCCAGCTACCAGTATTGTGAAGTGGGACTACCTGTGCCCTTCTCCAGTCCCCCGGGACCATGCTGGTCTTCAGTGATCTGTTAAATAGGCAGTATCTCCCTCAGCTCTTGCAGCACCCTTGCATGTAACCTGACTGGTCCCTTAGCTTTGTCCACCTTTAGATTAGCTGGTGATTTCCAGACTTTCTCCTCAGAAAACAGACTGGTGTCAATTTCCCTCTGGTCTATGCTCCTGGTGACTTTTTCATCTAGAGTATGGTGGGCTCTGGAAGTGTGGGAATGCTGGGTCAGAGTCACATTCTTCAACCAGTACCACTACAAAATTCCTATGTCACTCTGGTGGGCTGAGACTGCCAGAATGAGGCACCCATGACACTGGCCAGGAAGAATGTGGGGGTCCTTCACAGTGGAGACCTCAAGGAGGGTGGCATAGGCCCCCCAGGAGGAAGAAGAAGCAACCTCTGGTGAGAGACTTGACTGTGTGAGGGACAGATTTGTGAATAGGAAGGGAGCAGATGGAGGTCAGGTGCTGACAAGGTGCCATGACCAGGAGGGATGAGAAGCAGATCTTCTGGATCGTTAGGATAGCCAGACAGAAGGGAGATCTGAATTTCATTGTTCACCTGGGGACAAATGAATTGGCTAGGGATGGGGCTGGAAAAGTGCAAGGGGAATTTAGGAAACTGGGGAGGGGTCTTAGAGAGGTAGCATGCTCAGTGGTTTTTGCGGAGATGATGCCTGTCTATGACAGTGGGGGAGGAGAGCAATCTCTGCACCAGGAGCATCAACTCATGACTGAAGGAATGGTGCAGAGAGGAGGTGTTCAGCTACATTGGAAACAGGGGATCCAACTGGAGGGTTGTGGGACTATACAGGAGTGATGGCCTGCATCTGCCAGGGATGGGAACGGTAGTCCTCAGTTGATTTTTCAAATGTTACTTTGATATACACATAAACTAGCTGGGGGGTGGAAGGAATTAGGTAGACAGAAGCTGCCCCCCTCACAGGCTGAAGTAGACAGTAGGGAGAAGCCAAGGAAAGTGGAACTCCCCAGGGTGAAAAATAATAAAGGAAGTAGGGTGATAAAAATGTAGGGGGATAGGAACAGGAGTATTAAAAAAGAGAGAAAGGAGGAAGGGCCAAAATAAAAAAAAGTGGTAACAAGCAGAGTGCTAACAAAATCTGTAAGTTAATGTGTGCAAATGCTAGATTCTAGGAAAAAACTATTCCAGATCTAAGGCCATCATGGTAGAGGCTGACTTGGATATTGTGGCCATTACTGAGTCACGGTGCACTGAAAACCATAACTGGGACATGACCATACTAGGCAATACTCTGTTCAGAAAGGAAAGGGTGGGGTGGAAAGGAGGGGGTGTGATGCATTATGTGAGGGAAATCATAAAAGTGATGGAGATACAGAAAATACAGGGGAGGAGAGGTACTGTGGGACACCCTGGAGATGGGGAACAGAGCCACTATTCACACTGGCATGATCTACAGACATCTAGTACAGGGAGATGAGATAGGTAAAGTATTTGTGGAAGCCAGTTGCAAGATGGTAGAAAAGGGAGAGATGCTGCTGGTGGGGACAATAATTTGCCAGGTGTAGATTGTAGCCTCCCAGCTGAAGCTTCAGCTGGAAGCAGGAACATCGTGGATTCCCTGCAGGGGGAGTTCCTAAGGCAATATGTCAGTGATCCCAAGCATGATGGGGCAATACTGGACCTGGCACTCACTATCAAGCACAGTGTTGCAAATGTCAAGGTGGGAGGCCATTTGTGGACCAGTGATCACTGTATGGTGTGGGTCAATACAAGGATGGCTGTGGAATCAGACCATAAAAGGGCAAGGGTCCTGGACATAAAGAGGTCAGATTTTATAAAGAGGGGTGAAGGCCTCAGGGATGTTCTGGTGGTGGGAATGACCTGGGTGGGGTGGAGGAACAGTGGGCAAAGCTAAAAGGGGCACAGTGAAAATGACAAACCTCTGCATCAAGCAAGTGTGCAAAAGTAAGAGGAAAAAGAGACTGAAATGGTTCTTGAAAGAGATGGCTGAAAAGGTAAAGGCTAAAAGGGTAACATTCAGAGAGTATAAGGCTGCACAGAGAGAGGAGGACAGGGAGGTGTATAAGGTGAAACAGAGCAAAGCAGGCAGAGCCATAAGGAGTATGAAGGCAGAAACTGAAGAGAGAATAGCCAGGCAGTAACAAAAAGGGACACAGCATTGTTTAGGTAAGTACAGTAAGTGAAAAGAGGAAGACCAGGTAAAAAAGGGAAGTGAGGACTGTGCATAGGGGGACCTGGAAAAGGCAGACATCCTGAACACATATTTTTGTTCATTATTCACAGAGGCATGAGAAAGGAACAGCCCACAAAAAAATAACAGCAGGGCTGGCACGGTGATGCTGAGGGTTGAGGCGCTGGACACCACAACTCGCTCCACCCCAGCTACCCGAGTTTGGGAGTGGACTCAGGTTGCTGGTGGATTGGCTGGGGGGAGAATGGCTTGAGCATCCCACGACAGCTTGCCATCTCCAGGGAGGTGGGGTGGAAGGGCCAATGCCCACTGCACTTGTGTGACTCTCGGCCAGAGACACGGGTGGAATGCAAGTCCCAAATAGAAGGGGACAGGTGGCTCTGATGCACTGTGGACATTGGCATCTAACACCTTGATGTCAGTGGTTCACACTGCACCAGGAGGAAAAGTGGAAACACACCTGTCGGCTCCAGGATGATGGGCTTCCCAGGGCATGCCTCCAATCTGCCCCCGCTCACCGACCACCTTCAGACCTGACGAAATGAAGGATCACTGGGGTAAGCCAAAGCTACATGGGGGACTGGGCGGTAGGTACTGGTGAGCAGGTGGTAGGAGGATGATCCCTTGGATGCCCTGAAGGGTCAGAATTGGCAGGCAGTAGGAGGAAAAAAGTATAATTAAAAAAAAAATAACAGCAACTTTGGGGGGGAGGTGAACACTTCTTATTTCACAGAGGAAGGAGTCCTAAAGGGACATGCTAATCTAAAAGTGGGCAAAGGAATGGGGCCAGATGGGCTTTATCCAAGGGTACTGACAGAGCTCAGGGAGGTACTTCCTGCACCTCTGACAGTCTTATACAAATGTTAACCAGAAACAGGAGTGGTTTCAGAGCACTGGAGGAGGGAAGATGTACAGTAGTCTCACTTTGCAAAACTGATAGTAAGAAGAAGGCTGGCAATTAGAGTCCAGTCAGCCTGACATTGATTGTGGGAAAGTTAATGGAATCTCTGCTGAATGAAAGGATTGTGGAATATCTTAAATCCACTGGGTTACAAGACAAGAGACAGCATGGATTTATTGGGAGGGGGTGTCATTTCAAATGAATCGGTTAAATTTGTTTGACTGGGTGACCAAGTAATTAGATTAGGGTGGAGCAGTGAACATAGTTTACCTAGATTTCAGCTAAGCTTTTGACTCTGTACCTTATAGGAGACTAGTAAGCATGCTGGGTAGCTTAAGAGTGAGTCCAAAGGTGGTAAACTGAGTAAGAAATTATTTAGGGGATAGGCAACAGAGGGTAAAGGTAAACAGAAGTCACTCTGAGGAAGGGAGTTTGACTAGTGGAGTGCCTCAGGGATCAGTGCTGGGACCAGTAATCTTTAATGTATTTTTAAGTGACACTGCCAAAGAGCTGGAAGGGAAGGTCTGCCTCTTTTTGGGTGACATCTAAATCTGCCATAGGGTGGACACTATGGGGTGGTGGAAAGGATGAGCAGAGACCTGAGAAAACTTGAGGAGTTGTCAAGAGTATGGCAGCTGGGTTTAAGTGTGAAATGCACTTAGAGCAAAGAAACCCTGGGGGAGTACAACATGGGTGGCATAATATTGGTGACCACCAAGCAGGAAATCTACCTTGATGCAATCATACTGAATGAACTAAAGATGGCCAGACAGTGTGACAACACAGCTGAGGGCTAGTAGGGAGCATAGGAAGGGGTATCACCAGTAGAATGAGGGAGTGGGTGTTGCCCCTGTATAGATCACTGGTAAGACCCCACCTAGAGTACTGTGTCCAGTTCTGGAGACCACATCTCCAGAAGGACTTAAACAGAGTGGAGGCAGTCCAGAGGAGGGCAACTAAAATGGTGAAGGGTATATAGCCCTACAAAGGGAGAGATTAATGGATCATAGTATGTACAGCCAAGAAGGGGGGTATAATAGAGACCTTTAAATACATTATATGGTAAATAAGATGCAGGACAGAAGTATTTTTCAGATAAAAATGAGCTTAAAAACAAGGACACATGCTATGAAGCTGGAGGGAGTAGATTCAGGAGAGCTGTAAGGAAGTATTTCTTCACAGAAAGGATGGCGGATTCCTTGAACAGCCTTCCAGCAGTGCTTGAGGGAATGAAAACAGTAGTGGAGGTCAAGGCTGCATAGGATAGTCTAATGAAATCTTAACGGAAAGGAAGGGCTACGGGGGAAGGGGAGAGAGAGAGAGAGAGATCAAGTAGAGCCTGAGGTAATACTGTAGGTAGGGAAAAATGGGTGGACCATAACATTTTATCTATGTTTCTAAGCAAGTTACATTAATCAACACATTCAGATTAGCACGTTACCGATATAATAGTTTGGACCATAACATAAAACACAATTACAGTGCTAAAACAAAATCTACCATGTCCAGTTGTAGCCATTAAGTCATCCAGAGATTTTCAGATATGTTGCTAAATTTTTAAAGTAAATCTCTCTGGTGGCATTGCAGTGGTACAGCAGACAGGAAGGAAAAGTTTCTAGAGCTATTACAGAACAATTGTATGAATATAATATATTTAGTTACATTAGTGTTGTTAACTGGGTAGGTGCTGTGATGCTTGGACAGCTGGTTCTGATTACTCTATGCTTTTTGTAAATTAAAAATGTGTTCTCTTGAGACATGTTAAGATAGCCTGTGGGATGATCCCCCCCCAGGTCTCAGCTAAAAGATGTTAACCTAAAAGCCAGGAGATAATTATAGGCTAGAAGAGACACAAATTAAGGATCTCTTGTTTATCTGGCTTAATTGGAGCTGCCAGCTACCAGGATGAAAATCATAATCTTTTATGACGTTTAGAGGAAGAAACCAGGTTATGTCACTTAAGTGCTAACTCATAAATTCTCCTTTGATGTCTGTGAAGGGCAAAAAGACACACTAGATCAAAGGGTTATGAGCAAGAGAATTTTTGCTGATGTCACCTATTTAATTTACCTTCTGAATGATAAGACATCCTGTTTTGTATAATTTTTATATTCTGACAGGGAGGAGCTAGGTGACCTCATGCAAAGAGGTTGGCAAAGCCAGTTTTAAACAATACTCAGTTTTCCACTTAGAGACATTCATGATTGGACTCTGAAGAAGAAACATCTACTTTAGATAGACAAGTCTAATTGTCTGGTGGTAGGAATTAATTTGCATTTTTTAAACCTTGTTCTTTTTAAGTGATTGCATGTTTTTTGTGATGTAATGTTCTGTATTTACATTTTACATATTTTTTACCTATTTTAAAGTAAACCGCTATTTTAAGAGACTACTTGGTGTGCCTTTGAATTCTTTCTTTGGCAAGTGAATCATATATGGTTAAAGTTGACACTGTGCATAAGCTTACTGGTTTACCAAACAAGGAAAAGGTAAGAGTTTATCTGAGGATTTTTCATAGCGTTTTAAGGGTTTATTTTGTATACCTGGTTAGGTACCCGTAGGCGAAAGATATCTGGTCCCTCCGAAGAACAGAATTATCTGAGCCTGTACATTGGGTACACTAACAAGAGGTTCTCAGTTTGAATCCCTCCAGAACTTGAGACCAAAGTTTGATTCGAACCCACAAAACAGACAGGAGGGTTACCCTGTTTCTGTTCCTGTTCACAAGGTTGTGCTCAGAGGTTGGCACTGTGGGAGAAGGGGGCCTGACCTGCTGAGTGGGGTTGTGACCAATTGGTTGGCAGCGGTGTGCTTAAGTTTGGTATTACAAGCTTTCTTTGTTCAGTGTGTCAGCTTGATACTGTCAGCTCAGTTGCAAAAAAAGAAAAAGGCAGTGATTTATTTTTAAAAGGAAACAGAACTATATCACTTGGCTTACAGTCAAGTTCCTTCCTGTTTTATATTTTTTTCTAAAGTGCAAGTCAGATAAGCTGTAGCTAGGGAAGAAGATGGCTTCCAACTACAGCGGGCACATTGTAGACTACTTAAAGTAGTTGTACAGGAACAGAGGAGTCCCATTCTAGGTGAAAGCCACCAAGCAGAACCTTGTGGATGCCCTGATGGTAGCAGATACCCAGAGCATCACGTTATAGACAGCGACTGTAAGGGACCGAACATTGAATGTGGCAGGACTAGCGGTCAGTGCAGTGTCCAGATGTGATGAGGAGGGCAGCAGGGCCACTGTCAGTGAAGGGCCACAGCAGCAGGGGAAGGCCACCAGTATCCTGGATCCAGAAGTACTCAGGCCGCAGATTGAGTTGTGCAGAATGGAGCTGGAGTTCCAGAGAGAAAAGAAGCAAGAACAGTAAGCTGCAGAGGAGAAGAGAGAGCAAGAATGCTGAGAGGCAGAGCAAGAACACTGGGATGCTGACCATGAGGAGTGTAAGTGCAAGAGGCAACATGAACTGGAGAAGCTACGACTCCAGCCACCAGCACCAGAGCAGGTAAGTGGCTTGGGTTTAACTGGGACTACAGGACTGGGTTACAAATTAAATTCCAAATTGACAGCCAAATTTAAAGAGAGGGAGGATATGGATGCCTTTCTAAATTCTTTTGAAAAGGTTTGCTTTCAGGCTAAAATTTCTAGAGAGTCCTGGAGCACCCAGCTATAACTGCTACTTACCGGGAAAGCTCGGGATGCATTGGGTCAAATGAACAATGAGGACAGTGATGATTACAGAAAACTTAAAGCTGCACTGTTAAAGAAATTTGAATTAACTGCTGAATCATACAGAGCTAAATTCTGTAAGCTCAGGAGAAGCCCTGACATGGGCTATGAGAAGCTAGCCATGAAACAACATCATTTTTTAAAACATTGGTGGGAAGGCATTGAAGCAAACTCTGTTGATAAAATTGAAAATGTGATTTTATTAGAAAAGTTTTTCTGGGCATGCCCAGCAGAGCTGAAAACCTGACTGTAGGACCGAGATCCCAAAACAGTGCAAGAGGCTGCTGAACTCTCGGACCACTATGCCAAGAGCAGACCTGCCCTGAGAGCGAATGGGGCTGGCATGGCAGTGCAGAAAGGGAACAGCATACCTCCAGGGCAGCTAAAACCTTCACTGCCTCCACCAAAACAAGTTAGCCCCAGGTTTCAGAGAAAAGATTTCTCTGAGAAAAGAAATGAATGTCGGTTGTGTAAAGAAAGCAGGCATATTGCTAGACAGTGTCCCAAAAAGGCGAGCAATACATAACAGGGTGCTAGGAAAAAAGTGGATTTTTGTGTGTCCCTGGAAGCATGCCTGTGAACACAAGGGAGCACATGCACCAAGTCATGGTGAATGGGGTACAGATGCAAGGGATAAGGGACAGAGGGGCCTCACTGACCTTGGTAAAGGGGGATCTAGTAGAGCCTGGTCATCTTACACCCAATAAATACGTCACTGTACAGGACTTTACTGGTGAGGAGAAAACATTGCCCCTCGCTAGTGTTCTCCTAGACTGGGGTGAAACAGGGGGAACTGTGCAACAGGTGGCTGTAGCCAAAACCTTAGCAGTGGATGTGATCCTGGGCAACAATCTCAAACAAGGGATGGTGTGTGCCATTACCCATAGCCAAGCAGCAAGAGAAAATGGTAGTTCTCTGAACCCTACAGAAGCCATTGTGAAAGCCACTGGGAGGCTGGTTCCCCATCCTGTGTCTCCTGATATGGAGATTAATGAATAGGGAGTAGAAATTTCCCCAGTAGCAGTTAACCACACAGCTACAGAGGGTGACCCCGAAGAGGGAGGGTAAGGGATGACAGTGATCCTGAGGGTCCTGATGCTAGTGTTAGGGACTGTAGTTTAGAGACAGAAGGGGACCTGTCCCATGCCTTGGGAATGTGTGAGGAGTTTGCAGCTGCTCAGAGAAGTCACCCTAGTCTAGAGAAGTTGAAGACTTGGGCAGACTCTGACAGAGCACAGGGAGGTGATGGCAGACATAAGGTATATTGGAAAAATGGACTGATGTATACTCAGGCTGTGTAGACAGAGGGAGGGGTGCTAGGCAAGCAGCTTGTCATTCCCAAGGGGTATCGTGAGCAGTTGCTCAAGATTGCACATGATATTCCCTTGTCTGGTCATCTGGGAACTGCAGCACTATGCAGCAGTTTGCCCAAAATTTCTATTGGCCAAACTTCACCCAGCAGGTAAAGGAGTATTGCAGATCTTGTCACCAGTGCCAAGAAATAGGAAATGCAGGCAAGAAATCCCAAGCCACTCTGATTCCATTGTCCATAGTGGAGGAACCATTCCAGGGGGTGGGAATGGATATTGTGGGGGGCCTTTAAAGACTCCCAGCTCCTCAGGGAAAAGATTTATCCTGACTGTGGTGGATTATGCCACCCGGTACCCAGAGACAGTTGTACTATCCTCACTGAGGACAGACAAAGTGGCAGATGCCTTACTTGGGATTTTATCCCATGTTGGGTTTCCACAAGAGGTTATCACCGATCGAGGGGGTTCCTTCATGTCAGACCTGATGAAATGTTTATGGGAGAAGTGTGGGGTGGTGCAGAGATGCACAACACCATATCACCCACAAGTCAATGGGCTTGTGGAAAGATTCAATGGTACCCTGAAGTCAATGCTCCAGGTGTTTGCTGAACAGCATGGGAGGGACTGGGAGAAATATCTTCCCCACCTGTTGTTTGCATACAGGGAGGTGCCCCAAGAGTCAACAGGATTTTCACCCTTCAAACTCTTATATGGACGCCAGGTACATGGGCCCCTAGACTTGATCCAGGAGGACTGGGAAGGCAAGCACGCCACCCAGGGAACTCCCATAGTGGATTACATCCTTAAGTTTAGGGAAAGGCTGAAGGAGCTTATGGGGACAGCCCAGAGCAACCTGGCAGCTGCCCAACAGAAACAAAAAGTGTGGTACGACCGCAGAGCCAAAGCTCACTCATACATGGTGGGTCAGGAAGTCATGGTCCTCATTCTGGTCCAGAAAGACAAGCTGTAGGCTGAGTGGGCAGGACCGTACAAAGTAGTTAGGAAGGTAAATGACGTTAACTATATTCTAGAGTTACCTGACAGAAGACAGACAGAAAGGATGTACCATGTCAACATGATGAAGCCATATGCTAATATGGCTGACATGGTGTTTGCAGTGTGTAGTCCTGGGGAGGGGATGGATGGAGGAGGACCCCTTCTGGACTTGCTGGAAGAAAGCAAGTGGGAGTCCTCTGTGGAGGCAGTTAAATTGCCTCCCCAGGTGACCCCAGACAAGATCCAGGAAGTAAGGGAGGTTTTAGCAGACTTTGCCCCATTGTTTAGCTCCAAGCCTGGACTAACCCCCTTAACGATGCATGATGTGGAGACAGGGACAAAGACACCCATACTGAGGACAGCATATCAGGTGTCAGAGACTGTCTTAAAGGACATTAGGAGGGAAGTGGAGAAGATGCTGGATTTAGGGGTAATTCAGAGATCCCACAGCCCCTGGGCCTTCCCCATAGTCCTTGTGCACAAGCCAGATGGCTCTACTCATTTCTGTGTGGACTATCATGGGCTAAATGCAGTCACAAAGTCAGATGCCCATTCGATGCCCCAGATGGACGAACTCCTGGACAAGTTGGGATGGGTGACCTACCTTACGACCATTGATCTGACCAAGGGGTATTGGCAGGTAGAGTGACAGACAGAGCTAGGGAGAGGTCAGCCTTCATCACTCTGATAGGCTTATTTGAATTTAAAGTAATGCCTTTTGGAATGAAGAACGCCCCGGCCACTTTCCAAAGGTTGGTGAACCAGGTGTTAAATGGTGCTGAGGAGTATGCCGTGACGTACCTGGATGACATTGCCATCTTTAGTGGCAGCTGGGAGGAACACCAGTCCCACCTTAGAGAAGTGCTGGGCAGGATACAGAGGGATGGGCTCACTGTCAAAGCAGAGAAGTGCCAGGTGTCCATTGGAGAAGTGGCATACCTCAGGATGTAGTAGGCCTAGGACAGCTCCGTCCTAACCAAATAAAAACAGAAGTAATCCAGGTATGACCCAGACCAGAAACGCAGAAAAAGGTCAGGAGTTTTCTCAGGACAGCAGATTACTATAGAAAATCTGTACTCAATTACAGTGCCCTGGCTGCTCCCCTATCTGACCTGGTAAAGAAAAGGATGCCAAAGAAAATTATCCGGGGACCAGCCTGTAAAGTAGCCTTTACCAGATTGAAGGAGACACTGTGCAGTTCTCCTGTTTTGACAAGTCCTGACTATAGCAATAGCAGACCCTTTATAGTTCAGACTGACACCTCAGAAGTGGGTATTGGGGCAGTACTGAGTCAGACATAAAACCAAGGGAAAGATCACCCAGTAGCATACCTGAGTAAGAAGTTACTCTCCAGGGAGCAGGCATACTCTACCATGGAAAAGCAGTGTCTTGCCATAGTGTGGGCCCTAAAGAAGTTGGAGCCATACTTGTATGGGCAGCATTTTGTGGTACAGACTGACCACAACCCCGTGGTTTGGCTGAGACAGATGAGAAAAAAATGGTAGATTGCTAATATGGAGTCTTGCTTTACAAGGGTATAACAAGACAATTCTACATAAGGCAGGAGTGAAAAATCAGAACTCAGATGGGTTATCTCACGTCTATGAGGAGTGAACTGATTTGGGAAGCTTATCCCATACAAGGGATAGAGCCCCCAAATTCAGTCTAGGTATGGAGGATTATGATGCTTTGACAGCTGGTTCTGATTAATCTATGCTTTTTGTAAAATAAAAATGTGTTATTGAATGTCTCTCTTGAGACATGCTGAGTTCTCCCCCCCAGATCTTAGCTAACAGATGTTAACCTAAAAGCAAGAAGATAATTACAGGCTAGAACAGACACAAATTAAGGATCTCCTGTTTATCTGGCTTAATTGGAGCTGCCAGCTGCTAGGATAAAAATCATAAACTTTTATGATGTTTAGAGGAAGAGACCAGGATATGTCACTTAGGTGCTAAATCATAAACGCTGCTTTGATGTCTGTGAAGGGCAAAAAGACACACTAGATCAAAGGGTTATGAGGAAGTGAGGTTTTGCTAATGTCACCTATTTCATTTACCTTCTGAATGATAAGACAACCTGTTTTGTATAATTTTTATATTCTGACAGGGAGGAGCTAGGTGACCTCATGCAAAGAGGTTGGCAAAGCCAGTTTTAAACAGTATTCTGTTTTCCACTTAGAGACATTCATATTTAGACTCTGAAGAAGAAACATCTACTTTAGATAGACAAGTCTAATCGTCTGGTGGTAGGAATTAATTTGCACTTTTTAAACCTTGTTCTTTTTAAGTGATTGTATGTTTTTGTGATATATTGTTCTGTATTTACATTTTACATATTTTTACCTATTTTAAAGTAAACCTCTATTTTAAGAGACTACTTGGTGTGCCTTTGAAATTCTTTCTTTGACAGTGAAGCATAGATAGTTAAAGTTGACACTGTGCATAAGCTTACTGGTTTACCAAACAGGGAAAAGGTCAGAGTTCATCTAAGGTCTTTTCATAGAGTTTTAAGGGTTCATTTTCTAAACCTAGTTAGGTGCCTGTAGGTGAAAGATATCTGCCCCCCAAAGAGCAGAATTATCTGAGCCTGTACATTGGTATGCTAACAAGAGGTTCACAATTTGAATCCCTCCAGAACTTGAGATCAAAGATTGATTCGAACCCACAAAACAGACAGGAGGGTTACCCTGTTTCTGTTCCTGTTCACAAGGTTGCACTTGGAGGTTGGCACTGTGGGAGCAGAGGGCCTGACCTGCTGAGTGGGGTTGTGACAGGTGCACTACACAATAACTGTCTATTTTTAGGCAGAATCCTGGAGAGTTCAAAATAAATTGTAAACATCAAGTTAATATATATATTTTTTTAAACTTTAAGATGGTGACATTAGAAATATAGGATTTGCCTATGCATAATTGAACATGTCTCAGAGAATATTCAAAAATAAGCAATTTTCAAAGGTTAATTGATTAAATGTATCCTTTAGTCTTATGGCAACTAAATCCAGTTGCATTCCAGTGCCTTGGCCCCAAGCAGGCAATGTAATTCTGGCCAGAAGAGCCATTATTTGTTTAATTATTTATATTATGACCACATGAGTACAATGGCCAAAAAGCCCTTTTCAGGTATGGCCTGAGCCAATTAGACAGAAAAATATGAATAGAACCGCTGATACATATAAACCATTGCAGGACTGAAGTACAGTAACAGAATATAAGAAAGACACATTGCCACCAACAAAATGCTCTGGTCAGAGCCGTAGTAGCATCTAATGCAGTAGTATTGATATAATGTGACTGACATTGGCTGCATTTAGAAGTAATAAAATGGAAATCATCAAGTCTGGTGAGTGACTCCATCCACCCTACCCCCTCATGCATGGGCAGAGAAATGACCTGTTTGTTTGTTTAAAATTTATTTTTATACAGGTTAATCTGATTGGGGGGGAATCCCCATTTGCAACAGATACCTGTGGCATTTGCAATAGACAAACAATACAAAAATAGAACAAAATACAAAATCACATTTACCTAAAAACAATTACAACAGACATTTAAATAATTATACAATTCCAGTTTAAAAATACGCAGATCAGAAATTTCAGTCATATGTCGAGGTAACTTATTCCATATCCCCGCTAAACTATTTTGTAACACCATACCCCCCCCATACGATTCATAATTTGTATCATAGGCAACTTTTTAGTAGTCCTTCTAAAAATATCTGAATATTTAGAATCAGAATTCTGACATATCAAATTTCGTAATGGATGCACTTTTAAGTATATCAAATCATGACATATAGTAAGCCATATATATTCTCTTTGTGCTATTGGATCTAACCAGCCAAGTTCCTGATAAATTACACAATGATGGACTCGAGGTCCATTATTTAGGATATATTTCCCCAATCTGTAATAAATCTGGTCCAATTTATGTAAGCATTTTTTTATGAGAATGGATATATAATGATAAACCATAGTCTAGTACAGGCAACAACAATTGTTTTACCAGTCTGGTCTTAACATCCCTAGTCAAACATCCTGACATTCTTCTTAATACCCCAATCTTTGATTGACTTTTTATTTGTGACAAAATATGATCTGAAAAAAAAACGATAATCAATCAAAACTCCCAGATATTTATAAGTATTAACCCCTTGTACCTTTTTCCCATCCGAAAACTAATTTTGAAATCAGTTACTTCATTATTAGGTTTAGGTCCTACAGAAAAATCATACTCTGAGTCTTCCCAGTACTTATCAAAAGTCCGAATTTCTTATCCAAGTTTCAATATTAGAGAAGTCTGTCTGGAGTCGCTGCCTCAGTTCCCCAGGATCTTTAGCAGATGCTACTAGTACTATATCATCTGCATAAAGTCTAACATCAGAACCAACTACATAATCAGGGAGATCATTAATGTAGAGATTAAATAACATAGGGCCCAAAATTGACCCTGGGGTATACCACGGTTCAAATCCAGGAGATCCGAAGCAGCGACCCATGAACCACCCTTTGTTTCGATTAGTTAAATAGGATCTAAACCACTGTAATGAGTTATGGTATATCCCCAAGTTATGCAGTCTAAACAATAATGTTTCATGATGAACTAGGTCAAAGCTGTATTAGGTCCACAAACACTGCCCCAGTTTGGTTTCCTGGTTCAATGATGTTGCCACCAGGTTACCAAAATCAGTAGGGCAGTATTCGTGGACCTCACCTCTAAATCCATGCTGGCATTTTGTTAGTAACTCCAATGGTCAAGGTACTGCACAAGCTGATTATTTATCAGCTTCTCCAGCACTTTAGACAAAATCGAAGCAAAGTGATTGGTCTGTAATTGAAGGGGCTGTGATGTCACCACCTTTAAAAATAGGAATAATTTCACCCACTTTCCAACAATCAGGAACACTGAAGACTGTATACTCCAATTATAAAAGTAAGTAACTATAGGAGCTATAACATCTGCCCCAGTTTCAAAAAATTTGGGATCAATATTATCTATTCCAAGACGTTTTGATATTCTTAGATTCCTCAATTCTCTGACTACATCCTGTGTCTTTATATTCTTCAAATTAAAGCCCTCATTACTCAAGGAGAAAGTATCGAATGTATACCCTCCTGGGCAACACTCCTAAATTAGGTATCTTTAAATCTGGCAAGTCCTTAAAATAGTGGTTCAACAAATTAGCCACTTCTAAAGGATTATCAACCAAACTATCTCCCACTGCTAAATTAATTAAAGTCTGAGATTTCACGGGAGTTCTTAAATTAGAAATAACCTTCCAGAATTTATTTGATCATGCAAGTTATCAAAAGAACTCTGAAGTATTCTTTTTGCCAATTTTACTTTATGTTTACATTTGTTTCTCCATTTTTAAAAAGATCCCAGTCCCCTCCAATTTAGATTTTCTGGCTTTTTCCAAATTCTATTTTTAATACTGAAAGGGTTTTCAATTTGTCATTAAGCCATAATGGATTTTTGATGTTATTAATCTTTTTATTTTAGGGAATGAATTTGGATTATATAAAGAAAGGAATCCGTATTCTTGAATAGCTAAATCCAAGTCAGGAATCAAAAATATCCTTGACCAGTCAAACTTTCTAAGACTGTCCCTAAATGATGACTCATTAAAGTGCCTAAAATCACGAACCCAAAACTCATAATCATCATTACTCCTAACTTTTTGATTTAATAAGTGACACTGAATAGGGTTATGATCCCCCATATTCAATGGTAACACCTTACAGCAGCACCTTACTTGTTGGCAGCCTAGTGCCTCTGTTAGCTGAAGGAATTCAGAAACAATGTTATTGGAAATAATGTACACCATGTTTGACCTTTTACCTGCACCAACAGTGACACCCCTACTCTTCCAATCAGAGCTGGCATTTAATGCTGTCAATTGGCAAAAAGCCATATACAAGATAAATGATGTTTTGCCCATTGCTTTTTACACCTGTGGCTAGAGCCTATAGCCATTTTACAATCAATCTTTTGCTCCTAAAATGACCGATCGTGGCACCTTCCATTGGACATTTGGAAGTATCCTTCCAAACATCCAACAGAGCTTATGACACTCCACCATGATCAGCCGCTACACATACTACCATACTACACAATACTTCCTATTCCTGGCATTGTTATCTTCTGAATCACAACTATGTATGTGCAAATGCTGTGCATGCGCAGTTCCGTCACATCCACCATCTTGAGCATGGCACTCCTCCCTCACCCTCCCACTGCTTCAGTCCTCCCCACTCCCTCTGTTTCTCATTCATGTGCCAACACTGGGGTGCCCAATCTCCATGTCAGCATCATGTAACTCCCCCCACAACTTATGTGGCACACTGGGAGTCCACCCCAGTGTGCCCATATTTGTGTTTTTTCTCTCGTGCTGTAATGTCGGGCTGCCCAATCCTTGTGTCGACATCACGCCCCCCAACTCATGTGGCACACTGGAAGCCCACCCAGTGTGCCCAATTTTATTTTATTCATTTCCCACTGACATCAGGGTGCCCAATCCTCATGTCAGCATCATGTCCACTCCCCCACACTCATGTGGCACACTGGGAGCCCACCTAAGCATGCCCCAATTTTTTTCCCCTGGAAATAAAGAAAACAGTCCCCTGACATCTTTTTTTACCTGTAAAAAAAAAAACACTCCCTCGTCATTGCCCCAGCCCCACCCTCCCACAGAGCACCCACCTCCCCACACCCCCTGCATCCCATGCTTACCTCTGGAGGTTGGTGCTGTCATCTTCTCTGGATCAGGACATGTCTACACTCTTTAAAGCCGAACCGCAAACTGAAGAATCAAAGGTAAACGACATATAATGGCACTCAATGAGGGATTCAACTTATCTTGATATATCAGCCATTTTTAGGAATTTTGGCCACATATTTTCAACATGAGGTTCTTGGGACCCCACCTGCTGAACACTATCACTGTCATTTTGTTACTTGGCCCTGAAAGGTGATTTTGTGGTCACTATGTGAAATCACCTTTTGTAACCAATTAATGAACTGACAGTGCCACTGTTCATGAGGCGGGGTCCCAAAAAGCCCATGTTGCAAATTTGGTGAAAAAATTTACAAAAATTACTGTGCTATGACCGTGCTTTGCACAGTTTGTACACCCGCTCCTAACTTTTCCAATTTTTAATATTTTCACTCCAAATTTTCAACATTACCATTTTTGCACACCTAATTATTAACAGTACAGCTGTCATTTTTCACATCCTGCCCAAAATGTGTTTTCGCACTGGTGGCACAGAACTGCATGGTTGCTCTGTGAAATCACCTTTCGGGATAAGTGAACGAAATGACAGTGACACTTTTCATGAGGTGGGGTTCAAAAAATGCCAGGTTGAAAATTTGGAGAAACAACTCCAAAAAATAGCTGTGTTACACCTGGTCATTCCAAATTTTCTACGCACAGGTGCAGCTTTGGTCTTTTGGCACCTCGCCACAGCTGTATTGGCTCTGGCTAGTGTCTGTTTCAGTAGTGGTAGGTGGTTGTCTAGTCAGTGTCAGTGGCTCAGTACAATGCATGCTCACCACTGGGGTTGAAAGATCAGAAGATTGTGG
This sequence comes from Neoceratodus forsteri, assembly GCA_016271365.2. Taxonomy (NCBI): domain Eukaryota; kingdom Metazoa; phylum Chordata; order Ceratodontiformes; family Ceratodontidae; genus Neoceratodus; species Neoceratodus forsteri. The sequence goes on along the minus strand of JADMNL010000022.1, from coordinate 680,275,959 downwards.
ATTCTAGCCCCACATCAGGAACTTGGAATAATATCCATAGCTGACATTGTAGCACCATATGAGGGGGTGCTACACTGATGTGTTGCCCTTCTTCAGATGAGATAATAAACAAAGGCCCTTTCTGTCACCTCTCATCAATTTCCAGGTGGAAGTAAAAGATCCAATGGCACTTCCTGAAGAAGAGCAGGAGCACGTTTCATTAAAAGAAAAATAATGACAAATAAAACCCTATAAATTATACATATAGTCAAATAAATTCTGACATAATACACAACAAAACAAACCTTTAACCCTTTGAGTACAAAATATGTTTGAATGCATATAGATTCTGGATATATATATATATATATATATATATATAGATATATACACATGCCCGCAGTCTTCTAAGGGTCCTCTCACTTGTGTCGTGACAATAATTACAGAAAATAAAGAAAGTATATAAATGGGTCAAAAAATAATAGACTCAACTGAAAATTTTAAGACACAGTGAAGCTAGAACCCATCAAACTGCTCTGTAGCCTGCCATGCAGGTGAAATGTTTCCAAAGCTGGTTCAGTACAAAGGGGCAGAAAGAACTGCATTCACTCTGATATAATGACTTCATAGCATTCTCGACTTTATTTAGTAATTCCAATGTGGGAACATGTTGCTGGCGCAGCACAAAGTAACAACAAACCTGCAACATGTGATACTTCAGGGATGCAAACAGAACAAATAATGTTGTGATGTTATACTTCTTCACTGCGGAACTCCAAGACCCAGAACCAATGAAGAGCAGGGAAGCTTCCCCATTGACATTGTCAACATCCCCCCATCAATACAACAGGTCCATGCAATCCGCCCCCTTATGAGCAACTGTGGACACGTTATAATAGTTTAGTGTGTCTTTCCTGGTCACAAATTAAAAATAAACAAGCAAGTGAAGACCTTAGGATTGTGCAATTTGCTGTTCACAAATTAAAAATAAATAAATAAAGACCTTAAGATTGCATATCAGCAGGGGATCGCAGGACACAGACACTAAAGAAACTATCTGATGACTTCTCTGTGAGCTGGAAGCACTTCAGAGTGCTGTTTTTCATACTGTTTGACTTTAGTGTAGATGAGTTGTGCCATCAAACTGTAGGTGATGGCATGGAACAAGATGAGGGAGACAGCATGGCATGGGTTAGGGAGGGCAGAATTCAATCAGGAGAACAAGATCAGAATGCAGTTGTGTGAGGAGTGACAGAATGCAATTGGGACATGAAAGGCAGAATGCAATCAAGGGAGATTAGGCAACATGCAATCAGGACATGAGAAAAGCAACACCTATGAGTGTCAATACACTATAAAAAGTTAAGAGGCAATTAAGAGTGCAGGCAGAAGAAAAATGAAATAGAGAAAAAGAGGTCCGGAGACAGACTGAAGAAAGAGACATCAAAGGAAAAGGAGATAGAAAAGAAAGTCCACTGTCCACTGGAGAGTAAATAAGAAAGCCCACAGACACAGCTATGACAGAACAAAATCTAGCATGAGCCAATATGGCTGCAAAATGATTGATATTGTGGGCAGTGAGAAATGTGTAACCTAGCAATTTTTGAACAGATTAAACAAGAAGACATAGAGGGACCTATTCTTCTTTTCAGGCTCCGAGAGACATCGGAGGGTGGGGAATTGCCAGTAGACACCTAATTAAAAGCAGCAATACATGTATAAGGCTGAAACTGATCCTGATAGTGAGGGAATGAAGACTAGCAATTTTTGAACTAACCACTGAGTCACCTAACTCTACTTTCTAATTGTTGTGTTACGCACACACTGACTAATACATATATGCTTATATATATTCCAGTATAACATAGCAGTGCACTGTCTACATGCATTTTTACAGATTAAAAAAAAAAAAACATTGAGGGACCGGTTTCTTCTTTTCAGTCTCCGAGGGACATCAGAGGGTGAGGGGCTGCCACTAGACACCTCATTTAATTCAGCAATGACATAAAAAAGGCTGAAACTTATTTAGATAGCTGGGGAATGTAGACTAGCAGTTTTTGCACTCATCACTGAGCCACCTAACTGTACTTTATAATTGTTGTGATACACACACACTGACTAATACATATACACATATATGCATATACATTGCAGTATAACATAGCAGTGTGCTGTCTACACACATAGAGCATTACAACACACACTAACACACACTGCCTTATATGGCATTTATTTACTCATGCATCTAACAATAACTTTTACTGTATTTAGGGTAGGCGCTGTGTTTTGAACTAACTCATTGTACTAATCTACAGCATGACTGGGTAGCTGAGGTAGTGGACTAGGGAGGTGCAGTGGATGTGGCCTAGCTGGACTACAGAAAGGCCTTCAAGACTGTCCCCCTTAGAATGCTGATTAACAAACTGTGCAGTCTAGGGGTGGATTCTAAAATAGCTATGTGGGTGGAGAACTGGCTGAATGGCAGGAGTCAGAGGTTTGTGGTGAATAGGGAGTACTCTGGAGAGGGAGATGTGACAAGCAGGGTGCCACAGAGGTCAGTGTTGGGGCCAATTCTCTTAAATGTCTTTATTGTGGTCATTGCTGAGGGACTGAAGGTGAAGGTATGCCTCTTTATAGAGGACTGAAAGGTATGCAGTAGGGTGGACACACCAGGGGATGTTGAAAGAATGAGGGAAGACCTTAAAAAACTGGAGAAATGGACTGAAAAATGGCAGCTGGGATTCAATGCAAAGAAGTGCAGGATCGTGCAAATAGGGCACAAGAACCCTGGGGCAAAGTGGGAACTAGATGAGGAGGTCCTGACAGTCACAAAGCAGGAAAGGGAGCTGGGAGTTATCATCTCCGAGGACCTAAGGGAAACTAAGCAGAGTGATAAGGTGGCTGGAAAAGCTATCCAGATGCTTGGATGCATAGGCAGGGGTATCGGGGTATAAAGAGGGAGGTCATCTTGCCCCTGTATAAGACACTCATGAGAGACTGCACCTAGAATACTGTGTCCAGTTCTGGAGTCCCCATCTGAGAAAGAATACACAGTACAAAGGGTGGAGGTGGTGCAGTGGAAGGCAACTAAAATGGTGCTGAGCCTGCAGGATAAGACCTATGAGGAAAAACTAAATGAGTTAATTATGTCATCTCTGGAGGAAGTGGGGGGGGAGTGACTGAGACATAAAAATACATCACTGGTATAAACATAGCACAGGAAAGAAGCATCTTCCAAGTAAGAGATGCTGCAAGTCAAGGGGGCCCACAATGAAGTGAGAGGTGGGAAGGCTTAGGGGAAATGTGAGAAAATATTTTTTCACAGATATGGTGGCGGACGCCTGGAATAGCCCTAACAGAGGGGGAGGAAGGAGCTAAAATGGTCATAGAATTTAAGAAAGAGTAAAGTTAATTAGGCTAACTGTCTGTATTGAAAATGTTTTTTTTTTTTCTCATGCTTCAGGAGTGGTATGATGAACTACATGTTTTTCTTTTGTGATAGCATATAGCATAGTAACATAATGACATCCTAGCAAACTTGGGTCAGGTAATTATTTGTATTTGTGTCTGGTGAAAGTTTTGATAGAGCATTTAATGTTTTAGTGATTCTGCAGTGTCCATATGGAAGTTTAGGAGCATCATTTAATATATGTTTATGTGCACAGATTTTTTGGAAAAAATGTTGAAAGAAAGCAGATAAGGAAATGCATACATTGTGGAACTATTAAGGTAATGTGGAACTTATTCCACTCAATATTTCAGTTGAGGCTGGCAGTGTAGCCAAGAGGTTCATGAGCTATGAATGAGCTTGGTACATCCAGCAGACCTGGGTTTGATTCCCACAACCTCCACTTGTATACTGTGTGACTACGAGCAAGTCACTTAACCACCCCAGTGCTCCCAGGTTACCCTTGAAAACCATCACTTGTGCCTAGAGGGCCTTATCCAGTTACAAAAAGAATTAAAAAAATGATTATATGAATTATTTTGTGAGGTAGTGTTAGCAGTGAAACACTGCATATTACTTTTTTGATTATTATGTGAATTTCAGCAAATTCCCTCCCTGATGAAGAAGTCTTTATGAATTTAAAATGTTACCTGGTTTGGAATAAAGATCATTGGATGGTGAAAAATAAAACTATACACTTCATGTGAAGTAGGTCTCTGGTCTGATTTCTCAGTTATGCTTAAGCTTTTGTCTGGCCTTTCTCAGGCCTTTTAACATAACATCTAAAATCTGAAACCTTCTTCCTTAATCTCAATTACCCTTTATGCCTGTGAAAACCTGAATGCCTTGAAATGTTTATGAGCCTATGAATCGTTCTTCAAAGATAATTCTAGCCAGATTGAAGCTTAGCACAAAAAGTAGTGCTTTGAAACTGTCCTCAGCAGACTGCTACAATTAATTAGCATACTGATAACACAAAGCCTCCAATATTATCTAGTCCCTTAGGAACGTGGAGGCATCCCTTTTTCTACTGAAATAGCAAATCAACTGCAGGGCTTCACCCACTGTAGTCATAAAAATGGCAACTATAGAAACCATGGCTCGGCAAAATTTACAGAGGGACAGTGAGGAAACAGCATACCTACATGGCTGTTGGGGGATGGGGAGTGGTTCTAGTAAATCATTATTTTGAAATTAAACAGGACCCTGAATTAGACAAGTTGATGGAAAAGGCATCATGGGGAAGCTATGACTGGGGGGGTGGTACTGAATTAGTTAAACAACATATAGCGATTTGGGTCCACCAAGTTAGCAGTTGTGACAGGAGCAGCTCTGCCTTCTGTCACTACAGTACGAGGTGGGTGCTACAGAGACCCAGAGTGGCACATCTGGAAAGTAATAAACCCAAAATGGGTGTGTAGAGACATTTCACTGATGTACTGCAGAACACTGTAACAATCACAATACCATTGTACATACACAGCACAACAGACACCCACAGAGACATGAATGTGACACATGTTCTTTTTTAATATCATTCCAGGGCTAGGAGGTTAGATGATCAACAGAATTTTGTGGCAGCAGGGAATGAAGTCCTGCCCCATGGGCGCCATGAACCAGCTGAGATGCCACCAGTCCCTGCTGCCATGACCCTTGAAGTTCAATGGTACAGAGACTGTCAGGGGTATCCTATGACACTTTATAGTGCCATCTCTCCAGAGTACCGTATCTTAATAAAAAGTAGAGTTATTCATAATATTTCTAATTATTTGTATTTTCTCTAATATTCTAGTGTGCATTACGTACTCACTTCCTGTTTGTGTATTTTCTAACTGCCTTTTTTCTGACGTTCTTAACTCTTTGTAACCTCCCTCATTGTGCCTGAAAACAGACTATTTTTTTTCTAGTGCACTTAATGTACCTGCTAAACAAACAGTAAATAAAATAAGTAATATTGTATTGATTTGGGTAAAAAGCATGGTACTGTTCACAGGAACTTAAATCACACTTCCAATCTTGTATATTTCAGCCACCATGTACAGAACATAACACCACCCTCCTCTCCTTGCAGAAGATTACAGGAGTGGCAGGAAACTGCAGACATGCAAGGATTTGAACACCTCCAAGATCCTCACATTCAATTGATATGTTTTTTATGTTCTGGTGTTGAGCAGTTGTACAGTAGCTCAGTAAATGAACACAGATGCTGTGTTATAAAAATAATTACCGAATTCTGAAATCTGCTGGTGTTAAAATGTGCAGTCAAACATTAACAATACTGTAATGTGCTGTACAGCACCTGAACTGTACCTGTACCAAATGTCTTGTTTGTCTTAACTAGTACTACACCAACACATTGAATATTACAGTACTGTAATTTCATGTGTTGAATATTAGTTATATGGTCGTACTGTTTTTAAATAATATTTTGTCTCTATTTTTTTAACTGCACAAAAGAGAGTTCAGTAATCTCCAGTACCTGTACCATTTATTACAGTAGTTTCAAGATCTCATGGCATTTATATGCATTCTGTCTCTTTTTTCCCAGGAAATTCCAGGGGAAATCTGGGACATACTGTTACTCCTGGGGGGAGAAGAAGAAGGTGAGGACAAAAGCTTACGTGCCAAAAGCTCCACCTTCTCCTCGTACACCCCCAGGCAGGAAGCTTGTGAAGGGAGACAGTGGGAGAAATCCTGGCAGTGGAAGTACAACTGGAAAGGACTGAAGCCCCCTTCTGCCATGCAAGCAATATCAATAAAATAATGACTTTGTTTTCACACATGCTGGTGTCTGAGTTAGTACTTTAATTGTCCTAAGTACTAATTAAAATGTGATAAGGATGAATAGGAGGGGAGTGTTGAAAGTGGACCAAAATCCTAAATCAAAACCTGGGAGGTGCAGTAAACTCAGATTTTATAGCAGAATTTTATAACATTCTGAGGTGCTAAATCAAAACTAAACTATAAAACAGTTAGGCTACGAGTATCCACAGTGTTCTGAGCATATACAGAATCTCCATGTTTTGATGATGTGCCCCACATTATGAGGTCAGTGTCTTACATTGTCCCACATTTTAAGTGTCTGTGTCCCACATCTTCTGCAGCACTGTATCCACTGTCATTAGTCTGTGGGGCCATGGCCAAGTATAATAAATATTATCATAGTGGTCCAGTGCTCAGAGGCCGGTGTCTGATCATGCATATTTTAAAATAGTGCTGTTGATGGTGCCCTTATTAAGTAAGAGAAGCTTCCATGCAGTGAAATACTTATTTGCAGAGTGGCAGCAGTGTTTCAGCACTCTACACCTGGAGAGGGAGTGTAGAGCCACTGCATAGTGCTACTGTATTATTTACAGGGACTCCTCAACAGAGTGAGGCTGGGTGTAGGGCAGAAATGCTAGTGTGATCGCTGACAAGAATGCACCCAACTGTGCTACAAGTGGCAAGATTTGTCAGAGGATAATCAGACAAATGAAATCCTTTACTACAGTTGGAAGGCAAAAGCTCTAGGATATTTGGGAAAAAGACCAGCAATTTTAAATAAAATAAAATGAACACAGAGAAAACAAGCATTTGTCAATGCTGAATGTTTGATGCTTGTTAAGCATTTTTTTTATTTTGACTCCAACTTTTGAAGCTACTTGTTTTAGGATTTGACTTATAGACATGACATGAACCTTTAACATACAGTGGTGTCCCCCAGGATGACACCCAGTTCTGCAGCATTTTGCAACACTCTGCAGAATGCTGCAGCAGACTTACTGAATAAAGCAATGTAATTCCAATGCAATTAGTCCCTTTTGTCATTCAGGAAAATTTGACACTGCCAGGATGAAGTGAATGCCACAGTTTCCTGCATGGCAAAAGGAACTTATTGCCATTGAAATTACATTGTTTTATTTAGTAGGTCTGTTGCAGCATAATGCAGAGTGCTTTTAAAAGGGGGGTTCATCCTAGGGGACACCATTGTATATTGGTCAAAATGTCATTTTGCACCAGAGGTGCAAAAACACATCTTGTCCAGGATTTTTAAAATGACACATGTTATGTTCATGAGGTGGTGTGGAAAAATAAATACGTTGAAAGTCTGGAGTCAAAATATTGAAAATTATCAAAGTTATAAATGAACACTGAAACAGTGTAATGCTCAGTCATAACCTTGACATTTTGTCATATTTGTGAACTAAATTTTTTGGATAGCCTTCTTATTACCCACCTAATAAACTCTGTAAGTGAAAATTTTGAAATCCCCACCAAAGCATCAGTCCACACCACCGAAACATCATTCTGCCCCACAGGTGCAAAGACACATTTAGGCCAGGATTTGAAAAATGTCAGCCGAAACATTCATTAGGTGCTGTGAAGAAATAGCATGTTGAAAATGTTAGGGCCAAAATATTAAAAATTACCAAAGTTACAAGCCTGCATTCCCAAATTTCAATGTAGGCTCATAACTTTGTTATTTTTTTTATATTTTTAAGACAAATTTTCAACAGGGCCTTCTTATGACCCCACCTCATGAACAGGGTGAAGAATACTTTCAACTTCTGCCCAAAAGGTGATTTTGCTCAGTAACCACAAAATCATCTTTGGGGCAGACTTGTCTAATTTCACTGTCATTGTTCATGAAGTAGGGCCCCCAAAAAAGCATGTTGATAATTTTGGGCCAAAACATTCAAAAATGGCCAACTTATGCCACTAAGTTGAAAACCCCATTGAAATACATTGAACAGTATATCTGATTTCCTAGTTTGCAGTCCAGCTTTGAAGAGTGAAGATGTGTCTGTGGTCCAGAGAGGATTCTGGCATTGGACACTCAGTGGGTAAAAAAGGGCTTGGAGGTGTGGGGTGGTGGGTGCTGAGTGGGAAGGTCAGGTGGGGGGACTAATGGTGCAACAGACATCAATGAATGGTTTTCATTTTTACAGGGTTTCAAAAAAAACATTGAGGGAAATGTTTCTTCATTTCAGATACATTCTGACTCTGGGATTGGGTACCCTAGGGTCGGGCTTGTTGGGGAACAGGGATAGGCAACCTGGAGGGGATGGGGAGAAAGAAGCAGTAGCCGGGTTTCCACCCCACTCTGCTTAATGAGTCACTGTCAGTTTGTTTTCAGAATTTTGACTCACCTGTTTAAAAGGTTTGAAATTTGATGCATTCTGGTGCATTTTGGGGGTAATTTGAAACAGAATTTGCTACCTTGTTACTCCCTCCCTATGCCTAGTTAGTTGCATCATAGCCCCCTCCCCAGAGTCCCTACAGTACAGTATGTTGCCCGAATCACCCTCCCTTTAGCCTAGCCACCTGCTCCAGTGCATGGCCCACAGCCCTCACCAAGTGCAGCAAGCTGCACCCTATCTCCCCTCCATAGAATCCTCTTCCCTCCCCCACCACATCATCTGTAGCCTCAGGGTCTACTCTCATTTTTATTGCCATAGCTATTCCATGGTAACCCTTGCTTCAGCATTTTTCTGGGTTCATTGCTTATTATTAGTAAATTCTGATGTGGGAACATGCTGTTAATAAATAAGGATGCACATGGCAAATTTCTACATCACTGTAACCTGTCGGAAAAATAGGCAAGGATGTAATTTATTCCTTATGACCACTTCACTAAGTCTTGACTCTGCTTTATGTACCGTAAGAAACATTGGAAAATTAGCTCAGGCTTTTCCTTCTCAACCTACTGTATTCAAAAGGGATTCTTATAATTTAAATGAACATGGCACATGGCAACCTCAGAGTTATATAAAAATAGATTTTATTATTCCTGTACAATATAAATTAATAAAGCTAATAAAATATAGTGCATCGATATAGCAATTCTGATAAATATTGCAAGAAGCAAAATTAACATGAGGCAAACAAAGCAACAAAACTTTCAAAGCAACAAACACAAGTAATTAGCACAATATGCAGTCTCAGTAAACTTTTGAAAACAGCAACATTATTCTTGCATGTAAAGTGTTTGAATATTTGTTTGCATATAGAATGTTTAAATATTTCTTTGCGTACCCATACTTAATATAGGTTAAAGATCCCTTTTATGTAATCACCCCTTTCTTAAACTACACTATAAATACATAAAAATGTGAAGTGATACTCAGACTGTTGGAGTTGGTACAAAATGAGAATCTTACTTCATGGGGCAAGAAATAATGGATAATTCTTCTTCCTCTCTGCTGTGGATTGTAACTATGGTTGCAGGCTCTTCACTGTGGCAGTTTCTCCTTCACACATTGACACTGGAAATCTTTTCCGGCACAGATGCAGAAAGACAAGGAAACCTTTTCTGTTAAAACCACAGGAACACAGGGAAACCTTGTCTGGTATTTGCCAAACAGACTTGAGTTCTTGGCAGGAAAGTTTATCAGCCATAAAACACAGTTCCAACCAACATGGACTTGCACAGCGTCTGGGTTTAAGAAAATCTGAACCTTTCCAAAATGTCTGAGTTTTATAAGTCAGTCCATTTTTACATCATCCTGATATTATGTATTCTAATTAATCGATTCTGATTGGATCTTGCAAATGAGAAAGGCATGTCAAATTCCTTCTTCTTAGCACCACTCCACTCTGCCATAACTCCAACTTAAATTAAAGTTATTTTTCCCACCTAAATCTGGATGCTAGCAGACACATGTGTTAATATACACATTTATGAATTCAGCACAATTGGCACATTTTGACGTGAGTCACTTGTATCTAAAGTCCATAGTTCACAAGATAGAAACATAACACAGGAACATAGAGGTTGATGGCAGATAAGGACCACAAGGCCCATCCAGTCTGTCCATTTTTTCTACCTTATGAATGTGCCACACACCTTTACACTGTCAATGACCTATCTATCCATATTCATCTGTATTGATCCCTTATGTCTATCCCATGCCTGTTTGAAGCCCTGCACTGTATTCATAGCCACCACTTCCTGAGGTAGGCTGTTCCATGCATCCACCACTCTTTCTGTGAAAAAGAATTTCCTCACATTCCCCCTTAATCGGCCTCCCTCTATTCTCATGCTGTGTCCTCTTATCTTGCTATTTTTCTTATATTTAAACATGTTAGACTCTTTCACCTTGTCAATGCCCTTAAGGTGTTTGAATGTTTTGATCATATCACCTCTCTCCCTCCTTTGCTCAAGGGTATACATATTGAGCTCTGTTAATCTGTCCTCATATGTCTTCTGATGCAGTCCCTGCACCATTTTGCTCCCTTCTCTGGATTGCCTCAATTTGGTTAATGTCCTTGTGAAGGTGTGGCCTCCAGTACTGCACGCAGTACTCCAGATGGGGCCTAACCAGTGTCTTGTAAAGAGGGATTATTACCTCCCTCTTACAACTTGTGATACCCCAACTATTACACCCTAACATCCCCCTAGCCTTACCTACTGCTTTAGAGATCTGCTTGGATGATTTCAGATCATCAGTGATGATGATGCCCAAGTCTCTTTCTTCCTTTGTGACTGCCAGTAACTCCCCTCACAGCCTATAGGTGGCTTCATGGTTTCTCTTCCCTATGTGCATGATCTTTCACTTCTTTGCATTAAATCCCAGTTGCCACTCTTCTAGCCATTTTGCTAGTTTATCCAGATCTCTTCTCATTTTGCCCACCCCATCTGGATCATCTACTCTGTTGCAGATCTTGGTGTCATCTGCAAACAGACAAGCCTTACCCTCTAGTCCATCTGTAATGTCACTAATGAAGATATTGAAGAGGACTGGTCCCAGGACTGATCCCTGAGGTACCCCACTTGTGACTTGCATCTCTTCTGACTGTATACCATTTACCACCACTCTCTGTTTTCTGTCCGTCAACCAGTTTGCCACCCAGTTGACCAACTTCTTACCCACCCAAGCCTACCCAGCTTATTTATCAATCTTCTATGTGGAACAGTGTTGAAAGCTTTGCTGAAGTCAAGGTAGGCGACATCAACTGCTCCCCCTTGGTCCAACACTCTGGTTACCCACTCAAAAAAATCTATGAGATTAGTTTGACAGGACCTTCCTTTTGTAAACCCATGCTATCTTGGATCCTGTGCCCCTATGGATTCCAGGCATTGCAATATCCTTTCCTTAAGGAGTGCCTCCATAATCTTGCCCACTATTGAGGTAAGACTGACTGGCCTGTAGTTCCCTGCCTCCTCCCTGCTATCACACTTGTGGAGCGGGATCACATGAGCCCTTCTCCAGTCTTCTGGGACCTCTCCTGTGTTCAGATAGCCAATAAACGCTGTTTCCAAGCAAATGTCTGCATAAAAGTATACCTGTTTGCTCCGCAGCTCTTGTGCTTTGAACTGATGTATTTTCTGTTTCAAATAAATCTTCTAAAGTTGGTTAAAATGAACAAAATTTCTTTTGAGGAGAGCACCTGTTGTCTTGAGTTGCCGATGCATGGTGTCCATAAATCTTTAACTTGTCAGAAGACTTTTTCCAATCAGTTGTAGCAAAACTTTAAACCAACATAACTTCCCTTTGTCACCATTCAGACACACAAAAGTTGCTTTTTTGAATGTGGGTACTTGAAAGAGTCCAAACATGAATAATTAGACTTTTAAAATCTTAGCACAGGACATATTTGCAAATAACACCTGCTTCATAACAGCTGTACTTATTAATACTGATTCTCCCACAGATAAAAACACATGCTATCAAATGACACCATTTCCATATCTGTGATATTTTTAGTCTTGTGGCAGTAAGCCAAAATACAGTATATGTCCAATCTTAGACTACATTAAGTCCTTTTTATGTTTGCTTGCACGCATGTGCAAGAAACATAGTGCCACCATACGAAGTTTCGTAGGTGTGCCACCTCGCTTCCAATGCCCTGGTCCTTGTTGCAGGTGTGGCCTCACAGCACCAATAAATGTCTGAGCTGTCTATGACAGCAGCTCAGATGCAGTGGTGTACAGTTCCAAGCAAAACATCACTACAATCAGTGGTGGTAACATGTAGGCAATTTGCATACTGCCGTTGGCAGTATGAAAAGTGCCTACATGTTGGCACTACACTGGAATAGCTGTCATAGACAACACCATCCCCACTGCAACAAACACCCAAGTAGCATGCTGGGAGCCCACCCCAGCATGCTCATGTGCTCCCCCAACACACACTGTATAGCAGATGGGGGTGACCGATCCCCCATTGGATCTGCTGTGCCACACCTCCAACAGACTTCCAGTTGCCATGCTGGGAGCCCACCCCAGTGTGGCAAATGTCCATAAGGCTGATGGAGGTGCCCAGTCCCTGTCAACTTCACTGTCCCCCCAACAGACTTCCAGGTGCCATGCTGGGAGCCCACCCCAGTGTGACAACAGTCTGTATGGCTGAAGGGGGTTCCCAATCCCCTATCAGCTCCATTGCCCCCCAAAAACCTTCCAACTGCCACGCTGGGAACTCACCCCAGCATGGCAAAAGTCCTGCTTCATCTTTCAACAAACAAAAAAGATCACCTGTAAGAAAAAATGGTCCTCGTTGACTGTCTTTCCCCTCCACCCACCCACGCCCACCCTCTGAGTGCCCCACCTCCCCACACCCCCACCTCACCCTATACTTACCTCCGGAGTCCGGCGCGACTATCTTTGTTGGACTGGGAACACGTCTGTACACTTCAAAGCTGGCCACAAACTGAAGAAATGCCAGTAAGCTAAATAATGGCATAAATAGGGTTATTTCAACTTTGGTGCACATCTTTTGCATTTTTGGGAATTTTTTCACTACCTTTTTCAACATGGGGTTCTTGGGACACCACCTCATGAACTCAGTCACTGCCATTTTGTTATTTGTTCCCAAAAGGTGATTTCGTGGTCACTGCATGGAACCACCTTTTGGTACTGATTTACAAAATGACAGTGTCACAGTTCAAGAGGCAGGACCCCAAAAACCCTATGTTGAAAATTTGGTGAAAGAATTCCCAAAAATGACTTTTTTATGAGCGTGCATTGTGCAGTTCCTACGCACGCTTTTAACTTTAAGAATTTGCAATATTTTCACTCCAGATTTTCAACATTGCCATTTAACCACACCTCCTTATGAACAGTACAGCTGTAATTTTTTCACATCTCGATCAAAATGTGTTTTTTCACATATAGTAGACATTGGCATGGTCGGTTTGCAAAATCAATGTTTGGGACATATTAAGAAAATCACAGTGACACTCTTCATGAGCAGAGGTGTTAAAATGGCCATGTTTAAAATTTGGTGAAAAAAGTCCATAAAATGACTGTGTTACATGTGTGCATTGCGCAATTTCCATGCACCCTCATAAGTTCACGAATTTGTAATATTTTCAGTCCAGATTTTCAACAATGATATTTTTCCACACCTCCTTATGAACAGTACAGCTGTCATTTTTTACACCCTGTCCAAAATGTATTTTCACACTTCCAGCACAGAATAGCGCGGTCACTGTGGGAAATTAGTGTTTGGGATAGATTAAGAAAATTACAGTGACACTGTTCATGAGCGAAGGTCCCAAAATGCGTATGTTGAAAATCAGCTGTAGAAAATCCTCAAACTAATTACATTATGGGTGCACATTGCACAGTTTTTATGCACCCTCTTGACTTCACCAGTTTTTTAGATTTTCACTCCAGATTTTCAACAATGCCATTTTTTACACCTCCTCATGAACAGTACATCTGTCACTTTTCAAATCCTGTTCAAAATGTATTTTTGAACCTGTGGCTATAAATGGTGCAGTCGCTGTGCAAAATCACCTTTCACCTAATGAACTGATAGTGTCACTGTTCATGCAGTGGGGTCACAAAAAGCCCATGTGGAAAACTTGGAGTAAAAATACCAGGAAACACCCGGGGTGTTAGGGTTTTCTACTGTAATGCCCTACCCTGTAGGGAGTGATAGGTGTCAGGGGTGTGACTTGGGATTGTCGACAGTAATGCTCATACCATTGCACCCCCCGCCACCACTCCCCAGTCAGTGACAGACATTGAGGTGCACCTTGGACCCTTTGCCCCCAGAGTTTACCCCATTCTTCTATACTGCACCCATTTCAGCATATTTCCTTATGGAATGAAGTGACTGTAAAGCTCAAACACCCCAAGGCACACCTCAACACTTTTCAGTGTCTGAAGGGTAGGGTGAGGTGAAATGTCATGACTGTCATGAGTGACAACCCAAAGGCACACCTCAATGACCGTCCATCTCTGCAGGGTGAGGGTGGAGTCGGTGTCAGTTCAATACTTCAATGCCATTCCTATACTGCATCTGTCTAACTCCTGCACTTCCACTGCTAATGCCAGCAAGCAAACATTCGGCATTGACAAATGCTTGTTCTCTTTGCCATTTGGTGCCCAAACTGTAACAGGACCTTATCAATTATCCATGCACTGGACTTGGAATGCAGGTTGCCATAGAAACCTCTACACTTCTTTGGTATTGGTGTCAGTCTGTAGAGAACTCATTGGGCCCACACCCTGCTACTGGAGGGAGTGTGACTTTTAAAACTATGCTTGTTTTTTGTTTTTATTTGTTTTTTTGTTTGTTTGTTTTTTGATATTGTGAGACCACTCGGGTACACAAGGCAATCTGAAGTTTTAAAACAAGTTACGAATTGTCTTAGTATCACATGACACCCAAATAACCATATCTCATAACCAAATATTTTAAAAGAATAACAAATACATATTTTTTATAACTAGCACTTTCCTGTGACAAGCATCAGCACCAGAACTGAAAGTAAACCAGCAATATAGCTGGCACAGGTAGATAAGTGGAAAATAATTGTAACAAATAAAATACACCTTCCATTTGCTCTATAAATAAGCCTATAAAGGCATTTCAGGATTCTGGTCACAAATATAAACTATACGTGCTTCACACTTGTGGTTTATAAATGGCACTAACATCCCTCCATGCCATTACCACCTTATGATGTGTTTACTTTATTCTTTATATTATCACCAAGGTAGGCAGGGTAGGAAATTTGCTGCATCCTGATTTGCCAAGAGGGTTCAGAACCCAGTGCCTTATGGGGTGATAACCACTAGGTTGGGAACTCTTCTGGCAACCAGGATGCAGCAGACCCAAATATCGATGACTAATAGAAATCTTTTGAAAAACAATTATGGCAGCCATGTTTGCATAGTAAGAAAAACATTAACACCCTGACTTGCAACAACATAAAAATGATACAAAACACAGACATCATTTTCAAAATTCCCAACTCCTCACCCTCACCTTCTATGTGACAAACACACCAAGTTAAAAAAACAAACAAACAAAAAACAATAATTAAACCCATTCATTTACATTTGTTTTGTCTTTTTTAATCAACTTTTCTTTTATAGGCCTCCAAGCCTCCTACTGGGTGCTGTTGTAGTCAGCATCCCTGGCAGGTATTTGCCGCATCTCTGGAAATCCTTATCTGGCTCTTCCCCACCACCCCTTCAGTCTCTGTTTCCCACCCAACTGCCTGCATACCCGCTACTCCAGCCATCCACTTGCACTGCACAGTAAAGCATTTTGGAGTTTTAAAAAAACATTAAAAGCATAACTTGCTAGTGTCCCTTGCCAACTTATTGCACATATGCACTGTCTAGTGCTGTTTTCATGACATGACACACTGTATGACTCCAGCTAGTCAATCAATGGCCACAGTGCTCTCTCACTATTTCTCTCTCACATAGCTGCGAACTCTTTTCACACTCACTCTCTCTCTCTCTCTCTCTCAAAATGAATGGGGGGAGCTGGACATTGAGAAGCAAAACCCCCCATCACTATTGCACTATCTCTTTCAAATGGGGGGAAGACAGTAAGAAAAAATATACACTTTCTGTCTGAATCAACGGGGAGAGTCAGACAGTGGGAAACAAGATACATGCTCCCTCTCTCTGACTCAGCAGGGTGCAGCATTCCCAACTCCACAAAGTGCTCCATAAATAAATAACTCTATAGAAATATCTTTTACACACCTTTATGCTGATGATACCATTATATATGTTAAGGGGTCATCTGTGGTTTCTATATTACTGCTCTTACAAAGGGATTTTGACCAATTGCAGGATTTTCTTTTAAGTTCAAAACTGGTCCTGAATCCAAAAAATCCCAGGTAATGGTGTTTCACAGAGGAAAAAAAAGTGAGTCCTGAGGAGAGTAACTTACAAATTGAGACCTGTCAATGGACTAAGTCAGAGCTAGTTAACAATTATAAATACTTAGGGGTTTACTTGGATAACCACTTAAAGTGGGATTCTCACATTGATGAAAATATAAAAAAGGTTGGGAAATACCTGAGATCCCTATATTGAAATAGAAAGTGTGCATCCATAGAGATAAGAAAACATACAGTAAATGTGATGGTATTGCCAGTTTTAGAATATGGTTACTTAGTATATGCTGGAGCAACAAAAACATAACTAAGTAAATTGGATGTAACGTATAACAAGTTAGCCAGATTCATCTTAGCGGTACCAATAAGAACCCATAGAATAGATATGTATAAGGAATTAAATTGGATGTCTCTATCAGAAAGAAGAAATTTAAATATCATGATTCTTATTGCCAAATGCATTATGAGGAAAGTTCCTCATTACATCTTGAAAACCATAAATTTAAAAATGTCTTTAAGTTGTTTAACATCAGCTGAGGGCATTGAGTGCATTGTGCCTAAGCATACAATGGAAGTGGGTAGAAATCATGATACTAAGGTTCATACTAAGGTTAGAAGAAAGAGCTAGTAGGCCAAAGCCCATAATGCTCCTATGCTAGGCTATAGAGTAGAATGTTAAGTCATACCCAGACATAATTAGCATGTTGAGATGATGTTTAAAAATCTCTTTAATATTACTTGTTACTACTTCAGATGGAAGTCTATTCCAAGGTCCAATACTTCTTACAGAAAAGAAAAACTTACGATTATTGTGTTTAAAAGATTTACCAGTTAACTGGAGGACATGACCTCTAGTATTATGTATTGATGACTTAAAAGAAAATCCTAACTCAGTCATGATATAGGGGTCATGAATAATGTCATATAGGAGGAGAAGGTCACCTCTAATGCGTCTGATAGTAAGAGGCATTAGTTTCAATGTATCCAACCTAAACTCATAAGATGAGGATTCGAGACCAGAAATTTTTTTAGTGTATTTTCACTGAACCCTTTCAAGAGAGTGACTATCTGATTTTTTAAAAGGACACCACAACTGTGAAGCATATTCAAGATGGGGACAGACATAGGACCTGAATGGGGTAACAACACCTCCTGATCTCGAGATCTAATATTACGCAAAATAGACCAAATAATTTTATTAGATGTACTAATAACCGAATGCATATGCTTGTAATATGTTAAGTCATCTGAAATGTTTATACCCAAATCCTTCTCATCATTAGTGGCACACAATGGTAAATCATCCAGAATATACTGGAAATTTAAATTATTAGAACCCAAATGCATTACTTTGCATTTTGTGGAGTTTAACTTCATGACCCATTTATTAACCCAGGTACTGATAATATCAAGATCATGCTGAATACAAGATATTTGGTCAAATTAAAACATGGTCCTCCGATCTTCACATAATCTGTATATTTAATTGTAAATGAAAGGCAGGAATTAGTTAAATCAGATATAAAAGCCTGAAAAAGACAGGGGCCGAGAACCGAGCCTTGTGGAACACCACTTAAAACTTTACCAGAGTTAGAAAATGCCCCATTAATCATCACCTTTTGTGTTCTGTTTTAAAGCCAATTATGAATCTATGTAATTATATGACTATTAATACCAAGACCTGTGAGTTTTTGAATTAGAGCCCAGTGTGGCATGGTGTCAAAATTTTTACTGAAATCAATAAAGACAATGTCACAGGCTAACCAGTTATCCAAACAATAACTAAAATGTTCATAAAAGCAGAGCAAATTTGTCAGACAGCTTCTACCCTTCTTAAAGCCACGTTGTTCCAAATCAGATGCATCAATAATAGGGGCAATAATATCCTTTAGTAGACTTTCTAACACCTTACATATGGATGAAGTCAAACTAAACGGCTGATAATTTTCCCATAGACGTTTTGATCCCTTCTTATGTATTGGTAACACAAACACCTCTTTCCATTCACAAGGGATAAAATTATATTGTAAAAAAAAGGTTGAATAAAAGTTTGAGTGGAAAGGCAATATGTTTAGATAATAGGTAAAGTAAATGCCCTGCTATATTGTCTGGGCCTGAACAAAATTTACCTTTTAGTAAGTGTAGTTTTTTAAGAAGAGACTCAACGGAGAATGTGTTAAAAGTATCTGATGATGAAATCATAGGTACAGGTGATTGAACTTCTGATGCAGAGACAACTTTACAAAATTCATTATTAAATACATCAGCCATGGCTTTTGGCTCATGGATAAGTATGTTTTCTGTTGTAAGAGGCCCCACCACACTTGGACTTTTCCTGAGGGAGTTTATATAAGAGTAAAATTGTTTGGAATTAGACTTACTAGCTGTTCTTGCCAATTTCATTTCCCATCTAGATTTGGCCCTACGGATGACTAATTTACACTTCCTACTTGATTTTAAATAGGATTCCCAATTAGAAGTTGTCCTATTCTTTAGGTAGTTACAATGTTTTTTATTTTTTATATTTATTAAACGTTTTATGTTTTTATTCATCTATCTAGGAGTCTGTTTCCCATTAGAATTCTTATTTTTTGATGGAATGTTAGTATCATGAAGAGTCGAAATAAGTGATTTGAAAAGTACCCAACTTTGATATAAGGACTGGTTATCAAAAAAAGATAACCAGTTTATTTTTTCAAGGTATAGATAGATACTGTGAAGATCAGCTTTGTCGTACAGGTATATAATCGAAGAATTAGTATTAAAGACAATATGTCTCTGCAAGTTAAATAACATAGAATTATGATCACTGCTGCCAATTGGTGATGAAATATGCACATCCCTAATATCTAAGTGGACTACTCAGAACAAGATCTAATATATTATTACCTCGGGTTGCAGAAGTTATCCATTGCTGTAAGTCCAATTCCGAACAAGTGGACAAAAATTTATTACTAATACTGCTAGATGTTGTGAATGACTTCCAATTTATATCTGGGAGATTGAAATCCCCTGTAATAATAACATAACCCATTTGAGTAGCTATTTCAAATTCGGAAAGAATGGCATCCATAATTAAACTAGATGAATTTGGGGGAACATAACATGTCCAAAGGATAATAAAATCCTGTCTGTATAGGAAAATTTTAAGACAAAGACTCTCAGTCAGGAGGTTATGAATTTTTATAGAACTAGAAATATTGACTGAGTTGACTTTATTGTTAATAAATGAGGCAACACCTCCACCCTTTCTTTCACTTCGATTTAGATAATAAGAGATACATCCAGGGAGTTGCTTGATCCAGTGGGAGTTATAATCACCCCATGTTTCACAAACCATAATAATATCAAAATCCTTATTCGAAATCACAGTTTGGAACTCATTGAATTTATGTGTCAAACTTCTAGCATTAAAACTAAGAAACTGTAATTGTTTACTGGAGACTTTATAAGAGTGAGACGAAGAGGTGTGTACATTTGCATTCCCCCTCCCTCCCCCCCATTATTTAGTTTAAATTTATGTTACTTGTAGATAGGAATTGTTGACTCAGCAATGCATTCCCTAGTTTGTTAAGATGCAAGCCGTCAGGACAGTAAAGCTCAGATCTATCAGAGAACTCTTCCCAATGGGTCATGCACTGAATATTCTGTCGTAAACACCATTGCCTAAGCCAGTTGTTAATAATTTTAATTTTATGATTAAGAAACCGGGATGGGTAAAGAAATTAAGAAATGGTATGGGTAGAATCTCCGAAAAAATATTATCACACCCGAGATCAACCATTTTATTAGTCATAGAAACATAGGATAATTTGATATTCTGAACAGAGTCCCTGTAGATGTTGTTGGCTCCAACATGGATAATACACAGTGGATTTATGTCTTGAGAGCTAATAATATTATCGACCATATATGTTAGATCTGAGATCTTAGCACCACTGAAACTAGAACAAGTTCTATCATGTTTGTCAGGCTCGCATAAAACCCTATCCAGATGTTTAACTAAGGAATCACCCAGAACAAATATTTGTTTGGTATGTGAATCATCAGTATTAGGAACACACATAGAGGGTGCCTCCTCACCAGTTTGAATAGTAGCAAAATCAATCAAATGAATATCAGTTGTGGAATTAGGTGGTGGAGTTGAAGAATTTGGCATATCAACCATGACTTGGGAAGTGTTTTTAGAATGTAATCCTTCATTAGGGGACTCAATAGGAATACAATTAGAATCGACAGGGGCAGTGGACAATGGGTCAAAGCTATTATGTAGTGGAATGTTAAAATACTCAGCCATTCTCCTTCTTTTTTTAGTAGCTTTAGACTCTTGCACATTATACCAAGTTGTATCTTCTATGCTGTTTACCAAACTGTGCTCATCTTCTCTGGCTCTTTTTTAGAGACATCAGATGGATAAATCACTGAACTATTCATAGTAGCATGATTATTCTCACTAGATATTATTTTGTCAGAAGGGATGCTGTAAGTAGAAATAGAGGAAGTCTCATTTAAAGGGGTATTTGTTACATGTAAAGCATCTTGAACTGTTATAGGTTTGGAATCATTTTCTGGATTTGAATGCCAATATCTGTTTATAGTATAAGCTATTCTCACATTGTAATACAATGTTGTCAGTACATATTGCACATTGAAAGGGGAGATTTTCAGCAATGTCAGCTGATAGGCTAAACATATAGCAAGATGTGCATTGTATACCTCTTTCCCCTTTAATAGTGGTTACAAACACATTAATATTGCTTGGTAGTTTAAGGAGGATGCCATTACCACACGTTAGAAGTGAAACAACAGAACCATGTAATGTAATAGTACTCACAAGTATAAGTGAAGATGACAACACGGCCGTAATTATTCCCCCTAACACCACCTAACACGCTTAACACACGCTGAACGCGCGTGTCTTAGCGCACGTCTTCGCGCATGGATTCGCACATGCCCTGCTCCCTTGCTCGTCCTGCTCGCATGAGAAGTGCAGTAAATGGAGAGGAGTGACCTGGAAGTACTCAAACAAGGTCACAGAGCCCATCGAGATTTTATGCTTTTAATGCCCTTTTAAAACTCCACGAAAACCACTCATGTGTGGAGCTGGTGGAGTATAAGTGTATGCTAGTCCCCAAATTAAAAATAAAAAGTTCCTTTTTGAACTGTAGTTCTCGAGTCTGGTCAAAAGAACTACAGTCCCTCTTCCTGCTTCCTGACAAAATGTCAGCAGGGCTCAGTCACACACTCATAGTATGCACAAACACAAACACAGAACAGAATCACAGTATTTTTTTAAAATAGCTTGTAGTGTTAAAGCAAAAAGCCTGCAGAGAGATCCACACACTGCTTAGGTTTAAAAATGGCATGATCTCGATTATCAAAAGGTTATGTCTGGCATAACTCGACTTCCGCCAAAATAAATGGCATAAGTATCAAGTTACACTAGCAGTTGCGACATACGGTATTCTGCAAAGCAGCCTGTGATGTCACAGGCTGCTTTTGCCAAAGTGAACAAATGCCACCAGTTACACCTTAAGCTCCCTGCAAAAAGGTGTTAATGGGTTTATGGCACCAGTTGCACCCTATTCTGGAAGGGCAACAACCAAGTCCCCCAGGGCGCTATTCTCAAACAACCCCCAGAGGACATCCACCAAAGTACTGTTACACCAGCTATTAGCTGGTGTAAGTGTACTTTACGGCCACTGGGGGTTGCACCAATGTGCTGCCTGACCATCCCCCAATAGTGCTGTAAAGCCCCACAGGGCTTGCCCATACTTCAACCCCTAATTAGGAGTAAAAAGCCCCACAGGGTTTGCTCATGCCTGACCCTCCAATAATGATTACAAAGCCCTGCAGGGCTTGTCTATGCCCCTGACCCTCAATTATGAGTAAGAAGCCCTGCAGTGCTTGCTCATGCCCCATATCCCCCCAAATGCACAAAAAGCCTTGCAGGGCTAGGTCATGCCCCCTGACTCCCCAATAGTAATGAAAACCCCCGCAGAGCTAGGTCATGCCCCCCATCCCTGATCTCCTATATTTACACAAAACACCCATATACCATAACTTGGTAAACCAGTGGCCCCATGCAGCTGTGTCAGACAACCTCGCTTCCCCCAGACCCATTTCAAGCTGGTGACTGGCACAGCCCACTTCTCACCACCATGATCGGCCACCAACTGAGCTTTCAATAAGTGCACATTGTTTATATTATGCGATCAGTGAAAGTTCAATCACTGAGTGCGTACCCTGTACAGTACACGCTTATTGGAGAACTCAGTCAGTGACTAGCCATAGTAGTGAGAGGTGAGCTGTGACAGTCACTAGCTTGAAATGGGTCGAAGAGAAGAGGGGTGGTCAGGCACAGCCAGGTGGGGAGGTTGGGAGCCAATAGACTACCATGGATAATGGTATCTGGTTTTGTGTAAATATAGGGTATCGGGGATGGGCAGCATGACCTCACCCTGTGGGGCTTTTACATAATTTTTGGGTGGCTGGGGGGCATGACCTATCCCTGTGGGGCTTCTTCATCATTATTTGAGGGTTGGCAGGGCATGACCTAGCCCTGCAGGGCATTTACAGTACAACATGGTGGTTAAGAGCACTAAGCTGCAAACCTGGAGACCTGGGTTTGAATCCTGTCAGCCCCACCTGTATACTGTGTGACCCTGAGCAAGTCACTTAACTTCCTTTTGCTCCAAGGTCACACCTGGAAACACGTTCTGGCTTATTGTGCCTTTCTTGGTTAAACAATTTCCCCTTTCCCCTTTCCTTTCTTTACAGGGGGTTGGAGGGCATGACCTAGCCCTGCATGGCTTTTCGTGCATTTCAGGGGATGGGAGGCATGTTCAGGCACTGTGGGACACTGGAAAAACAATCTTAGAACAGTACTATACTGTTCTGTTCTTCTCTGTTCTGTATTCAGCAGCACTCTATTTGACTACCACTGCTTCTCCCCCTTTAATTTCTTGATTATTAAAAGAAATTTCACGTATGCTAGAGATTGTATGGCAGCCTAGTGTGTATGTATTCTGCCTCTTCACTTTAAAATTAGCTGCCGTGTGTGCTCTTCCAACATTCTGTCCCCACAACAGATTGCACTTAATCTCTTCAGCTACTGTATGCAACTTTATTTATTTATATTTATTACAATATGGATCTCTTCAGCACAGCACAGTACTTACAGCTCTGGCATGTAGGCAGCTTTTCGATTGCAATCTGCAGCATGTCTGTTCTCTGTCCCTGCCTCAGCCGCTCGCAATTCATTGTTTAAAAACACACACACAGTAGCTGCGATCTGCAGCATGTATATTCTCCATTTTCCATCCATTCATCAGCCACTCACAACTTGTCCATTCTCCATTTTCTGTCCCTTCCTCAGCTGCTCATAACTCACAACCCTCTCACACTCACAGGAGCTCAGCATTTAATACAGTTTGTTTTAGCACTTAGTACAGTAGTTCTACTATAGTACAGTTGATAACAATTTTACCTGTTCAGGGTGAGCAAGAAGAAGATGCCACTGTTGAGTAAAGAGAGAAAGAGAGTGAGAGAGAACTCAATTATGGAAGAAATCATTGGCAGCAGTGATCACCCTCAGAAGCCAGACGAACCATTTGCTATAACCAAATGTTTAAGGTAACAATTTTAAGTATCATTAACTACACTGTAACTGCACAGTAACTACAGTGCAGTTACATGTAACTACTATGTAGTTGTTAATTAGTTTCACATTTGCATGTTGTGTACTTACACAGTTTGTTAGAAGTAATAATTACAGGCGCAGCTACTGCTGTCTCCCTTTTGGCACAAATCAATTCATTCTGACAAGTGTAAATGAACATTTAATAACTGTTGCATAGTGTAACAGAAATTATGTTGTGCAACTAGAACTGTATCTCTTCTGGCATTATTGTAATGTGTTCTTTGAAGGGCAACTACAGATGTAATAGCTATTGCAAACTGAAACAGCAAAACTATTGTGTAATTACTATGCTACTACTTCTGGAAATTTGTTCTTACTAGTGCAACTACATGTGAATGCAGGTCTTATTTAAAGGGTAATCACACAGAAAAAACTTAAACGTATAATCTGAATGATAACTAAAATATGATTACAGTATGACTTAAGTCTGCTATGCTTAAATGCACTGACTAGCAACTCATTAGATGATGTTCCATGTCTATATTCCAGACCCTCATAAACGTACTGCTTACTAAACATGAAATATAATAATGGATCCTATTCACATAGGTGGCAAGGAATGTGTCAAATGTCAATACCCATCCCCGGCAATCAACAGCAGCCATCCAGTCAGATGGACTGCCCACCAATGGATTTGATCCTGTACTCTGTGTGAAGTGGGGAATTGTGGGATAAGACTGGTCCTCCAGCCCTCATGGTATAGTCAGAAGGCCATGGTAGCTTGGTGTGAAGGATGGTGCCATGGCTGTTTCCCCATTTAACCAGTGGAAATGGCATGTAATAGCTAAGGAAGGGTCCCTACCTGTGTATCTGGCACCTCCCATCACCACACCTCACCGCAGATTGGGGATAAAGCATGGCAGGTAACCATGACCCACCCCCAGCCACCTACCTGGGCAGCATCAGGACAGGGTATGAGTGCAGAGGAGGTGTGGGTCAATGTCACAGATGCAGCACATTTCTTAGTAACTACAGCACTGTTACAAGCCAATAAGTAATTATGCAAATAATTGATTTTTATTGTATTAGTAAACAATGCAGTTGTGTAGCAATTAACAATATTAGAGAGCATATTTATTAAGCAGCAAGTTCATAAGGGAATGATTTCTGAAGCAGAACAAATATCAGAACTATAGCATTGACATTTGATCAATGCAAGTGTGTAGTAGTTACACCCATCTTCTTACACTTTATTTTAAGAGTGTTTCTGTGTACTTACTTTGCAAATACATGTTAGTTAGGCATTAACTGTGGAAACAGTGCTGCAGAAACAGCACATCCTTTAGTAGCTACAGCACTGTTACACCCTTCTTCTTATGCTTGATTTTAAGTGTCAGTTTCTGCATACTTACTTTGCAAATACATGTTAGTTGGACATTAACTGTGGAAACAATGCCACAAAATCAGCATAATCCTAAGTAACTACAACACTGTTACACCCTTCTTGTTACACTTTATTTTGTCAGTTTCTGTACACTTATTTTGCAAATACATGTTAGGCATCAACTGTGAAAACAATGCCACAGATGCAGCATATGCCTTAGTAACTATAGCACTCTTACAAGCCAATAAGTAATTATACAAATTAATGATTTTTATTGTATACCAATTAACAATATTGGATTACATGTTTATTTTTATTATTTGTTTTTGTCACACAGTACAGTGAAACTCATCAGCATCAAGCCCAGCTCTGCAGAATTCTGCAGTAGAGTTACTGCAGGGAACAATGCAGTTTCAATGGGAGTTGATCCCTTTTGTCATGCAGGAAAACTGTGACACTGCACTTGATCTTAACAGGCTTCAACATGCATTGTGAAACAACTACATAGTAGTGCAGTTACAGTGTAGTTATTCAATAGTTACAGTGTAGTTAGTAACTCTTGTTACCGATGTACAGTATGTTATCTTTCAGAAATCATTCCCTCATGAACTTACTGCAGTATAGTGTAGTGGTTAAGAGCACTGACCTGCAAACCTGGAGAACTGGGTTTAAATCCCAGAGCCACCTCTTCTCCGGGTTTGCAGGTCAGTGCTCTTAACCACTACATTATACTGCAGTAAGTTCATGAGGGAATGATTTCTGAAAGATAACATACATCGGTAACAAGTGTCCCTAACTACACTGTAACTACTGTATAACAGTTGCCAGTGTCAGTGGCACAGTAGGTAGCACACTCGCCTCTGAGGCTGGGAGATCAGAGGGCTGTGGGTTCATTTCCCACATCTGGCACTTGGGTTAATAGCCCAGTACTGACACTGTAGTGCAGCATGAGATGGGTGCTGCACTTCTGAGGTGCCGTCTTTCGGATGAGATGCTAAACAGAGGTCCCATCTGCCTGGATTGGTGTTAGTTCAGGTGGATATTAAAGATCCCATGGCACTTATCAAAAAGAGTAGGGGAATTTCCCCGGTGTCCTGGCCAAATTTCCCTCATTCCCAAAAAAAAAAAAATACCACCAACAGCTTAATCTGGTTCAAGGTCAGTTGGCATTCATCTGTATCCCCCTCCCCTGGGTCATGCCTGAAAATAGGCAGGATTTGTCTAGTGCACTTACCCATTCAACAAAAACTAAATAAATAAATAAAATAAAATAAATAACTACACTGTAACTACAGTACTATGTAATTCTTAACTGGTTTCACAATGAGTGTTGTGTACTTACACAATTTTAACTGTGTTGCTTCAGTGGCATTGACCCACACTTCTACTGTACCCACACCCCTGTCCTGCTGCTGCCAGGTGGGTGACTGGGGGTGGGGCATGGCTACATGCCATGCTTTATGCCCAATTTGCTGTGTGGAGTGGTGATGGATGGTGCTGGATACACTGGCAGGGGCCTTTCCTTAGCTATTGCATGCCCTTCCCACTGGCTGAATGGGGTGACAGCCATGGCACCATCTTTCACACCAAGCTACCATGGCCCTCTGACTATACCATGAGGGTTAGTGGCATGGCAGTGAACATGGGCAGACCAGTAGGTCCCCTTACTGGAAAACCACAGTACTGTGAGAACCAGCCATATCCCACAATTTCCCACTCCACACAGAGTGCAGGATCCAGTCTGCTTATGGGCAGTCCATCTGATTGGATGGCTGCTGTTGATTGCCAGGCCTGAATATGGACATTTGACACATTCCCTGCCACCTATGTGAATAGGGTCCATTATTAGATTGCATGTTTAGTAAGCAATACATTCATGAGGGACTGATTTCTGAATGAAAGCTTACATGACAGCTACAATACTGACATTTTGTAAATGTAAGTGTGCACACTTGTAGATACAGTACATATTACCTAGGCATTAACTGTGAAAACAATATCACGCTGAAAATAGAAAATAGAGTTAAAAAATGTGTAGTTATACTTGTCAGAATGAATTCGTTTGTGCCGAAAGGGAGAAAGTAGTTGCACCTGTAACTATTTCTGCATGCAAATTGTTTAACTATAGAACATGCAAAGGTGAAACTAGTAAACAACTGCATAGTAGTTACAGTGCGGTTACAGTGTAGTTATACTGTAGTTATAGTGTATTCAATAACACTTAAATAAAGTGTTACCAAATTTATTATAATTTACAAGTGCTGGGCATTATTGTCACAGCTAGGGAGGGACAAGCATCCGGTAGCAGCTAGTGGAACAAAATACTCCTGACAATGTTTCTCACTCCTGTGGGTACTTTCACAAGCCTAAAGGTGTGTTCAAATGAACATTATTATATATTCCTTGCAGTATGACATCGCAAAATGATATCATCAAGCAGCTGCAAGATATTCACTTGTGTCATACAAAGTTTACATATTTAAAATACACATATATAAAATGCCCCAAAGTGAAAGCCAATTTCATGCACCAAACAAAACAAAAAGGACTATACTTTCAAAAAATGATTTTACAGTATCTGCTATAACGTCCCAAATTCCAGTCTGTCACTATTTTATGATCCTGTATAGTCTGAAAAGAGTCTGATTGTTGGAGTCCAATTTTTAACTGACAGAAGACCAAAAGGTGATGAAACTTCTTTCAGATTGATGCTTAATTTCTTAGTCCTTCCATCATAGGTAGCTGATATTCTAAATTGCAAAGGTTATCCCAACACTGTCTTCATTGTTTGGAGGGACTGAATTAATCTAACTTCCAAATTCTGAGACCAACAGATGAGGACAGATTGATGGCAGATCACTCTGACTCATCCTAATCTTGTGTCTCCAGTGCAGTCCAGTTGGAGGCTTTAGACATGAACCAACCTAAGCTTCAAAGGCAGAAGATGCTCCTGTTTTGAAACTAGGCAGTACTCCATATGCTCTTGTTCTGGGCTGATGGCACATCCTATCAGCCAGCTGGTGGGTAGAGATGGGGACCAAAGCTATATTAAAACAAGCATTTGTCAATGCTGAATGTTGTCTTGCTGGCATTGGCATTGGTAGTGAAGGAGTTAGAGATGCATAATAGGAATGGCAGTGAAGTACTGAAGTGACACCAACCCCATCCCCACCCTGCAGAGACTGACAGGCAATGGGGTGTGCCTTTGGGTTGTCATCTATAACGCTCAGGCCATTTTACCTCACCCTACCCTGTAGACACTGACAAGTGTCATGGTGTCCTTTGGGGTCTTTGGGCATTATACTTACCCCATTCCATAAGGAAATACACTGAGGTGGGTGCAGTATAGGAGAATGGGGTGAACTTTGTGGCTGAACACTACAAGGCACACCACGATGCCTAACACTGGCTGCAGGGTGGGGGTGGGGATGGAATGCTGTGAGCATTACAGCTGATGATCCCAAGCCACACCTCTGACTCCTGTCAGTCTCTACAGGGTGGGGTGCTACAGTTGGAAACCCTAACACTGTAGGCATGTGTTGGTATTTTCACTCTAAATTTTCAACATGGGCTTTATGTGACCCCACCTCATGAAGAGCGGCACAATCAGTTTGTTAGCTGAACGGTGGTTTTGCACAGTGGCTATGTCATTTGGTAACACATGGACGAAAACACATTTTGGGCAGGCTGTGCAAAATGACAACTATATTGTTCATGAGGAGGCATAAAAACATGGCAACGTTGAAAATCTGGAGTGAAAATATAAAAAATTGATGAAGTCATGAGCATGCATAGAAACTGCACAACACACATCCATAAACCAATTATTTTTGGGAGTTTTTTAACCACATTTTCAACATAGGTATTTTGGGACCACCCCTCATGAGCAGAGGTGCTGTGATTTTGTTAATCTGTCCCAATAGTTGATTTCCCAGAGCGACCACGTCATTGTGTGCCACAGCTTTGGAAACACATTTTGGGCAGACTGTGAAAAATGACAGCTGTGCTGTTGATAAGGAGGTGTGAAAAAATGCCAGTGTTGAAAATCTGACATGAAAATATTGCAAATTTGCAAAGTTACAATGGTGTGTGGAAACTGCGCAATGCATGCTTGCAACACAGTCATTTTATGGACTTTTGGCACCAAATTTTTAACATAGGCATTTTAGGACCTCTGCTCATGAGCAGTGCCACCACCATTTTCTCAAACTGTCCCAAAAACTGATTTCACGCAGCGACTGCGCAATTCTGCTCCGGATGTGCGAAAACACATTTCAGTCAGGATATGTAAATTGACAGCTGTACTGTTCATCAGGAGGTGTGGAAAAATGCCAATTTTGAAAATCTGTAGTGAAAATATTACAAATTCATGAAGTTATGAGTGTACATGGAAACAGCACAATGCACGCTCGTAAAACAGCCATTTTGGGGATTTTTTCACCAAATTTGCAACATAGGCTTTTGGACAGCCTCCCTCATAAACAGTGGCACCGTCATTTCATTACCCAATCCCAAATGGTGATTCTGTTAGTGATCAAGAAATCACCTTTCAGGACCAAATAATGCCGTGACAATGACTGAATTCATGAAGAGGGGTCCCAATAACTCCATGTTGAAAATTTGGTGCATAAATTCAAAACAATGCCTGAGATACGCACCAAAGTTAAAAAAAAAAAAACTATTTATGCCATTATACAGCTTACTGGCATTTCTTCTCTTCGTGGGTGGCTTTGAAGAGTGCAGATGTGTTCCCAGTCCACCGAAGATTGTCTCTCTGGACTCTGGAGGTAAGTATGGGGTGAGGGGGGTGTGGGGAGGCAGGGTGCTCATAGGGTGAGCGTGGGTTGTGGTAGAGGGCAGGGAGACCTCGAGGGATCATCTTCTTCTTTCATAGGGTTGATGGTTTTCATTTTTCAGGGGATTTGGCACATTGGGGTGGGCTTCCAGCATGCCACCTAAGTGTTTTTTGGGGGTAATGCTGTAGCCAATGGGGGATTGGGCACCCCCCCTTGGCACATAACAAATGGGGGGAGGGCATTATTCTGACAGGGAGTGGGCTCCCCCGTCAGCACAACCATTGGGGCAGGGCATGCTGACAGGGGGATTGGGCACCCTCAATGTCGGCATTATGGCAGGCAGGGTGCCACCATGTTAAATTTTTTTTCTCACCAGGGAAAGCACATCAGGAAGTCCACTGCATATGACGAGCTTTACTTGCATTACAGCAGACCATTCCTTAGACGTGCTAGCCACATTATGTATGCACGGTGTGGCGCGGGCATGCAGGCTTATTGGGGAATGAGGGACGCACCTACTGATGCACTCCCTGCATTTGCCCTACAGTGACTGTGCCTCCAAATCAGCTACTACTGCAATATGTTGGCTGTGCATGTGCGAGCCAACATAAAAAAAGAAAAGAGGTAGTGACTCCATTTTGCCATTCTGTCTGTGGCAATGTTGGGCTAAGGACAGCCAGAAATGTAAAAGGGAACTGAAGGTGCTGGTCAGAGAATGCCAGCTGCCACTCAGTCAGCGAAGGGGGCACGGAGATAGTGATCTGGGGAGGACATGGTGCAGCTCCATAAGTAATCATTTCTGCTGAGATCTATGGCAAGAGATGCTTGATTAGCCCAAAGGGGCATTAAATATAAAACAACAAAAAAAAGATAGTTGGAGAGGGTCATCAAGATGCTGGCTGCCATACAGTTGGGGTGGGGCAGGTTGGGCAAGGAGAAATTCCAACACCTGTCTCTATGTAACAAACACATACAGTAACAACAAAGAAAAAAATAATTAAACCAATTTACTAACCTTTTCTTGCACAGGCAGCAGCCACACAACAACAAGTGAGTCAGGCAGCGGAACCCAGTTAAATGTTTGTTTAGAAACTCCAAGGCTAACACTTTTGTTTAAAGACATCTGCAGCCCCTCAGTATCTGCTCATTGGGGCAACTAAGGCATTAGTGCTACTGTATCTTCATTTTTTTGCTCCTATACTCCTACCTTTTTTTTCATCTCCCTGGCCCACCCCCTCCCCAAGTGCCTGTGCCATATGAGATGGTGCAGTGTTAACATTGCATGACTTCAGTTCATCAGAGCAGTTACCCTTAGGTGTAGTGGTGAAACCAGGACCAGGAAGGAGCAATGCAGTGGAGAGCTTGTCATGTGACCACAAAGTCTGTGCACTGAGAATTGTGCTGACTCAGTCATGTGCTGTAGCTGGTGTCATATGACAGGTGCTTTCACTAGGCATCAGATCACAGTTTGGAGTGGAGGCATTAATTGGCTGCTGCTGGCAACTGATCCTTCCCCCAATAAGTGTTGCTGGTGAGTGCTATTCAGCTCATAAGAACATGTTGTGATTGGGAGCTGAATTGGTTGTCAGAGCAGCAGGCAGTGCACAGAAAAACACCTCTATAAAGGAGAAGTTCACCCAAAACTTGAAAAAATATATGTTGTGCAGAGTGTTTAATTTGTATGTGAAGTTCTAGTGTTTCCTTCCCTCTGACTGGTATTAGGAGTTTTTCCTAAATTAGCCTGCTAGCTTTATGCTAGTTTTATGACCCCTGGGGATCTTCATCCTTGACAGCTTAATTGTATTTCTTGTTCCCACAGTGCATCTTGTCTCATGTGACAGTGATGTAAGAGAGACCCAACATTCAGCACACACATGCCAAGCAAACTAAATATCTTGGATGCTTCACAAGCTGCACAAAAATTACCAGAAGCAAAGTTTTTCAGGACAGTAAGACCTTTATGATGAGGGTGGTCACCAAGCTGAATTCTACAGATTTTAAAATATAGCCATCTCTGCTGTTGTGAACTGATTGTAAAGCAATGCTTTCTGCTGGATTTATGGTCTCTGCAACATCACCATCACATGAAACAAGGTGCATTGTAGGACAAAGGGATACAATTAAGCTGTTTCATATGTAGATCTCCAGAGGTCGTAAAACTATTCTAAAGCTAGCAGGCTAATTTAGGAAAAACTCCTAATACCAGGCAGAGGGAAGAAAACACTAGAACTTCACATACAAATTAAAACACTCTGCACAACATATATTTTTTTCAAGTTTTGGGTGGACTTCTCCTTTAAGGGCTTTAAATCAGTACTCACAAACCATCCTCTTAAGGGCTACTGAGATGGAGGTTTAGGAACCCTCACCAGTGCAGCATAATAAATAGTAAAAAAGCTCTTTTAAGGACTTAGAAATAAATAATTATAAGGACCTACTGTAGCAGGGCAAGCAAACATCAAATTCATTTTAAAAAGCCCTTTGCAGGGCCTGGGAGCTAACGAGAGTCATTTTAAAGACTAGAGGTATGCAGGCAGGCAGGCAGGAGAAAAATCATAAAAAAAAAAAACTTTTCAGGGATTAGCTGCTATTACATCCATGTTCAGGGCTTGTGAGCTAGTGAGTCCATTAAAGAACTGAGTGAATGCAGGCAGGAAGGAGAAAATCATTATAAAAAACAAACAAAAAAAATCTTTTGCAGGCTTTGGAGCTAAGGTCTTATTAAGAAATGCAGGCTGGCATTAAAGTCCTCATCAGGGCCTAGTGGCCATCAAGTCCTTTTAAAGTCTAAGGGCACACAGACTGGCCAGATTTGCCACTTTGTCCTTTGTGCCCCTCTCTCCATGCACCACTGCTCTTTCTACCAGACCCTTCTTTGGCTTCCGTCTCAAGCCTGATGCTTCTATTTACTTGCCCAGACCACTGGGGACGCCATCCACTGCCTTGCATACTCCCCTCAGTCTCATCTAGTCTGCCCCAAGACTCAAAGCCACAATCTTTGACTTTTCATCCCACCTTCCACTCATCTGTGTGCATATTACCACCAGGATGGGTCAAAGAGCCTTCTCCATTGCTGGGCAATCCCTCTGGAATGACCTCTCCCTTCCCTCCACTGTGTTCCATCAACCCCCCACTAAATTTACATAGCACACTAAAAAAACACTTCCTGTTCTCCATGACCTCGTCCTCTCCCCAGGTTACTGGGGCTCCTGAGCAATCTGTCTAGACCTCCACTGCCCACTATCTCCTTTTTCTCCTACCTAGGGATTGGCTTGCTGGACAGCACCCTGCACAAGAGTCAACTGCCTGATACCTGCAAATTGTAAATGTACCCATAAATTATAATTTTCAAGTAGTATGTATATTTTTTTGTTTGATATTACTCTTTGCCTGCCATTGTTAACACTGAGCTGCAGCTATTGTTGCCAAACACTGTGTAGCTAATAAAACTATGCTGCCTTCTATTTGTTACTGTAGAACATTGTGTATTTATCTGTCCTTACTGTGACCTTTCTGCATGTGACAGTCTCTGGCCCGGGCCATGCCTGAAAAAGATCCTTGGATCAGTGTGCCAACCCAATTAACAAAGGAATAAATACATTTAAAATAAAAATCCCTTTTAAGAGCCTGAAGATAAATAAGTCCTTTTAATGGCATTTGGGGTATGCTGACAGGATACAGTTGTTTAAAAAAAGCCCTTTTGAGGCAAGTAGTTATTTTAAAGATGTCACTTTACCTGGCTACCTGCTCTCCATGGAGGGTAGCCATCACAGGTAGGAGTACAGGGGATTGTGTGTGCCTTGTGAGTTCCTGAAGGAGGCAGGTGTGAGAGACAGGAAGGGATTATAAAGAGAAAGTTAAAAAAAAAGCAATTGCCTATGTAAACCTCAGAATATCCTGCACAACTGTGGATTCCTCTTTCATTGTCAAGGTAATAACTCATATTTTAGTCACTACTGTTTCTTCAACTGAATTCACCTCCATAAGTACCCATCCATCTCCTGTGTCCAGCATTAGTGCTGTCACAGCTGTCACAGGTTTGCCTGAATTATTTTTGTGCTTGACATAGACATTGCTGCCTTTTGGTTTAGAGTTACATCCTGTCTCACAAAAAACTAGCAGTACTGATGCTGGTCCCAGCTGATTGAGCCTCCCCCCCCCCAATTGTGGGAACATTTAACACTAAGCCGAGGGTGCCAGCACCACCACCTCTATGCCCATCACAACCATTGCTTGATGATGAACACATCTTTGTGCCCACATTTCTCCTACCACAAGATCCATTTTCTCTCATCACCCACCAGTGTGCAAACAAATAAATATCTTAGAACATCTAAAATCAATAAGCTAACAATTATATTGCAAAAAAACACTGCACATATCATCAGAGATTTCACAAAAAACTTTCATAAATAAGAAATGCCACAGAGTGCTTTGCTATATAGCTTTTTGATTTACAAAAGTAAGTTGCAAAGAGCTGCAGATCTTTCTTCTTCAACACCTGCTGTTAAACTGCCCAGCAGAGTATGAGGAGCAGTCACTTGAGAGTGGGGAGGGGGAGAGAGAGAGAGAGAGAAAGAGAAGAGAGAGAGAGGAAGTGAGGGTTGCTATAGCAACTCACACTTTGACCCATAGACTCCGGCCTAATCAAAAGAAATCAGGTGACAGCATTGCTTGCAGAATTTTTTTGTGTGTTTCATGGAAAATGTTAGCGAATGGTAGATGTTTGGGACATACTGTGGACTTTTTGACGAAATTACAGTAAATTACAGTTTTGAATTATACCATCTAAAATTTAACTTTGGACTAGAGGTATAGTATCACTAAAGAAAGAGACAGGAATGGTAAGAAACAGTGCTTTGCAAATTCAATTCCTGCCTAAAATAATGAAATCACATGATTACATACCTTGCAAAATACAATTTTCCCAAATTACACCTCTGAACATCATTTTTTTCTGTAATAAATATTTTCCACAATTCATTATATATTTTCTGCAGTACACCTAATCATTCCATGAATCAGGTGAAAATTTTGCAGAAAGTGTGCATTTCCCCAAAGGCAAATCTCTGGTGAAATTCTGCGGAAATCGCAGAATTCTGCAAATTTTTCGAGGAAGTGGAATCTGCAATTTTTGCACAGCCCTAGCAATCAGACACTTGGGGGCAAATTAAATCAATTAAAACACATAAAAAGTATATTGTAATTAAAAAACTCCAAGTGGGCATATATACTGCAATACTCTGGTGGCCTGGCAGAACAGGTGGCAGGAATGATGATTGACAGAATGGAAATTAACTATGGGCCTCACACCAGCACCCAACACACAAAGCGTCACCAGCTGACATGACTTTCAAGAAGTACCTGTGACATGGGGGCTGGCAAATCCAACATGCCAATAGCCTTGATTGTACATTTCAAAATATTTGATCCCATATGCATTGGGATCCCAATCAGCATAGCTGCATTTATTACAATGGATCCCGGGTACACCAAGATCCCGAATGACACAGATCTAATTATTGCATTGGATCCTGATACACTGGGATTCTGAGTTGCACAGCAACATTTCATTACATTGGAGTCCAGGTGCACGACAATACTGAGGGACACAACAGCTTTTCATAACACTGGATACTGGGTGCACCTAGATCATGAACAGAACAGCCTCATTTCTTTCTGTTGAATCCTGGCAGCACCAGCATAACAAGTGAGTATCTCAAACAGAATCTCAGTGGAGGGAAGGGAGAGAGTGAAATTGCACTGTTCTGCTTTATCTTTATTTGTGTGGTTCAATTCCATTCAAGTGGACTCGATACCAAAAGTAGTCTGTATCAATTCTGCTGTTCCATTTTTTACCTGACCACATTTCCTCTTGCATAGTTATACTATGCAGCCTTAAAAAGCAGTACATCACAACTGGCAGTTACAGGTGGGGTGCAGAAATAATGCAATACTGTTTGAAGCAAGAGTTCCAGATAAATGATTAATAGAAGGGCAAGAAAACTGAATAACATTGGGCTAATTTCTGCTTTACATAGAAACATAGACTTTGACAGCAGATAAGGACCACTTGACCCACCCAGTCTGCCCATTTCCCTTCGTATTGGATAAGCTGCAGATTCTAGTTAACCAACAGCCTACTTCCTGCAACCCCCCACTACAATTGCCTTATGTCTCTCCCATGCATGTTTGAATTCCCTCACTGTTTTAGACCCAACAACATCCCCAGGAAGGTGGTTCCATGCATCCACCACTCTCTCCGTGA
The DNA here is from genome assembly GCA_016271365.2 of Neoceratodus forsteri. NCBI lineage: Eukaryota > Metazoa > Chordata > Ceratodontiformes > Ceratodontidae > Neoceratodus > Neoceratodus forsteri. The sequence goes on along the minus strand of JADMNL010000022.1, from coordinate 680,239,371 downwards.
AAAAAAAAAATGTCCTCACATTACCCCTGAGCCAACCCCCTTCTATCTTTAAATTGTGCCCCCTTGTTCTTACACATCTCTTTTTCTGAAAGATGCTAGCCTCCTGGACTTTGTTGATTCCCTTGAGGTACTTAAAAGTTTCTATCATGTCCCCCTGTCCCTCCTTTCATCAAAAGTATATATATTAAGCTCTCTCAGTCTCTCTTCATATGACTTCTGATGCAGACCCTGCACCATTTTAGTTGCCCTCCTCTGGACTGCTTCCATCCTGTCTATGTCCTTGTGTAGATGGGGTCTCCAAAACTGCACACAGTATTCCAGATGGGGTCTCACCAACTGTCTGTACAGAGGGATTACCACTTCCCCCTGGCTCTCCTTATAGACTTCTCACATTGCTTACCCACCTTTAGGTCATCTGATATGACTACCCTGAGTTCCCTTTCCATTTTTGTTGTTGTTAGTACCTCCCCTGCTATTGTGTACTCTTCTCCTGGGTTTTTTTCCCAGGTGCATTAATTTGCACTTCTTTGCATTGAATCTAAGTTGGCATATGTCTGACCATTCCTCCAACCTTGCCAAGTCACTTCTCATCCTTTCTACCCCCCTTGTGTATCAACTCTGTTACAGATCTTTGTGTCATCTGCAAAGAGACATACCTTTCCTTCCAGACCCTCTGCAATGTCACCTATAAAGATGTTAAGAGACTGGACCAAGTACTGAGCCCTGAGGTACTCCACTAGTAACCCCTTTCTTCGAATGTGTTCCATTCACTATTACCTTCAGTGTCCTGTTGTGCAGCCAGTTTGCTACCCAGGCTACCACCCTGGAACCCACTCCCAGGCTGGCTAACTTGATTATTAGTCTTTTGTGTGGGACTGTGTCAAATGCCTTGCTAAAGTCTAGGTAGGCCATATCCACAGCCCCTCCCTGGTCTATTACTTTGGTCACCCAGTCAAAGAAATCAATTAGCTTCATCTGACATGACCTTCCTGCTGTAAATCCATGCTGCTTTGGGTCCTGTGCCCCACTGGCCTCTAAGTACTCAACAATTCTTTCTTTCAGAAGTGATTCCATCATTTTCCCTACTACTGAGGTCAAACTTACAGGTCTGTAGTTTCCTGCTTCTGCCTTGCTCCCACTTTTGTGAAGGGGAATCACATCTGCCCTCCTCCAGTCCTCAGGTGACCACCCCATCCTCCATGATTTGTTAAAAGTGTGGTCAGTTGTGTCACTAGGTCCTCCCTTAGTTCTTTAGGATTCTGGGTGAATCCCATCAGGCCCCATTGCTTTGTCCACCCTGAGATTTAGGAGTTCTTTCAGGACTCTTTCTTCTGTAAATGGACTGGTGTCAACCCCCCTACCCAGAGTGCTTCTATTGTCTGGTTTAGGTAACTCCTCCTCATCTTCTTTTGTGAATAGTGAGCAAAAGTATTCATTCAGTATCTCTGCCTTTTCACCGTCTCCCTCTTCCCACCTCCCCTCTCCTTTATTAATCTTCACTATTCCTCCATTAACCTTTCTATGCTCCCTAATGTACCTATAGAAGGTTTTATCCCCCTTCTTAACTGAGTTAGCTATTTTTTCCTCAGTTTGGGCCTTTGCTATTCTGACTGCCTTCCCCACTTCTTTCTGCTTTAACTGATACAGTTCTCTGTCATGCTCCTTCAGTGATTTCTTATACTTTTTGAATACAGCCTTTTTCTCCTTAACCTTCCCTGCCACCTCTTTTGAGAACCATAATGTTTTTTTACTCTGCTTTGTTTCCTTTATTTGTTTCACACAAAGGCTTGTTGCCTCTATGATAGCAGTTTTGATTTTTCTCCATTGTTCTTCCTCCCCTACTTTTTGGCCATTTGCTAGTGCATTCCTCAGGTATTCACCCATTTTGCCCAAGTTGGCCCTTCTAAAGTCCAATATCCTTGTTTTTGTATGGCTTGTCTCCATGGTTGTGCTTATTGTGAAGCACACTGTGCAGTGGTCACTTGTTCCCAGATGTCTACTGACATCCAAATTTGTGATCCTCTCTCCATTTGAGAGTACCAGGTCTAGTATTGCTCCCTCCCGAGTGGGTTCCAACACTAACTCTCTAAGGCCTGCCCCCTGCAGGGCATCGAGAATGACCCTGCTCTTGGATGTGGCTGCAGTACATGTCATCCAGTTAACATCTGGCATATTCAGGTCCCCCATCAACAGTATCTCCCCCTTTTTAGCCATTTTGAGAATGTCCTCCATCATTTTCTTGTCTGTTTCTTCCCCTTGAGACGGGGGTCTGTCTACAACCCCTGTGCGGACTGTGATGCCCTCCCCTGTCTCCAAGGTGACCCAGAGTGCCTCTTGTCCTCCCCCTTTACTTTTTAGTTCTGTAGCTTTGATCCCTTCCCTTACATATAGAGCTACTCCACCTCCTCTTTTACCCTCCCAGTCCCTTCTGTAGATTGTGTACCCTGGTATGTTGACATCCCAGTCATGGTTCTCTGTGTACCATATTTCTGTGACTGCCACAATATCCAATTTTTCATCTTCCATCAGGGCTACTAGCTCAGGAAGCTTGTTTCCCAGACTACGGGCATTGGTACTCATTGCCCTCCATTTAATGTTGGCTTTATCCTTTTTTCCCCATCCCAGCTTTTATTGCCCTTGTCTATTTTTCCATTTACCCCTGTCCTGCCCTCTGATGAGCTCTGTACCTCAGTGTTTACCTTACTACCTGCCATGTTTTGTGGGGGGAGGCTTGAAATTTCCTGCCTCTTATCATCACCTCCCCCCTTGGCTAGTTTAAAAGCTTGCCAAGGAAGCATTTAAACCTGTTACTTAGGAGCTTGGTTCCCTTTGTGGACAGATGCAGACCATAGTGCCAGTATAGACCTTCATCTCTCCAGGTGTACCCCCAGTCCCCAATGAAGCCAAAGCCCTGTGCTCTGCATCAGTTTTGCAACCATTCATTAAACTGCATGGTGTGCAGTACCCTAGCCTCAACCCTGCCATGGACTGGCAGCACCTCTGAGAAGGTAACCATGCTTGCTACCTGTCTGAGGCCCCTCCCCAACTCCACAAATTCATCCTGCACTGCACTGATTCCATGCCTAGCTAGGTCATTTGTCCCAAGGTGGACAATGATATCTAGTTCCCTCTCCTGTGATGCTGGTTCTGCAATTGTGAGGATTCACTTCTTGTTCCTCCAAGCCATGGCACCAGGCAGGCACCTTACTTCCCTCTCCTCTCCCTTCCCCAGTTCTACCCCCCTAACAATTGAGTCCCCTATCAGAAGCTGTTTCCTTCCCCTGTACTGTCCCTTGCCACCTTTTTGTGGGTCTCCCTTGTGGATGTCCTCAGCATTCTTCTTGGTCTCCACTGAGGGTGCCATCATAGAGGAACCTTGCTCTGCCAGACTGGTGTATGATTTGTGTAGAGGTACAACTAGGGGGCTTTGCCTCTGTTCCACCACCCACACCCTCCCAGAACCCACTGTGGTCCAACTGCTCTTCATACTTGGCAACCTCTAAGGCAGTGGTTGTGGCAGTGGTGCTCTTTGGGTGGGGGAGGCCTCCTTAGTCCTTGCCAGTTCAGCCTGGAGGTGGGCAATCTCTTCCCTCAGAGCTGACAGTTGCCTGCAAATAGGACAGCAGCACAGTTTCCAGAATGTCTCCTGGAAAACTGTTGCCCCACAGCCAGTGCATTGCATCACTCCCTACATGTCCCTCTCCCTTATAATATACAATATGTAATGTATATATATTTTTTTGGTGGTGTGTACTTACCCTTTATGCACTAGGATGTGTTATTAAGAATATGACAGTTCTGCCCCAAGACCTGTTGAGGAAGTGATGTCAGAACTTTGGCTATAAAGAAAATGCCATGCCTGGGGGGTGGGGTGTGGGAATGGGGTGGTAGTCCACAACCACAGGTGACTGTTAGAAACAATCAAATACACCACTGCTTGACCACCCTGGTGAGTACTGCCCCTTTATAGTAATTCAACTAACCTCCAGTAACTTATTTAAAGATAGTATAACTATCTCAAACTCCTATGCACCAGTAAATTATTTAAAAATAGTTTCTGTCCCAAAATACTAGTAGTCAATCCAGCTACCCCAAGGGACAACCAAAATGCAGTATTCAAACCCTTGTGAAGTTACTTCCAAGATAAGCAGAGTTGCAGCTTTTTCAACCTCAGCCACCTGTAAATTTAAAAATAGTTTAACTGTCAGAAAATCCTAGTAGACAATCTAGCTACCTCCAAGGGTCTACACAAATGCAGTATTTAAATCCTTCTGAAGTTACTCACAAGATAAACAGAGTTTGCAAGCCCCTTCTTGGTTAAACACTAAATAAATATGTAAATAAAAAGCAATTACCAAGGGTAGTTAGTTTCATCTCCCACAGAATTGAGCAAAAGTGCATGTCGTTGCAGATATCAAGTGCAATATAGAATTTCTCACACAGCTCTCAGCTGAATAAAGAAGTGGTGTCCTTCCAGGTCAAGAAGATGTGCTTTGTGCTTTGTGCGATGTGCTTTAAAGAATTACATGGTACATTAGGTAGTAGCATGGGTATGCAATCTTTATTATAGTGGTGAGGTACAGTATCACCACTATAGTTAGAGTTGAGTAAGCTGTTTAATGTTAACCCCCTAACTTTGCATTTCAATTGCTTCACCACTGCTCAATGGATTTGTAAATAATTTTGCAGGTGCAGTCTTGGGGCTAAGGTCTCTTAACTTGCCAAGTTTCATTACAGTTGCATGTGAGAATTCTGAGATCCAGATAGCAAAAAAGATGAAAACAATTATTTGTTTTGCCATTTTTTGTCATTGCCTAGCACCCAGATGTTTTTGAAATTTGCTCTGAAATGTTCAGGGACAAAAGGACTTGGGCCACAGTGGTGTCTTTCACTGGCTTGGTGAAAAAATATTAATCCATTCCAGAGTTTTAAGGATTTGAAATTTCAGTTCTGAGCATTATCAGCAACGTCTTTTGGATAGCTGTTTCATACGAAAAAAGAAATTGACATATGAAAAATGATTCTGTTTTGTATGGGGGTACTTTTTTGTGAGAACAAATTCTGTTTTCATATGGCTGCCATCTTTTTTTCATTATTTTCAAAAATTTTTTTTTGGAAAAACTATAAAATGGTATCCTGCAGAGACATCAACATCTTGCTAATCAGGACCCCTTAAGTGGATTCTGCAGTTAGTTGCTGGAAAGATCTCCCAGAAATGTGTTTTTAACACATTTTATAATGATTTTTTGTTACCAGAATTTCTTGTTTTGCACGGCCATACAAAAAAGAATAGGACCATATGAAGAAAGATTATCTTCATACAAAGAAAGAACTTGGAATTAGCTTTTTTTCACAATCTTTTTTTGTATGAAGGAATATTTTTTCATATGAATGACAGCTTTATGAAAAAAGATCCCTCCATACAAAAAAAATAATTTGGACTTAGTTGTTTTTCACATTCTTTTCTCATATGAAGCAATATCTTTTTTGTATGAAATGACACAACCTCAGGAAGTAAGATCCCTTCATATGAAAAAATAATTTGGACTTACTTTTTTAACCCAAGATTTCAAGTTTAACAAGCCATAACTCTGTCAGTATATGCAGTTATGGGACAGTCTATATATCAAAAATAATGATCTTAATAAGTACTACAATGCTAACACATAACGCACCCACCCCCCAAAAGAAATTAGGGGCCATAAAAAAAAAACAGAAAAAAATTACATTTCCCTTAGTATAAGATTGCAACTTTAACAAGCTGTAACTCTGTCACTCTTCGGAGTTAACAGAACATTTATACTGTATATCAGTAGAAAGGTCTTAATGACTAGTACAAAACTAAGCCCCTAAGAAATAAGAAATTAAATTTTTCCATCTACAAAAAAAATGACAAGAAAGCACATAAATTGCTTTTCTGGAGGAATGCAAGTGCAGGGCCCAGAGGACCCAGCACTTGCACACCCACATATACATGTTGCTAAATGGAGGCACAGAAGTGCTGGGTCCAGAAGGCCCTATACTTCTGTAATCACATGGGTGTGTTCATGCAGGTAATGACGATACAATTGTACCGTCTCAAAAAGTAAAGAAATTCATTGCAAAAAACATGAATGCATCAGTTAGAGTTAAACTGACAAATGTAGGGAAATGTGGTGTTAGGATTTCAAACAGTAACACCCCACCCTGCAAGCAGAAAAAAGAAAACATTTATTATTTTGACTGTCTTCAATCTTGGTAAATCAGGCCTGCAGTCTTCCTTGAGGTCATCAACCCTAATGCTTACCCCATTCTCATATAATGTGCACATCTGACCTTATTTGCTAATGGAATAGGGAAGCATTAGGGTCGGTAACCCCAAGGAAGACTCCAGGCCTGATTTGCCAAGACTCAGTACAGCCAAAACAGTTAAATATTTTCTTTTTGCTGCTTGAAGGGTTGGGAGCAGGTGTTAGGGTTGGAAACCCCTAACATCGCATTTCCCTACTTTTGTTGGTTTAACCCTAACTGGTGCATTAACAAAGTTTTTTGCAATGAATAAATAATATTGATAACCAAAGTTTGCAGATGGTATCTCTGTAATTTATACTTGTTTTCTAGTAACACTAAGCATGCCTGCAGTGATAAATATGATGTACTTTGTTTATTGACATTGTTGTGCTACACATCTTGTTTACATGTTTCCAATATATGATTTCAACTGTCTTTGTAAATGTTTGTAATGACTTTTTAGACACAAAATTAAATACTATTACTACTAAAAGAAAAGGTGGGACCTGTTGTCATGGTTTCACATCCCACTGGGCCAACAGGGGGCAGTTATAAAGTGCACTGCTGAGCCTCCTTGCAGACTGTACATGTCAGTGGAACACTGTAGCATTATAAATGAAAACTGAGTCTGGGTCCATCAGATCTGCCTCTTCCCACTTTATAATTATTCTATGTAACATGCACTAATTTACAATGATTCTATACCCACACTTCTTTGTACCACGAAATTCCTTTAATGAAGAAATGTGTCTAGGATTACCTTGAAGGTCTGCATTACCTTCATATCCACTGTCTCTACTGCTATTTTGTTCCACAGGTTTGTGATCCTCTGGAACAAGACGTGCCTGAGAAGATATGCACCTGAAATTGTACCACTACTTTCATGCAAACTTGACTGGAAATGTGGGTTTCATAAGATCCAGGCTTACAATATGTTAAAGGAGAAATGCATTTTACCCACATGTCTGGATCTTATGTGGAAGCTGTTTTTCAAATACAGGTTTGCATTCTGTAGTTGTTTCATCCTTACTGGCCCTCTAGTAAACTCAGTGGGTGGTTCTTTTTTTTTTTAATTTGGTGTTTATTAGAATTTATATGGTACAATACAACAATGATAAAGAGTATTAAATTGTCCATATTTGTACAACTATGAATACTGCTATAAAGTGCCTTGTGATATTGCAATTAAAGGATGACAATGGTTATATAATAAATATGAATATGATAAAACAATTTAAAAAAAAATCAGTAATCCTAAAAGGGTTTACTAATTCGGATCCTCTCATATCTTGATAATGAATTAAAATTTAAATTAGTAATGAATAATAACAGTGATAGTGGAGCTTAATGAAGCACAAAGGTAGGAGTGAGAGGAATAAGCCTACTATCATAAAATAGGAGAATAGTAATGACACCAGGAGTTAAAGACCTCCTCATCAGTGTACAGTGTTTAAATAATACTAAGGAATAAAACTGACATCAGCCTCCATAATGAAGAACATTCACCTATGCCAGAACTCAGATAATCAGACCATCCCCAGAGTGACTGCTTAATCTTTTTTCCAGTATGATACAGCATATTGCCTGTCACCTGCCTCTGGGTTAATGACAAGGTGTGGTTTTTAAGCCTAAGACCATTGATTGCTACATTATCTTCACTGCCAATAACAGAACATACAGTAAATGCAGTGACTGTTCCCTCAAACATACTCTTTCAGTGGGATACAGCAAAAAGCATCACAGAGGCTAACACCAGTCCCCCATCTGAGAATATGTGGTCTAGTTGGGAGCTCAACAAATGCCAATAAGTTTGAAGTAGTTGACATCCCCACAAAATAGGGCTATTATTTGCTAAAGGGGTTCCACATCCCCACCAATAAAGTCCTGCCCCCTCCCCCAGATACTTCACCTGAACCACTAGTGTTTTGAGAAATTGGTACCAACATTTCCAGGACTATGCCTGCAGGATATTTGACTAAGTCACTTTTCATTACGGGAAAACAACTTAATGCCATTATTCAAGAGAGTGGGAAGTTGCTATTTCCTTAGTCAATCTATCAAAAATGGGAAGAGTGGATTCCTTGTATTATTGTTAAAGACCTTTATACAAATTTCCTTCTAGATGACTCCATATATCTCCATTGAAAACACTAGTCAGAAGTCATAATAATTCCATAGGATAGGACAAGCCCCTCCCCATACAAAAGACCTGAAGTATCTGGCCAATTAGTTGAAGCTGAACTGAAGATAAGGGTCCAAATTGAAGCTGAACCAAAGTTGCCACTTTTCACATTTGCTTATCATTATTCCACTGTGAGTTCCTACACTATGAAGAGCTCCATCCCACAGTATTCTCTATGATGTATATCCTTTCATAATAGTGTGTATCTTTCTGCCATGGTTTCCAAGTCTTTTGTTTCTCTTTCATGGTCTCTGTGGCTGCCACTAAATTATGTACTTCAATGTGCACCAGGCTTTGAGACTATCCCATTCTGATGGATTTTCTACTCATATTGGCTTGCATTCAAATCCCTTTATGCTTCCATGACCCTCAAGGGGTCTGTACTCTAGGCATTTCCCTGCTCAGCTGTCCTTTCCCTGGTGATTTCATGCATCTGGCTTTTGTTTTTGGTAATCCCGTGCTCCAGCCCACCCCCACCTTTCATTAAGTTTAAATGATATGGACAAGCCAAGTATTAAACGTGATAATAACATTAATTGATAAAGATGACAGGGCATGGATTTCCACCTGTATACCCAGAATACTCACATTACGTTTTCACTATTAGTACATGTAAGCCCATTGAAAGGGCTTTGCAGTATGTAATTTTCTTTTTTTTTTTCATTTTCTGTTTATTAATATCAGTCTGCAGTACAAAGTACAGGTGCACAGGTTATAATTAGTTAACAAAATACTTAACAGAGAACATCAGTCAGCGACTTTGTCTATCAGTTTACTTGGAAGAAAACTTAGCAGATGTACAATTGTACTATCATCTTGTGAGACGATTTTGACATGTCATAAAATAACTTTGTAAAATGTATTATTTTCCTTGTTCCCAAATGTGAGTGGCCAATTGTCCCTAGTAAGAAAGAATAAATGTGTCTCTTTGGTTGTGAAAACAAATTCAGTAGGCTCATGGAATGGTATCTGTTCTACAGTATGTCCCATTAGCCACTTCAACCATCTATTCCACTGATTTGTAAAAGTGAGCACCACCTTTAGGTTGCTTCCTAATCCCACTGTTAATTGTTCCATCCTATAAATAGACATCATTATGTTCTCCCAGTCTTGATCTGTAGGGCAATGTGGCATTAGCCATCGTCTACTTATGACTTTTTTTGGCAGCTATCAGCCAAATTCCTAATTTGTTTCTGATATAATTGTGCCTTAAATTGGGGTGGATATATTGAGAGCAGTGCCATTGTAATAGTCAGGGGCCCCATATTTGGAAGCAGTTCCTTCAGAGCAGTTTCTATTATTGTCCAGAGTGGGTAAATAAATAGGAATTCACAGAAAATATGAGTGTGAGTAGCAATCACACTGCACATCCTCTCCAGCATGCTGTATGGCATTGTGGGTCATATTTTCCAGTAATTTGGGGTGCATGAAAGTAGTACATTAGAATTTTTCATCAAAATTCTTTCCACCAGAAGCAGGTGATTGTATGTTGATTCTGAAATATCACTTGCCACTTATGGTCTATGAACTGCAAGCCTGTTTCAACTTCCCAATGTAAGTGGAACAAAGTCAGTCTCTAGCCCTGGCTGCTTCATATTGCCTAAGCTACTGATGTGAAATGGGATGGAAGTCCATTTTCTAATACATGAAGGAGGAATTGTATAAATGGGGTTGCGGTGTTTCTATCCCATGCCAATCTGAATTTATGGCTTAAATAGTGTTGGATTTGGAGGTACCAGAAATGATCAAATCTTAGAAGGTGGAATTCCTTCTGTAGCTGTGCAAAACTCTAACAAGCATTTGTCAATGCCGAATGTTGTCGCGCTGGCATTGGCAATGGGAGTGGTGGAGCTAGAGATGCATAGAGCTGTGATTTTGTTAATGTGTCCCACAAGGTCATTTTGCACTGTGAGCAAGCCACCGTGTGCCACAGCTGCAGAAAGATATTTTGGGCAGGCTCTGAAAAATGTCAGCTGGACTGTTGATAAGGAGGTGTGTACAAATGCCAGTGGTGAAAATGTGGTATGAAAATATTGCAGATTGACGGAGTTACAAGAGTGCATGGAAACTGCATAATGCACACTTGCAACACAGTCATTTTAGGGACTTTTGGTACCAAATTTTCAACAGAGGCATTTTAGGACCTCTGCTCATAAATAGTGTCACTGTCATTTCCTAGCACTGTCCTGAAAACTGATTTTGCATAGCGACTGTGCAATTCTGTGCCAGACATGTGAAAACACATTTCAGCCAGCTGCACTGTTCATAAGGAGGTATGGAAAAATGCCAGTGATGAACAGCTATAGTGAAACTATTACAACTTCACAAAGTTATGAGCATGCATGCAAACTGTGCAATGCACACTCATAAAACACTCATTTTATTGACTTTAGTCCCCAAATTTTCAACATAGGCATTTTAGGACATCTGCTAATGAACAGTATCACTGTCATTTTCATAATGTGTCTCGAACACGGACTTTCCACAGCGACCACGCTATTCTGCGCCAGAACTGTGAAAACCGATTTTGGTCAGGATGTGAAAAATGACAGCTGTACTGTTCATTAGGAGGTGCAGAACAATAGCACTGTTGAAAGTCTGGAGTGAAAATATTATAAGTTTGCGAACTTACGAGCGTGCATGCAAACTGCTCAACGCACACTCCTAACACAGGCATTTTATGGAGTATTGTCACCAAATTTTCAAGATAGGCATTTTAGAACCTCTGCTCATGAACAGTGTGGCTTGCATTTTTGCAATCTGCCCCGAACACTGGTTTCCCACAGCAACCGTGCTATTGTGCGCTGGAAGTGCAGAAACACATTTCGGCCAGGATGTGACAAATGACAGCTGTACTGTTCACAAGGAGGTAAAGAAAAATGACAATGTTGAAAATCTGGTATGAAAATATTGCGAATTCACGGAGTTACGGCCGTGCGTAGCAACTGCACAAGTCATGCTTGTAACAGTCATTTTATGGAGTATCATCACCAAATTTTCAACATAGGAATTTTAGGATGTCTGCTCATGAACAGTGTCACTGTTATTTTCATAATCTGCCTCAAACACTGATTTCCCACAGCGACCACGCTATTGTGCGCCAGAAGTGCGGAAACACATTTCGGCCAGGATGTGAAAAATGACAGCTATACTATTCACAAGGAGGTGTAGAAAAATGACAATGTTGAAAATCTGGTATGAAAATATTGCAAATTCATGAATTGGCGTACGCGCGTAGTAATAAGAATGCATCATTAAAACAGCCATTTTTGAGTTTTCCACCAAATGCAACATAGGCTTTTGAGAGCACCCTCCATGAACACTGCCACTATCCTAGTAGTTAATCAGTCCCAAAAGATGATTCTATGCAGTGACTGTGAAATCACCTTCCGGGACAGATTAACGTCATAACAATGACAGAATTCATGAGGAGGGGTCCCAAAAACCCTATACTGAAAATTTGGTGCAAAAAGACAAAAAATACCTGAGATATGCACTAAAGATGAAAAAACCCTATCTATCCCATTATACAGCTTACGGCATTTCCTCATGTTCGCGATCAGCTTTGAAGAGTGCAGGCGTGTTCCGGTCCACTAGAATCGTTGTGCTGAGCTCCGGGTAAGTATGGGGTGATGGGGTATGGGGAGGCAGGGTGCGCAGTGGGTGGGTGCGGGTGGTGGGTAGGAGACTACAAGGGACTGTTTTCTGTTTACAGGTAAAAAAAAAAAAAGTCACAGGACAGTTTTTTGTATTTCAGGAGGATTGGCATGCTGGGGTGGGCTCGCAGCATGCCACCTAACTGTATTTTTTTGGGGGGGTATGCAGCCGACAGGGGATTGGGCACCCTCATCAGCACACAACCGGGGAGGTTGGGATTTATGCTGACGGGGATTGGGCACACCCGTCAGCACACAAAGAAAGGGGGAGTGTCGAGCCGAGGGGGATTGAGCATCCCCTTCAGCATTTCACAATGAGGGAGTGGGGTTCTTTATGCCGACACGGAGTGGGCTCCCCCATCAGCACGCAAGTAAAGGGGGGGGTTAGAGCCGAGGGGGATTAGCCACCCCCTCAGCATACAACAAATGGGGGGGTTATTTATACCAATGGGGAGTGGGCTCCCCCATCAGCAGTACAGCAGGCAGCGGAGGGGTAACTGACAGGGATTGGGCACCCCCAAAGTTGGCAGTCTGGAGGCACGATGCCGCAGTGCATAATGTCAACGAGTGCAGCAAGAAAAGCCAGCTGCATCTGACGAGCTTTGCTCAGATTGCAGCGGACCTTTTCTTAGATGTGCTCGCCACATTATGTATGCATGGTGTGGTGCCTGCATGCAGGCTGATTGGGGAATGAGGGACGCACCTACTGATGCGTGCCCTGCATTTGCCCAACAACGACCGTGCCTCCAAAGCTGCACTGTCTCAAGATGTTGGCTGCTCAAGTGCGCCAACATAAAAACTCCCCTGACTATAACATTGACAATGATGTTGTAAGACCTGTTGATGCCATCAAGAGAAAACATTATCTAATAGTTTAGGGGAGAAATACTTATCAGTTAACAGCCATTCTATGGATCTGGCATCTTTCTTTAATATGGGTATATCTGGCATCTTTCTTTAAAATGGGGGTGTTTAGTAAAGATCTGCACTTACATATCAATGGGTAGATAAGATGGGACTGTGGCTTAAGTTTGAGTTCCTGACTTAATGGGGTAAATAATAGTTCTTGTACCTCTATCTTATTTGCCATTAGTTCTACATCTTACCAATGGGGGGTAGCTGCTGTGTCTAGCCAAGTAAGCATTTTTCTGTAGTTGTGCTGCTATACAATTATCAGACAGGCCGGGGAGAGCTAGTCTTCCTTGGGATTTAGGGAGCTGTAGATTTGCATAGGCTATCTGTGGTCATAGCCCATTCCAAATATATTGGGAAATAGATTTGTTCCATCTATTTAATGTTGCATCTATTGCATTGCCATGGAAAGTGATGTTGTAGTAAAGGGGTTGAGTGGAAATGGAAAGTAAAAATTTCCATTTTGTGGGTGTTTAATTTGTATCCTGATAAACTCTCCATCTCTTTTAAAATTATAATTATACAATGGCAAGAAACAATCCTGGTCTCTGATTGGTCAGTGTTGGGCTGGACCCATGATGTTATCCCAGCACAACATCACAGGCCTAGTCTCAGCCTCACTGTGAACCTCCTGACTGATTGATTTGTATTTGGACTTGGATTTGGATTTGCTCTATTTGCATCTTCCTCTTAAGAAACAAAAATATGTTTCACACTAACAAAAACATCTTTAAAATGTTTTTTTTTTTTTATCCTGTATAACAACGAGCCATTGTATAATAACAATAATGATCTCCAGGGTATGTGTCATTTGGGATAATGTCATGCCTCAGGTATTGGACTCACTCAACCTGCGGCCTCATGCTCAACCACCTGAGGCGTGACGTTATCCCAGCATGACACACACCCTGTTGGGCATTATTGCTTAAAAAATTCTTTAAGTGATTGCTCAGGGTTAGTTTAATAAATCAAGAAATCATCTGCATAAAATGCAACCTTGTGTTCTATTGTACCAACCCTGATACCAGTAACACTGGTCATTGTCCATAGTCTCTGGGCTAAGAGTTCAACATAAAACTCAAATAGGAGGGGGGATAAGGGGCAACCCTGTCGCATATCTCTGGTTAATATGAATCTAGGGGAATGTATGCCATTAGTCTTTGTGACAGCCTGAAGGGCAGTATACAGACCTTGTATAAGATCCAGAAAGGACTGTGGGAACTGAAATGTAGGTATGGTGTGCAGTAAAAATATCCAGGAAATCCTATCAAAGGCTTTTCATGCATCCAAACATAATATAATAGAGGGAAGTTTAATTTTATTAATATGCTGTGTAAGATATAAGGTGTATTTAATATCTGTAGTTTCACATGCCACAATGAACCCTGATTGATCCTTATGGATCAGTGGAGGAAATACACCTTCTAATCTCTTTACTACTATGCCCATAAAGATTTTGTAATCGACATTTAGTACAGATATCGGGTGGTACAATTCACAATGAACAGGGTTTTTATCAGGTTTTAATATGGTAGAAATACTGGCATAGTTGCAAGTAGCTGGGGGAATCTGTGTTTTTTGCACATCTCTGAAAATAGTTTGCAAAAGGGGTAATAGGTTTTTTTGATGTGTATAAAACTCTGGGATGTAACTGTCAGGTCCCCGGGCTTTCTGTTTTTAGCTTCTGAATACCTGCTCCTATTTCAGATGCCAGGATTGGGCCTGATAGTTTAAGTTGTTGTTCTTCTGTCAATTTAGGTAATTATAACTTACTAAAAAGGTGTCATATACTGGAGAGGATAATTCAGAAGTTTGGGTGTATAGGGAGGAGTAATAGCTTTTAAAAAGCATTCAAAATGGTAGCTGTGATCTGGCAGGTTGGTCCCATCTGTGGGTGTATTAGTTTCATAATAGTGGTTGTCGTTTGTCATTAATGAAGGCGATATGCCCAAATTCTAGAAGCCCGGGCACCACTTTTATAATATTTTTGTCTGAGATACATTAGGGTAATTTGCCTTTTAGTATCTAACATTTTCTGAATTTCATCTTGAGTGTTATTTATCAAGGGTGTTAATGAAGTGTCTCCCTGTTTGTGCACCATTTTCAGAAAGCGCAGTTTGTCCGTAAGAGTTGTCAACTGGTGTTCCCATTGTGCCTTTTTTCTAGATACAAACTGAATGATATCCCTTCTCAAAACTGTTTTACAGTATCCCATGGAATACTGGCAGAAACCACCCAAGATTGATTATCTTGAATTATTTGGGGTATTTTATTTTTTTAGCAATTCGACAAATTCAATGTCATGAAGAAAGGCTCTATTAAACCACCACTGCTAAGGTACCAGAGTGGTATCTATAGATAGGGATATTCAATGAGGTGCATGGTCCAATAGGACTATATTCCCTATAGAAGCAATGTATAGCCAATCGATATGTTCCAGAGTGATGATAAAATAATCAGTTCTGGAATAGCTAGAGTGTAGGTGGGAGAAAAAGATGTAATTTCTGGTGTGGTTATGAAGATATCACCATACATCCACAAAGCCCAACTCTTGGACTAGGCAGCAGCCATGTTTCTGCCCCAGTGTAGCCCAGGGGGTTGGGGATTTGATGTATCTTTGCTAGTGTCCAGTAGTAAACAGAGGCTCCCGCAGAGAAGCTAATTATTTTTTAGAAAATAAGTTGTATAGCAGAGGCAACTGATCATGGGGGAAGGTAAATACTGACCACAATTAGACGTTTCCCTTGTAATAAACCAGTCACCAATGTTAATTGCCTTGCTAAATCTGTACAGATGTTATCATTTTTTTATACATTTTTCACCCCTGCCCAGTCAGCCCACATTCCTACCATCCTCCCAGTCCCATCCACCGACCTTCAGGCTTACCTCCCATCTTCTCCCATGGCTTAACCTCCATGGCAGGGTGGTAGGGAGCCCCCATCTATATCTGCCAGGACCAGATGTGGCACCTGGAGAGGATGAACTTCATCTAGCTCAACCAGGACCAGTTTCCCATTTTCTGTGGAGGGGAGTGTCCAGTACCAACAATGGCCGAGGTGTGTACACTTCTACATGCATCACACTGGTCAGCTGCTCCAACTATGAGTCCCATAATACAGGACATGGCGTGCCAACACCCAGCCTCCACTAGGTGTCAGGCAGGTGCTGGTCTCTGTTCCCTCCCTTCCCCAGAACAGGAGAGTTGTCCCCTTGACACTCAATCCTCTCCTTCCCCATCCGATCCCTGACAACACCCTCACACCATGAACATGGGTCGCTTGTGTGGCAGGAGGTAAGGCATGATGCCTCAGTCCTCCACACCACTGGCAGGCCATGTTGTATCAGTTTGAAAAATGGGATGCCATGCTAGTAGGATTGTAACTCCTCTGCATCTGTCATTGGTATATGAGGAGGCTACTACTTGCTGAAAGCCATATATGTAATTTGCCATGTTCTAATTTGGAAAGATGTGTTTCTTGTAGAAGAAGTAAATCAGGCTTCATGTTTTTCAAAACTGAGATCACTCATGTCCTCAGGATCACAGTTCATAGATCATTCACATTGTGGGATAAAATCTTAAATTGTGACATTTTTATCTATCTATATATATATATATCTATATATCTATATATATATATAGATATATAGATATATATATATATATATATATATATTTAAAGAAAAACATAAAAATGCCTTTTTAATACAAAGGTTATAGAAACATAGAAACATAGACTTTGACAGCAGATAAGGACCACTTGGCCCACCTAGTCTGCCCATTTCCTTACCTACAGGATAAGCTGCAGATCCTAGTTAACCAACAGCCTATTTCTTCTACCCCACAAGAATTGCCTTATATCTGTCCCATGCATTCTTGAAATCTCCCACAGTTTTAGACCCAACCTTCTCAGGAAGGCTGTTCTATGCATCCACCAACCTCTCTGTGATAAAATACTTCACATTGCCCCTAAGCTGCCCCCGGTCTTCAAATTAGGTCCCCTTGTTCTTGCACATCTCTTTTTTTGAAAGATGCTACCCTCTTGGACTTTGTTGATTCCACCAAGGTACTTAAAAGTTTCTATCATTTTCCCCCCTCTCCCTCCTTTCCTCAAGGATATGCATATTAAGCTCCTTTAGTCTCTCCTCATATGGCTTGTCTTGCAGACCCTGCACCATTTTGGTTGCCCTCCTCTGAACTGCCTCCATCCTGTCTATGTCCTTGCAGAGATGGGGTCTCCAGAACTGGACGCAGTACTACAGATGCAGTCTCACCAACTGTCTGTACAGAGGGATAACAACTTCCTGTTTTCTGCTGGTGATGCCTCTCCCCATACATTCCAGTATCCCCCAGCCCTCCCTACTGCCTTCTCTCATTGCTTGCTAACCTTAAGGTCATCTGATATGATTACCCCCAGGTCCCTTTCCATTTTTGTTGTTGTTACTACCTCCCCCCATTGTGTAATCTTCCCAAGGGTTTTTGTTTCCCAGGTGCATTATTTTGCAGTTATTTGCACTGATTCCAAGCTGCCATACTTCTGACCATTCCTCCAACCTTGCAAAGTCCCTTCTCATCCTTTCCACTCTTCCTCGTGTATCAATCCTGTTGCAGATCTTTGTATCATCTGCAAAGAGACAGACGTTTCCTTCCAGTCCTTCTGTAATGTCACTTATAAAGACATTAAAAAGGACTGGCCCCAGTATTGAACCCTGCGGTACCCCACTAGCAATCCATCTTTCTTCAGAGTGAACTCCATTTACAATTACCTTTTGTGTCCTGTTGTCCTGCCAATGTTTTACCCAGGCTACCCACTCCCAGGCTGGTTAATTTGATTATTAATTTTTAGTGTGGGACTGTGTCAAATGCCTTGCTAAAGTCTAGGTAGGCCATGTCCACAGCCCCTTCCTGGTCTACTACTTTGGCCACCCAGTCAAAGGAATCAATTAGATTCATCTGACATGACCTTCCCACTGTGAACCCATGCTGCCTTGGTCCTGTGCTCCACTTTCCTCCAGGTACTCAACAATTCATTCCTTCAGAAGTGATTCTATCACTTTTCCTACCACAGAGGTCAAACTGACAGGTCTGTAGTTTCCTACCTCTGTCTTGCTCCCACTTTTGTGAAGGGGAATCACATCTGCCTTCCTCCATTCCTGAGGTACCACATCATCCTCCTATGATTTGTTAAAAAGGGTAGTCAGTGGTGTCACTAGTTCTCCCCTTAATTCTTTTAGAATTCTGCTGTGAATTCCGTCAAGCCCCATTGCTTTGTCCAGATCAATTCCCCTATCCAGACTGCTTCTGTTAATTAAATTAGGCACCTCCCCCTCCTCCTCTTTTGGGAATATTGAGCAGAAGTATTTGTTCAGTATCCCTGCTTTTTCACTGTGCATCTCTGCCCACCCACCGTCCTTTATATTCAGCCTCACTATCCCTCCCTTTGTCTTTCTACACTCCCTGATGTACCTATAAAAGGTTTTATCCCCCTTCTTAACCGAGTTGTCTATCTTTTCCTAACTTTGTGCCTTTGCTAGTCTGTCTTCCCTCCCTGCTTCCTTCTACCTTAACTGGTACAGTTCTCTGTCCTGCTCCTTCTATGTTTCCTTATACTTCCTAAATGCTATCTTTTTCTCCCTAACCTTCCCTGCCACCTCTTTTGAGAACCATAGTGGATTTTTCTTTCATTTTAATTTGTTTATGTGCTTCACACAAAGGCTTGTTGTCTCTGTGATGGCAGTTTTGATGTTTCCCCATCATTGCGCCACCCTCCTTTTAGCCTATTTGTGAGTGCTTTTCTAAGGCATACTCCCATCTTGCCAAAGTCAGCCCTCCTGAAGTCCAGTACCCTCACTTCTGTATGGCTTGACTCTGTAGCTGAGTTTATTGTGAACCACACTGTTTGGTGGTCACTTGTTCCCAGGTGGCTACCCACTTCTAGATCTAAGATCCTCTCGCTGTCCCCATTTCAGAGTACAAGGTCTAAGATTGCTTACTCATGAGTGGGTTCCAAAACTAGCTGTCTGATGCATACCACCTGTAGGGTATCAAGAATTGCCCTGCTCTTGGATGTGGCTGCAGCAAAGGTGCTCCAGTTAAAATCTGACATATTCAGGTCTGCCATCAACAGTATCTCCCCTTTCTCAGCCATCTTAAGGATACCAGGTTTCTCTCCTAACTACAGTTGGAGGAATGTCTAAATACTAGAAACATAGAAACATAGAATTTGATGGCAGATAAGGACCGCTTGACCCACCCAGTCTGCCCATTTCCCTACCTAATGGATAAGCTGCAGATCCTAGTTAACCAGCAGCCTACTTCTCCCTGCCCCTACCCCCTAGAATTGCCTTATGACTGTCCCATGCATGCTTGAATTCCACCACTGTTTTTGACTCCACAACCTCCTCCGGAAGGCGGTTCCATGCATCCACAAAACTCTCTGTGAAAAAATACTTCCTTAAATTACCTCTGAGCCACCCCCCCCCATCTCAAATTGTGCCCCCTTGTTCTTGCACACCTCTTATTTTGAAAGATGCTACCCTCTTGGACTTTGTTGATTCCCTTGAGGTACTTGAAAGTTTCTATCATGTCCTCCCTCTCCCTCCTTTCCTTGAGGCTATACATATTAAGCTCCTTAAGTCTCTCTTCATATGTCTTCCGGTGCAGACCCTGCACCATTTTAGTTGCCCTCCTCTGGACAGCTTCCATCATGTCTATGTCTTTGCGGAGATTGGGTCTCCAGAACTGCATGCAGTACTCCAGATGGGGTCTGACCAGCTGTCTGTACAGAGGGATAATACCTTCCTGTTTTCTACTGATGATGCCTCTCCCTATGCATCCCAGTATCCCCCCAGCCCTCCTTGCTGCCCTCTCATATTGCTTGCTCACCTTTAGGTCATCTGATATGACTACCCCCAGGTCCCTTTCCATTTTTGTTGTTGTTAGTATCTCACCCCCCATTGTGTACTCTTCCCTGGGTTTTTGTTTCCCAGGTGCATTACCTTGCACTTCTTAGCATTGAATCTAAGCTGCCATACATTTGACCATTCCTCTAACCTTGCCAAGTCCCTTCTCAACCTTTCCACTCCACCTTGTGCATCAACTCTGTTGCAGATCTTTGTGTCATCTGCAAAGAGACATACTTTTCCTTCCAGTCCCTCTGCAATGTCACTTATAAAGACATTGAAGAGGACCGGTCCTAATACTGAACCCTGCGGTACCCCACTAGTAACCCCCCTTTCTTCAGAGTGGACTCCATTTACTATTACTCTCTGTGTCCTATTCTCAAGCCAATTCTTTACTCAGGCTGTCATCTTGGGACCCACTCCCAGGCTGGCTAACTTGTATATTAATCTTTTGTGTGGGACTGTGTCAAATGCCTTGCTAAAGTCTAGGTAGGCCACGTCCACAGCCCCTCCCTGATCTACTACTTTGGTCTCCCAGTCAAAGAAATCTATCAGATTTGTCTGGCATGACCTTCCCACTGTGAATCCATGCTGCCTTAGGTCCTGTGCCCCTCTGGCCTCTAGATACTCGACAATTCTTTCCTTCGGAAGTGATTCCATCATTTTTCCTACCGCTGAGGTTAAACTAACAGGTTTGTAGTTTCCTGCTTCTGCTCCCACTTTTGTGAAGGGGAATCACATCTGCCCTCCTCCAGTCCTTGGGTACCACCCCATCCTCCCATGATTTGTTAAAGAGGGTAGTCAGTGGTGTCACTAGTTCTACCCTTAGTTCTTTTAGAATTCTGGGATGAATCCCATCAGGCCCCATTGCTTTGTCCACCTTCAGTTTTAAGAGTTCTTTCAGAACCCTTTCTTCTGTAGATGGGCTGGTATCAACTTCTGTATCCAGAGTGTTTCTACTGTTTGTTTTAGGTACCTCCCCCTCTTCCTTTGTAAATACTGAGCAAAAATATTTGTTTAGTATCTCTGCCTTTTCACAGTCACCCTCTGCCCACCCTCCCTCCCCTTTATTAAGCCTCACTATTCCTCCCTTGGTCTTCCTTCACTCCTGATGTACCTATAAAAGGTTTTATCCCTTCTTAACCAAGTTGGCTATCTTTTCCTCGGTTTGGGCCATTGTTGTTCTGACTGCCTTCCCAGCTTCCTTTTGCTTTAACTGATACAGTTCTCTGTCCTGCTTCTTCTGTGATTCCTTGTACTTCCTGAATGCTTTCTTTTTCTCTAGAACCTTCACTGCCACTTGCTTTGAGAACCATAGTGGTTTCTTACATCATTTTGTTTTGTTTATTTGCTTCACACAAAGGCTTGTTACCTCTGTGATGGCAGTTTTTATTATTCCCCATTGTTCTTCAACCCCTCCTTCCTGCCCATTTGCTAGTGCATTCCTTAGGCACTCACCCATTTTGGCAAAGTCAGTCCTCCTAAAGTCCAGTACTTTTGCCTTTGTATGACTTGACTCTATTGCTGTGTTTATTGTGAACCATACTGTTCGATGGTCGCTAGTTCCCAGATGGCTATTCACTTCTATATCTGAGATCCTCTCTTCATCTCCATTTGAGAGAACCAGGTCTAAGATTGCTCCCTCTCGAGTGGGCTCCAATACTAGTTGTCTAAGGCATGTCCTCTGTAGGGCTTCTAGAATAACCCCACTCTTCGAAGTGGCTGCTGCAACTGCACTCCAATTAACATCTGGCATATTCAAATCACCCATCAGCAATATCTCCCCTTTTTCTGCCATTCTAAGTTTACTTTCTATCATTTCCTTGTCCAGTTCCTTTCTCTGATAAGGGGGTCTGTATACAACCCCTGTGCGGATTGTGGTTCCATTGCCGGTCTCCAAATTTACCCACAGTGCTTCTTCTCCTCCCTGTTTTCCCTTTTGTTCTGTTGCTTTGATTCCTTCCCTTATGTAAAGAGCTACTCCTCCTCCTCTTTTACCCTCCCTGTCCCTTCTGTAGATAGTGTATCCTGGTATGTTTATGTCCCAGTCATGGTTTTGTGTATACCATGTTTCTGTGACTGCCACAATATCCAGATGTTCCTCCTCCATCAAGGCCACTAATTCAGGAAGCTTGTTACTCAGACTACGGGCATTGGTACTCATTGCTTCCATTTTTTGATGGCTTTACCTTCTGTTGCAGCATCCCCCACTGACCTTTCTACCTCGGTCTTTTTCTCATTTAGTACCCTGTTTGGTAGGGAGAGGCTGGGATTTTCCTGCTGCTTATCAGTGCCTCCCCCCTTGACTAGTTTAAAAGCTTGCCAATGAAGCATTTAAACCGATTGCTCAAAAGACTTGTTCTCTTCCTGGACAGATGCAGACCATCCTGCCAGTATAGGCTGGTGTCCCTCCAGGTGGAACCCCAGTCCCCAATGAAGCCAAACCCCTGTTCTCCACACCATTTTTTCAACCATTCATTAAACTGCATGGTGCAAAGTACCCTCGCCTCACTCATGCCATTGACAGGCAGCACCTCTGAGAAGGATACTGTGTGTGCTACTTGTCTTAAGCCCCTCCCCAATTCTACAAAGTCCTTCTGCACTGCTCTAAACTCATGTTGAGCCAAGTCATTTGTCCCTAGGTGGACAATGACATCCAGCTCAGACTCCTGTACAGCTGTTCTCGTGATCCTGAGGATGCGCTTCCTCTCCCTCCAAGTCATGGCACCAGGCAGGCACCTTACTTCAGTTTTCCCTGCTCCCCCCAGTTCTATCTCCCTAATAATTGAGTCCCCCACCAGGAGCTGCTTCCTTTCCTTGTAGTGTCCTCTTCCTCCTTCCTTTGGGCCTCCCTTGTGATAGTTGTCCTCAGCCTCCTTAGTCTTCTCTGCAGGTGCATCCATAGCTATGCTCCCCCAGAATGGTATATGGATTGTGGAGTGGAACAACTGACTGGGTGTGCCTCTGTTCCACCATCCTCACCCTCCCTGAGCCCACTGTGGTCCAACAGCTGTGCTTTCTTTGCAACCTCTGAGGTAGTGGTGGTGGCTCTGGTGCTCCCTGGATTGGGGAGTTTCCCTTCCAACCATCCAGTGTGGCCTGGGGAAAGGTTCCCTTACTACTGTCCAGTGTGGCCTGAAGATGGGTAACTTCCTCCCTCAGGGCAGAGAGTTGTCTGAAAATAGGGCAGCATCTCAGCCTCCAGAAAGACTCCCAGAAGACTGCTGCCCCACAGCCATTACATTGCACTACTCCCCATGTTTATCTACTTTTTTTTGTTTGTGTGTGTGATTGATTTGTTATATAGAAATATATATATATTATACAATGTGTATGCTTATATTGTCAGTGCAGTATGCTAGAGGATATGACAGTGATATGCCTTGCACTCTTGAGGAAATGATGTCAGAACCCCAGGTATAAAGGAACTATTTCCAGGGAGTGGGTGGGAGGAGGTGGAAGGTTGGCCTAAACTGTGCCCTCACAAAACAATCAGCTAAGAGCTCTGACCCACCGCTGCAATGAGTGCCTTCCTGTCAGCAAGATGCCCCACAACAATTTGACAGAGAAAATACCTGCTAATCAAACAGAGAAAATGCAGACATCCAAGTCAGACACAGGTAAACCTCCCAGCCCCAAAACAGCCTGGTGGTTTGTGCTCTGAAAGCAGTCGGCTCCAAAATAAGTCAGCTGTGCTTTAAACTCTTCCTGCACTGAAAATCTTAAGAATTGTAACAAAGACTGTCTTTTCCTGATAATTCTAAGCTCCTTATTTCACCTTTCAGTTAGAAGTAGCCTCCACCTGCAGAATATCTGCTACAAACCAAAGACAATTGTAAGGTTCACTTCCCTCTGTTGTGAGCACAACTCGCTTTCTTGCAAATCCTATGTTCAGTATTGCAGCTTCCAGCCAGAGGTAGTTTGACTTGAAAATATTAGCTGTTCTGATGAGTTTGCTATAAAACACTTGCTTATAATACTATTGTTCTCAGGTCTGTTACCAAAGCTATTAGCTGATAAGTAGCTATGATGTAAGCACTTCCTGGTAAAGTCTGGAATTTCCTTTTAAGGCACACACAGATAAACACAAAAAACAGTTTCCACCCCTTAGGGCACTTGTCTGGGTCAAATACACAACCTGTACCTGCACTTATTTCAGGATTTATGACAAATTCTTAGCCCAAGGTTTAAACTATTCCTGCACTGAAAATCTTAAGAATTGTAACAAAGACTGTCTTTTCCTGATAATTCTAAGTTCCTTATTTCACCTTTCAGTTAGAAGTAGCCTCCACCTGCAGAATGTCTGCTACAAACCAAAGACAATTGTAAGGTTCACTTCCCTCTGTTGTGAGCACAACTCGCTTTCTTGCAAATCCTATGTTCAGTATTGCAGCTTCCAGCCAGAGGTAGTTTGACTTGAAAAATATTAGCTGTTCTGACATGAGCCTCCTACTTAGATAGAGCTGTTCTGTCTGGCACCAATTACTACATGTGATTGATATTAAGCAAAGGTCCACCCTAGCAGACCTGCTCTATAACATTTTTTGAAAAAGAAAACAATACCTAAAGGGTAAGATATGAGCATCAACTGGATGCCTCAAACTTTCACTAACTAACTTGATACTCTGTAACCAGGGGAGCATTAGGTAACTATAATACACTATTGCTTCCATTAAAAAGGGCAGTTGGATATGTTGTCTTAAGCATTCAAAACCCATAGGATGTAACAGAGTCCCAGTGCTCAGACAGGGGGCTCTATCAGAGGAGCAAGTCCTCCAAGCCACCCAGGAGCTAATCTAGCTCCTAGTTAAAAAGAGGTGGTAAAGTATGGGGATCAAAAGAATGAATGTGAGCCAGCAGTGAAAATAAAATATATTCATGTGGAGCAGAACACCTCCATACAGCCAGAACATAGACCCCCTCCCAAGATCATTTTACACTTTCCTTAATATTGAAGCACGGAATTCAAAGAATGCAGATCAAGGGCTTGATTCTGAAAGGGTTCTGCCAGATGCAAGGTGCTTGCATCAAACAACAATGACGCAAGTTGCACCTTGCATCATTTTTTGCGGCATTCCCTATTCCAGTATGTGGTCTGTGCTGGTAAGGGAATCTGCTGCACCAAAGGGGTGCTGTGCCACCCTTGCAACCTGCATCTGGGTATGCCAAGTCAAAAGGGGTCTTGCACCATGGTGGGGCTGCAACTGTGCCAAAAGTCAGATTCCAAAAGCCCCACCATGGCTGATGCAAGGGGCTCCACTTAGACCTGCCAGGAGGTGGTCTAAGCCCAGTGTGTCAGAGTGGGACACAGTTGTGGGTAGTAGGAGAGGCACAGAGGGGAATAGGGAGGGTTGTTGTGTCAGTAGGGAAGTAAGGGATTGTGTTGGCACCCAGCAGGGAGCATGTGCCTCTATAAATGTTATACCTATGCATATGCAACCTGCAGGGTGCAAATGCACTCCCTTACTTCCCCACTGGCACAGCAACCCTCCCTATGCCCATTTGTGCCCCTCCTGCCCCTGACCCCTCCTGGCATGGGTTACACCCCTCACCACCACCACCTATGCTGGCTCATCCTGTGTTGTGAAAGTGGGAGGGGATCCATGTCCTTGTGGCATGTGCCGCTGCTGTACCACTGGTTGGGTGCTGTGCCACAGTTGCAGCAATTTTGGGGATTTTGGCACTGGGACCCTGCTTCTTTGCGGAATATGGCACAGGGCCCCTGGCACACCCAGGCATTGCCACAGCCCTGGAGGGACACAACTTGCATCACTTCAAGGGCACCATTTGGAATCAGGTGCCAGGACTGTAATACATGAAGGGCACCAAGTGAAGAGTGCCTGTAATATCCCAACGTCTCTAAGATGATGTTGGTATAAGATCTAAAGTGTTAGAATCCTGTTACATGAAAATGCAGTGTATAACATACACTGCCATTTTTGTGCCTGATAAGCTTGATTAGGTTGAACACAACAAGATATTTTCAGTATTAGCCTGAAAGCCACATCGATCAGGTTAGCATGTGTAGTTCATAAGTCTGGATCTCAGAGTTAGTACATCATCAAAATTTGCACTATAATACTTTTGCTGGCTTTTTTTTTGTATTCTCAAAGTCTTGATTTGTGACCGGGTCAAGTCCAGAGTCACAAGCCTTCACATACAGTATGTAGGAGTATAAAAACAGATTAGCTAAGCAGCCAACAATGAGACATCTCTGATCTGTGGTCTCTAGGCTGCAAAGTGAAAGTATAGGTGAGGACGGGGGAGAGGCTGGGAGAGAAATGGGACTGTCAGCTTCTCTCAGAATCCCTGTCATGCTGTTTCAGAAAGCAAACTGTAAATGGGGTTCATGGGTACCGCTTTGCAGATCAGCCAACCATGCTGCTCATTCAATCAAACTGTCCCTAAAGGTCAAGCATGAACATGAAGAAAACATAATATTTCTGTGTAGGAGCTGGTACACTCTTTAGTAGCGTGGCATTACCAGGTTCACCCACAGCTCCCTGCTGGTCACCTCACACAACCACTCCATTTATTAACTGTGTCAGCTTACACCCATCCAGTTCCTTAAACCCTGCTCTCAACAGTGCTCAGTTCCATAACATACTCCCATCCCCCCTCCCCAAATTACCATCGCCAGACACTAACGCACTGGAAGAGATAAGTATGTAAACTAATTATTCATAGGCATCATTTTTATTTCAAAATTGCTGCAGTTTGATCACTGTCATCAGTGTGGCATTCATCTGTTGCTGTCTCTTTCGGGTATCAGATCTAGTCTCCCATCTGGGAAGTTGAGGAAGGCAGCTGGAAGTGGAGGAATGGCTCTCTGAAGGTAAAATTCCACTGACTTTAAGGTCTGCTTTTGCTTCATTCATAGAATCATAGGTTTGTTGGCCCATGTGGAATTGAATAGTCAGCCTAGCTGGGTAAGGAGTTTTGAACTTGGAACTTGAGCTGTCAATTTCTGAGTATCGGGAAAAGCTGGATATACTGTCCTGAGCCGCTGTGTAGTTGGAGCATAATCATTGCCAAAAAACACTTTATGATGTTCATGATAGAGTTGTTGCTTCTCACATGCCTGCTGGAGTATGTTATCCTCAATTGCAAAATTTAGAAACCTGACAATTGGCGATCTAGGATATGCTGTTGGAGAAGTAGATTTGGGCCCCAAAGCCCTGTGAGCATGCTCAATGCCAGTGGAGAAAGAGGCACCCAGCCTCAGCAAAGTATGCAATAAGTTATCTAGAAATCCTGGCAAATTCATGCCTACACATTCTCTGGTATACCAGAAATGTGGAGATTTTTGTGCCTGGTGCAATTTACTGAGTCCTCGTCAGTGAATTACTGTATTTGTAATTGCGTCTCAGCCATCTGTTGTAGAGCGGTCTCTAAATGATACACTCTGGTGGTCTTGGTGATTTTTTGGTCTGCCTCTGTTTAATTTGTAGAGTTGTGATGTTGGCACAGAGTTTATTCAAAGTATCCTTAACTGTTGCTCGAAAGGACCGGAGTTAAATTAATATGAGGTCTAATTTAACAGCTTTTGATGCAGATTTGCCTGCCTATGCTTTGGAGATTACATCAGAAGTCTGAGCCCTGTTTTGAGAGAAGGAGGTCTCCATGTCTAAGCCATCATGCTCTGTTCTGGATCTGCAGTAAGCTGTTGTAGTTTGGATTTGTTTGCATTTGGCCATGTCTCTGTGTCCCCGTATTTCCAAAATTCAGTTTTTTGATGTTGTTTTCCATGCTTTCTAACAGGTTATATTCTGTTTATCAGGGAGAGGTTTTAACCTAGGCTGTCATCTCTCTCCTGGAGGAACTGGAAGTCCTGCAGTATGTAATTTTCATTCATTCAAGGGTGAGGTGTGCACGTATATGAAATCCAAGCCAAAAGGAGTGAGAAAGAAAGAAATGTCATGAAATCCAAATCCATACAGTATCCTGGGTGGCCTGTCTTCGAATCCCAGCTAAGACATTTCTTTCTTTCTGTCTTCTGTTTATTTGGACTCCATATATGTGTGCCCACCACACCCTTGTCCATGAAAATGTAAGTATCTGTGTAGCACTCAATTGTGCATTAGAGAAAGAGTAAGGTGTTTCTGGGAGTCTCAGGTTTTCAGTTGCCTAGTAGTGCAACAAAATAGTATTTTAGACAGCCTGGGTTAAAAGCCCTGCTAAGGTACTTATTTCTTTCTCTCTTCTGTTTGAACACTGCACCCTTGTGAATAAAAATGTAATTATCTGTGCAGCACCAAGCAGTACATCAGAGAATGAGTAAGATGCTTCTGGAAGTCCCAGGTTTCCAGTTGTCTTGGTGGCACAGCTGGTAGTGCAACTGGAAAAGTATTCCAGGTGACAAGGGTTTAAATCCCAGCTAAGACACTTATTTATTTCTCTCTTCTGAGTGTGTATTTTTTAGCTGATTGATGGTGTAAGTTCCTGAGTTTGGGTAGTGGAAGACTGCATTGTGGAAGGCTGAGTGGTAGGTGTCAGCCATGAGCAGTGCCATGAGGCAGGTCACATGACTGAGGAAACATGCTAGGTAAGGAGATAAAGGAAAGCACTTGTAGTCAGTGGGGACCTGGGAAACAAGTAGAGTATGTGCTGTCACCAAATATTTCAGGACCTCTAGAAAAATCTTGTCTGAGTACCCTGATAAATGGGTCTTAGTGGGGTGACAGCTTCAACACATGTTGCAGATAACTGTGTAGGTGACCCCTAGGGTGAGAGGTGAAAGAGGGGTACAGTGGAGCCAGTGGTGGAAGATGTAGAGAGCAGACAAGAGCACCATTTATGGGGAGGAAGAGGCCTAATGGGATGTAAAAACTATAGATCAGCCATTTTCAGAGAGGTTTTCTGGAGACTGTGAGGCTGCCTAGCATGCAGTCAGATTGCTGCGTTTGCTATGGAATTAGCCACAGTAAAGGCTGATTATGGCCTTCACCTGGGCAGGTCTGCGTGAACCTAGTGCAAGCAGCCACTATTCCACTTTTCCGTACGACACCAGTCTGGGAGATGGACTGTAGTTGGGGGGAGGGGATAGGTACAATGGAACAGGGGTGGGAGACCTGAGGTGCCAACAGTGAATCAGTTTGTTCCCCTGTGTGACTCAGTAGGTTCAGTCACCTCACTGAGGGTACAAGAAACTGCTACCTCTCAGGCTTCCAGGTCTGTCCCTAGGATGACAACTCAACAAGTTTAACTATATGATCCCAGCTCGGAGTACTGGTGCATACCATGATGGCCAACCAAATTATCTCAACAAATAAAAGAAGGTACACTTACCTATAAGTTGCAAAAAGTTTGTCACTGCCTCTGTAAACTGCACAAAGTGGAATTGCCACACTAATAACAGTGCTTCAGTGCTTGATTATTTAAAGGTGCTTTCCACAACAAAAAGGAAAAAAATAGTTAAATCCACATTTTGCAGCAGTGTTGTACATGTTCTTCTGCTCTCAATACTATGACCTGAGTCTCCCGAGCACTTCAGCTTGGATGCAGGTCTTCATCAGGGGGCCAGGTCTTGGGTTACCATGTCCACTTAAATACCCATCCATGGGTTATCATTGGCTGGCTCTAATTTTGCCATTATATAAAATGTTTAATGAATTAAATCATCAGAATAATTGTGTGTTTCTTAAAAATACGTTTGTGTTTTGCTTAAAACCCAGTGCTGGTAGCAAACACTATCCTAAACTAATTGCTAGTAAGGGGAAGGAAATGGTACTGGTGGGGTTGGGATGGGAAAAGTGAGTGTGAAGAGTGTGTGTATAAAAGTTAGTCAAAACCTATTACAGCTACACACAAATGGTGGTGGGGGAAACAGAGAATACTACTGGACAAGTACATTCAGTTTCAAATTCGAACTCACTACACCTACTGGTATTCAGATATATCAAATCTTACCCTCTCACCACCTTTACAAATTAAAGAGGCTTTAATAAATCCCAAGAACACAAGGGTAAAATGAGCCAAAAATAAATTATCTCAAGCATAAAAGGGAGAAAAACAAACTTCCTGAATTCCCTTTGTGTGGCAAGTTTGGCTAGATGGAGGATGAGAAAAAGAGAATACATTCAATTCATAACATTGTGGTACTCTATAAAATATAGAGAAGACTATATTAGTCAAAATCAACCATATATACATTAATTCTTCAGACAAAGCATAACACAAAAATGAGAAATTAAATTTCTTGTACCTTCATGGTATTACATTTAATATTTGCCAATACAAATCAAACATATATTCTTGACAGTAATTATTCTGCATTTAGTTTTCCTGGACTGCATCCCATTGATAATGGGGGTTATTACAAGAATAATGTCTACTCAGATTCTTCATTTAGACCTCTAGGTCTTAAAGCTCGGAGTTTGTAAATCCACTGATATTCTTTTTTACGATAACTGTTGTACCCGATCCCCACCACTTTTTAGCTCTTCGACCCCTTCTAAACCCATAAATCTAAGACTACTTAGATCTGATTTGTGGAATTCCTGATTGTGTTGTCTTACTGGTGTCTCATTCCTATTCACATTGCTTCTGATGTGTTCTTGAATATGTCTTTTCAACTGTCTCACAGTTCTACCAACATATGTTTTCTCACAGCCACAGCACAGAACATATACCACAAATGAAGTGGCACAACTAATGAATTCCCTTATTTCAACAAGGGTAATCCAAACATACCACACAAAAGGGAATCCAAAAGGTTAGGCTTTCTCTCTTTTACTGTCAAGTACTATTCCCTAATCCCCCACCACCATTTTTGTATAGCACTACAAAGTTTTGACTGAATTTGAACACACACACACACACCACACACACACACACACACACACACACACACACACACACACACACTTCATGAACACTCACTTTTCCCATTTCAGACCCCCATCATCAACCACCACCACAGCCACCATTTCTTTCCTCTTACTAACAATTAGCTGACAACATTTGCTGCAAGTGCTGGGTTTTAAGCAAAATATAGAAGTATTTTTATGAAACACACAATTATTTTGGTGATGTAATTCATGAAGTATTTTTTATCATGGCAAAATTTGAGCCAACCAATGGTAACCAATGGATGGGTAATTAAATGCACATGGCAGTCCAAACCCCCACTCCCTGATGAAGGCCTGCATCTGGTTGGAAGTGCTGGGGAGTCTTGGTTCATAATACTGAGAGCAGGAGAGCATGAGCAACACTGCCAGTAAAATGTGGAATGAACCCTTTTCTTTTTTTTTTGGTTCTTGGAAAGCACTTTTAAATACACAAGCATTAAATAAAGAAGCACTGAAGCACTGATACTGGTGTGGCAATTCCACTTTGTACTGTTTACAAATGAGTGACAAACATTTTGCAACTTTTGGGTGAGTGCACCTTCTTTTGTTTTTCCTACGGTGACAATTGCAACAATCTTAAAGTTGAAGGGAATGTGAGGACTAGAAAAGTACTCATTGTAGGGGTTTCCATCATTGGTGGAACAGACAGAATATTGGGTGTGGGGGAACCAATGATGCGGCATACTGAGGTGCCTTCCAGGGGCTTTGGCTGGAAGAGATGCACACAGAGAATAGAGGATTATCAGGGGAATAGAAGGGGTGTTCAGTGTCATTGTCCACCTGAACATTAATGAGTTGGCTATTTGAAATGTAGGGGAGGTAAAGGATAACTTTAGGAAGCTGGGAGGGTGATGTAAGCCATCAGCAACCATGATATCCTTTTTCTGAGGACCTGTCAGTCTGGTTTAAGTGTAAGCAGAGGTTTTGTCTCATAATTTACATTAACTTATGGCTGAATGTGTGGTGCAGAGAAGAGGGCTTTGAGTTTGAGTGCTGCTGGGGGCACTCCTGGAGAGATAAAAGGCTATATAAGATAGGTTTATTTATTTATTTAAAAGTTTAACCAGGAAATACATACTGAGCTTATAACAGCTTGTTTCCAGATATGTTCTGG
Source organism: Neoceratodus forsteri (assembly GCA_016271365.2). Classification (NCBI taxonomy): domain Eukaryota; kingdom Metazoa; phylum Chordata; order Ceratodontiformes; family Ceratodontidae; genus Neoceratodus; species Neoceratodus forsteri. The sequence continues at coordinate 680,207,487 of JADMNL010000022.1, read as the reverse complement.
GGAGAGGAGAGAGGAGCATATAGCTAAACAATATAATTACTAAACATACAAAAAGTCAAATGCAATGATATAGCAATACAAGCAGAATCATAATTATTAGAGTGAATTTAGTAATGAATGCAATTAGGAAATACAACAATCACCTATATGTAAAGAAGGGAAAATCAGTAAAACAGCATGAGCAGGGCAAAAAACAAGAGAAGGGAAGTAAGACTACCAGTAACAAGCAGTAAGGGAGTAAAAGATGAATGAGTCATAGACAGTTGCAGGAAGGATAACAAAAGTCATAAAGAAGAGACTTTACAGAGGGAGGATTATGGACAGAATGAATAGAAAGGAGAAGAGATAACCAAAGTTTAGGAAAATGGTAAGACAACGCAGATTGCTAACAGTAGATTTTCTAGAAGGAAGAGAGAAAGAATGGGAAATAGTGTTACAGAGAGAGTAGGAGGAAGAAGTAGGAGGGGACAGGAGGGATCTCAGATAAGAGGGAAGGGTGCTGAACCAGAATTTGCATAAAAAGGAGACACAATGGGGAAAGGTGCCTAACATCAAGTGAGGGGAGGGAAGAGAAAGGGCTGAGTAAAGAGAGCAGTGCTGAGTACAAGGTGGGCAATCTAAAGCAAAATGACAGAAAGAATGAAAAAGGGATGCAGTCTGGCTAGGGAGAATTTAGTGGCACTACTGTAGATTAAGTCACTGTAGTCAAAGATTGGAAGGATAATTTTTAACACAATTTCTCGGCAGGCAGGCAGTGGAATCCTTCCTTTATTCCTGTACTAAGCACCTAGCTTAGAGTGAAGCTTACAGTGAACTGTATCAATATGCACTTAGAAAACAAGATGTTAGTCAAGGCAGACCTTGAGGTACTTGAAGGAGAAAGCTTTTTCAATCTTAACACCATCAAGGGTATTAAATACTGGAAAACAGATACTGTATGCCTTGCAAACCTTTGACAGGTGCTAAAAGTCATTGAGACTGTTGTTTTGGCATTGAAGGACAATTGATTAGACTTGAACCAGCGCTGAATGCTGTCAAAATCTATCTGTAGCTGGGAGGTAAGGTAATGGAGAGAGAAGCTAAATACAAAAAGAACTGAGTCATCAGTGTACATATTCCCAAATAGTGGTCAGTGCTGCAGGTACAGAGACAGTGGGATGAGTTACATGTAACAAAATATCATCAGCATGAGGAAAGTCACGGTCACCACAGGGATCCCAGTTATTAAAGTGTTAGACTCTAAATTAGCAAGCAAGGGCTCCAAGTATCAATTAAATAACAGTGGGAGCAGAGGACATCCTTGGTGGGTGCCACATTATATTGGAAAAGCAGGAAAGAAACCCCTATTGCAGTACTCCTTTGCATGATGCTTAGAGTAAAGAATCTGCACTCATTTAATAAATGCCATGGGAAATCCCAGTTTCTCCAACACATGGAAAAGGAAAGGCTAAGAGACTATCAAAAAAGCTTTCTCCACATCTAGAGACACCAGTGCTGCTGGAAGACCAGGGTGTCCAGGGGTGGAGAAAAATGGGACAGTTTGTGGAGATTGTCCATGCAGTGGTGAGTGGGCATAAATCCAACTTGTTCCTTACCAATAAAGCCCTCACAAGACCCCATTAACCCATATGCCCAAGATCTTGGCTAATATTTTAATATCTTGATTCATCAGATTAATGGGGTGATCATTTGCCACATATTATGTTGTTTGCCAGGTTTTAGTAACAGGATAATCAGGGCCTCTGCCATCATAGTGTCTGACAACTCCCTGTTCAAAGATGTCACATTAGGAATTTATGATTCAAATCAGCATGGGTTTACTCCCAAGTATTCCTGTACCACCAATCTGATATCTTTTTACAATAATATAAATACTCCACTAGATGTGGGTATCCCTACTGATGTAATTCTTTTGGACTTTAGTAGAGCTTTCGATAAAGTCTCACATGAAAAACTCATTACTAAAATGCACAATCTAGGTTTGTCACCTGATATTGTCAACTGGACTTTAAACTGGTTGAAAAATCATTCTCAGAGTCAGAATTAATGATATCTTGTCTGATTCGGGTAGTGTGACAAGTGGTGTACCACAGGGGTTGGTCTTGGGACCAACATTGTTTAATCTCTTTATCAGTGATTTACAAACAGGGCCAAATAACTCCATGGTTAAATTTGCAGACAATACTAAATTGGGGAGCAAGGTTAATAATCAAGAAAATATTTCTGCATTAAAGAAGGATTTGGAAAAAGTAATACTTTGGGCAAATGAAAATCATATGCAGTTTAATCAAGACAAATGTTTAGTAGTGCATTTCTGTGTAAATTATCCAAAAACGACATATTATATAAATGGACGACTACTTCACTCATCAAATTGTGAAAAAGATTTAGGGATATATGTTAATAATAAACTTAATTCAAATGATCACTGTGTTAGAACTGTTTGCATGACCAACAGACTTTTGAGGCAAATAAAATGCACTTTTGTTAATCGCACTGAACAATGTCTTATTCTGTTGTATAGGGCATACATTAGACCATATCTAGACTATGGCTCCCCTTTCTGGAATCCAAACCCCAAAAAAAGACAAAGCAATTCTTGAACAGGTTCAAAGGAGAGTAACTAGAATGATTCCAGGATTAACAAACTTGGATTATCAGAACAGATAAAAAGCTACTGGTCTCTTCTCTCTTCAAACTAGAAGATTAAGAGGTGATATGTTTATGGTTTTTAATTTAATAAATTCACCAGATCTAATGGAAAAATGTGGTCTAACACTCTCCAAAAGGAGACATGTTCTGAGACTGCATAATAAACAGCTTGAAGTAAAAACATATAAAACCAGCAAAAGGGGAAACTTTTTTCCAATAAGAGCATCCATCGTACAGAACACCTGGCCACAAGAATTGGTAGAGGCAACTAGTGCCACTGTCTGTAAAAACAAATTAGAAGTTTGGTTGAGGGATAATAAATAAATAATGTCCCACATAGTGTGGGGAACAGTCTCAATGGGCTCTGGCCTTCTTCTGTTCTTTCGTACCAAGTAAGTAATACCAAGTAATAAGTCACTAAAGACTTGAGTTAAGAGCAGAGTCAATTCTGAGGCAAAGGTTTTGTAGAAATTTGACATAAATCCATCTGGTCCATGGGCCTTATCCAAGAACAAGGACTGAATAGCATCAAACACCTACACTTTGGCAATCAGTTGAGCCAAGGCAACCTGTTAAGGCTCAGTTAATGAAGGGAAGGTTATCAAATCTAGAAACTGGGAAATGGTTTGGGCAGAGGGTGTATTGGAATAAGGACTGTACAGGGAGCAATAATAATTAAAAACTTCTTTGGTAATTTCCTATTCAATGGTATTAGAAGTATTATTTGAGTCTGACCAAATGAAGGTAAAAAGAATGAATGATTCCTGCTTTTTAAGATGAAGGAACATAAGCCTACCAATTTTCTTTCCCTGGTCGACATACTTGAAGAGAGTTTTAAATATAGCATATTCCACCTTTTCCCAGCATTATTTCTGCATATTGTTCCTGAAGTATGCAGAGTTCTACCCTAATAGCATCTGGAGAAGAAGGGTTAATCTGATGCTCCAATGTCTGAATATCCTGCAATTAAGAAGAGGCTTTTCTCTTTATGGTCCTTGACTTGTTTGGATGCTAGCCAAATAAATTCCCCTCAGAACACACATTTACAGGCAGCCCACTCCATATCCCTGTGAATAAGAGAGACCCAATTCATACCCAAAATGTTTTTAAAGTACCCCTAATTTGGGACACCATGAAGGAATCTTTAAGTAAGTGATTATTTGGGGAGATCACATGAAGCCTCGGACTGTTTAGCCGCTTTCTTGAGAGCTCCCGCTATTCCCTCCTTTAACCCCTGATTAAACCTTTACCTTTACCTTTACCTCAAATTACTTACTATTGTGCTGTATTGGTGTGCTGAGACCCTCAAGTATACAGAGAAAGCAAAATTTCAAGGAATCTGCTCACCATGGAGGCGGAAATGCACTCAGCTCCATCGCATCATACTCCGCCGATAACGCCTGAATAAGCTGTAAAGAAAGTGAAGGCCCAGCCTATCTCAGTGACCCAATGACTATCCACAACAACAGAAGCTACTCCTTTTTCTCTGGAGTGATTTCTTGAAGAATTTCGCTCCTTTAGGGATGAGGTCTGTTCGCTGACAGAGGAAGTTAAAGCGGCAACTATTAAATTAGAGGACCTGGCACAATGCAAGGTACGAATTACATCTGTGGAAAGAAAACTAGACAAAGTCGACCCAGGTATGGCGCTTGACCAGCAACGCATTGTAAAACTGGAAGGCAAGGTCGAAGACCTCGAGGGAAGAAGCCATCACAATAACGTTGTGATTATCAGGCTCCCAGAGTGTGAGGAAGGCTCCAATGCTGTCCTGTTTGCCCAGAAGCTGGTTCAAAAAATTACTGGCCCTTCTCCCTTCAGCCATGAATATATCGTGGAAAGCCCACCTTGCCTTAAGGCCTATGCCACCGCAAGGAGCTCAGCCCAGGACATTTATTTTCAAGTTCCTCAACTATCAGGAACGTCAACTCTTGCTGGTGAAAGTTAAAGAGTTGAAAGAAGTGCTCTGGGAAAGATCCCCAATTCACATTACCCAAGACCTCCTCCCATCGGTATGCCAGAAGAGGGCTGAATACCATGGCATGGTGACCAAACTGCTAGCGGCTATTATCTGCTTTCAGATGCTGTATCCCGCTAATTTATAAGTCTCCATAGAAGGGAAATGGATTTCCCTGGAAGACCCAAAATCTGCAGAGATAGACTTAAAGAAATTGCTTCTGATTTTTTTCTATGATGGGTGAGATCCTAGCTTGGAGACATGGGGTGATGTGTTTGGTATGTCTAATAGGAGTATTGATCATATTAGATCAGCCTTGCAAATAAATATATGGGGGAAACTGTTCTGTTGTTTTGTTTCCACATCACTTTTGTCTTTGATGGACTGGGAGAATCAGTTCCGCCTGGACATTACTTAATAATTTTAGTAAACCTGGACTCATCAGAACTCAGATAATCCATGCCTTCATGGGGACAGTGACTCTGGTGTTTCAGGGCTTATGATGCAATTAGAATGTACTGCGAGGGCTGTAACTCTGCGCATAGACTGAGAGAAACGATACTTTATTTTTACATTGCTTTCCTTTCATTTACTTTAAATTGAGCTGCCCTTTCTATCAATAAGGAGTAAATATTGAAATGTTTTGGGTATGGCAATGTTGAGGGCTCACAGTCTTGCTTCCACATAAGTGAGTTTCCATACCTAATTTGCTACTGACAAGTCTGTGCCAGAAAGAGAAAGGTGGGACAAAAGGTGTAATGGTGGCTGCGCTGGTTATTTTGGGAGATTTATCACCCTTTCTGATTAATTTTCCCCTCTTGCTATAATCTGGCACGAGGTCTCAAAGTAGGTAGTGTTTACAAGGGGAGGACCCCTTGCATGCGAAAGGCTGCTGAAGTAAGGGACACTTACAACAGTAGGCTTGTAGGCCTCCCCTGTGATACTGTTTCTGTAGGAGGTCTCACTTGCAACTTCAGCTGTAGATGATAGCTTTATATCTAGGGATTAAAGTACAAGGGGACCATTCTGAATTTAACACAGGATTGACTCCAGGTAGAATTGGGAGGTGAGGGGGGGAATGAGAGAGAGAGAGGAGAAGCTGCACAGTGGAAGGAGTCACGCACTGGAAAGTTCAAGGGAGGGGGGTGGAGGTCCTCTTTTCAGGTTCCTATCACGCCATTTGTTCAGATGGAAGGAGGATTCTGGGAGGGGGATCTGAAGGGGGGGTTTGGGAAAGAGAAAGACTGTCATAGATACTGGATGAAAGGGGACTTTTTGCAGGAGGGTTGGGAGGGGAGGAGGAGGGTACAGCTTGGCACTTGGGGGTTTGAGGATATCACACAGCAGGTTACACAGTTCAGACTGGTTACTATATTTTTTTCTGGTTGGGAATGGCAGGTATTAAAAAATGTGTGTCTTGGAATGTACAAGGGCTCCGCTCTAAAATAAAGCGCTATTGGGTTAAAGCACATCATCTTGCTTAAGGGAGGAATTACATTTCTCCAAGAGACCCATCTTTTGGAATCAGAGGGGACCCTCCTCCGAAGACAATATGTAGGCCAAGTTTTTAATGCAGGGGACAGCACCCAGAGTAGAGGAGTGGCCATCGTAGTGGCCAGGTATGTATCTTTTAAATCTGAACAAATTATTAGGGACCCACAGGGGTGTTACATACTTATAAAAGGAATTCTGGAGAGAACTACCCTGTTATTAGGCTGTGTATATGGTCCCAAAAATGACTCCCCACTATTCTTCACTAATTTTTTACAGGCACTGGCACCTTTCATGACCTTTCCATGTATCATAGGGGAGGGACTGGAACTTATGCTTTTCTTCTGATTTAGACAAACCAGACCCCAAAAGGCAGGGCTTCTCCCCAGCACAATGTGCAATAAGGGAATTGGTGGATCACCTGGGGTTAGCTGACCCATGGAGGACTTTATACCCCACCTTAAAAGATTTCACTTTCCAATCCAGCATACATGACTCCTCATCCAGGATAGACTACTTTTTAATCAGTCAGTCAATTCTGCATGGGGTCGTGTCCGTGGGAATAACCCCCGGAGTAATCTCTGATCTCTCAGTGGTATTCTGCTACCTGGGTTTATCAGCGGATACACTGCATGACTCACTGTGGAAGTTAGATAATCAGCTCCTCAAAGATGCTAAAATTGTATATATTTTACACAAGAAATTGAGGAGTATAACTGGCTGAATCTGAATTCCACAAGGTGGCCAGTCCTTGAATGGGAAGCCCTCAAGTGTGTATTGTGGGGAGTGTTCATTAAGGTGGCATCCCTCAGGAAGAGGGAAAGGAAGCAATGAACCCTCTCATTATTATCCAGAATATGCACCCTAGAGGCTTCGCTATCCCCATCTACCTCTAAGGCAGATAGAGAACTACTGGTGGGGTTGAGAGACCAATATAGTTCACTCCTCCAAGAAAAAGCAGAATATGTCATCTTAAAAACAGGGGTGAACTATGTTGATCAAGGGGAGAAGGCAGGTCACCTCCTGACATTGAGATTAAAAAAGGCAGAATCTTCCTGAATAGTGCAGAGTATCAGATCCCAACAGAATGGTGTTCTTTGCCCCAAATAAATTATCACAGAATTTGTGGGATACTACAAGGAATTGTATAAGCCCATGCTCAACAAGTCCACCCCTAGGGTGGTAGAGCAATACCTCCATCCACTTACTCTTCTGACTCTCACTCCAGCCCAACAGGAATTGTTAGTGGCCCCCATCTCGGAGATGGAAATTCAAACCACCATATCTTCATTGACAGCAGATAAAGCTCCGGGTCTGGATGGGTATTCTCCAAACTTTTATAAAGTTTTTAGTAAACAAGTGACTCCCTGGCTGAACTGTCTATTTGAGTGGATTTTAGGGGGGATCCCAATAGATAGCTCCCTGCTGGAGGCTATTATAATTGTTTTACATAAGACGGATAAAGATCCCGAGTTGACAAGCAGCTACTGTCTAATTTTGCTATTGAATTGTGACATAAACATTTTAGCAAAACTTCTTGCTAACAGACTGAAGGTGGTACAGACGTTATTCATGCAGACCAAGTGGGCTTCATGCAGGGAAGACACTCGACGGATCACTTCAGGAAACTTGCGTACATCTTCTCCATGTCCAGAAAGTCTGACACACCAGCTGGTCTGTTATCTCTGGATGCGGAAAAGGCATTTGACTGTGTGGATTGGCAATTCCTGTTTTTATCCACGCACAAATTTGGATTTCCTGCTAAGTTTGTTAGTTGTATCACATCCTTGTACCAAAACCCCCAGGCTAGAATACAGTATACTGCAATGGGATCCTCTCAGGAAGATTCTCTTTGCACTCAGGAACTAGACAGGGATGCCCCTCTCTCCTCTGCTGTTTAATATTTACTTGGAACCATTGTTATTTAGGTTATGATCTAGTGAGGGGCTACAAGGGATCCCCATAGGACATCACCTGTTTAAGTTATCTGCTTATGCTGATGATGTGCTTCTCCATCTGGCTCACCCAGCTAAATCCTTCCCAATAGTCTTGTCTATTATCACATAATTCGGAGCTCTTTCTAACTACTAAATTAATCTAAATAAGATTACTGTTTTTCCCCTGAATCACAGATTTCACAAACAAGATATCTCCTCACTGGGCGTTCAGTGGAACTTTAAGAGCATAAAGTGCTTGGGACTGACATTGTCTAGAAATGAGGGACTGATGAAAAAGTTGAATTTTGACTCTCTCTGTCTCTCTCTCTTTCTTAGATATTATTCAGCTTGATTTTAAAAGGTGGCAATCTATTTCTATATATCTTTGGGGGAGGATCAGTATAATCAAAATGAATATATTGCCCAGAATATTTTACCCCCTTAATATGTTAAACCTATGGCTGCCCCTAGTATGGTTTAAGAAGCTGCATGCCCTTATTTCCTCCTTTATGGGGGGGACATCCTCGATGGGCCTACCTGAAACTGGCAGCATCCACAAAAGCTGGGGGGCCTCAAGCTCCCACATTTTGGGATGTACAGTATTATTGGGTGAGTCAGGTAACCAAATATTTGAGATGGTTTATGCCCCAGGAAGAGATTGCCTCCTACTCTTATATACTGGAGTGATTAACTCTGGAAAGAGAGATAATTGCTATTCTGAATATTGCTAAAGAGGCTCTCTTATAAGTTCCTACTAGGAATATTCCCCCTAAATTGGGTAAATCTCCCATATTATGATTCCTTTGGGTACATAGCCAACTTTGCACATTCCTCAAATACCGGAATGTCAAAGACCCCAGGCAACCAATAGTAGGTAACCCGAATTTGAAGATTGGGGGTAAAATCATTTCTCCACTCTGGCTTCCCTTGATTAATAATGTTTGGGTGGGGGATTTGTTTACAGGGGATCATGTATGGAATTGGGTACAATAATGGCCTCATACTCCATGGACAGGAAGCAGATTTTTAAAGGATGGCAACTTAGGCACCTCCTGATAAAGATGTTCCTGGGGACAGTGAAGTCTGACAGTAACTGCATTTGGTTGGAATCCTTGATCCTGATATACAGGAAACCCCATGCAGTCTCCCAAATATACTCATGTTTACAAGCAAACATGCTTGACACACTCAGTGGGGCTTCTCGGTATTGGAATTCCTGCTTCTCAAATCCAGTGGAGAAATGGGAATCTATCCGATTAGACTCTCACCGATATGTTTCTCAAGATAGACTGAAGCTTAAACAGTAACAAATACTAAATGATATGTATTGGACCCCCACTAATCTTAAAAGAATAGGAAATTCACTAGATGCTCTTTGTTTCAGATGTCAGAATGACGAGGATGACCTTATTCATATATTCTGGGACTGCCCCTCAATTAGGGACTTATGGAAGGTAATCAGGACTAGGGCAGACCCCCTATTGGGCCTTGATGATTTATTCACACCTGAGATCTGTCTCTTGGGGGATCTCTCTAAGATTCCAGTCAAGACCATTGGTATCATATGGCCAGAATATCACTTACCCTAAAAAAATGAATTTTACCCCATTGACTGGATGCTCATATCATCTGTTATGCAGAATGGCTGCAATACCTTTTATTTAACCTCTGTACTGAGCAAATGAAAGTTAGTCTTTGTGGATCCCTTACCCGTTATAAGAAAATATGGGAAGGTCTCCACACCCTATACCTTCTTCAGACTGGGGCCTCGCCATAGCAAGGAACCTATGTTTAAGATATCATTTTATATTCCTATAATAGGGTGCCACTCCTGTATCATAATTGCATATACCTTGTGTCTACCATATTACCTGGTCCTCATGTTTGGGATTGTGCCAAGCTGGGGAAGGGCATGGGGAGGAAGGGAGGAAGGGATGGGGGGGTTTAGCATGGAGTTGATGTTTACAATACCTACAGCTGTATCAGTGTTGCCTGTTCTTTCATGTTAAAGCATTTCTGGAAAATTCAATAAACTTTGAATTTTTTTAAAAAAAGTAATTGATTATTTAGCTTCCACCTGGTATCTTTACTGTGGCAGGGAAGGAGTGTTGAAGCCAAACTAAAGAGTGATCTGACAGCACGCTAGGTGTGATGTCACAATGTCACAAGCATATAACCCAAGTAAAAGTGACTAATTAGAAAATAATCTGTTCTCAAAGAAGAATTGTGAATGGGAGATAAAAAGACATACTGTTTGCTGGAAGGATTTAAATACCCTCCATGGATCACACAGACCCAGGTTGTCAAGCACGTCATGCAGGGATTGCTGCACTGGAAACAAACCCACTTTAGGACAACCAGTACGGTCTAAGTTACAAGTGATAGTTAAATTCTAATCTTCTTCCAGGATACAGCGGAGAGCAAGGAAAGGGGCTAAAACCAAAGCAAACTTTGTAGAAAATTGGGGACAGTCAAAATTAAGGCCATACACCCTACCCAATCAGATCTCCCTATTTTCCGAGGAACCCAGAACAAATGTGTACCTCCCTTCAGGGTCCACCACTGACTAGGAAAAGCTGAACCTTAAGGACCTAGTAATCAGAATAACAACCTATCTAATCCTGGTCACATCCCTGGCCTGATACTCCTGACCAATTTTTTTCTCTCAGTAAAAGTGCATGCTCAGAAGATAACAAATGAGTTTTTTGGAGAAAAGAAATGTGAGCCCATGTTTGCTTAAGGTGCTTGATAATATAGCAGATTTTAGTTTTGAAATGTGCCCTTTTGACATTCCACAAAGCATATTTAATACCTGTACTTATACCAGATTAAAATAGTATATGAACCAACAAATCCCCTCCAGCACTTCAAAACATTTTGCAAAAAAAAAATAACATGTATGTCCTTAAATTGTCCCCACTCATCGCCACCCCCCAAAAGGAGAGAAACCCCCCCACATGATATCCCAATACTGTTAATATCCCAATACTGACACTGCAGTGCAGCATGAGGGGGGGTGCTGCACTCCTGAGGTGCCATCTTTCAGATGAGATGTTAAACTGAGGTCCCATCTGCCTATTCTGGTTGTAGTTCAGGTGAATGTTAAATATCCCATGGCACTTCTCAAAAAGAGTAGGGGAAATGTCCCCAGTGTCCTGGGCTAATTTCCCCTCAGTCACTAAAAAATACCACCAACAGCTTAATCTGGTTCAAAGTCAGTTGGCATTCATCTGTATCCCCCTCCCCCGGGTCATACCTGAATATAGGCAGAATTTGTCTAGTGCACATACCCAGTCAACAAAAACTAAATAAATAAATGACACAAAGACTAATGCCCCAAAAAGTAAAAATAAAAAAATATGCAAAACATCCAACAACTAACAATACATGACTCTAGACTAGTGATCCAACCACCTGTCCTGGGACCACTTTTTTCTTGGTAGGTCCACTCTGGGTCTGATAGAGATGCTCCTGAAGTCCCCCGGCATCTGATATAATACCTTGAGCCAAACATTTAACGAAGTCAAGAAGTACATCACACATAAGAAGAATAGAGGAAAGTAACTCATGACCTCCCCTTTAACAATAGGACATAAAGAGAGAACCAAAGCATACAAAAATGTTAATTCACATGGAATAGGTAGTCAATATAAGCATAGTAAATAGAGTTAGTGTCTGACCCAGTCTCCCACCCCCCTAACTCCAATAACTGCAAGGGATGGTGGTAAAACTATGACATGAGAACACATTGTAAACAACAAACATCTGCCAAAGGAAAAAGTTAACTAAGCGAGTCCCGTGAATAACGTAGGCACTACAAGGTCAGACAGTTTCTAGTCTGGTAATAGTGCACTTTGTAACCAGCAATCAGGTGAAAGACACATTAAGTCTATGTTAGGTAAAACCATGAAAATGGAGTCTGTAATCCAGGAAACACATAAAACCTGTGTTAGCTGATAAAAACTCAAGCTCCAGTACAGCACTCCAAAGCAGCCCACAATCAAAACAGGCAAACTGTTGAGAGTTCCAGATAATCAAAAGTGAATGTACCAGTTAGCACACTGACTCCAGCATTATGCTCATACATCATGCAAACACAGTAATGTCAGCAGGCCTCAACAGTAATTAAACCATCTCTTACCTGCAGCAGACATAAATTGCTTATCCCTCAGTAGAGAAGTAACCTGAAGACATACTGCGTACCGAAGTTTAAATTTAATCCCAGTCGCATAAAGCTTCTTCTTAATATCTCTGTATTCATGCTGTTTCTGCCGATTAGAAAGACTAAGGTCATTGTAAATAAAAATCCATATACCTTTCCATCCTTCTCTTATCTCCAGCAGTTTTGACTGAATGTACATTTTATCCAAAAAATTAAGAAATCTGAAAATTACCAGGCGAGGTTTGTCCCCAGGGTTAGGCAGAGGCCAAAGTTCTCTGTGGGCTCTCTCAATAATATAGTGAGGGCTTTGTGGGGATGGCCCCACTACCTTGGCAAACAGCTGCTGGACAAATTTAATTGTATCTTGTCCCTCATACCATTCAAGAAGATGGACAATCACTATGTAACCCCCATGCCACTTATAACAAGTTAGCACCCCCCCCCATGAAATCTTGGCACTGATATCCACATACTGGCATACCATTTACTTTTTGAAGGTTGGTACCACCCTTGCCGTTAGGATGTATACCTGGCTCATTTCTAGAGGAAGAGGGTTGGGGGTACAAGACCAAACCCATGAACCTTGTGTAAAAATTACAACCCAGGTCCAGAGTGGAGGTTGCAAGGCATATGCTAGATCTAAACTGCTGAGGAGGCCCTAGTAAATCCAACAACCAGAAGCCAGAATCAGAATGTCCAGAACAGGAACTGGGATTGTGCTGTATGGCTTTATTTAACAGATGGAAACTAAAGCAGTATTGGACCCCCATGGGTTGGTCAAGGCAGGACAGATACATTTCATGAACTCTCCATGCATGCAGTACAGTTTGAGAACACACAAAAAAAAATGTTCCTATTACTTAATGGTGCATATAGTGGACACCTGACCATGCACCCAAACATTTTCCTCCCATTAGTGCACATATTGTGAAACTAAGCCACACACTCAGAACTCTCCTTTGAAAATAGGTGCAATTACATATGATTTGTTTATGTACCACTGTATGCAAGCATAAATGATAATAAAAACTATTAACTGAAAAAAAAAGAAAATAGGTGCAATTATGTGAAACTCAGACATACACCTAAACCTGCAGCACTGGCCTTTGCTCAGGTAAAAACTGGTGTCCTTATTGAACCAGTAAGTTCTGCCTTGTAAGCATCCAGATCGAGTTCCTCCCATCCTTTGCCCCAACCAAAAGTCTCTGCCATTCCTTCAGGGTTACATCATTGAAACCCCCATTCCTCACTGAACATGCTAGAGGTCCCATATTTTCCATTCCTGTCACTCACTGGGGTGACCACAGTACAACTTAACTCTCCTGGGTGAAACATGTTTCAAAAATTCACTCTCCTTGGTGAACTAGGGGCACTGACAGGTGTGTTCTAGTCCAAGGGTTCTCAAATGGTGAGGCCAGCCTCCCTGGGGAGGCCCCAACCTGTTCCAGGGAAGGCTCAAGCAAGTCTGAAAAAGTACTATATTTAAATTTTGAGTTCTATATATTTTGTGTGAAGAGATGAAGCAAACTGAAAGAGAATAATAACAGTACATGAATTTATGTATTTATTTACTATAGATGACAAGGGAAGGTGAATGAGCCAAGGCACATTTCAGCTATACCTGGGGAAGGGTAGGGAGTGAATACATTTCAAAAGGTAACTGCAAAACAATCAAGAAATATACAGTGAGCAATAGTGCAAATAAATATGAACAATAAATTAATAATGAGAGGTGGTAATTGATCAATTTGTAAACTGATGGTGGAACAGCCCAAATACAAGGGTTGAGCATAGAAGTGCTAAGAGCAATAGCAGGAAGGAGCAAAGTAATCCTCGAGAAGTTGCTTAGGAGCAGGGAAGAAGGGGAGAGGCAAAGTATGTAGGAAGGTTATTTCATATAAAGAGGAAACAGAGAAAGTAGTCTGACCCATGAAGGTACTGCAACAAAGAATAACAATGGTTCAAGAATGAAAATAGCAGAGCAAGTAGGTTGACTGGGGGTTACAATAAGCTGAATAATATTTGTTTATTTTATTTATTTGTATTCAGATAACACCTTTGAGCACAGGAGCTCTTTTTCAAAAGTTACAAGTCAGTATAAGACAAAGAACTGAATGTGAGCCAAGTACTCAAAGGGGTTTCAATTTATTCATGGTGTACTGTGCAAGGTACAGTGTGTTATTTTTCTTTGGGGAGGCCCAAGATTATTTCAATTTTTGGGGGAGGCTCAAAATCTTTTCCATGGATTTGGGGAGGCTCACTGTGACAAAGTCTGAGAACTGTTGTTCTAGTCTTATCTATGGGCACACACACCCCAGAAACAATTTCCCTAAGTATACGGAGAACTTGTCTCCTTAAAAGAGCACTCACAAACTAGTTTTCCCATCCACTGGGCATGGAACAAGAGAAAGGTACCTCTCCTGGGTAGCAGATCAAAAACAGTGTCTCAAGTTCTTTTCCAAGGCAGCTGAAACATACAAAGGATCTTCAGGGGATTGCCCCTTTAACCCACTGAGGAAAAACAGTTCTGTCCACTTCACTGGGAGTAGAAATCAGGAAAACCTGCTGTAGAAATGTCTTCAGCACTTCACTGCAAGCTGGAAATTGTACTCCATACTAGGGTGAGATGTTCTGGGCCCTCAACTCAGAGCCCAACTGGCAGATCATCCGCCACTCTCACCTCCACACTCAGACTCTAACTACAGGCTGAACATTCTAAGCTCCCCAGAGCAGCTGTACACAGGAAAGGGTTATGCTGCTGTGAGAGTTCTGAATGACATAATCATTCTTCTCTGAGGCTAGCTGAGTAAACAATGATGTCATTGCATTGTATAAGAAGCCCCTAATGAGCTCACTACCAGCTGCCTGCTACCTTCCTAACACTAATACTGATAGGATCCTAAGGATTTCCATCAAGAACTACTGCAAAACATAACTATAAAAACTGAGAAATTTGCATATTTTACAAGCTGTCTGCTGGAACATTGTTAAATCTGAAACGAATGAGAAATGAAAAGGCTTGCAGAATAGTGGTGGGAGTCAAACCTGAAAACTTAAAAACAAGAACAGAGACAGTGAAAAGACAGAAAAGAAACCAGTAACAAAGAAACCAGTTCCTGAAGAAGGGTTTAACCTGAAACGTAGAAGTTAATACTGGATGTTACTGAAATAAAAGAAAAATTATGAGAATCTTAAAAAATATAGCTTTGTGGTTTAATTGGGTGAGTGGGGTGACATTCCACTATTCATTTTTGTATAACTGAGCATAAGCTTATACTGGAAATTACCTTATCCCCATGCTTACTTTTCTAAAAGATATTGTTTTATAACATTTTTTTGAGGTACTGGCTGTACTGGAAAACTTTTTTCTGAGAGGATTCTAGTAACCCCAGGATACTGGGTGGTTACAATTAAATTGTTTTGCAAACTGCATCCTTCCTGATCGTCCACCCAGTCTTCAGTTTCTGTAGTTTGCATTTAATGATGACAAGGTCTGGTTCAATTTTAACAGTCCTGTCTTCTTGGGAGCTCAGCTGAGCTTCAGAGTCTGAGACTTGGATAATAAGAGCTTCTGATGCAGGTGTCAACAGGTGAAAGTCAGCCACTATGGTCTGCAGTGTGTCCTTGATGTCTCCCAGTTCTACAAAGACCCACTCTGTGCTAGTAGAGACAGCCTTAGGATCCAGGGAGAAAAGTACTAAGTCATCCTTCATGTGGCACGTCAAGGGGGTGTCCACTCCAAAAGAGCCACCCACCAGTGGTGTTGCCACGCCCATTACTTGCTGGTCCATGGTCTTGCTGACACAAAAAAGCACCCTGACATAATGCTTCCTTGTGGCTAGTATAAGTGAGTGAAAACAGCACTAAACTCAAGCTGAGAAAAGCCAAATGTTAAGAATAAGCTGATACTGTTGCTAGCTGAAATAGGAACCACCACTCCTCAGCTAGTCATCACGTGACCCCTCCAGAGAGCATTCCTGTTGCAGAGGGTTGAGGAACCTGCTAGGGAGTGTGCCATTCTTGACTTGGTCTTCACAAACAGGGACAGGATAAGGGAGGTCATAGTGTAGGTACCACTGGGAATCAATGATAACCAGACTGTGTTGTTTAATATGAAAGTAGATGCAGACAGAAGCAGTCGCAGACAAAGGTTTTTGACATTAGAAGGGTGGATTTTGGTAGGATGTCAGATATGCAGAGGGAGAAACTAGTGGGAGTGAGAGTGGAAAAGGAGATGGTAAAAAAGTGGAAATTGATCGAGAATGTGATAGTAGAGGCCACAAGTCTCTGTGTAAGCTAGTAGGGAAAAGAAAGAGGTGAAATAAACAATGGAGGTAGTGGAGGTTGTGAGGGAGAAAAAGAAAGCCTTTAAAAATACAAAACCAGCCAGGACATTAGGGTAGTGTTTCTAAGCAAGAATGAAGGAGGCCAACAAGGCTATGAGAAATGCAAAGTCTGGTACTGAGTTGAGGACATCAGAGGGAATGAAGAAGGGAGACAAAATGTTGTTTCATTACAAACACGAGAAATGTAGAACAAGTGAGCAAATAGTTAGACTCAAAAAGGGGAAGGGTGGGTTGAGGAGGATAAAAGGAAGATGGGCCTACTGAACTGGCATTTCTGTTTGCTATTTATGATAGAGGATAAGGAGCCATTGCCTGACTGTGTCACCAAGGCTAGGAGGAAAAGGGGGAGAGTAGCAATGTAGAGCCGATTTCAGAGACAAGGGTATTGAAAGGATTAAACTCACTATAGGTTGACAAATCGAATCGGCCTGGATGGGTTGCATCAACAAGTGCTGAAAGAGTCAGGACAAGTCCTACAGTGCAGATTGGGGAAATACCTAGTGACTGGAGGACAGCAGATGTAGTGCCCCTGTACAAAAACAGAAGTACAGTAGGGATGAACAGTGGAACTACAGATAGACCTCTCAGCCTAGTAACTACAGTAGGGAAGTTACAAGAAACCTTAATAAAAGACAGGTTGGTGGGCTTGCTGGAGGCAGACAGACTTCAGGATATCAGACAGCATGATTTTGCACGAGGGAAGTCATGTCAGATGAACCTGCTTGACTTCTTTGGGTGATGAAGGTAGTGGACAAGGGTCAGGTGGTGGACAGACTGTGACTTGATATCAATAAAGCCTATGACTCTGGTCCACACATAATTTTGTTTAAAATGTTGGAAGATATGGGCTTGGGAATAAGATCACAAGTTGCCATGGAGCTCTGCAAAACAGACTTAATAGACAGCTAGGCCATATAGATCTTATTCTGCTGACACTTTCATGTGTTCGTCTAGGAATTGGCATTCTGAGAGAATGCAGATAGTTGTCCTTAAGGGGAAACAATAGGAGATCAGGGGGATCACCAGGGGTGTGTGGCAGGTATTGGTCTTGGTACTGGTTCTCTTCAATATCTTTATCTGTGATACCCGCCGCGTAAGAGGTGAATGTACCCAATGGCTCACTAAAGAGCTACTCTCCATAATGAAGAAAGGAGTCATAAAATGGGCCACTTACAAAGTCTTCCCCTGCCCAGCCCTTTGGAATAACTACAAGAGACTACAAAACCAATTCAAGTAAGGCTTCAAATCTCTGAAAGTGAGCTACTTTCATAACTTACAAAAGAACAATCTGAGAAATCCCTCCCATTTCTGGTCCAGCAAAGGTTCCTTCTTAAATCCTCAGCAATCCCACCCAGTAATTCACCTAAACGTTCCAACTGGCCTTGAAACTGACCCTGCTGCTGTAGCACATGCCTTCAATGCTAAATTCACCGATCTCACTGCCCACCTTACTAAACTGCCTCCCTGTCACCCATCCTGCCCTGGAAACTAGACCAAACTCCCTCCTCAAGATGGCTCTCCTAATCCCCACTTCTATTTTAAAGCAATCTCCTCCAAGGAAACCTTTAAACTGCTGATGAGCCTCCCAAACAGGGGCAGCCCTGGAAGTGATGAACTTAACCCTCGCTTCCTCAAACTCCTACCCCCCTGCTTCTCCAAACCACTGACCACTATCTTCAACCTTGCCTTGGCCACATCTACAATGCCCACTGCATGGAAGAATTCCAAAGTTGTCCCTATTTTCAAAGCAAGTGACCCCCTGTCACCTGACAACTATAGGCCTATCTCCATTCTTTCCCACTTAAGTAAACTACTTGAAAAAATCGTATACCACCAATTCTTTGATTATATAAACAACTACAACCTGCTCTGCCCACAGCAACATAGCTTCAGAAAACACCACAGTACTACATTTCCCCTAGCCCGTTTCACCAGCCATGTCTACAGGAACATGGATACCAAGAATATTACAGGTGCCGTCTTCATCGACCTGTCTAAGGTGTTCAACCTGGTCGACCACTACCTACTTCATACCAAACTGCTGCACCTCGGCTGCTCAGTACATACAGCAACATGGTTTCAAAGCTACTTCTCAGGTTGATCCCAAACAGTCAGCATCAGGCCTGCCACTTTCTCACCCATGGCAGTGTCCACTGGGTTCCCCCAGGGCTCCATTCTGGGCCCTCTAATATTTCACTCTTCATTAACATCCTTCTTGCAGATAGCCTCAATTGTGAGGCCTCATGATATTCGGATGATTTAGTACTTTTTCACAGTGACAAATCCCTGACAACTGTATCCACCACTCTCACCCCAAACAAAAGGGCAGCACACAATTGGTTCCAGACCAAATAGTCTGCTAGTAAATACAAATAAAACCATGGCCATGCTCCTTGGATCCAAACACAATTTATCTAAACTCATCAAAACTAATTACTTACTAACGGTTATATCACCTGAGGGCACCCCTCTGCAGAACATCCCCTATTTCAAATACTTGGGTTTCACCTTGAACCCCCCTCACTTTCAATGTCCACATCAACACCACTGTGAGATGCATTAACCAGAAACTTGGGGCAGGCTATGGACTTAAACACTGTCTGACCATGGAGGCACACCTCACTATAGCCCAAGGTAATCTCCTCCCCCTACTTGACTACTTCTCCCCTGTTTATTTGCAAAGATCCTCTAACCTGCTCACTAGATTCATTACTGCCCACAAGAGCATGGTTCCATGTCATAATAGTGATTGCAAAACAGCAATCACTATTATGGCATATGTATATTGCCAAAAAGCATTTTGTCGATATACAATTCTTGGCGATCCCACTTCTGGTAATACTTATTGTTTTTGTGGGGGGCTGTGTCTCCCCCACACACACCCTTTTATATTCTTAACTACAGGGGGATGCATGTCAAGGAGGGGTCAAAACTCAGTGGGGGGAAAGGCAGCCGCAAGCAGCGGCAAAATACTCACCCCCAGTCTGTCCCGAACCCAGTTCCTGCTGCACCATTCCCAGCCACCCTCCCCACCACACCACAGGGCTGGCTTGGCTGCAACAGGCTCATCTTCATATCTCAACCCTCCTTCATATCCCTCCCCTCCACTTCCATATCCCTCCCCTTCTGGTCACTTTCCTTACTATGCTATTGCTATTGCTACCTTTGCAGGGTAGCTGATGATGATAATGCTATAAATGAGTCACTGTTTTTCCAGTAACTCATTTATTATCACTATCATCACTGGATACCCAACAGCATCTATAGGTTTGCACTAATGGCACTCTACTCCACTCACCACTGCACCTTGTTCAAATCCCTGGGCTGGCTCCCACTACAAGTCAGGTACAACTGCACCCTTGAATGCATCATTGTCAACACCACCAGGATTGGCAATCTGTCCCCTTACTCCTCCCTGTTAAAGTGCAAATCTACCTCTCGCAGCCTCCAGCAATCCACCATCCCACCCCTGGAAGTTCCCAGGGTTTCCACCTTCTTGGGCAGCAATACCTTGTCCATCACTGCCCCCACCCTATTGAAAAAACTCCCTACCTCCCTCCACTTTTCTGCCTCACACATCACCTTCAAAGCCAACTTCAAAACTTGGCTCTTGACAGAATCCAAGTGTCATTACCCATCTAGGTGACCCTGCAGATTTGAGTCCTTTCTTCTTTCTTTCCCTAGGTCAGGACTGTCCCAGGTACCTAAATGAACAATTTTTTTGAATGCTTGCCTGTAATTCATTGTTACTAGACTCTACATTTTACATTTCATTTTATTTCTAAAAGGTACCATTGCACTTTACTTTGTATTTCAACTTTTGTTTCTAATGTATTCCAATGTGCTTGCTTTTTTATCTATTCTTGTAGCATCCTTTGTTATGTAATTTGAATTGTCTGTTTTACCCTTTGTCAGTATTACCCATGTGCCAACTTTATAGCCCAGATTGTGCCTGAAAATGGTCCTTTGGATCAGCATACCTAGCTGTTAAATAAATAAATAAATATTGGAGTAGAGATCTAGGAGAACAGCTTCCTCTTCTTGAGGCAGTATGGCACAGTGGCTTAAGACTCTGAGCTGTAAACCTGGTGACCTGGGTTTTAATCTCACAGCCCCTCACTTGCACACTGTGTGATCCTGAACAAGTCACTTAACTTCCTTGGGCTCCCAGGTCACACCTGGAAACAAGCTTCAGCTTAGTGTGCCTCTCCTGGTTAAACAATTTCCCTTTCCCTTCTTCACAGATGATACTAAGATCTACAGAAGAGTGGATAGTAAGGAAGGAGCAGCAAATACTGTATGAGAGAAGACCTGAGAAGTGGTTGGGGATATGACAGTTGAAATTTAATGCCAAGAAATGCAAGGTAATGCACATACTGGATAGGCAAAAAACTGAAAATAGAATATAGGGATGGTCATGTGATGGCAGTTTGAGAAGCAGCAGCAGCCCTCCATTGCTCAGTGCCTCCGCTACTTAATTCAGTTCTCCGCTACAGTTTTTCTGCTAGTGAGTAAATTAAGATTACAGTATTTCAACTGTGGAACACCTGAGGCTGTAGTATCCTAACTTAAGAAATGGAGGTTTACATGAGAAGGGCGCCACCGAGGCATTCACCACCACCCACCACGGAGAAGGACAAGGCTGCAAAGCACCCGAAGCATCAGACAGCGGGATCCAGTAAATCTAGCACCGCAATGGGCGCACTCTCAGAGGAACGGTTTTTAGAAGTAATGCAACCATTGCAGAACAAAATCTCTGAGATTTATGATGAACTGCAGCAGGTCAAATCCTCTGTTCACTCTCTAACCACCCATGTAACTGATTCTGAGGCTAAACTGGTGTCTTTGGAAAAGAAGCAGGATAAAAATGAACTGGCCATGATGATCTACTGGTGGAGAGTTAAAAAACTAGAGGAGAAGTTGGAAGACTTAGAAGGGAGGAGTAGGAGAACTAATCTCCTGGTGATTGGAATTCCCAAAAAGGAAGAAGGAGCAATGCCTATTCTTTTTCTCCAGAAACTATGTGAACGAATTGCTGGCCCCTCACTGAATGCAGCATCTTACGTTATCGAAAGGGCTCATCATGCTCTTCGACCTCCTCCACCACCCAATTCCCCACCTAGACCTCTTATTTTCAAAATGCTTAATTTTTTAGATAAGCAGCATGTCCTTGCAAAAGTGCATGATTTGCAGGAGGTTCTGTGGGAAGGGAATAGAATTCAGATCACACAGGATCTTCCAAAGTCTGTGCAGGTGAAGCAACAAGGATTGCATCCAATTGTGACGAAGCTTATCACTGCAGGAACCCAGTTTCATATGAAGTATCCAACGGTCCTTCAGGTGAAAGCAGGAGATAAGTGGTTTTCTTCTGAATTGCAAGAACAAGTGTATCAAGAGCTTAAAAGTCTTTTCCTGGACCTCTTCACGTGAAAGGGATGAGAAGGTTGTACATAAATGCCTGTTATTTGTAATCGGTCTGCTCTGATATGTAAAGGAGCTGCTTGGTTCTTACAGGATGGATGCCTTCACTGAATTTGAGTTGGACATATCCTGAATCATCTGGTAACATTTTACAATGGAGCATTCCTGGTGCAGTATTTATTTTTTTTCCTTAGGGGCAGCGTAGAAGCCTCAGGAGGTTTCACTGAGGAAGTTGGAAATGACACTCGACCCACTCATTAATATGCTGTTGATTTTGGGTGAAGACACAGACTATCTGCTTACTGGATTTGTTATCAGCAAAGGCATACATTATCTGCTCCTCAGACTATTTACGTTTGTTTATCTGAACTCAAAATACTGGGGACTTGTTACTTTTAATTTTTCCTATTTTGTCCTAAAAAAAAAAAGCCTGGTATGGAGAGTAACTGTTAATAGATACCTAACGTTTTTCATACCTGGATACTCTGATTTTGGGTATTTAAAAGGATTCTGGATATTGTCTACAGTTAGAAAGGGTTAGGAGGTGTTCCTAGTACCTTAAGGCGCCATGTGTGTATTACTCACCTCATGTTATAGTTAAAGGTTATTGTTATGTTTTCAAAATCTACCAAAGTAAATAAGCCTTATTAGGGAGATACTATGTATATGGTGTTCTGTAAGTTTGATTTTTTAGAGTTGTCCATATTGATCCTATAATCGCTAGATAAGTGGCGGGGGCAGGGTGGAGGCGTAAGAGAGGTAGGTGGGTCTCTGGTGCAACTCATTATCTGCACCAAGACATCACTTGCCTGAGACTGAATTGTGGTGCAGTTGATTGGAACTGGGGGTAAGATACTATATAGATTATCATTAGAATTTTGCTGTAGCTTGTGGGGGATTAGGACTAAGGGATAATGGGGACAGATAAGTTTCCTTTTTTTATTGTTATTAGGGGAATGGGGGTAATAAATCAAGTGTGTCAACTTATGTTTTTTAGGGTTAAACTTCTATTTGTGCTCAGTCAGATATGCATTGGATCTTATGTATACCAGGACTGGTCATTCTATCCATGGTATTGTTCATAAAACCAAATGATGGCTAATCGTTATAAGATTGTAAGCTGGAATATTAACGGAGCACAGCACAAATGTAAGAGGCAGGTTATTCTTAAACACCTTCGCCAGTTACAAGCTGGGATTGCTTGTCTCCAAGAGATGCATCTTTGAAGACAAGATATTAGCCTATTCCTTAAGACTTGGGTGGGACAGGCATATGGAGCAGGAAAGTCTACGTCTAGTGGGGGAGTTGTAATATTGAGAGATAAAAAAATTCCTTTCAAACTTAATAAAGAAATCTGGGATCCCGAAGGCAGATACATAATATTACATGGATCCTTGGAAATGCAACAAGTTATTTTAGGAGCCATATATGGGCCAAATTCTGAGTGTCCTCATTTCTTTACCCATTTATTGAGCCTACTTGTTGCAGATCCACCCATTTTAACTGTATTGGGAGGAGATTGGAATGTTGTGCCCTACACGCATATAGACAGATCTGATTCCCGAAGGCGAGGTTTATCCCCCTCACAAAGGGCACTACATGACCTCATGAAAGGTGCTGATCTCCTGGATGTATGGCAAGTTCTACATCATGGGGAACGCCAATATACTTTTTTTTCACCCCCACATAAATCGTTTTCCCATATTGATTTTTTTCTTTTGAGCTCCTCTGCATTGTCTGGGGTAATATATGCAGATATATACATGAGAGTTATATCAGATCATGCTCCAATTTCTCTTGCATATCTCCTTGGGCCAGGCATCCAAAGGGATGCTCTCTGGAGGTTGAACAATCAGTTGCTCCAAAAACCGGATTCTCTTCAACACATTAAAAATTTTCTCTCTAGATTTTTACTAGATAATAGGGAATCAGTTGCTAGAACAGACATGATTTGGGCAGCCCTAAAATGTTCTCTTATGGGTGAGTGCCTTAGGTTATCGACGATGAGGTGCTGCCAGTTTCACGCCAAGCAAACCGCCTTGCTCCAGGACATACGGTCCATAGAGCGTACCCTCACTAGGCACTCCCCAGATGCTGAGTGGACAACTTTGCACCAATTGCAAAGTCAATACTCTGATCTTATGTACCAAAAGGCAGAACTCTCATTGAAATGTACAAAAATGAAACACCTTGATGCTGGTGAGAAGGCTGGGAAACTACTAGCTATCTGACTCAGGCAAAATACAGCTTCTTGAGCCATTCCATGCATCAAATCAGTTGCTGATGACTGCCTAGTTACATCCCCAGAGAAGTGTCTGAGGTTTTATGCTCTTATTACCAAAAGCTTTATTCTGAGGCTCAGGAGGATAGACCTGTAGCTTTTGATATGGCTGTATACCTTAATGTTACTGATCTTCTTAAACTAGAGGCCTCTCAAGGTGATTATCTTGGAAATCTGATTACAGTACAGGAAGTTGTAACAGTAATTGAGCAGCTTTCACTTGATAAGTCCCCTGGCCCAGATGGCATTTCTAATAACCTATATAAGAGCTGTTCACAAGAGCTTGCTTTCTTTCTGGCTGAAGTCTATAACTACTGGTTTGTTGAAGGAGTGTCGGAAAGAAACTTCCTTGATGTTTTAATTACTCTTATTCCCAAGTCTGGCAAAGACCCCATATACCCGGAAAGCTATAGACCTATTTCTTTAATTAATACGGATGTCAAAGTTTTAGCTAAGATCCTGTCTATGAGATTGGATCCACTTCTTCCCACACTCATAAGCAGAGAGCAAATAGCCTTCATGAAAGGTAGGTCTTCTGTGGATCACATGTGTAAGTTATTGTTTATCCTCTCGGCATCCAGGGACTCAGATATTCCTTCTGTCCTGATCTCCCTGGATGCCGAGAAGGCTTTTAATAGAGTATCTTGGGATTTTCTTTTTGTAGCCTTGGCCCATCTGGGTCTCCCCTCGAGTTTTCTTCGATGGGTTAGATTTTTATATACATCCCCATCAGCCCGGATTTGGTCCAACGGGATACTGTATGCTCTCTTTCTGCTCCAGAGGGGGCCCAGACAGGGTTGCCCCCTCTCCCCATTACTATTTAATCTCTACTTAGAACCCCTGATCAGGAGGCTGTTAATCTCCCCAAAACTCCAGGGAATTAAAATAGAAGCACAAAAGTATTGCCTCTCAGCATGTGCAGATGACCTTCTTTTACATCTCCAACACCCTGTAACAGGTATTCCAGAGCTTTTGGCTGAGATAGAGCAATTTTCTGTCATTTCCCAGTACAAGCTCAATGAATCTAAGACAAAAGTTTTCCCCCTAAATAATAATACGTCCTGGTCAGTGCTTGGAAACACTAATCTGATATGGGAGTCCAAGTGCCTCACATATCTTGGAATTAAGGTTAGACACTCTTACTTGAAGCTCACTGCACCTAAAAAGCAGGGTGGACTAGCAGTCCCTTCCTTTTTCTCATACTATTGTGCCCATCACCTTAGTAGGCTGTCATACTGGTCAAGGGAGATATTGAGGGAAGAGCAACAAACATATATACCCTTGTGGTTAGATACTGAACAATTTTTAGCATCTCAATATCATTGTTCCTTACCTGCCCTGTTATACACTAGTCCCAAAGCAATTCCAAAACCTCTTGGGAATATCCCACTAGGTTGGTCCATTAGGGCCTTACATCCACTGCAAACTCACTTTTCCCTTAATTGGCATTTTCTGTTGAAACAGCCTGTAGTGGGAAATCCCCATTTTCAAATTGGGCACAAACCCATTTCCCTGGCCTTTTGGCCTCTTCTTGGCAGCATAAGAGTCATGGACATATATGCGGAAGGTAGAATAATTCCTTTTGCCCTTTTCATACATCGGTTTAAGGTGCCTGTAACAGCCTTTTTAAGTATGAACAGCTCAAGAAGGCTATCGTTGCTCATTTGGGTCAAGGGGGAATGAACCAGGGGTCTGCTGATGTTTTTAATAATCTTCTGCAGGCAGCTGGAGAACCCCATGCAGTCTCCACAACATATAAAGTAATCCAGTCAGTTGATCCTGGACTGCCTCAGGGAGTCTGTTATTACTGGTTACAGGTATTTTCTCTTAGTGCTGAACAAAACCTCTAGACCAAGCTATGGCAGATCCTGTATAAGTTTATCAAGCAAGAAAGACTGTGTTTGATACACTTCAATATCATGCATAATTTATATTATACACCATTCAAACTGTGTAGACTGGGAAGTAGGCCTTCTCCTGATTGTCCTAGATGTACAAACCATACTGGGATGCTATGCCATATGCTGTGGACCTGCCTGTCAGTCGAGAGGTTTTGGCAAGCTATTAGAAGAACGCTTGACCCCTTGTTGGGCCTGGATTCCTATATTACTCCAGAGATTTGTTTATTATATTTATTTCCAGAGGGTATTTCCAATCTTAGAAAAGCACATTTGGCTTTGATCTCAGCAATAGCCAAGTTAATTATCATGAGACATTGGATGAATGACTCAGTCCTGTCAATTATAGAATGGCATAAAGAAATGTTATTAGCCCTCCGGTTAGAGAGACACATTCTAACCATGAAAAACCATTCACAGGTCTACCAGACTAGATGGGGTCCTTTAGATGCCTTACTTACTGTATGGAAGCCATGATAATTTATGGTCTGAAAACATATTTTGATGACTGAGTGTTTACATACTTGATGGAGGGTGGGTTAGGGGGTTGTTTTATAGATTGTGGAGGGAGGATGGGCGGGCTGGGTTTTGGGAAAATATAGTAGTTCAAACCATTAGAATTTAACATTCTTATGTACATTGTTTGGGGAGTAATTCTCCTGTTTGCCTAACTGTTACCCAAGTTTGTACTGAAAACTTATTATGCATGTTAATAAAAGCATATTGAATAATAAAAAAAAAGAAAACAGAATACAGAATTGAGTGGTAGCAGTGGAACCTATGGCCAAGGAGAGGGACCTCATGGTAATAATATTAATAATCAGTGCAGGAGCAGACTGCAGCCCGGAGCAAAATGTCAGATCCAGAATGTAAGGTGAGGACCAGCAGAAATAGATGTACTGCAAATGGCATACAGGAGGTCTGAGCCAGACAAGCTGTACACTGACTTAAGGAAGTAAACAAGCTATACAGAATGACAGAAGAGATTGAATCATCAATAACAGAAGTAATACTGTTTCCCTAGCAAAGTAGTTCACCAAGAAATGCTGGAGTTGTTAAAGAGGTTGAATAAATATTAAAAATATAGAACATTCTACAATTTTAGACCTTATTTTTACTAATTGTCCCAATGTCTATTCTAAAAGTGGGGTCCTTGCTGAAGCCTTGTCTGATCATCAGGTGATTTTTGCTACCCGTGGAACCATTAACGTACAAAAACAGACACAATTCAATGCATGGAGAAGCTTTAAAGGTTTTGATTGCATTAGGTTTATGTTGGAAGTTGAGAGCATGCAGTGGGACAGAATTGAATTAATTCTGCATGCCTCCAGTGCATGGTCATACTTCAATCAGGAGTTCATGCGCATTTGTGATTATCATGTGACTATTAGACAGTGAAAGATCAAGAGTACTCATGCTGCATGGTGTAATGCAGCTCTATTTTGACTTAAAATAGATAGAATCAAGAAGTAGCAAAAGCAAGGAAAATGGGTTTAAGTGGGGATTGTACTTCTTACAGGCATGCACACAAGAAAGTTGATATTAGGAAGGCAAAAGAAGGCTACCTTCAGTCAAAATTACAGATAAATTGTACACAAAATCCAAGACAGTTTTGGAATAGTATAACAAACTTGATGGGGAAAAACAGAAATTCTCAAATAAATAGAGTAGAAATTGATGGACAGTTGGTAACAATAAATAATGATGTTGCAACTGCTTTTAATAATTTGTTTAATGAAGCTGGAAATGTGACACAAAGACCTAATTCTTTTCTTAAGCACACTAGAGGGTCTATAGAAAATAAAAATAAAAGCATGCTATGTAAAGAAAGGAAAGAGGTTTTTAAATTTCAGAGCAAGCAAGCTGAAGAAGTAAGGGAAGAACTGCTGGAAATTGATATCTTAAAGGCAAAGAGCTTGGATAATATCCCCACAAGATTGCTAAAATATGCTGATCCCAGTATAGCCCATCCTTTGACATACATATTCAATCTCTTCCTTGTAGCAGGGGAATTTCCAGAGAAATGGAAGATAGCAAAAGTTGTGCCTGTACACAAGGGGGTTCTAAATTGCAAATTGATAACTACAGGCCAATCTCGCTTCTCTCTCAGGTATCCAAAATGATGGAAAAAATAGTTTCAGGCCAACTTATGAGGTACTTAGAGAAGGGAGATATGTTGATCGAATTTCAGTCAGGGTTTCGACCTATGCATAATACACAGATTGCAATAGTCACAGTCGTGGGTGACACACAGAGGATCCTGGACTGGAGAAGACCAGTGGGAGCCTTATATATTGATTTATCAAATGCATTCAAACCCTAGACCATGGTGTTCTTCTGGCCAGGTTCTGGGAGATTGGGCTGAAAAGCACAGAGCTGAATTGGTTTGATACATATTTAACCCTTAGGCTACCGACCAAATTAGAATATATAGGAATTTTGGACTGATATATCAGCCCATGGCACAGCTAGGGTTAACTGGACAAAAGCAGATGGTAGAGCTTGGCCCTTATAAATCATCTATGCTTCAAATTAGGTCAGGGGTGCCCCAGGGTTCAATACTGGGCCCCCCTTCTTTTCAGTATTTATGTGAATAATATACAGTTTAGTAACCCTGATATCAAGTATCATATTTATGATGAAGTAGAGTCAGTTGAAAAAATATCTATATCATTACAGAATGCTCTCATTCAGTTTCAAACCTTCCTGGAGGCACACAAGTTAAAATTAAATGTCAAGAAAACTCAGGTAGTGCTATTCCATGGTAGAAATAAGCCTGCCCAGTCTCTGGAGGTAAATACCCTAAATGGGGAGAAAGTTCAGCAGGTTATGTGCTATAGATGTTTAGGGGTCTGGTTAGGTCATGGATTAAAGTGGGATGTTCACATTGACAATCTAATTGCAGGCATAAGTAGGATACTGGGTATGCTGCACAGAATGAAGCACTATATGACTTCTGAAGTTTGTTGTAGGATAGTCAATGTTACGGTCTTGCCAGTCTTAGACTATGGTGATCTAGTTTATGTGGGGGTCTCGGGGCAGAGCTGGCAAGGTTGGATGTTTTGTACAACAGGCTTGACCGCTTCATCCTTGGTGCCCCCAAGAAGATGCACCATTGTGACATGTATAAAATGTTAGACTGGTGTTGGAGCTTTGAAGAAAGAAGGACTTGGCACTTATTAACCTTTATCATCATCAAATTTTATTTTTATACAGGAAACTTTTGTTAGGGAATGACCCCCTTTTACAACAAAGACCTGTGTTCCATAAATAAAACATTCTAAGGTCTAACAAACAAACTTACATACAACATAGAAATATAAAAATTAATTGAAACATGTACATTTGGAATTAAAGTACTTAAACAGTACCTTTTTAAAAGTGATGATATTTTGCACGGTTTTCAAATCATATGGTAACTCATTCCAATCTTTTGATAAACTGTTCTGTAACATGACACTGCCTGATCTATTATAAGATCTTTCCATTGGAATTGTTTGCTTGTTTTTCCTGAATTTTTCTATTTTAAATTCAGATGGTATAACTATTGCCAAATGTTCTAGTGGATGTGTATCTTTATGAAAAATCAGTTTATGGCACCATAATAACCATAAATATATTCTTTTAAACTTGGGTTGTAACCAATTCAATTTTTCAAGTAAAATGCAAGGATGAATTCCATGTTTACTTTCTGTTATAAATTTCCCTAATCTATAATATGTTTGTTCTATGCACTGTAGTGCAACTTGGGTGGAAAACATATATAAAAAAGAGCCGTATTCCGAGATGGGAATAATCAATTGGGCCACAAGTTTATCTCTGGTTTCCATACTAAGACATCCAGCAACCCTTCTTAGGGCCCCTAAATGCTGATTTACTTTTTTAACTTGATGAAAAATGTGTTCATTGTAGGTTAGTCTTGAGTCAATTAGGACTCCTAAATATTTATATTGTTTAGTATTCTTGATAGATGTAACATCTGCCAAATTCATTTGCAAATCTGATTTTTTTTTTATTTATTCCCAGCACAAATATCAAACTCTGAGTTTTTTTGGCATTTAACACCAGGCCTGCATCTCTAAACCATTCTTCTAATGCTGACAAATCATGTTGTAATTGTACCTTAAGATGTTCTTCACTATCAGCCAATGAGACTAACACGGTATCATCCACGTAAAGTCTCACCTCACTATGTAATATGACAGATGGCAATTCATTCATGAATACATTAAACAATAAAGGGCATAATATTGAGCCCTGAGGGACATCTCTGTTTATTTGTGTTAAGTCTGAGAGGATATTCCCATATGAAACACACTGTGTTTGTGCTGACAAACACGATTGAAATCACAATAATTCCATCTCCTAGACTCCCATTTTACCCAATCTAACTAGCAATCTACTATGGTCAACTAAGTCAAATGCTTTACTTCGGTCCACAAACACCGCTCCCATCCCCCTCCCTGCATTTAAAGATGTAGCCATTAAATTATTAAAGTTGACTATGATGGTGTTTGTGGACCTTCTTTTTCTAAATCCATGTTGATTGTTTGTCAAACGCCTGTGTTGCTCTAAATACTGATAGAGTTGGTTCTTAACTTGTTTTTCTAATATTTTTGACAATACCGGAAGTAATACTAGAGGCTTATAGTTAGATGGATTGGTATTGTTTCCATTTTTAAAGGTTGGGATGATTTTTCAGCTTTTCCCAATTTCAGGGACAGTCACACACCTTAGGCTCCAGTTAAAAAGATAAAGTAATCATTGGCGCTAAAATATCAGCTTCTATTTTTAAAAAAACTGTTTCCAAGTCATCTAATCCCCCTGCTTTTGAGATGTTCAATTTAGATAATTCTCTTTTGACTTCCTCTATCATTGTATCATGGAAATTAAATCCTTGTCCTTGGGGTTTTGTTAACACTTTCCCTGTTTTTTGTTCTTCTTCCATTATTAACTTTATGGGAAGTTCTAAGGTCCTAGACTAGGGTTCAGGGATATTAAAATCTGGAAAATCTTTAAAATATGTATTAAGTATATTAACAACTTTGTTTGTTTTTTCTACCAAAATATTATCTTGTATCACTGTGATTGTATTCTTTGTTTTAACTGGATTTTGCAAATCTGATACACATTTCCAGAATTTTTTTGGATCATTAGCTTTATTAATATTTTTCTTGTAATAGGTATTTTTAACTAATTTGACTTCCCTTTTACATTTGGTCCTCCACTGTTTAACCCTATCAAAGTCTTCTACTTTTTTCTTCCTTGCTTTTTTCCATAATCAATTTCTTATTCTTAAGTACTTCTTTAGTCTATCTGTTAACCACCCAACATCTTTATCTTTTCTCCTCTTTAAAACTTTAGGTGTGTAAGTATCAATTACTGCTATTACTGAGTTATTAAATTCTTGTAATACAGGTTCCATATCTGGAATTAACAAGATTCGATCCCATCAAATTAGTTTCAAAACTATTTCTAAAAGCTTCTACATTAAACTATCTCAGGTCTCTAAACCAATAAAAGCCATTTTGCTTGCTTGCTGGTATTTTTAATTCCACATTGCATTTTATGGGGTTATGGTCCCCTAGATACAGTGGCATGACTTCCCAACTATTTACTTTTAAGTCTTGGGAGACAAAAAAATTAATCAAATATTGTTCCCTGATCTTTATTTTTGAAACATCTGGTGGGGGATTTGATTATTTGTTGAAGCCCCCAAGCTGCTAATCTGCATTTTAGTTCCCCCCTTTCCTGGGACCAGTCCACATTGAAGTCTCCTGTTAAAATTACCTTTGTATCCTTTAATTTGTCCATTAAAGTATTTGTTAATATATCAAATTGCTTAATTTTTGCTTTGGGTGGACATAAATTATTCCTGCCATAACCTTTGCGGCTAGCAGTTCTATCAGTAAGCAATCCATTCTCTCTAAGCTTTGTGCTAATATACTTTTATAAGGACCTATGGTATTTTTAATATACAGCATAGCTCCCCCTCCCCTTCTCTCTCTATTCTCAATAAACTGTACCCATTTATTTGAATCTCTTCATTTGTCACACCTGGGTGGAGCCAAGTTTCTGTGATTGCCAATAATTCTGTTTTTTCAGCTTCTACCCAAAACTCTATAATCATCAATTTTGTTGGCCGGGTTTCTTCCATTTTTATGTGTTACTGAAATCCCTGAATAGTTTTTTGGACCTGGATTTGGCTGTACATACTCACTTTGTGCTAACATTGAGACGACCAGCAAGCTTTTGATTCCTGACTGTCTCAACATTATACAAGTGTATTGTGGAACAAAGTGTCTGTTAATCAATTTTCTCTCATTTGTAAAATAATGTTGTCTCCTAGTTATTGGAAAATTTACCAACTGGGAACAGTTTTGCATTGCTATAAAGCTTGTACTATTGTTTCCCCTATTGTAATCAGTATTCAAGCCATGTATGCACATAATGCAAGAACCCAGTAGTACCCACCCATTCAGAATGCTAGTCAGATTCATCGTGCCCTGTAAAAATAATTTGTCTATTACAATTCCCAATGATTTGTCTAAGTTTTACAATGATTTATCTAACTATTACTATTCCCAATATACCCAATCCAAAACCCTTTAGATTAAAACAAATCAAACTTTTTCTATCACCTTTTCTTGTCCAAGTGGCGTGAGCCATGGCACTCGCAGCTGGGCAGCGCAAGGCTTTGTAGTGTTTGAAAGCCCCACCTCCTCTGGATTCGGCACACTATTTGGTCCACCGCCAGACCCTCTCAATCAGCCGTACATGAGTCTTGCAACAGACAGACCAGGTAAAGTGCAGTTTGAATCAGTTTATGTTGTGCAAAATTAAAGCAGTCTTGTTTAGTCCCTGAGGGCCCCTCTGGCAGCTCTTACCTATGGCCGATTGATCATTTAGGACTCAGCTGTTTGGTTTCTTCTGCTGGCAGTGTGAGGCTTTGTAGTGTTTGAAAGCCCTATCTCCTCTAGATTCAGCCCACCATTTGGTCCACCGCCAGACCCCCTCAATTAGCCGTATATGCAAATCACCAAAAAATGTTACGCTGGTTCAACTTTAGACAGAAATGTATGGTGCCGAATAACTAGAGTTATTACATTACTTCTTATACCCATTGGCACTCAGATGTATACCTGATACATCTATTGGCTCTCTGGGTGCAAACCCCCAAGGCTCCAGCATGTCAAGATGCACACCCAGTCCATGTTCCTTCTTTTATCCTAACCCAGTACCCCTTGGGCCCCCATTTTTTTATTATGAGACTTTTTTCCCCTCCTACCCTCCTTCTTCCTTTTCTTCTACTTTGGACATTCCAACCACTCCTGGCCACTTACTGCTGTCCACTTTTAGCAGCCCCCCTTGGCAACCTACTTCACATTTACTTCCCCATACCCCACCTACCTACTGGATAGGAAGGAGGGCAACTCAACTCACAAAAGAAGAAGGCAGAACCTCCTCTTGCTCCCCCTTTTAAATTCCCTCCTTCTTTGCATGCTTACCCCTGACCAATCATTATCCTTCTTTTGTCCCCCTGCTCCTATCTGTGCTGACCTTCTTCCCAGAATTATCCCACTAGCCCTCAACCCCTCCTACACACCCCTTCCCCTTCCCCTCTCCTTCCATCTCTGCTAACTGTCTCTAAGGTCAGGTGACCCCTGACAATAGAGGCTGCCTTTCAAACTGGCAACCCATTTTGTCATGGGATCCCCTTTCCTAAATAAAACACACACAAACATTTTGGGTGCTCAGTCAGCATATTGTATTAAACCCAAACTTCACATCCCTTTTGTTCTCACCACATATTATTTGCATTCACATAAACATGAGTAGAGTTATTACATCACTTCTTTTACCCATTGACACTCAGATGCACACCCACCCACCTATCGCCCTCTGGGTGCAATCCCCAAGGGGCCAACATGTCTAGGTGCACACCCAGTCTCTGTTCCTTCTTTTGTCATAGTCCAGTACCCCCTGGGCCTCCTGTTTCTTTATTCTGTGACTTTTCCCCCTCCTCCTTTCAATCCCCTTTCTTCCCTTTCCTCCATTAGCCCATCTCCAGATACTGCGATGGAACATGGGCATCCCCCATCTGTACACCATTGTTTCATTCATACAGAGTCCCTTCCAGCTATAAATTGAACAGGTTTAACCCTATATTTGTCACGTGCGTGCCATCTGGCTGATAAAGCCCAGCACACTCCTGTGAAATGTCTTGATGTGTGATTATCACCCCCCTCTTTCCTTGACCATAGCCACCACTTTCCTGTTTGGTCTCTTGCTAGCCCCATCAATGGCCTTCACATCCTGCACCTGTTGCCATACCCTCCTAGGCACAATCTTAGACAATCCAATTACCACCTCAGGCCACCACTTCCTAATTTGTTCTAAATCCCATTTCATCTCCTACATAATATCCACCAAGGTTTGCCCCTTATGTAATTGCCCACCAGATGAATAATCAACACATCTGGCTTGGGAAGCTTCAGTCTCAAGTCCTCTAACAATGGCAACAGCTGGGCCTAACACATACCCTAAATACCCTTTCAATGAACCTTCACTGCTCCCAAACTCACCACTAGTTCTCTCCCCTGGGCTTTACTGCTGCTCTTCTCTCCACCCAATAAATGAATGAGTGACCACAAATCTAGACATTTCTTTTTCTATCCGATTCTGGAAGGACACACACAACATTAGTTCAATATCTTCCTGACATATGTTTTATAACTCTCCAAAGTCTACTTTCCCACTTGCTTTACCATTGCTGCTGATCCACCCTTGGTAGCTGTCTCCAATGCTGCCCTTATCCTAAATGAATGGGATGAGACCCCACTGCATCCTCACTCAGAAATTCCAAACCTTTCTACAGAACTGCCACTGCTCACCCTTTTAAATCCCCTCCTTTTTGTGGGCTTACCCCCAACCAATCACTACCCTTCTTTTGTCCTCCTGCCCTTTTCTATTTTGACCTTCCTCCCAGAATTATCCCACTAGTTCTCAACCCCTCCTCCTCCCTTCCCCTCCATCCCTGACTGACTGTCTCTAAGGACATGTAACCTCTGACAACAGAGGCTGCCATTCAAACTAGCAACCCATTTTTCCCTTTAAGTTATAGTGTTCCTAGAGACTTCCTGGGGGTAATAATATTAGATAACATGACAATATTAATGCAGAGCATTAGGTCAGTAAGGAGGGAAAAATAGGGTGCCAAGATGTACAGAAAGGGGATGAGCAACCAGAGCAGCAATGGGATTCTACCTCTCTATAGGTCTCTGGTTTATCTGCACTATACCTGGAGTACTGTGTGCAATGCTAAAGCCCACACTTGAGAAAGGACAGGGACAGGGTGGAGACAGTGCAGAGAAGAGTAAAAAAATGCAGGACAAAACTTACATGGAGAGGTTGAAAGATCTCAACAAGTGAGCACTGGAGGCAGGAAGGGAGAGTGGAGGTCATGATCAAGACATACTTATACTGTACCTCCACAGGATACATAAAGCAGATAGCAGGGAGTTGTTCCTGCTAAGTGGGAATACCAGCACTAGGGGAACTGCTATGAAGCTGTTCAGTTAGAAATTTAAGAAGGAGGTAAGAACACATTTCTTTATGGTGAGGGTGGTAGGGGCGGAATCTAGCAATGTAGGTAGTGTATGCTAAATCAGTGTGGGGGGTTAAAAATACAATAAGTGGCACAGACATCCTGAATGGGAACAAAAGGGGAGGTGGAAGGAGGAGTGAAGGGTCATTAGGACCCTAATAATCAACAATAGATAGCAAGGACTGGGCAGACTTGATGGGCCACAGGGACTTTTTGTGCCAACAACTTTTTTATTTCTATGCTAGTGTAGTAGGTTCTCCTGCTGGTTATAATTGCTAGGAAGCATTTTTAATATCTTGATAATAGGTTCTTAAAATTACATTACAACCACTCGGTTCTACTTTTGCATTACAGCTGAGCAGTTGTAATCAGTGCCTGTCAATCAAGCTCACACTGAGGTCGGTGAGGGCAAATACACAACCACAACCAGTAAAAACTCCCACCTGATTAAAATTGCTCCACTAGTAATTATGAAAAACAAAATATGGGTGGGTGTGTAATTCAGAATTTTACATACACCCTCAGTGTGCAACGCTTTTATAATCCCCTCGAGCTTTGCTCACAGGGTTTATATAGCATCTTACACCTTGAGCGTAAGTATAAAATTCTGGTTGCACTCATCCACCCATATATTATTCTCAATTTAATGCCAAGAGATCCTCAGAGGGACCTTTTCTTGGGTAAAAATATTTTGTTTGAGCTGCTGATCAATCAGATCTATGCAAATATCTGTAACAACAATGTTTTGTTTATTTTTTCAATAGAAGATTATTCCATACAGTAAAAGGTCAGGTTGTCACACTTTTGGTAGGACATCTGTGACTCTAGGTTGCTATCAAGATGTCAGCAGAAGTCAATCCTTTACTACATCGGTAGCTTAACTGTGCTCAGTCTGTATTCTATGGCCCCCACACCCCACCCTGGTATGTTTTTCATTTCTCCAGTAAAGATCCCAGTATCCCTGTTTCAGTATTATTTCTTCCTTTGGTGACTCAAGGCTGATATATGACAGCATCAGCAGTTTCTGTCTCCTTTGCTGACACATTTGTATTGCTCAGTGTCAAAACAGACCTGCAGAAATCATTAATGTTAAAAATACAGTGGGGGATAACTTCACAATTCTCTCTGATGCAGCAAAAGATCTCAATCAAGACAGGTCAACAAATGTTTATTAATATTGAGAAGGGATAACAAAGTGTCTTGGCATAAGGTCATGCCTGATCAAGAGCAAAATAAGTTTCATTCATGAACTATTATTAAATGCTATTAGCAACAATGACAAGGATTTTTGCAGCGTTTATTAATTTCATCTGTCAGCACACAGTGAAAATAAAGGCACAGTCTTCAGCAGCATTCATTTTTAGCATAGTTTTAAACAGAAAGTTCTGGTCTTGGCATCATCATTAATCTTCAGCAAGAGAGCTACTGTTCTGTGTCCCATTCATGGCACTGTCAAATTGCTTAAAGTTAACAAATTGCCTTTAGTTTGAGCCAGCTTGAATCCAGCACAAAATGATCATCACTTTAACAGCTCTGGTTTCTCATTACACTTGAGGCAATAAATTTCTGGATCTGTGTCACATACTGGTCACATACTGGTTAGGGGTGTAGTTTAGGGTATTTAATGCCAGCACTGCCTTGAAATGCAGTGTTAAATGCTTCCTTTCCATACTCCATGAAGTCTTTTTCTTCACCTCTTTACCAGATATTAAGCTCAGAATATATTCTGAAAATATGCAAGCATTTCAAATAGCCCAGGCTTAAAAATATTTTTCATAAAATATTTCCAATAGTGAAATGCTAGAATATTTCCTGAAGGGGAACACGTTCCAACACAGAGTTAAAACTTTTTCTGGTATTTTTATAGAATATTCCATGAACAGAACCAATCCATTTCTAGTACTTATCACTTACTTAACACTACAAAATTGTTCAGAGAACATTTTTGAAATCCAACTTTCGTAAAGGTTAATTTGCACTATATGACCATTGTTTAAGCCATGATAAACTACAATTAACTATGCTGTAAAATATTTATTATTAAAATGAAAGATTTTATTGAAAATGTTTCTTAGTGCGAAAGTGTATAAAATCTCAGGCACTATACATATGGCTAGTACAAACTTGAATCTATTCCAACACATCAGACTGAGTAATAACAAATATCACAAATTTCACCAGATCATTCTTAAAGTTCCTATACCACCAAGTGGTTGATCTCTAAACAGCCCTAAATGTATGCCAGATAGTGTCTATGAGTGCAATGAAGTTAATAACAGGTAACTGTAGCTTAAGAAGTTTACCTAATACATGCATCATTCCAGTAGGTGATGGGCTCAAATTCAGCCCAGTGTTGGGTACTCAGAACCCATAAGCACTGGAGATCCCAAGAATATTCACCTTATCTACTGTGGAGCCCCCCCCCGTAAAGGTGGAGTTTTAAATGGTTCTGTATGAAAGAGGTTGTGTTCCCTTCATCTACTGTGAGAGGGACGGGGTGGAAGCGGAGGAAGCCCTGGATCTACAACAGTGATCCTGCCAGCTGTGGTCACATTCACCTAGATGCCATGGCTTACCCTGCAGCCATAGTAGGAGAATACCCCTCTAAATGGTGATAGGGTGATATGATGGTTGGGGAGTAGGCACTGAGCACAAGTGGAAATTAAGGAAGAGGGCCCATTTTAATTGAATATATTCAAGTTAACAATGCTGCAAAGGAAAGCCTTTCAAACAATGCCAGCTTTGAGAGGGCTGCATGCCAACCTAACAATGAAGGGGCAGTATGTTGCTGCCACCTCATGAAGAGAGCTCTCTTTTGCTCCATGACTGCTGCAAAGAGGCAACACTGATGTGGTCTTATTATCATGTTTATTGATGATGCGTCTCCCAATATAATCATCTCAGGATGACATGGAATGTGCCTACTCAGGACCACAGAGCAGTCCTCTAGAGCTCCTTTCCATAATACAACAATGTTAGGGTAGTCCCAGAGGATGTGCAGCTGTCCAGCCCCTTGTTGGTCACATCTCCAACCATTTCAGTGGAGGGAGGCCTTCTGGACTAGGGGTTGACTGTGACACCAATGGGAATTTTTATTTTTCCCTTGGTGTCCATATATGCCTGGTGTGCTATATGAATATACTTTTCCCATGTTTTTGGTGGCATCTCTGATTCTAGCCCCTTTTCCCATTCTGCATTCTGCCTTCTGCTTGTCCAGCAAAGGTGGGTGAGCATCCTAGATGATAGAATAAACGTGCCCAGCTACCCCTCTATTTGCTGCTGGGTTTGCCAGCTACACCATCTATTGTCATACGTCTGACTGTGGGGTAATATTGTCAATGGTTTATAGGACAGCCCTTAATCAAAGGTACTTCCAGAAGTCAGATTCTGGGAGTCCAAATTTATCCATCAGTTGTCAGGAGGAGAGTGGTGTTTCTGAACCAGGGACGATGATGTCTGCAACTAACCAAATCCTTTTTTTCCCATTGCCCCAACCAAATTCTCTGATATCCCACTTGAATGAGAGGGTCCTGCTAAATGTAGATAAGTGCCCTGGGAGGGAGTCTGGCATTTTTTGGGACTGCAGTTAGGCATACACAGTGTAACCAGGATGTCCTTGTTTCCTTAAGTAACAGGAGGGAACCTATTTTGGTGGATGTACTGGGATGTAGCAGAAGACTAAGACAGGAAACTTTTGCCATGGCTGCTTAACATGTTTCCCATTGAGGAATGTGATTGGATAGCTGAAGGAACCATTTGGTGACCTGTTCTAACTTGTATGCCATCACATTGCCTTGAAACCACAGAAGGTCTCACCTGCCTCTCATCCAGTGCAGCCTTAGATTTACCTTACTTAGTAGAGGTGCCTTCCCCTTCCATAACTATAATTTCAGAAGGTGTTCCAACCTGCAAAACTACTTTATTTATTTATTTAATCATTCAGACATAGCATTTGAGCAAAATGCTCTTTTTTCAAAGGTTCCACATCTTGTCAGGAGGACAACACAGAAAGGTAATTACAGAGTATGAGTGCACAAGTAAAGAGACAAAAAATACAAGAAACAACAGCAATTGGTCTGACTATTTACAATTGTAAGCTATCTCATATAGCTATAGCATATTGCATTTAGTACATCCCAAGGTACATGGTTAGTGCTGTGGGTTTAAGAAACTAATTTAGCAGGAGGTAAAGCAGCCAGGAGACACATTGTCATTATTTCATATAAAGTTGGGGAGGGGGGAGACTCAACACAGGCTTTCCCACTCTGAATGTTAATGCATCCAAGAGGAAGCTGTATCATTAATTCAATTCAAGGGTGGGGAGGGGTAATTATCTGTGCAGGACTGACCTAGTAGGAACATACTACAAAGCAATGTGAGGGAGGACCATACACAGAATAAGCTGGGGGGAAGACAAGTCCTTTAAGACAATCACATTTGTGTAGGGTCAATGGCAGGAGAGGGACGTAAAAACACAGTGCTGAGTTAAGGACAGTAGATAGAAGGCTCATCGACAGGCTGTGGCTTTGGAAGGCTCAAGTTCAAGGGCTGGCAAGTAGTAGGGTTACTGGGCAGCAGGGTAACAAATTGGAGAATGCAGCCCAGGAGCAGGCTGATTCCAAGCTACTGGTGATAGTGCTACAGGTTACCTGCAGCTACAGACCACAGCCTTGACCAGGTGATGTCTTAGTTCTGCAATGAAG
Organism: Neoceratodus forsteri; assembly: GCA_016271365.2. Taxonomy (NCBI): domain Eukaryota; kingdom Metazoa; phylum Chordata; order Ceratodontiformes; family Ceratodontidae; genus Neoceratodus; species Neoceratodus forsteri. The sequence goes on along the minus strand of JADMNL010000022.1, from coordinate 680,167,035 downwards.
ACAAGGAAGCAGTTAATGAGTAAAAGGCATGCTGGGATCTCATTTAGCCAAGAAGGAGCCCAGTATGCAAAGGACCATTGGCCAAGCACCATTTTTCTTTTTTTTTTATCACATCTCTATTTTCCTCCTTACTACGGCAACTATTGGTGGGGGCATTCAGCCACCGACCCTACCCACTGGGAGAGCACCAGGCTCACTCACATGATGGGGATCTGGTTCAGCCATGGCCAGTCTGCTGGAGGGCCTCCCTCATACCCTGCCTAGCCAGACTGGCCCCAGGCCCCCCAGTGTGATTCCACAGGAGTCCTCCCAGTGAGACAGGGTGTGGCTATCAAGCTGCACAGTTGCACCCAGCCATTTTTAACCTAATTTGAATCCCACTGGAGCACGGATGTGCAATAACATCCAGGCACAATATGCCGACGTCCACCATGCTACCCCCACTTATTCACCGGCATGTAATGCCTCTGGGCATCCCCAGAGACTGCTACAGTGCGGTGAAATCTCCAGCCCTTCCCAGTATCAGAAGAGCAGTCTATAGATGCTCAATCCTGATCCTCTCCTGTCGACCCACTGATACCCGAGTCTGTTCCCGAACCCGGGTCACCAGCGTGCAGCAAGGTGTGGAATCCAGCACCTCAACCCTCAGCACCACTGGGCTGGCAAGCACCATTTTTCTGAAGAGAGATGGCAAGTGGGCAGCGAGTCTGCCCTCTAGTACGATACCATGATCTATCTCACCAGAGCAGTTCTTTGAAGGTCAATGGAGCTTTACCAAGGAGAGATTTCATGCCAAGAAGGCACATTTGGTATTTGATTCTGCTGGTGCAACTCAGCCAGTTAGTGCCCTCAAAGAGGGAGCAGGTGTGTAGGAGATTATCAGCCCCAAGAGCCAGCCTGCAGTCCTTGTTGAGGGCCATGCTTACTCATTTTAGCGCAGTTTCGGATGCCGACCCATAGACTATGAGTCAGTAGTAAATAGCAGACAAGATGGAAGAGGAGACTGCCAGCCTGAGTGCCTCAGGAGTTAGGTACTGTCTGTGCCTGTAGAGAACTCCAAGTTTGGTGTTCACTGTTTTGATTACCCGATCGATGTGCTGCACATAAGAGAGGGTTTCATCAATGATCACACTCAAGTATTTAGAAGAGCTGACCTGCTCAAGTGGAGCAGCCATGTTGTTAGTAATAGAAAGGGACAGAAGTGATCTCTTGTGCTGGTGAGAGGTTATCAGCATCGTCTTCATCTTCTTGTAATTGAGAAGCAATTTCTGAGAGCTGCACCACCGCTCCAAGCTACGAACTGAGTACTGCAAATCATCCTGTAGGTACTGAAGCTGGGCACTACTACTAAGGATGACAGCATCATCTGCATACAGAATAATCTTGCTATTGCAGGCCTCTGGAAGCCTGTTGATGAACAGGCTAAAGAGGAGGGGAGCCCAGTATAGACACTTGTGGGACACCCAGTACTATATCCCTAGACAAGGAGATAGCTGTCCCAATTTTTACACTCTGTGCTCTGCTAGACAGGTAATCTTGGAACAGAGAATGGCTTCAGAGGCTAGCCCAAGGAGCTGAAGCAGGTAAAGCAAGATGTGATGACTGACCGTATCAAAGGCTTTGGTGAGATCTATGAAGATAGATCCCACCAGGCTGCCCCATCCAAGGCCTTGTGAACGTAGTCTGTGAATTCAACTAAGGCTGTAGATGTGCTATGGCACTGATGGAATCCATGCTGTTGTGGGCACAGTAGACTGTACTTCTGAAGGTACTCCATGACCTGGTCAGCCACAATTCATTCAAACACCTGCGAGAGGGAGGAGAGGATAAATATTGGTCTATAGTTAGCAGTACAAGACCGGTCCCCACTTTTTAGGACAGGGGTGACTAGAGGTACCTTCCAGGCCACAGAGAATTTTGCCAGGGTGAGAAACTTGTTAAAGATCTTGGTGATGGGAACCAACAACTCATCCAAGGCAAATTCCACAAGTTTCATGTCGAGTGAGTCACTACCAAGTCTGTTTTTACCCAATACCTTAGTAATGCAGATGCAAGTTTCCTTGGTTTTGACATGCACAAAGTATAAATTTGATGTGTCAAATTATCTCAGGCCTTGGGCAGGTATTGTGGGGTGGTCTAGGTAGCTGAGTGGTTGGATAGAACTGAGGTTGGAGAAGGCCACATTGAAGGCTTCTGCAATTGTGTGTAAATCTAGGGTGGGGTACCATTTAAGTTGAGCATGGAGGGGTGCCTTCTGTCTTCCCTGCACAGCAGCTTCTTATTGTTATCTCAGAATTGTTTCCCATTCCCCCAGTTATGTTCCAATTACTCCTTGTAGTAAGCCACCTTGGCTTGCCTGGAAAGGGCAGTACACTTGTTCCTGGCTGCCTGATACTTTTGGAAGTCAGATTGGTTACCCGCACCTCTTCCAGTTCCCAAAGGTTGTCCCGCTCCTTCATCAGGTCAAGGAGGACCCTGGAAATCCATCCATTGAAAGCAGCTTTTATCTTTCTTTTTCTCAAGGGGGTGTAGGCATCACAAATACAATTGGCTGTGGACACAAAGAATTGCAAAATCTGGTCAATGCCTTGGAGACTATCAAGAGAAGACCAGTCAATGTTGGCCAAAGCTGTCTTAAAGTTCCATTTGGCACCCCTTTTCAGGACTTTCACTCAAATGGCAGGGAAAGTTGCTAAAGACATATGCAAACTTTGGGAGAACAAGTGTTCTGACGGCCTCAATTTTCCCTTTGAGAGCGAAGTAAAGCTTCAACCAGTGCTGCACTCCAGATTCAAGGGCACTAAGCAGACATGATTTAATAGTATAGACTGTCTCCAACCACTCAGTGGGGACTGTTATGCCCAGTTAGGCAAAGCCTTTTTCCTCTCAAACTACTAATAACCTGTGGCAGTAAGAAGTCAGACAACCTGTATTAAGGGGTAAGAATAGTCTTTTTCCATCTGACAGACAACCAGGAGACATAAGCAAAGGTCATGAGTACATCCAGTACCAGAGATAATGAGGTACTCGGATTAGACAATGTCATTAGCAAGTCATCAGTATATGTGTTCACTAGGTACTGTTAACTGCCTACTGGTATATCTTTTATACCCTCTGTGTCTAGCAGATTTCTGTTGAGGATGTCCAATCAAGTAGGAAAAGTAGAGAGGAGAGGAAAAAGCCCTGCCTGATACCATGATGAGGAGTGAATGGGATAGACAGAGTGTGGTTGATGAGAAGTACTGCCATGGGGTGTGGTAGAGGGTGGATATCCAGTTTCAAAAAAGCAGGGTTAAACCCATAATTCTTTAAAATGCCATACTGGTACATCCACTCAGCCACTTCATGCAGGGCAGGTATTTGTAAGTCCACTTTTTCCTTATGTAGTCTACATGCTAACAGCCTGCCCCCCCCCTTTACCCAGACTCCCAGAAATTATGCTTTGCTTGGAGTATCTGCCACTATGTTTTCTGGTATAAGAACATGTTAATTTGGTATTTAAGGTCAACGATAGGTGCTATCAAAGGTTATCTAGGAGCCATATCATTTTTTAATTGGTCTTCCAACTATCCCAATTCTTGTTTAAGCCCTGTTAGCTTAGACTACCTTTCCCTATTCTGTGCCACTGAATATGAGATCACCCATTCCCTTAGGTATGTCTTAAAGGCCTCCCTGATTTGCCAGCAGTAACCTCTTCTGGAGTATTCTATTTAAAGTACATTTTGGCCTCATTGGTGATCCCCTCTTTAAATTGGGGATCTTTAAGCAGAATAGGTAGACATCTCCATCTGGGGAACCCTGGGTCTTCCCAACCAGTTGAAAGCAAATAATGATCAAGTCATGATGGGAGACTAGGGTTTACTCAATGGTTGGGTGTGACATCATGGGTGTCGCAGCTGCACCTGCTAGTCAAAAGTTGATACGACTGTGTGTGTCATGTATCAGTGAGTAGAATGTGTAATCATGTCCTGTTGGATTTCTCTTGATGTATATGAGAGAGACTACATTCCTCTGTCAGAAGCTTTAGGCATGCTCCAGCACTAGGGTGACTATTAGTCGCTATTCTCATTCTGTCATGGAAAAAATCAGGAGCTAAATTGAAATCTCTCCCACTGGGGGGAGGGGTATGTGATGCTCCCCATGCAGCTCTACTATCACCTAACCAATTTGTGAGAAGACATCTGATGCATCGCAGTTGAGGGAATACAGGTTTGCTACTGTGAAGGAGGGAAGGAGTGGCAGATAACCACTGATCTGACCTGACCTGTGCATCTGCCCTCACCTAAATGATTGCATATTACAGAGCCTCGCTAATGAGGATTACAACCCCTCTGGCCTTACTGGATACTGGGTTATGCACTACCAGTCCCAGCTATGATTTACAAAGCCAAACAACAGTTTTTTCCAGTGAAGTGAATCTCCTGGAGTAGTGCCACATCTGTTTCAAGTAACTGCAAATGCTGCAGCACTTTGGTCCTTTTTCAGGATGATTGTGCACCTTAAGATTCCAGGTGACCAACCCAACTGGGGATCCTGAACTGGTCACCGCCATTCTCACAGATGTAAAGCTACATCTAGGGGGGAGTGTCACTACTCCCACACATATATACTACTGTTAGATATTCTCTTACAGTAGAAAAACTATGCTATGTCAGTGGTACTGACCATTAAGGAAACTATGGAAGGATTTAAAATTAGTAACAACCACTTCTCGGGGAAGAACAGTAAATATCAGTAACAACAGTAATTCAAAAACTATAGCAGCAAACAATTACCCTAACAGCATATTCCAGGCTCCCAACTAAGAGTCTTATTTCTGGATATCCAGGTAGCTGGTGTAGGGACTGAGTATGCAGAAAGGAGGGAGAAAGAGACCACTTCCTAGCCCTATTACAATGGGTACAACTAGGAAAAAATGATGGACTGCCTATACAGAAGCCCACCCCAGCCATCTCCAAACAAAGTATGCAGGCTGTCTTACCTGCTGCTATCCATAGTCTCTGTAGGGTACAAACAGTCCTCAGATGGGAAATAAGAGGAGCTATTTGGCCCATGTATAGTTGGACTTCAGGAGGAGTCTGGACCAGTGCCACAATGCCTAATCATGCAAAACAGGAGCCTCCCCCTTCCTCAGACCTTACTTGGGGAAGTGTAATGGCAGGTCAATCAGGGGCCCCAGACTACGGTCATCTTCCCTATTAGGAAAGCAGCAGGTCATAGACCAGTGAATGGAGGAATCAAGAGAAAATAAGACAGTACAGAAGAAAATCTTGACTTTGTTCCTCCTTCCCTTACCAAAGCTTACACCAAAAGGTTCCATGATATTACCTATCTGAATCAAAAACTAACACCATCCAGTCAAAACTTGGCAATCATCTTACAGAGGACATTGCACCTAGCACAGGAAGTGGCAGTTACAAATGTGGCACTAATAGGCCTTAATGAGGATGAGGGGAAACAGGGGTAAGGGATGGTAGGGGAGGTTTTGAGTGTAATTAGTGTTGAAATGAAAAGGCACAAAAGAACCAATGCACATCTAGCTCAGTTGCAGCTGAGTACACCACAACTTAATTACAGTAATTACCATAAGCACGTTATTAGAGCACCAAATCCAGTCTTTATAACAGACTGAGTTTAATCAAGTTTGACTCCCAGTGTCTAGTGGAGAAATGGCCTACAAAAACAAAAGAGACATAAGTAGGGTCAAAAAATGAGTATGTGAAAGAAACAGCAGTTTCACATATCAAAGGAAGGCCACAGCATCCTTCAAAGAAAATGATATCCAGCATCTTAGTTGGCATAACAGTTCATGGACACTTAGTTGCCACAGCTGCAGCAAAGGTTTTCATGCTAGGAAGTGGTATCACAGCATCAGGTAGAGCAGTGTCCATGTCATATTTGTCCCCAACACTTATGGCCCCAGACAGCAGAACCAGATCTGGATTTGCTGCAATGTCTGTTTCAGTAGCTGGTATGGACTGCTTTAGCCCAGGGTTGGATGGTGTAGTGTCAGATTATCTCACAGCCTTGGCCAGTGAGGAAGAAGCTGCTGAAATATTGGCTGCTTTTCTGCCAGACACATTCCTATCTAGCATGGGGTCTACTTCTGCCCACTTACGATGATTGCTTCTCTCCAGGATGACAGGCATTCATACTGTTTTGCCTCTTCCATCTTGGCTGTGCCTCAAATGGATTCTCTTCTTCTCTGAAGGCAACCATATTGTGTGTGCACAAAATGGGTTCTCCTACTCCTGCAGCACTCAATCCCAACAATGCTGGTTCCTAGCTTGCATGTCTATATTGTTCTGGTCTACCCTGAGCCTTCTGGAAGTTGTAGTGCCAATGTGCAAGTCAGGACACAATTTCTAGATCAGGGCATGGGCTCCTTGTAGGATTCTACAGTCCTGATCATGCCCATTTCTGGATAACCTGGATAACAAAAAACTTTGAGCCCTTTAAACCTATACAAGATTCCTGCATCGTTGAGGGCTGCTTGTATCAGGGTATACTCCTTCCTGTGTTGCAGTACAGCATTGGAACAGACCTTGTGTTACAGAAATGGAAGCTAAGTAGTTAATTGTTTGGATTTACCTCAACAATTTTTCTGGTCTTCTGAATCTCATCAGAAGATGTTCCATAGCTTACTAACAACAAAGAGAAAAAAAAAACGCTGGGATTCTACTTCACAAGCAGACTCTGCCTCTGGACAAGGTAATAGGATGGGTAATAAATCTTGTAGAGTGACCAAGGGGAGTGGACATTCACACACACACATACACACACACACACACACACATATACATACATACATACACACAGATTTATAAAGGATTGGACCCTTAAAATACAAACTGGTTGTTAACGTGATCTTTATTAGATATCTATGGGTTTTAAGTCGATTGGGGCAAGGGAATTCAAACTTGTACAGAATTTAAAGTGGTTGGTCAGTTCAAAGGAATGACCCATCACAGAGTTTCATATGAACTATATAAATTTAGAGGATTCCTTTCAAGTGGGGCTTTTACCTGATACCATCCATGAAGATAAGCAGAGGCTACCTTCAGCTAAGGTTTGTGTAAGGGTGACAGATAGCTTAGCTATCCATTTACTTTCGAGCTTAGAAAGGCAAGTACTTTTTAATGTTAGGTTAAAGCAGTCTGTAGTGTGTTCTGTTATGACTCCTGTTATTTAAAACCATTTGTTTATTTCCCTTTAAAAGTGTTTTTTTCTCATTTGTACTGTTGCACCCTGACTCATAAAGTAAAATACTTTTATTTACATAGCAGTCGTAACTGTGCCTTAATTGTAAGGTAGTTGATTTATTTTCTCTGGCTAAGCGAAAACTGTTGGCATCTGTTGTCAGAAGAGCATACTACAAAAGGTAGCCTGTGGTGACTTTCCTAGCCTTGTGCAAGGAGAAGTGAAATCCTGGGAAACCAGGCTGGTGGCAGCTGAGAAACAAGGTACCAGATGACTCTCTAAAGGCAGTTACAGCCAAAAGAGAGAGGGTCATCACATCTTGTACAAAGAGATTTTTGCTCATGACCATGTCAGCTGTCTTCTCTTCCTGGTCAGTTTCAGCAGTCTTTCCTTAGTTTAGAATTAAGGATATAAACTATAATAAGCCTTTCTTGAGAGTCTGGTGGAGGCACAGGGCCCCTCATGTGATGCACTCTCTCCACTTTGAGTGGACCATGCTAAACAGGGATGACAAGCTGTGGCAGCATTTCAGTGAAAGCTCCCCATATTTCTGCCCTCTGTGTCCTCTGAGATGCTAAGGATGCTTACATTATTTTGTCTGTCATGATTCTCCTAATCCTTGGGATATTTCCAGAGGAAATGCAGGTGATGCTCATGTTCTTCCAACTAGCTCATTGTGCTCTGTTCTACATCATCCATGTCTGTGAAGGGAAGCTCTGCAGCATGAACCCAATCTGCCAAGTAATGTAATTCCTCAGACGTGGTTGCCAATGCTGTTTTTAACTCTGCCATGTCAGTCACTAGTGATTCTTGCAGTTTTGTTATGTAATTCAATGAAGACTGGTTCTGGCCTGCCATTACATATGTTGCTGCTCCCATCATATGTTGAGCTGCTGCCTCATGGTTTGACAGTGTCATATTGTTTTGCTGACATCCGCTGGTGACAAACTACACTTTCAGAACAAAAATGATCAGAATGGACCTGAGATGTTAAGGAACTGGTTCAGAATGACCAAACATGAGAAGAACAGGTAGAATAAGTAGACAGGATATAATTGAACAGATCTGATGCTGGCTGGGACAGAGAAAAACATCTGAAGCAGCCATCTTAATTAGTGTCCTAGCTATGCCCCTGCTGTAAAATTTTTAATGCACAGATGTGCTTTACCACTGCAGTACCAGTGAAACTGTGCTTTAAAATGCAGCATGTCAACCTCTGTCAAACCAAGATTTCAATCCCCAGCCAAAAATTAAGTCTTGCAAACCACTGAAAAAAATTCCACAAACAGATGCTGTGTCAACAAAACACAGAAACCACCAGTTTAACTAAAAACAAAATGCAGCTATTACAGAACCCTAAACTGGCAAAACTTCTGCAACAGGGCAGTACAATGCTGCTGTTCTGGACTGAGACCTAGAATACACAAGAGCAGGTAAACTCAGGGCTGGAAAACACTGTAAGTCCCACTTTGCGACACCAGAACTGTATTCCTCTGCAAACATTGCAACTCTTAACTCAAATGCATCATGCATTAACCCCCTTCACTGTACAGCTCGAGTTGTGTTAACTCCATATTTTAATAAAAGGTTAGGTCTTATCCATCTGAAACATTTATTTCCCCAGAATGCATATTAACTAAATCCATATTGCATACCACATAATTATAGTGTGACATAATCAATATACTGTCAATCAATTCTGACATCACCATATGACAGCTTTAACATTGCATAATTCAAACTCTGTACCAGATATTCATTAAAGGTTTTGTCAGCAGTTTGAATGTCCCCAAAAAGCATGTTTTAAAACTAACAGACTTTCATGAAACAAAGTTTTGCAACAATTTAAGTTCATCCACTAGCAGCACATTGCAAAAGCATTTTGTGAAATGGTTTTGCAGTTTTCGTTCTCTTGACAACCAGCACATTTAACAAGCAACATCCTTCCCAACAAGTTCTGGCCGGAGCCAACATGGCTGAATATGTGATACTTTACAGGGATTAGGAGCCATCTACAGGGACATTCTTTCCATAGACTTGCATTGATTATACAGGAAAATGCAGCAATTAGGCTTGCATAGGAAATAATGTAATCTACAGGAAAACAGGGATTTTGTCCTGGCGTTACAGGGAAAATGGCAAATAATGAAAAAAAAATATGTGATGCAGATTTTGTATACAGAAGCATGGGCAGGGTAATATTCCTTTCAAACTGCCAGCTAATAACAATATCCTTCTCCAATGGCTTGCCCCATCAAAATGAACACATCCACTGGCTCCCACCATTCCCCTGCCATCCCCATTAATAATTCCCTAGCGTTTAGTGGCACCCCTCATCATTTCATCACCAGCCCCCTTAATAACAATTCATTCCCTTACTGTGGTATAGGGCCAGTCCAGTGGCATGGAGGGCTAAGGCACTGTGCACCTTATATCTTGCCACATTAGAGACTTAAGTTTCGGAACATGCTTGGGTTGCCAGGGGTCGGTGAAAAAAATGAGCATCTCTCAAACAACTGTCCTTTCTTAGGGTAGGAAGCATGCTGACTCTGCCCATGACTGCCCTCATGTGAAGGCAGGGATCCAAGGGGGAATGGGATAATGACTAGCACAGGTTCCATAAAGCCCTACCCACCACCCTCTATCCCATGCAATCACATGGATGACCAATTCAGTTCTGGATGTGAGTCACTGGGTGAGGGGAGGGTGACTGTCTCCTTCCTGGCTCCATCACAGAAGGCAATCCATGGGGGAATTTGGGCTCGGTGGTCAGGGACAGATGACTGCCAGACTGGGGAGGTAGGAACAGGGCTTTGGGCCCACCTGAGTCAATTACCAAGACAAAAAAATTTATGGAAGGGGAAAATATTCTGTGATATGTATCACCTTAACAAATACACACACACACACACACACACACACACACACCCTGTATTGGGTGTGGCAGTATTGATACAGCAAACTAACCAAATATAGGTAATATGTATAGGGTCTGTTACCTGGGTACAGGGGAGCCAGAGGTAGGAGTCTGAGAATAACAATGTCACTTGGACCCATAAATAAAATACAGGAACGTGGTCACAGAGGATCTATAGTTCTTAGGGAGTAAATAGGAAGGATAAGACATGTTAGAAGTATAGTAATACTTATTCTTACAAGGAAGGAGTTATCATCTTGTCAGACCTGTTAAAGTAGAGAGAAAAATTGAATAATATGTAGTAAATATTAATGTCTGCAGTCTCAGGCCAAATATGCAAGAGGTGCAAGCCTGGATTGACCTTTACAAGTCAGATATTCTTGCTATATCAGAGACCTGGCTTAAGGCCCACGTGCTCACCCATGAGATCATGGCCAAGGATACAACACCTTCTGCAAGGACAGGGAGGGCAAGAGAGGGGGTGGTGTACTTATCTACACAAACAACTGCCTTACAGTGCAGACCAGTCAGCCTCACCTCAGTAGTGGGGAAGATCATGGAAGCACTACTGAAGGAGAGATTGGTGGAACGTTCTGGTTGTCAATGGACTACAGGACCCAAGGCAGCATGGTTTCACCAGGAGGAGGTCATGTCAGACCAACCTCATTGAATTTTTTGACTGAGTGACTAGGAAGGTGGATCAGGGCAGGGCAGTGGACATGGCCTATTTGGACTTCAGCGAGGCCTTTGACACTGTGCCACATATAAGACTATTACACAAACTGGGGAATATGGGTGTGGGCAGGACAGTAGTGTGGTGGGTAGGTAACTGGCTGGGCGGCAGGACACAGAGGGTGGTGGTAAATGGCTGTCACTCCACAGAGGGAAGAGTGACCAGTGGGGTACCACAGGGAACATTGCTGGGACCGGTCCTATTCAACATCTTCATCAGTGACATTGTGCAGGAGCTAGAAGGCAGAATTTCACTGTTCGCTGATGACACAAAGCTCTGTAACAGAGTAGACACACCAGAGGGTGTAGACAGAATGAGAAGGGACCTGCAGAAACTTGAAGAATGGTCAGGGGTTTGGCAGTTGAAACTCAATGCAAAGAACTGCAAGATAATGCATATGGGGCACAAAAACCCTGGCACAATATATCAGTTGGGGGTGAGGATATAGCATGCACCAAGCAGGAAAGGGATCTTGGGGTTATCATCTCTGACGACCTCAAGGTAGAGAAACAGTGTGACAAGGCAGCAGGTAAAGCAAATAGGATGCTGGGATGCATAGGCAGGGGCATCACCAGCAGGAAAAGGGAAGTCATAATTTCACTATACAAGACACTAGTGAGGCCCCACCTGGAGTACAGTGTACAGTTCTGGAGACCTTACCTACGTAAGGATATAGACAGGGTAGAGAAGGTTCAGAGGAGGGCAACAAAGATGGTGCATGGACTGCATCACAATTCCTATGAGGACAGGTTGAAGGAACTGTACTCCCTGGAGGAGAGGAGGGAGAGAGGGGATATGATAGAGACATACAAGTATCTTACAGGGGGGAACAGGGTGCAGGAATACACTATTTTTAGGTGAAAAAGATGTTCCAGGACTAGAGGGCATGGGATGAAGTTGGAGGGAGGACGATTCAGAGGAAACGTGTGGAAGAATTTCTTCACAGAACGGGTGGTGGACAAGTGGAACACCCTGCCAGAGGAAGTGGTGGGGGTGGAAACAATCACGGGATTTAAGAATGCATGGGATAGACAAAGGAATTCTGGAGGTCAGGGGTAAGGGGCAACAGACTTCTAGGAAAACATAAACTGAACTTACAAGCTCAAATGGGCAGACTGGGTGGGCCATAGGCCCTTATCTGCCGACACTGTCTATGTATCTATGTATCTATGTAGCACATAACCCTGAAGCAGGACTTCTTCCCTTACAGTGAATCCATATTCATAAGGGTTACCCTTGGCCAACACAAACACCTCATAATAGAATGTGTCTACAATCCCCCCAAGACGGCTCTCCAGTCCCTCAAGAATATTACCAGAACCGCAGCTAAAGTCGTCTCAACTGAGCTCCTTATTCTGGGGACTTCAACGCCAGCTGGGCCCATGATCCCAACAAAGACCTCATGTCCCTGACACAAGAGACAAATCTGGTGCAGGTTATCACAGAACCCACCTGGCTGAACTATAAGACAGGGAACCACACCATCCTGGAATGGGCTCTGGTGTCAAACCCCATCAACATCCAGAAAGCCGGACTCATGTCAGATGCCCTGAGTGACCACTCTCCAATCTTCTGCATCTGGAAAAATAGAGGGCCCAAGGTCCAGCCCAGAATACTGACCACTTGTGACTACTCCAACTTCACTGCAGCACAATACAACGACTACCTCAACAACCTGGACTGGAGCCCTATCAGGCACCTCCCCACCTTGGACGAAGCACTAGAATACTTCATCACTCAATAAGTAAAGCAGCCAGCCTCTTTGCCCCTCTAAAGAAACTCAGAGCTAAGGGCAGCTTCTACAAGTGGATCTTTCCAACCCTAAAAGCCCTGATGATCAGCTGCAACAAGGCCTGGAAGAGGTTCAAGAATTCATCTCTCCCGGCCAATCCTGTGGCTTACAAAGGCTTGCAAAACAAATGCAAGAGCACCACTAAACAGGTGAAAAGACAGTATGTCACCAGACTACAGAAAAACAATTTTAGCTGCCCAAAACTATTTTGGTGTCACATAAATGAGCTGATCAGAGGAAACTCCAAGGCAGAACCTGGCCCTATGGAGGTCAACGATAAACTAGTGAGCAACTGCCCACAAATTGCCTCAGCCCTAAACCTTCACTTCACCAACCTCGATGCATACAAGGCCAGACTACCCTCTCCCACCCTGGCACCTAACAAGACTGAGCCCCCAAGCCTAAATCAACCTTTATTTCACCTATGGCTGGTCAAAACAAAAGAGGTACAAACTCTCCTGAGGGCCTTGAAAACCAAAGGCTCAGAAGGACCTGACGGAATCAATCCCAGGCTACTCAAGGATGGAGCCCAATCCCTCTCAAGACCCTTGACCTGGCTCATTAACAGATCCCTGCTGGAAGGAACAGTCCCAGACCAGTGGAAACAGGCAAACATGGTTCCCATCCACAAGGGTGGCTCCAGGGAACACACAAGCAAATACAGACCAATCACCCTGATCTGTTTACTCAGAAAACTCCAGGAAAGGCTCATATATAACCAACTCCGTGAGTACCTAGAGACTCACCAGATACAAACCCCCTCCCAGTACTGTTTTAGAACCAACCATGACACAGACACTGCCCTCACTAACCTCACGTACTCAATGCTATGGACAGGGGGACCCCCTGTGGAGCAATTTTCATAGATCTGTCCAAGGCATTCGACCTTGTCGACCACAGCCTCCTCCTAGTCAAGCTGAACAAAATAGGCCTAGATCCACTGGCTCTCAAATGGTTCGAGAGCTACCTATTTGGCCACACACAGAGGGTCATCTGGAAGGGTGTGCTATCAGACCCCCTACCTCAAAAAGAGGGAGTACCCCAGGGCTCAATCCTTGGTCCCCTACTGTTCTCACTGTTCATGAATGACCTCAACCTCCACTGTGGGAGTAGCTTGGCCATGCAATATGCAGGTGACACAGTCATCTACTGCTCCTCAGACAACCTAGCAGAGATTGGCCCCTCACTCCAAGCTGATCTAACATCACTGGAGGCCTGGCTAAAGAACAGAATGATCCTGAACACAGGCAAAACTAAAGCCATGCTGTTCGTACCCAGATCCCTGGGAGAAGACAGGACCAACTCCCTACAACTTACCTCACTCGATGGGACAAGCATTGAGGTAGTGGACTCTCTAAAATACCTAGGGCTCCCACTTGATCAAGGTCTCATCTACAAGAACCATGTGGAACAAGTGACCAAGTCAATCCACCGTAAACTGGGTATCCTGTATTGGATAAAAGACCAGCTTATCCCAGAAGCTAGACTCTCCATTGCAACCAGTGTCCTGCTCCCCACACTGATCTATGCTGCCCTTGTAATACAGGGACTGGCCAAGCAGGTCGTCACCTGGATGCAGATCCTGTACAAGGTAGTGTGGTTCGCTACCCGGGCTCACCCCAGAAGCAAACACTGAGACACACTTGCCAAATTACAATGGTCTTCCTTTTAGGCGCACTTCCAATACCTACTCCTCTGCCTGGTGTACACACTACTCCACCCATCCGTTCCACCCAGCCTAGCAGCTACTATCACCACCAAGTATAACCCTTGGACCCTGAGGACCTCAGGGCAGACTCTGCTGGAAACCCCCAGGGTCAGGACCAATGTGGGAGGCAAGTCATTCGCCTTCACAGCCCCTTACCTGTGGAACAAGCTCCCCCCCATGGTACAGGAAGCCCCCTCTCTCCTGAACTTCCGCACCAGGCTCAAGGACCACATGCTTGATACCAGCAATTGCCACTCTAAGAACACCTGAAAGTTCCCCCCCTTTTTTTTTTTTAACCAATTATTTTACCAGGTGAGACACACTAAGCTGAAAGCTTGTTTGCAGGTGCAACCTGGGAGCACAAGAAAGTTAAGTGACTTGCTCAGGGTCACACAGTATGCAAGTGAGAGCTGTGGGATTCAAACCCAGGTCTCCAGATTTGCAGCTCAGAGCCTTAAACCACTGTGCCATACTGCATCCTTTCTTTACTCAACCCCCTTACTTGTACAACCTTGGTACAGATTGCCTCTAAACATGCTAACTAACCAATGTACTAGGGTTTCTGTTTTAAACAATTTACAACTGGTACATCATTGCACTCTGTATCAATGCCAAGAATGACTGTAATGTATAACTTATCAGTATATACTCTGTAACCTCTTCTTCTGCCTGTACTTCTCCATATACTGTCTCTCCGGGTCACCCCTGAAAAAGGGACCTTCGGGGCTCAGTGGGCCTACCTGGTCATCAAAATTTAGTAAATAAATAAATACAGTAGGGGGAGCAAAAGAGAGCAGAGAGATACAAAAGAGGTATTGGACGGCATGAGAGTTAAAATAAAAAAGCAGCTTTAGATAAAATATTATTGTTAGGGCAAAGTAGGAAGATGGAGATAGAAAAAGAAATAACATTAATAGAAAGAAAGAGAAAAGCTGTTTGGGGGGCTCTGCAAAACACTTATTGCCCCTTAGTGGCCTGCTGGCCTGTAAATATAAGTAGGCCAGGTGGGCTACTGGGGACTCTTTTCACCTAGTGGCCCAGCATTAATAAAATAATTTTGCAGTGGTGATCCGGGGCTACAGCTGTCCTAGGCAGAACAGTGATTTATATAATACCCCTGGTGGGCTAGTGCACTAGTTACCCAGGGGACCAGTGGATAAAGTATTTAAACAAAATAACAGCCTTTTGCCCTGGGTGTAGTGGTGGTGGTGGTTGGGTCCTTGGGCGCCAATATTATTTCAGCAGGCAGGGAGGTGGACTGTGAGGAGAAGGATGAAGTGGGACTGTTTCTGCAACTACTGTGAGTGAACATCCTTGATATGAAAATGCTTGGTGCCACTTTCTAGTCTCAGCCTGTACGGAGCTCAGTGTGGCTTGATCTGTGTGGGTGGGAGCTGGGGGACAGGAGCTTGATTGAAGGTGGAGGAGGTCAGTGTAGAATGACCTCCCTCCAACTACCCAAGCTGCAGCTCGGTGGCAAATGCAAGTACACCTGAGAGACAATGTGTGTCAGTGCCATCATCCTGGCAGCTGCCATTTTTTTCTCTTACTTTTCCTATTCAAGTAACCTGCCTCCCTTGGTACTGTGCACTGACCCATAGTGCCACACACAAAAAGTTATAGAGCCTGCAAGTGAGTCAGCTCTTGAGCCCTCCACAGTTGGTTGCTATGACAGTGGAAAGTGCCCCCCCAGAGGCTGGGACACACTGCTGTGAGCAGTCCTTCCACCAATCTGCTCACTCTGAGGTTGCTAACCCCTGTCTGCTCCTAAACATCGGTTGCTTGTTTGGTAGCACACCAGTACATCCCTGAGCCACTGGGAAACCCTGTAGAGATATTCTTATAGTGTTTAAATAGCTTTTGATATTCTTACTATTATCAGACCATTTATTTCTCCTAAAGGACCATGACCAAATTACAGCTGTAAGAAAGGCTGCTCTGCATGCCTGCCTGAACACACTCCATACACATCTGTTCCACGCTGAGGGGTAATTACATTTGCCACTCATGTAGGTGGAGGGAGGTGATCCTACACTGGCCTCCTCCACCTTCTGATGAGCTCCTGTTCTCACCCCCCCATCTCCCACCTGCACAGAGCAGGCCGCAGCCCAAGATCCAAATGGGCTGGGAGTAGAAAGCCCTGCCTTGCACTTTCGCTTCCAGTGCATTAGCTTGCAGTAGCTGCAGAAACAGTGATTTTATATAATACACCTGGTGGGCTAGTGGGCTAGTTTTCCTGGTGACCAGTGGACAAAGCATTTAAACAAAATACTAGCATTCCCACGTGGGGTCTAGTTGTGGTGTGGGTGGTGGGGTCCCTGGGCTCTGATATTGTTTAGGCAAGCAGGGAGGTGAACTGTGAAGAGAAAGATGAACTATAGTTGTTTGTGCAGCTACCACAAGTAAATGTGCTAGAAGTGAAAGTGCTAGGCAGTGCTTCCTAGTTTTAGCCTGTACTGAGCTCGGGCTGTGGCCTGCTCTGTGTGGGCGGGAGATGGGATGGACAAGAGCCCACTGGAAAGTGGAGGAGGACAGTGTAGGATCACCTCCCCCCCACCTATCCAAGCCACTGCCCTGTAGTAAATGTAATTACGTCGAGGGGTCAAGTGTGTCTGTGACATCATCCTGGAAGCTGCCATTTTTTCTCTTACATTTCCCCTTCAGCAACCTGCTCCCTCAGCACCATGCACTCTCGCACAAAGTCATACACCCTGCAAGCAACTAAGCTCTCCAGCCCTTCACAGTGGATTGCTATGGCAGTGAAAAGTTGTACCTCCCAGCCTGGGAAACACTGCCATGGGCAGCCCATCCCCCAGCCTCCCCACTCCGGTGTTAATGACCCCTATCTGTTCTTAGTCATCAGTTACCTGATTGTTAGCACACCATTATATCAGTGAGCCACTGGGGGACTCAACAAAAATAATCTTACAGTGTTTGAATAGTTTTTGATATTTTTAGTGTTATCAGACTAGAATGTCTCCTGAAGGATCATGACCAAATTACGGCTCTAACAAAGGTTGCTCTACTTACCTGCCTGAACACACTCCATACACATCTGTTCCATGCTCAGGGGTTAATTACATTTGCCACCAAAACAGTGGTTCGGGTAGGTGGAGAGAGGTGATCCTACACTGGCCTCCTCCTCCTCCTCCTTCTGAGGAGTTCCTCCCTCCCCAAATCTCCCACCTACACAGAGCAGGCTGAAGCCAGAGCTTTGTATGTGCTGGGAGTAGAAATCACAGACTAGCACTTTCACTTCAAGCACATATGCAGAAACAGCCTCAGTTCATCCTTCTCCACACAGTCCATCACCCTCCCTGCTGAAACAATATTAATGCAGCAGGACAATGCTCACTCGGTGCTCTTTGACCTGGCTGACAGATACATGTCCCAGCCAAGCAAGATTTCCCTCTCCAAGTAACCCCGGCAGCTGCTGCAGTGGTGGGGTCTCACCACTCAGCAGCTTGCATGGCATGGCTTCAGCAGCTTGCAGTGCCTGTATCTGTCATCAAGGGCATGATGGCCTGTGAGGTTAGACACTGTGCTCAACCACTCCACAATCAGTGCCTGTCTGTCCATGCAGACTTCCCACAGCAGGACCCAGCCTTGGCACTCAGACTCAATTCAACAGCAAGGAATGCCCCAATCTAATTGGAACCAGAAGTGAGTGCAGAGGAAGAAAACAGTTCTGGGGAGGACAAAGGAAAAGCACTGTGGTCAATGAAGAGTACCGCATGTGCTTTAACTTCACTTGTGGAAGGACACAGTGTAGGTATCCAGTCACATGCTTCCAGAGACCCGATCTCTATTATGTATTAGCCTGTGCTCACAATTTTTATAGTAAATTGGGGGGGGGGCCTACATTACTGCATTAGGAATCAGTGGTGCTGTTCAATGAGGATAAGAAAGAAACTTTGAAGTTAGGAAAATGAAAAGGCAGCATGCTCAAGGCTCAGTGCAGAGAGATTTATACTGACTACAAAATGCACTTGAAAAAGTTAAAATATGGAAAACAACCTCAAGAAAAGCATTGAAAATGAACAACTCTGGGAAAAGCCACTGAACGTACAGCTGACCAGATTCCCTAATGTTTTGTGTTACGCTGACACTTAAACAAGCTCCCTAAGTGTCAGAGAGTCATGAAACACTGGAGAGTCTGGTCAGCTGCAAGTCATGGGTCTCATCCTGGGATTGTGGGTTTTCAATGCTTTTTTTTTTAATGCTGTTTGCACACACAACACCTTTTTTGAGTGTATTAGATATTCAATAATTTTTTTTGCATCGAGCTTTGAGTGTGCAGCATTTCCATCTTCCTCACAATTTTTATACCCTGCTCTGTGTAACATACTACTTCACAGTTTTTAAAAAAATACATAGAGAGTACTAGTAATGAAAATACCATAGGAGATTAAAGCGTGCAGTCATATTTTCCCAAGATGACATTACCCACCTTTTTGGACTTCAGAGACACACAAGTATGAACAATCATCCTGTTTACCAAGTGTCACGAGATTAGCTAAGTGAGTCAGTCCAATATAAGAGAGAAGCAAAGTGACCCAAACATTGCATTTAACAAGAGCTGACTGGGGTGGGGGGGGGGAAGTGGGCTATGGGGCATGAGAACCTGTCTCCCCCACCACCACCACCATGAGATTTGTAGCTTCAGCTTGTCAAACGTGATTCCTGCCCGTTTGTAATGATAAGTTCCCCACCCACTGAAGAAATGTCAGTTCATATGTTACACAGTAGGACTGCATAAGTTGTAAACACCAAATAAGATCACTACTGTTCTGGTTTAAACAACAAATTCTGGTTACAGCCATTATGGCTGCTAATGCATTAACTTAATATGGGTGTTTCAAGTGCTTAAATGTCAAGATTAAATGTCATAGTCAGCTCCTTGTGTAAATTTCATTTTGGTAAAGGTTGATCATTATCTGGTTGATCCCATGTTTCCCATGTTTCAAATGCAAGCAGCGAGTGTGTCTTGTACTATATGGGGAAGGAGTGGGTGCTCCAAATTATGGCCTCAAGTAATGGTAGAAGGAATGGTGCAGAGAGAAAAGGTATAGCTACACTGGGGACTGTGGGCCAACCGGGAAGGATTATAACCTATACCAAGATGATGGCTTGCTTTCATCCAGGAGGCAACCACGATGGACACTTAAAGTAGCTGGGGGGAGTGATGGAAGAAGTAGGGGGAGGCAGAAAGTGGGCCACCACAGACTGAGATAGGGAGTAGGGAGATCAAGGGGAGACAGTCCCACCAGGATGCAAGTTATTCAAGGAAACAGAGGGTTAGCAAAGGAGGAAGGGGGGAAAAGATGCAGTTAAAGGAGAAAGGTGTGGAAGGAGAAACAATTGGAATAAGTAGAAAGTGGCAAGAAGAGATCTGAGGGCTGTCAAAATGGTGCAAGATCTGCATCAGAAGCCCTACAGGGAGAGACTGAAATTGTTCAATATGTACACCATGGAGGAGAGGAGGGAGATTGGTAATATTATGGAGACCTTTAAATACTTCACGGGGGTTAATGAGATACTGGAAGGAGATATGTTTCTGAGAAAAAGATGTTGCAGAATAAGGGGTCATGATATGAAGTTCGAAGGAGGTAGATTCAGGAGTGATGTGAGGAAGTACTTCTACACAGAAAGGGTGGTGGATCCTGAAACAGCCTTCCATGGAAGGCAATGGGAGTGAATCCAGCAATGGGTTTCAAAAATGGCTGTGACAGACACGATGGAATCCTAGGAAGAAGGAAGGCGGTGGAAGAGACATTGCTGTAGATCAAGTTGAATCTGCAGCAAAAGTGATCATAATTAAAAATGGGCAGATTAGATGGGCCCAGCGGTCATTATTTGCTCTCAGTTTCTATGTTTCTGTAACTCCTCTTTGGGAGACTACTAGTCTATTCACCCCTCCCTGGGGTTTTGTGGCCTGTTTCAGCCCAATAGGGAAAAGGGTTAATTTTTCTCTGCACTCAGTTGGAGCCTTCTGTAGGTCGGGAGGTCACCACAGGTGCATGGGGGGATAAAGCCCAGCAGTTTAGGTGGAAGGGGGATTTACGGTCAGAGAAGTGAGTGGTGAGGAGGTGAGAGTTGGGGCCAAGTGGAGGTGGTTGACCACTCCAGCCCTCAGCCAGTGGCACTTGGGGGGGAAGTAGGAGCTGGCAGGCACAAGCCACAGAGTACCTTGGGGGCAGCTAAAGTTGAGAAGGGAGCCAGCAGCAACAATTCAGAGTGCCCTGGCAGCCTGCACTGATTCATGTGGGGATCCAGTGGGCAAGAATACAGCAGGGAGTATAGTGTCCAGAGAGCAAGTTGCCTTGGAGTTCTGTGGGATGTGTCTCCCTTCTCAATTTGGGGACAGTTGCACCCAGTTTTGGGAAAGGATGCAGGGTCATCAGGGAACCTGCAAGTCCCCAAACCATGAGGATTACATGTTCAGAGGGGGACCAGCTGTGCCAGTGCAGAGAGAGAAAGAGTGGTGGGGATCACTGAAAGATTGGGTGCCTGTGAAGAATAATGGGCTGTCGGGCACTGTGAACTGTTCTGGGACTTGTGCTGCCTTCAAACTTTTGTGACCATAGTGGTCTAGAGAGAGAATGCTGCCCTAAAGAATGTGCAGCCTCCTCAGTCCAGGTAAAATTGGCTATTATGGCCATACCAGCTGCATGAAAGCTGAATGTGTTCTCCACAAATTAACCGATTCTCCCCAGAGCTATGTGTGAATATGTTTTATAAATTTGGGATTCCTGTTTCTTCAAGTTCCGTGTGGACATTCAGTTATTGAAAGGAATTGTTTAAGATGCATAAACATGTTTTATTTTATATATTTAGCTTTCGGAAATACCTTTGAGCCAGAGGCTCATTTACAAAGGTTCCAGCTCATGAAACAAAATGTAAAACATAAGAGATAGTACATTTAACAACTAGTACAAAAACAATTATTCTAATTATACAGAGTATCTACAGATCTAGTACATTCAATATTCAGGAGTTATATTTTCCTTGTGACAAAAAAGGGGAGAGGAAGGGAGGAAAGTACAACAGTTGGAGGACACAATGAGGTAAGGAAGTGTAAGAATAATACTAGGGGACCTAGACAAGGTTAGGAACCAGCAACCTAATTGGAGATGCAGTTGCATCAGACTAGAGCAGGGCAGAAAGTGTAAAAGTTGGAGAAAGAGGAACATGGTATTTGGCAGAGAACGGTGAAGTAAAGCAGAGGGGGTGACAGTACAAGGGTAGGGGAAGTGGAGAGAGAGAGAAAAAGGGCAGAGGGTAGTCAGGGTAGGCACAGTAGGACATATTCTGAAACTAGAGGAGGGGCAGCAGAGGGAGGAGGGAGGGCAGGGGAAGAGCATAGGGAGAGTTGTGTGGGGAGGGAAAATAGGGGTATACCAGTAGGTGGTGGTGTCATAGGTGAGGGTGGAAGGGAGTAATACTGGTGGAAAGAGAGGGAGGGTAGGGCAATTAGGGCGATGTTTTCATCCAGCACCACTGAGGAAAAGGGCACCCTGTGTGTGACATCTAATCCTGGGTAAAGTAGCCACTGGAAGTGTTTCTGCTGCTGTGGGTGCCCCCTCACCATGGACATATTCTGTCCATACCCCTAGACATGGGTGGGGGGGGGGCTACATTTCTATGTATGACAGATTATGTGATTCAAATGGATAAGGCACACAAATGTTATAGTTTTTCACTTGTACTGTTGGTTTATGGAGCAAGTTTGATACAAATGTGTGTGGTGATTTTTGAGGGGGAGGGGTAAAGAGATGCAGGCTTGAGGATCAAGCAAAACTAAAAACAAAAATTAAATACCTTTGCCTTACAGTACTATGCACTCCATCAATTCCACCAGTGATGAACATTGCATACATATTCTGTAGGTTACAGTCAGTGATATCAGAAAAACAGTTTCTTTTTAACCAAACCATCAGCCTCCATTCAGTCCACATAGTAAGCTTTATCTGTAAAGGGCAGGGAAATAATTTAAAAGTTTAAGTTGACAAAAAAGTCAACTAAGTTATCACATTTGGTCACCTTCAGTTTTCAGCATTTCCTTGTATAAGGCTGTGTCTGAATTCTCAAACAGAGCTAAAAATTCTGTAGTTGCAGAAAAATGGCTTGTAGCACTGCAGAAATTTAGTTGTGGCATATTCACAAAGAAAGTTTCTGCAGTTGCGGAAAAACGTGAAACAGATAAGTTGCAAAGTTCCACAGATGCTGAAAATCTGCAACATTTTTTCCACAGCTGCTGAAAAATAGCAAGTACGGATCCGCAGCTAAGGAAAAGGCTCAGCAGGCATAAAAACAGGTGATCTATATTAACTAGAGCAGCACACTTTGACAGTCTTGCAATAGATGAAGCAGAAAGTACTCACAGAGAGACCAGAAGCCAGTCCCTCAAATGGGACCACTGCAGCATCACTGGTACCAGCAAAACCATGTGCCACAGTTGCTGTCTGTAACTGATGGTGGTACTGATGGTTGTTTCTCTGCTGAAGTGTTTATATTGCCTACTTCAGTAGCACTCACTGCAGGCTGTTACCAGCTCTGCCTCTACTGCCTGTGTGGCTCCTTAAAGGGCTGCACAGGATCTAGTTGTGGTTTGTTGCCTTTCAATGAAAATGTGTGCTATTTGTGTTGCAACAACTGACACTACTATACACCCACTGGTTTGCTGTTGCTTGGTGCCTGAACCTCCAGTATAATTGTACATCAATTGTTAGTACACTGCTTTTTTGCTCAGGGAGAGTTATGCATCACTCTCTGTGGTGCAGCATGTGTGCAACAATTTTTCCACAACTGCAAAAAGAACACTGGCTGAGAATAGTCTTTATGGGGATATGCCATACTTTTCAAATGGCTTCTTTTCCCTCAGGAACTTCTGCAGCTGCACTTTTTTCAACAGTTGGTAGTGTATTCCTTATGAAGCTGTGGAAGTTGTGTGTATACCACGCAGCTCAATTTCCCTTTTTTTCCACAACTGTGGAATGTTTGGGAACTTGCAGATGGTTCTGCACCTTCAGAGTGTTTTGAGAATCCAGCCCCTGGTTCCTAACTCCCTCACTTCCTCCTTGAATTACACTCGTGAATAGTTATTAGAATAATTCAAATTTGAAACAAACTGATCAGAATGACATTAAGAATTAGGTCCTGAAAGAGTTAACACACACACACACACACACACACACACACACACATTGTTTAGATAAAAATGTGTAAAAATAATATGTGTCCTTTAGGACTGAACTAAAGAGACAGCACAGAGGAATTTCTCCAGTGACTGATCTTAGTTTAACAAGCCGTGTGTGCTGTTTACACTGAGCGCATCCACTGACTGTAATTTGCACTGGCATGAGTATACTGCATGTAGAAGAAGAATGTATAGAATGTATGAATGAATAAAATACTCTCTTTCTCAATGGAGTGCTTTCTGATAGTGGAGGGACTGTGCTTCAGCTCCAAAATTATGCTTTGGTGGGAATCTGAAGTGCCCATTTTCCCCAAGTGATAGCAAGACGGCTTGCAGAGCTCTGCCCTGCAGCTATAAAAATGAGTTAGTGCATTCCATAGACCAGCTCTGCAGGAGCACAAACTGTCAGTGATGTCGATGCCTTAGGACTTTTTCTAAGTTCATTCTTCTCAGTACATAGGGTGTAATTTCCACTACCCACTACTACTATACCACCCAAGTATGAGTGAGCAACTTCTCCGGCCTGTGAGGATTCACTCCCACAATGCAACGGCAGCCATCTTCTTACTACAACAAAGGGGGCCTCTTGACCAGCATCTAACATGGTTGCTATTGCACATATGACGGCGTAAGTTGTAAACATCAGATAAAATTCCAGCCTTAGCTATTTAAACACATCCATCAACATTAAAACAGGATTCACCTCATTTTAATTTTGCCAGTGCATCACAAAGGTTAAACAAAAATCAGGCCTTTTTCTGCCTCTCTGAACACAGTGAACTGAATTGAAAGGATCCAGAAAAGGGATGGGGTTCATCTGGATTGCACAAACTGGTATGGTCCAACCAGAACTGTTGCTGTTTCTTGTCAGTTCCACTCAATTGGTAGGACTCTCCTATCTGAGCCAGAAGGCCATAAGTTTAAGTCCCACATGGAGGGCTTGGGATCATATGTATGCTGATATTGTAGTGTTGCACTAGAATGTTTCTGCCCTGTTGCTACTGTAAATTCCTTTGGTTGATGTATTCAACTGTGGTCTCTTCTGAAAACCTTTGCTGGTTGCCCTAGTGACCTTAAAATGCCCCATGCCACTGTTCATAAGTTTTGGGGTTAATCCCAGCTCTAGCCAACATTTGTGATCCATAAAAAATAGATGACAGTGTAAATGTTCACACTCTTACAGAAACAATTACATGAAATGTTTTCATGCTGCACACATAACTACCCAAGTGATATGCTTGCTGCAAGTATGATTTAAATGTTAAATTGGAATCAACTGCATGCATATGGCATGCGTGCAGCAAGCTAGTGTGGAAACCATGATTTTTATATTAAATTGGGAAAGGCTGCATGTATGTGGCATGTGTGCAAAAAGCAAGTGGTCACTGATAACTGCACATGTAAAAGTTAAGTGACTTGCTCAAGACCACACCATACAGAAGTGGGGGTGGATGAAATTCAAACCCAGGTCTTTATGCCTCCAGATCTCTTGGCTTGCAGTTCAGTGCCTTTAACCACTAAGCCATACTATCTATACACATATGGCTCGCTTATACTTCAATACATACTGTATCTGAATACATCTGCATGCATGATGTGGCATGCTTGTAGCCAATGTTATGCTTTTCAGTAGTCTTTTCTCCATCATCTCATTTTGGCAGTTGAACTGTAGCACACATACCAATGAAAACACATGTGGTTTTCCCCACCTCCAATTAACAAACTTTCCCATAAAACCACTTAATGACTTCTGGCTGGCCTGTACTCCTACTATTTTCTCTCCATACTTTTGAATGCTTCCATGTAAACATACTTTAAGGCGCAAACAGAAAAGTGGCAATAACTTAACACACACCCACATGGCTAGTCCCCTTCCCTGCACACACACACACACTGTAGTCAGTATGGCCATGCTACTACAGACAACCCATCAAGTATAGATACAAGTAAAAAGTCTCTTACTTGGGAGCCAGAGGCAGGAGACTAAGAGATGATATCCATATGTCAGAGTGCTGTAGCATATCTCCTTGAAATGAATGGAGATATTTTCTATTACTGTTTTATACATTATGATGGTGAGTTGGAGAATAATGAATGCCACTGTTCTGCTAACAAGGCCCTTGTTAGTTGAGCAGTGGCCTTCATTAATCCCTAACTCTCCATCAATAATGTATAAAATAGTAATAAAAAAATACCCCCATTCATGTAAATGGTGCACAGACCTGCAGTCTCCTTTGCCCTTTGTCATAATGTGCTTGAGTTTGGGGATGTGGAGGTCAGCTTCATTGGGTGGGAGGGCATAAGCCTGACTATGGAGGAGCTCCAATAGTCTGTGCATACCATACCGCTCAACTGTCTGTGAATGCAAGGGACAACTCTAGAATGTCTGTAGCATCTCTAAAAGGTACAACTTATTTGTTTTGACTGATAAGCAAATCAGGAAAAATGTATAAGATTCATCTGAATATACCCCAGAGCAGTGTATCAGATTTGTGCTTAAACGCACCCTGTTACTAACCAATTTTTTTTTCTTGCTGAAGTTCTGCCCCCCCCCAAAAAAAAGATTTTTGTCCCAAGTTTTCTCCCCAACTCTATTCTTTTCAAATACCCATCCCCTATGGGTCATGAAGCCACTCAAAGGTGAAGAAACATGAACAACAAATCAATATTTCAGTCCTTCCTCCTTCCCCAATCTCCCTGTAAACAAATTATGTACTTTTACTTACTCAGCCATATGATAAAAACCAGCAGCCTGGTATATAGTGTGCCACCAGCCCACTCCCACTCTCTCCTTCCACCAGAAGCTGGATGCTAGAACCAACCATCACAGGTCCCCAACATGGTCTGCAATCATGTCAACTCATCAACCAAACCCACCCAACCTGGGTTGCTTGCTTGGTTGCTGCTGTGGCTGCTGCTGTACTGCACTATGAAGGCTACCCATACCGCTATCACAACTGCTGCTAAGCCTAGCTTGCTGCTGGGGGGGTCTGTGCTGTTTTTTTTTGCAAGGTGAGCCTAGTAGAGTAAGTAGGTAGCCTAGTCTTGAGTTAGTTTCTGACTCACCCTCTGCCCCTTCAGCCACCAGGGGAGACGGAGACTCACTAAGAGTAGAACAACAAAAATATGCTGCCACAACACTACTATTGAGTTTTCAGTGCTCACTGACTCCCCAAGCTGTAGTGTGCAGTCTGTGACCTCTA
This sequence comes from Neoceratodus forsteri, assembly GCA_016271365.2. Lineage (NCBI taxonomy): Eukaryota > Metazoa > Chordata > Ceratodontiformes > Ceratodontidae > Neoceratodus > Neoceratodus forsteri. The sequence continues at coordinate 680,140,283 of JADMNL010000022.1, read as the reverse complement.
TGGTGGGAAAGACAGTGTTGCACTTGCAAGACTTATGCACTCTTTCTTGGCTGGAGCTCATCCACATCAAATGTGATTTTGCTGCCACTAATAGGTGGAGAGAGTAGACTACACAATACAGACACAGTTGAGTTTGGAGAGTACCTGCAGCATGAGCACACACCGGCCTGGTGGGTAGTTATTGCACAAAAGAATAAATCCAAATTCAAAGCCATTATTGCCACACCATAAGAACAACCTAGGCACAAATATGGGAGAAAACTGCCCCCCTCTGCCCTACCTAAATGGCTCCCCTGTATAATAGTAAAAATTCATTCTCAGGTGCTAATGCAATGGTTTCCACTGTGATCATCTTGTTGATTAGTGCCCCTCATTGTCAGTGACCATGTCCTTCATTTTAGTGACAAAATGTGAGGTATGGTGCATGCTTCCAAGACCCTACTCAGCACAAAGAGCGCTGGCCATAGTGTATATGCTCAATACAGAATGACAAAGGGAAAGTAAGTGAGTTGAAGCAGTCATGGAGAAACACATTTGTAGCACTAAATATGCAAAAGGGATTTGCATGGTCCAAAACAAAAAGGATAGGCTTCACAACACAGAGGCCCTTCTTCGTACATCTGGAATGGGGGATGTTGACTGGCTATATCTTAGGCATCTAATGTAGTAAGAAACCAATACTTTACAAATCAATGGTGATTGAATGACAAAAATCAAAAACCATTAAACAACTTGCAAAAGGATCAGAATTAATGAGTTTACCTACTTTTTTATGGGAATTCAAATAATGTATTTTAATGACTAATTGCTAGCATTAGCATAAGAAATAGAAATGGATGTGCTTTTTAGATGAGATTTGCACCAGCTAAGCTGCTGCTTACATAGCAAGTGTGCAGCATGTAAACCGGATGTGATGTTTAAATGATGTTCACACTAGCTTAACTGCTGCACTCATGTCAAGTCTGCAACACGCAAACCTGATGTCATTTTTAGAAGATTTTAACACCAGCTTACCAGCTGCTACACAAGTAGTCAAGGTTGCAGCATGCAAACCTGATTTGCTTTTTAGACCTGGTTCACTTAGGATCACTTTGTGTATGCGAACCACATGTAAACATTGCACATTTAAGCATGCAGCATGCATTCTGCATGTACACAGCACACCTATATTTCTGTAAGGGCATCATGCACTCAGTGTCCACAGAGAACTACATAAAGTCTTTTCAACACTACTATCAATCAGGCTGCCTTGTGGCACACAGGCCTTAGAAGACGAAGAGGAAACTCTTCATCCATCCCTTAGTTAATTTATCCATTCATTCTGGAACAATCTGATTCAGCACATTACAAACAAAATACATAGTTTCAGGATGTAAACATAAGACTGCATTATGTTTCTCACTGTATACTATAACTGCATTTACTTTGTTTGATGCCATCCCAGAGCAACTTGTAAATGAGGCATATTACCTCAGTGATTCCTTATCTAGTAAAAATAACATTTCTTGCTATACTAACTTCCTGACTATACATAGAACAAATGCTTGCTCATATCTGTCATATCTGAAACATCACACCTAAAACATCAAGTAACCAAGAAAGGTACAAGGTCACACACATGGCAAATTAATGATCAATTCTTTTAAGTCTGAACATAGGAAACACTGATTCACTCAAAGAGTGGTTACAGGGTAAAATGATTTACCAGCAGAGATAGTAAACAGCAGCAAACTTAAATATTTTTAAGAACAGACTAGATAACGATATGGGCATATCAGATCTATCACGGCATATTTGGTGAGTGCCAATAGGCACTTTCTGAGGCCTTTTGCTTCATTTTACCTGTATAAGTATGATGCTGCTATCTGGGAAGACCCAAAAATATACACAGCATTCCATTTCCAGTGACAGAGAAAGTGTTACAGAGAAGTGCAGACAATATGGAATTCTTCCAAGATAAACGTGCAACACAGATGCAATTTTATTTTTAACATTTGCAATTCTTCCCTAACAAGATGATTTGCATGCACTGAACAATGCACAGAAATGACCACTGCAGTGAACAGACAACTGCTTCTATTTGAAACAGCATGATAATACGTTGAGTCTGCCAGGATTCAGTGGCCTTGTCTGGTTCCAGTTTGCTGAATTTAAGTATCAACATCTAAGTCTCCCATATTGCATTGCACATTCTGAATAGCTTAACACAACTCATGCCAGTGCTGTCCTTTACCTTCTGCCACTGCAGGCTACACTCATACAGCACCATCATGGCCAACATGCTTCCTGACTCCAGCAGCCACACTCATGCATCTAGAATAACAAACTACAGACCTTGGAGCACTGCACCATGACTGAGTTTAGTTTTGAGTTGACAGATCCACAAAGGCAAAATACAGCCGGCAATCCACGATTAGGCAGGAGTTCCTACCAGGTGGCAGTTGAAAGGCAGAGGTTCCTTACCAAGCACCTGGAGGTCAGGAAGGTGAAGTACGTCAGTCAGTCCATGATTAGGCAGGAGTTCATCACCCGATGCTGGTTGAAAGACAATGGTTCCTCACCCATCGGCAGTTGAATACACTTACTCCATGAATGGGAAGTGAGCATGGAGCAAGAAAATAGTGCAGCATGGGGGGACGGGAAGAGAAAGGAATAGGATTGTGGTCAATTTACTACATGTGTTTTGACTCCACTGTGGAAACAAACACTGTGTATCCAGTCACATGCTTCCACAGCCCCATTCTCCTATGATGTAATAACAATACATTATGTATATTTTTTGCTGTGCAGCTATAATAATTATCACATGCACAAATTATTGGGCCAGGATGAATTCCAGTACTGGTCAGTGGGGGATTTAAACTACTTACAAAATATTAACTACCTTCTCCCTCACCTCTGCCTCAACTCAACTTAAATATAGAGCTAAAAATAAATAGAGCAGGAGGGACTATGAAACAGATTGAAGTCACCTTCCTTGAATGTGCAGCAAATATTTCAGTGCCCTAGTGAGTGCAAAATGATTTGTGGCTAGATATGAAATACTAGGAGGAATGGGCTGTCACACATATTACATGAATCTTTCCCAATACCCAGTTCTTAAACATTGTTCACAAAATTACAGAACAAACTTAAATGATTGTGCAGTTGACCACCAGGGCATTAAAGTGCAGTGCAGTCTCCTCTCCCCAACACACATTTGGAACAATGTGAGATTCATTATTTCAGTATTCTGTCTGGTTCATCACTAAATTATAATATACAGACAGAAATGCATATGATAGCTGGGAAGCAGTGTTGCAGAGGAAATGACCTATGCTGGATGGGAATCCTCTGAGCAACTGCATTGGCTCAGAGCCACCAGCAGTGGATGCCAGTGAAGCGAGTGTCTGAGGACCAGGGTTTTATTCCCGGTCACAGATTAACTTTTTTTTTTTATGTTGTTTACTGTTGTGCAATTAGTGATGCCCCCTGCCTGAGTTTCACCCCATTCCAGAATTGCCTCCTTCTGGATGAGGTTATTTTAATATGGTGGGGTTCAAGGGGCATTGACCCCTATAAACAGGGGTGCAGAGTGTGGAGCCCCACGCGAAAAGCATTATTTACAGTGTGTTGTCTTGTCATTATTACCGCTCTGTGTTTTTACCAAGCAGTGTATTTGTTGTCACTGTTTTGACAGTGCAGTATGTTGCTACATTGTTCTTGTTTGTGACATACTGACCCCATGCCATAAAACAGCTTCATCTAGTTATTTCCTTGTCTGAGCCTCTATGCCCAATCCTCTGGAGGCACCAGCCAATTTACTATAATAATACATAATAATGTAGTTGGTGCTTTTCTCTCCCCCAAACCTCATATGGTATCCCACACTCCCATACAGATGTGGGAGTTTGACTGGAGTCAAGTTGGCACATTCAATACAGAGAGGAAGTAATAAATAGAAAGAAAAATCAGTGCACATTCTGATAGTGAATATTTGAGCATATTCATGAAAAAGATTAAGTTGGCAGATTGCTTGCCCAAGTTAAGTAAATAGCCAGCCAGTCCTCCACTGGCCACATGGCCATCTAAAAAGGCACCACTGTAGTAATCTTTTCCTACCCTGAATATGCTCAAATATTCACTACTGGAAATTAACGTGCATTGATGTTTCTTTTTATTTAAACCTCCTTCTTAGCATTCAACCTGCCGTCTCCAACTTGAGACTTAGGCTACTGCATTCCTGCAGAGTGTGTGTGTGTGTGTGTGTGTGTGTGAGAGAAAGAGGGTGGGCACAAAAAAAATATTGTTTTCATATTGCTATGCACTGCAGTGAAGCTAGTGGTACTGGGTGACTGAAAATGTTACTGGTTCCAGCTGTGGGACCCCGATTGCAAAACCCTCAGTATCTTGCATTTACTAGTTTAGTTGTTCAACCCTTTACAGTTGAACAGCTCAAGTCCAACACTGCCATTTTTTAGATCGGGACTTCCGTCTGCCAAATGTCTGACCAATCTGCCCCCCTGTGTTTCAACTGTAGACATCTGTCTCATCTTTTGCACTGATGGTATCTTCTTCCTGGCTGGTGGCACTGGTACGGCAATGAGGGGCGGTACTAAATCAGTATGCTTCATCTTCCAGTGCTACCAGCCAGTTTAAGAATAATAATAATAATACATAACAATGTTTTACTTTTCTATTCCCAAAACCTCATATGACCCCCCCCCCCAGCAGTTGCAGGAGACAGGCTGAAGTTGGGGATGGCAGATTCAATATGAAGAGGAAGGATTAAGAAAAGGAAAAAACAGTGCAATTTCAATAGCGAATATTTGGTTGTATTGAGGAGAAAAACAATTAAATCAGCACACTGCTTCTCCCATTTGAGTAAAATAGCCAACTGGGCTGCCAGTGCCTACATGACTATCTAAAAAGACACCACTGTAGTAATCTTCTCCTACCCTGAATATGCTGAAATATTCACTATTGGAAATGAATGTACTCAAACGTTTTTTTTTTTTATTTAAACCATCTTCTTGCTATTGAACCTGTCACCCCAGACGTGTACTTGTATGTGTGTGTGTGTGTGTGTGTGTGTGCGTGCGTGCGTGCGTGGTTGGGTGTGCTAGGAGAGATAGAATGGTACTGGTTCTGGCTGCTGGTCCCCAATTGCCAAGCAGCCAGTCTATCACATTTACTAGTTTAATTTTTCAGCTAATTAGCCTTAAGCAACTTAAGTCCAGCATTCTTGCCATTTTCTGGTAGGGATTGTAGTCTACCAAAAAATCTGACCCATCCAACCCCATGTGTCACTTCTGTAGATATCTGTCTCACCTTTGCACTGCTGGGGCATGGGAAGGCAGGGCATTCTGCAGGAAGAGATGACAGGATGCATATCAACACATTTCTTATGTTCTTTGTGGCAGGAGGTTTGGACTCTAGCTTATTGAAAGAAATTGTCTTCCCCCTCGCTGGTGGCACTGGCATGGGGTGCATGTGAATGGAGTGCAGTGCTCGATCAGTATGCCTGATCCTCTGGTGCTGCCATCCAGTTTAATATAATAATACACAATAATGCATTGCTTTTCTGTCCCCAAATCACATATAGCACCTTCCCCCCTGCAGATGCAGGGGTCAGACCCAAGTCAGGCCAGTGGGTTCAATATCGAGAGGAAGGTTTAAATAAAAGGAAAAATCTGTGCACATTCTGAATATATCAACGTATTCAGAGAAGAGATTAAATTAACATACTGCTTCCCCCAATTAAGTAAATAGTCAACCAGACCATCTGTGCCTGCATGATTATCTAGAAAGGTACCTCTGTAGTAATCTTGTTCCATCTTGAATATGCTCAAATATTCACTGTTTTAAGTTAGTGTGCACTGATGTTTCTTGTTATTTAAACCACCCTCTTGGTGTTGAACCTGCTGGCCCTAACTTGAGATTTAGACTCTCGAACATTGAGTGTTTGTGTGGGCGGGGGCACTTTATCAGAGTTTGGTGGATTAAAAAAAAATATTTTGTTAAACTGACATGCACTGTGATGAAGCTAGTGGCACTGGGTGACACAAATTGTTCCTGGTTCTGGCTGACAGTGTCAGACTGCCAGGCAGCTAGTCTCTCATGTTTACTAGTTTAGTTCTTCAGCCCATTAGCCCTGAATATCTCATGTCCAGCCTTCCTGTCATTTTCAAATACAGACTGTTGTCTACCAAAAATCTGATCAATCGGACACCATGCATGTCTCACCTATAGATATCTGCCTCACCTTTGCACTGCCGGGGCAGGTGAAGAGAGGGCATTCTACAATCAGAGACAATGTGATGAAAATCAATTATTTCCTTCTGCTCTTGGTGGTGGTGATGTGGATTTCAGCTTCTTGAAAGGAATTGTCTTTGTCCCTGCTGGTGATGTTTGTGTGGGGGGGGGGAGGATGAAAGGTAGTGTGCAGTGTCTCATTAGTATGCCCAATCCCTTGGTGCTGTTAGCCAGTTTAATATAATAATGTATTGGTTTTCTGTCCCCCAAATCTCATATAGCCACCCACAAAGTGAAGCAGGAGTCAAACTCCAGCCATGTCAGGAAGTTCAGTATCAAGAGGAAGTATTAAACTGACAGAAAAATCAGTACAAATTCAGAGAGTGAATATCTGAGAATATTAACAGAGAAGATTAAATTGGCATACTGCTTCCTCCATTTAAGTAAATAGCCAGCCAGATTGCAAATGCCCCCATGATCATCTAAAAAAGTACTGCTGTCGTAATTTTTTCCTACCCTGAATATGCTCGTACAGTAACTACTGGAAATTGATGTGCAAAGTTTCTTTTTATTTAAACCTTCCGCTTGGTATTGAACCCGTCAGCTTCAACTTGAGACTTAGACTCCTGCACTCCCTTACTACATTTGTGTGTGGGGGTGGTGTGTGTGTGTGTGTGTGTGTGTGTGTGTGTGTGTAAGGGGGGGTGCTACATCAGCATTTGGAGACAGATAAAAAATTTTGTTTTTAAACTGCCATGAACTATAGTGAAGCTAATGGCACTGGGTGATTCAAACTGCTACTGGTTCCAGTTGTCGGTCCCCAATTGCCAAACACAGAGGCCCTGTCCACACTACACCTCTGTAACGTTACAGAGGGTGTAAAAAGTTACCGTAACAGGTCGCGTTTACACCTGTAATGTTACAGGAGGTGTTTTCGTAACCGTTGTTGAAACCACATATGAGGTGGTTTCAACAATGGTTATGAAACCGTTCCCGCCCTGGTAACATTACCGGCGGTAGTGTGGACTGCCTGTAACGGTCCTCTGCAGGCACCAAGCACAGCACAAGCTGCATTGTGGGATCGGGCACCGCTGTAACAGTCGCCAGGATCCCACTGTGTGGACCAGCGGTGTCGGTCCCATAACAGACACCGCCCGAGGTGTGGATGCACTGCATCCGTTACCGGGCACAAGCAGTGTAGTGTGGACAGGGCCTCAGTCTCTTGCATTTACTAGGTTAGTGTTTCAGCGCATTAGCATTGAACAGCTCAAATTAGGCACTCTGCTATTTTCAGCTAAGATAGGGATTGCCATCTGCTAAAAATCTGACCCATCTTCCCCCCCCCCCACATGTCTTACCTGTAGACATCTGCCTCACCTTTTGCACTGATGGGACAGGGCAAGCAGGGCATTCTGTAGGCAGAGATGATAAGATGTAAATCAATCAGTTTGTTGTGTTCATTGTGGCAGGGGTTGGACTCTAGATTATGGAAGGAATTGCCTTCCTCCTGGCTGGTGGCACTGGTGTGGGGAGGCAGTGTTGGATCACTGTGCCTGATCCTTTGGTGCTGCCAGCCAGATTAATATAATAATATCTAATACTGTATTGCTTTTTGGTCCTCAAAACCTCATATCCTCCCCAGATGCAGGAGTTGACTAGTCACCAGCAGGTTCAATAGCAAGAGGAAGGATTAAATGAAAAGGAAAAAAAAAACACACACACAGTGCACATTCCAATAGGGAATATTTGAGCATATTCAGAGGAAAGATTAAATTGGAATACTGCTGCACCCCGATTAAGTAAATAGCCATCTGGATTGCATGGTCATCTAAAAAGGCACCACTGTAGTAATCTTTTTCCCTACCTTGAATATGCTCAGATATTCACTATTGGAAATTAAAAACGCACTGATGTTTCTTGTTATTTAAATGTCTATCTTGGTATAGAGCCTGCTGACCCTGAGAGCCCACCATATGAGAGTTTGGGGTATAGAAAAAAATTAATTTTCTAATTGGCATGCACTGCAATGATGCTAGTGGCACTGGGTGACATAAGTTTTTACTGGTCTTGGCTGACAGTGTCTGATTGCCAAGCAGCCAGTCTCTCACATTTAATACTTTAGTTCTTCAGCCCATTAGCCTTGAACATCTTATGGCCAGCCCTCCTACCATTTTCAGGCGGAGACTGCTGTTTGCAAAAATCTGACCCACCTGACTCCACATGTCCCATCTGTAGAAGTCTGTCTCACCTTTGCACTGCATGGACAAGTGAAGAGGGGGCATTCTACAAGCAGAAACAACATGATGTAAATCAATGGTTTCTTCTGTTCAGTGTGGCAGGGGAGTTGGATTCTAGCTTACTGAAAGGAATGGTCTTCCTCCAGGCTGGAGGTACTTGCATGGGGGTGGAGTGTGGTGCTTGATCAGTATGCCCAATCCTCCAGTGCTGCCAGCCAGTATAACATAATAATGTATTGCTTTTTTTGTCCCCCTCATATGCCCCCCCCATCCAATACAGATGCAGGAGTTGGACTTGAGTCAGGTTGGCAGGTTCAATATCAAGACGAAGGATTAAATAAAAAGAAAAACAGTGCATATTATAATAGTGAATATTTGATCATATTCAGAGCAAAGGTTAAACCAACATACTGCTTCTGCCATTTAAGTATATAGCCAGCCAGACTGCCAGTAACTGCATGATCAGCTAAAAATGCACCACTGTAGTAATCTTTTCCCACCCTGAATATACTCAGATATTCACTATTGGAAATTAATGTGGACTAATGTTTCTCTTTATTTAAACTTCTCTCTTGGTACTGAACTTGCTGGTTCTGACTCGAGAATAAGACTCCCCCACTATATGTATGTGTGTGTGGGGGGGCACAATATGACACATTGGGGGAAAGAAAAATTATTTTTATAAACTGGCATGCACTGCAGTGAAGTTAGTGACAGATTTGTCATACCTAAGAGCCTGGGAATGTGTGTGTGCACGCGTCGGGGGGATACCACTTACATCTTGGACACGTTTCCCATTACAACATGGTGCCAGGAAACAGTGTTCAACCTCTTTCCATTCTTCTTGTTAGGAGGAGAGGTGGATTCCTTGTCCACATCCCTCGGAGACCCCCTGAATAACAGACTGCTCCACCACCAGCAGACATCTTCCATTTAGGACAGTAATGCTATAGGGCAAGATGGCAGATGGAACTCTCTATGTGTATCTGCACTCACTGTGCGGTCCAGGGTGAACTTGCATAGTTTCAGCTCATTTACAGACACTGTTCACTTAATATTAACCTAATCTGAGAAATCTTATTGTATTCTGCATGTTAGTACCATCTTATTAGGTGTTCAGGATAGCTTAATTTGGTATGTGGAAGGGAATTCCACAAGCTGGATGTATTGTGAAAGACACAGAGAAACTGGAGTAGTCAGTGGCTGCACTGTTCTCCATTGACACATGAAAGTTAGTAGCATGTACTAGCATAGAAAACGCCATTTAGATGCCCAAGAAGAGGTGAACAGAAAAAATGCTGTTCCATTTTACGTCTTAAGAAATGCTGTTTATATTCTTGTAATTTCTTGATAAAGTTAAATTCAGTGTCCAATTTGCTTATCTGCTAGAGCTTTACCAGAGCTTCAGCCCTTTTTTTTTAATGCTGGTTCAGTCAGCTCTTGTTGCCATCCTCGGTTTTAGTGGGCACCAAGTTACAGCAAGCAAAACCCACTTTCCACATATCACTCATTGTAATTATTGTAATTGTGACCGCATACACCATACTACACTTACCATCACTTTTAGCCAGTTCAGGCAGTAATCTGCTATTGAACTAAATTAACACTTTAATCACACATGATTACTGTTGGCATTTTGAGCTATTATCCAGTCTCATCACATGCTACTGGTGTGGTCACAGATTACAGGCTGCAGAGTGAGCTAAATTAGTATGTACAACTTGTGTTGAAACAGATGCTGTCCATCTAAAAACACATTTAACTGCAGCAACCCTACTTTATTTTAAAAGTTTGTATAGTTTTACTGTTTTTTCCCTATTTTACTTGGCTCTGTTTGCTAGGCAGAGCAAGTCAATTGACTATGTGGAAGAGAATGGTAAGAGTCAGACATTTGGTGTACTAGAACAGTGAGAGCCATAGGGCTACTGGAGCAGTCAGAGAGGATATCCGGATTATAGACATGTGAAAACCAGTAACGTGCTCCAGCTCATGGCTGCAAGCTTCCTCACCCAATATCTTGAGGACAGGAAGGCAAAGTACAGCCGTCAGTCCACGATTAGGCAGGGGTTTCCTCACCTGGCACCAGTTGAAAGACAGAGGTTCCTCACCTGGTGGCAGTCAAATACACTTGCTCTATGAACCAGAAATGAGTGTGGAGCACCAAAATACAGTAGTGGGAGGGGAAAGAGAAAGGAACAGGACTGTGGTCAATGGATCACGTGTTTTGACTCCACTGTGGAAGCACACACTCTAGGCATCCGCTAACGTGCTTCCACAGCCCCATTCTCCTACTGCATAATAGCAATACATCATGCATAGCTTTCAGCTATGCAGCCATTAAAATGACTTTATGAACAGTTTGAGTAAATACAAGAAGAAGTATATTTTACAAGCAACAGACTACACTAAAAATTACTTTGCAAACAGTTTTGGTTCACTTAAAAACATATATATTTTACAAGTGCAGACTTGACTAAGATGGTTATCCGAACAGTTTGTGTTCACTTAGCAACACACACATTTTACAACCAACAAACTTTCATAAAAATGGTAAGCAGGTCTGATTAGCACTTCCTCCAAAAAGCAGGGAATGACATAGTATGGTTACACAGCTGCATCACAAAGTCCAAAATAGCATTTGAGCCTGCAGAAAAGTATTGCATTTAACATCAAAACAAGGAGGTCAACAATAATAAGAATAATAAAGCTACTTGCAATACTTACAAGTTTAGTGAATCCAAATATAAATGAAATTGCTAAACACTCAAATGCAAAGCAAAATACAAGGATCATATTGACTGACTTTTTAAGCCTGATTAGAAAAAATGAAACAAAAAAAAGTTTTTTATACATTATGAACTTTCCCATTAGCACATGTTAAATTTTCAAAAAGATGCTGCCTTAAAAATGTACCTGATCATTTAGAATTTAGTGGCATCCATGGATGAAACCAGAAAGTAGTAAAACATGTAAGTAAAAATGCTTTTCTCTATATATGTGGGCATTTGACCAAATACCTTGAACAACTAATTCAAGCATTCCTGTGGGAGGTAAAATAAGTTGGCAGCTATTCCAACACTAAGAGGCAAATTAAGTATCATTTTCACAATCTCCATATATGAAGGCTTTTTTTGCATGTGGGATTATTGAAGATAGATGTAGGACTGAATATTCAGAAAGTTTACAGAAATTAAATGTATTTAATACAGTTGCAGAAATAGACAGCAATTTTGTGATATTTTTTAGTAATAACACACAAATCTCAGGAAATATCTGATGATGTCAATTGCTACAAGTGTACACTGTGGCCCAGATATTCAAAAGGGTTGCGCATGGCGCAACAGTGTTGCACCATGCACGACCCACTGATGCGCCCCAGTGTGATATTAAAAAGGGAAAAGTGCGCCGCACAAATCCCGATGAGCTGGAGCACATCAGTAATGTATGCAGGCACAGGTAGGGGAGGTGTGCCCATGCATAACCTGCAGAGCCCGAATTCAGCCCAGAATGTGCAGTGTCATGCATGCACAACCCCTACCTGCGCCTGCACAAAGTAAACCAAAAAAAAAGGAACAAGTGAGGGCCACCCACAGGTGAGCTGCCCGCGTTGCAGGGTGCAACACAGCAGCTGCCACCTATGGGTGGCCACCTTCCTGCTGCCGCACCTAGCGGCACCCTCCGCCCACCGTGGGCATCCATCAAATGAAATCCCTGTCCTATATCCCTGGTGGTCCAGTGGACTGATTGCTGCAATCGTGGGCATCTGTACCTCATCAAATACCCCTACAATCCTGGTGGTCAGTAACACCCCCCACCCCACCCACCCACCCACCTGGCCCCACCCCACCCCGTCAGCCGCCGCCTGCCGCCCTGCTGCCTACTGACTGACAGCTCGGTAGGGCTGCACACCCATTGGTTCACAGCATGAGCCAATGGGCGTGCAGCCACACCATCATACTCAGTCCAGATATGTGATTCATTCACATATCTGGACTGAGAGTAGTGAAGGGCTGCATGCCCATTGGCTCACGCCTGTGAAAAATGAGCATGCAGCCCTACTGAGCTTCGTCAGTCGGCAGGCGCGGGTGGCAGGCGGGAGGGGTGCTGCCGCCTGCCAGCTGACGGGTGGGGTAGCAGGGGTGGTGGGGCTCAGTGGCGGGTGGGGTGGGGCACTAGACCACCAGAGTAGTAGGGGTATTTGATGAGGTACAGATGCCCATGATTGGGCAGCAATCAGTCCACTGGACCACCAGGGATATTGGACTTGGGGGGCTTAATCTTCAGGACAAATGCCCGCGATCGGGCACATAGAGGTCCACTGGACCACCAGGGATATAGGACGGGGTTTTTGTTCTTGTACACAAATGCCTGCAATTGGGCTGCAGGGGGCGTCGGTCCCAGACGGCTGCTGCCTGGCAGGGCGCCAGGCGCAAGTCCTCAGGGATCGGCACACCTGCATGCTAATGGCATGCAAATGGGGCCATGATGAGATGCAAATGGACCCCTGTGCACCTTGCATAAATTATGGCCCCATTTGCATGTCCTCTTTTGAATATCGCAGGTGCTGTGCATGGCACAATGGCACTTGAGCTAGTGCATCTCCGTGCTCCACTCTGGCCACTTGCGCTGTCGCAGTGCCCCTGCACCATGCACAGTGGGGGTGGTCAGGGTGTGATATTCGAAGCTGCTGTGCCATAGCGCAACTCCGTTGAATATTGCCCAGGCCACACCCCGGCACAACAAAGTTGAGCTGCGCCCAGGTTTGCACCACAGCCTGGAGTAGTTTGAATATCCGGGCCTGTCTGCCTGCAAATAGTGGAAAATAACCCAGCTCCTTAGAATGACCTGCCTGTCTGTAGAACCTGCAAACAGAAGAAAGGAATCTGGGAAACTATATATTCAACACTTTGTAAGTTACTTTTACTAATGAAACCCCTTTTAACTTTTGAACTTGATTACAGTATTTCTTGAACTAAGTATTTTGTTTATAATTTTTTTTATTACTTTCTTGTGTACAAATAATCTTGTTATATGGATCAGTAACAGTACATATAATTCACCCCCCATATCACATGTATAAAAATCATGCTGTAATTACTCTTTAGATAGTTATTAATACACAACTATTTGTTGGTTCCAAATACTTCCCCTTCCCCCCATAACGTAATCAGAAAAATTTGCTTCACAGAGGAAGATATCACTACTGTAGTATTCATGAGGTTTATTTATTTTACATGGTTCCTAATATGGTAAGGTAAAAATTCACTTGCTCTTAAATTAAATTAATTAATGGTAACATGCTTTCCTCCATTTCTTTCTAATTGGTATCCATATTATCATCTAGTCTCTCATCTAATTCAAACATCATTTTTCTAATGATAGGGTATCTCTGAACATATGCCTATATATATGTTTGTGTGTGTGTGTGCCTGTGTGTGTCAAATGAAGGTAAAGATGCAGTTTTCCAGTTACTCAAAATAATAGTTTTCAACGCCATAGTTACTAAATATAACTGCCTTACTTTTATGTTCATCCACTGCAAGAGTCCAGGTATTGTTAAACAGAAAGCTGTCCAGACGAAAAGGTATATCAATATCCAAAATGTTATCTAATATTGTTTTACTTTTTTCCACCATGTAATTATTTGTGGACAAGATCATAAACAGTGCAGCAATGTTCCCTTCTAACCATATCTGTGCCAGCATAACTCACAATATTGGCAATTTATCTTAGATATTTGACTGGAGTTATGTAGGCTTTATCCAATATTTTTTTCTGAATAGTTTTATTTTTTGCTGATGCATAATATTTGTTACGCGTCCCTTGACCATTCCCCCCAGAAAATCCATACCACACACTTTAAATTTGGGTGCTCAGTTGGTAGTTATGTTTATTGTAAGATTCCTGTTTATCATACACCAACAGTATTCAACTTAAATCACCAATAAACATCCAATAAACTTCCAGTCCTTTTATATTTTGTTGATAATTACACACCTCTTTGGCCCAGATGTACACCTGGGTCCACCCATTCAATCCATACCATTTCCTTAAATTTTAAGCTATGACCAGGATGTACATCCAGGCCCCTTCGTCTTTTGCTTGTAGCAGTATGTTGACACAGACCCTTCTCCCCTTCAGGGGCCTCACCCTGGGGCCCCTACCACTCCCGACCATGGTGTAAACCCCAGGCTGGGTCCTCCCCCTCCTTTTTTGTTACTTCCTCCTACTCTGCTGTCCACCTTCAACAGGTACTTTTATCACTCCCTGCTGTCCACCTTCAGCAGGTCCTTATGGGTCCCTCTTTGACCCTCCTTTTTCTTTTTACCCTTGCTTCCTTCCTTTCCCTGCCTCAACCTGGGTGGGTGGGTGAAAGAACCACCACTTAGCATAGAAAGAGGTTTTTCTGTCCAGAGCACCTTGATATAATCCTCCTTTTCCTCTGCCATCTCTTTCTCATCTAGCAGCCAATCCCCCTCCCTCCTTAGCTAGGGCCCCTCCCTTCCCCTGTCACTCACTCCCCCACCCTTCCCTGGGACAAGCTCCCCCCTCACCCCCCCTCCCAAGACTAGCTGATCCATTGCATTCTGGGAGGGCTGGCCACAGACACCTAGCATTGTCTGTTTAGTCAGACTAGCCCCCCTTGTCCCTTGACCATTCCCCACAGAAAATCCACATCACACACTTTATATCTAGGTGTTCAGTCAGCAGTTATGTTTATAACATTTCTGTTTATCATACACCAACAGTATTCCATTTAAATAATCAATAACTGTCCAATAAACTTCCATGCCTTTTATATTTTGTTGATAATTACACATCTCTTTGGCCTAGATGTACACCTGAGTCCGCCCGTACAATTCATACCACTTCCTTAAACTGTAAGCTACGACCCGGATGCACATCCAGGGCCCTTCCTCTTTTGCTAGTACCAGTTGGAGCCAGTGTGTAGACACTGGCCCTTTTCCCCTTCAGGGGCCTCACCCTGGGGCCCCTACCCATCCCTGGTGTGAACCCCACGTGGAGATCCTCCTTCCCCCCATTTTTCCCACTAGACCACCTCCAACTTGTGTTGGATGGTGGTCTTCCCCCACCATTACCTAGACCCCTTCAAGTGCCCCTGCTTTCCTGGACCCCACAAACTACCTCCATGCCTCCCACCACCAACTTTAGTCTGGCAATGCACATGTCTAGGCCCCCTATGAAAGGGGTGCACTCCGACTGATCTGTAATTGGTACACGGAACCACCTGACCCACCCCCGTGCAGCATCATACCCACCCATTCCAGTGTCCTATGGTCCACAGCCTGTCCCACCAACCTTAGGTAACATTTGAACAATACTAAGGTGTTACTAGGTCACCACTCCCATCGTATCCATGTCCTTCCAAATCTATAAGTGTGTGTCTGGCCAAGGAGGTGGCCCCACTTCCTTGCTCCCCCCCTCAAATGGAGGATTCAGAAATCCAATGATGATGCATCTGGGTGTGTCCTGCAGCAGTGGTAGTAGCAGAGCCCAACTCATCCTCCTTCTCAGACTGTTCCACAGTGGCCGCACCTTGTCCCAATCCTGGCATCGCTGGTGGCCCCTTGCAAACCCTGCCACTGTATGCTCTGCCCAAAGGTGAAAGTATGGCTGCACCCCATACCTCTCACTTGCAGACTATACCTGAGTAAATGGGAAAGAGACAGTCATGCACGTTACCAATGTGAGTACAACATTCACCCCCTCCACTCCACCTATGCTCCCATAATCCTGGCCCCCTTCCGTGTTATTTAATATATTGTGTTATTTAATTTAAATATACATATATATATATATATATATATATATATATATATATATACATATACACACATACACACACACATATACATATATATATATACACACACACACACATATACATATACACATATACATATACATATACATATACATATACATATACATATACATATACATATACATATACATATATACACACATACACACACATATATACATACATACATACATACATACACACACACACACAGGAGCCCACTTAAGTGTACATCGGATAATGCACATCCTGCTTAAATGCACATTCTTTCCATATCCCAATTTTATTCCTATTCATCCAGTGTTAAATGTACCTCTTCAGTGCATTCATGTAAGTGCATATTTCGATTAAATGCACATTTATTTATTTTTTTACTTTTTCTATTGATTTTCAGTCCATCCCAGCTTTTAAGTGCACATTTTGTATAGTACCATCTTAATTAGTTCACCTTAACATCTTAACTGCAGCGGTGGTGCTGTCTAGCACAGCCACAGTAAGAAAATTAATTTTGTCAAAAGAAAAGACTGACTTTAGCCTTCTGTTTAATTCTGACTGCTATACTGAAACAAAGCTAAATAAGATTACGGATTTTTTTTGTTTAAGTAGTACTGTGCTGTAGGGCAGTGCAATAATGTCATTTTAACTTGAGTGCCTGTTATTTAATGAAGCACATTACTGAAACAGTGAAATGTGCCTTGAAGTGATTTTTAAGGTTAAATGCACAGCCCTCTTAAGTGCACAAAAAATACTTTTATCCCAAGGGTGTGCACATAAGGGGGCTCCACTGTATATATATTTGTGTGTGTGATATATTACTGTCTGGTTTGGACTGCCCAAATCTCCAGGGTACCCTGGGCTATGGTGACTTAAAATTGACAACCCCGAGGTAGGCATGGCATTATAAGAATTGTGTAGGTACACCTGAATCCATAATCATTATTTTGATATACCACCGGAGTGGTGGACTGCTTTTTGGGAGAATTTACGTGATTTTTTTTTTTTTTTTTTTTAAAGTCCCAAGGGCTTAAGAGGACCAATACTTTTATCTGTATTGCAGACTACCAATAGAGCTTGTACCACCTAGATCTGACCAGTTAACGAAAATGGTTACCCTTCAGTAGTATCACATGCTCTGTCTAGTTCCTGCCAGATGACTGGGGCCAAAGAAAAGAACCCTGGACAAGTCAATTTGGTGCAAACCACATGGACCATATACTGCTCCTAAATATACAGAAAAGGATGGTGCCCAGATTACAGACCATCCTGCCACTCTGGAATTTGCATCTGATCAGTAATTTTTTTTGTCCCCTGCCCCAACCCTCCAGAACTGGAAAGCCTTTGGCCAGCCTAGAGACACCTTCACTACCTGGCTATATTAGCCAGGGATAAGAAATTATCTCAGGTCCTTATATGGAAGAAGATGTAATTGAAAAACCCTGCCTTTTTAGACCCAGCTACTGCCCCGAGTGGAAACAGGTTTTTAGGGGAGTTTAAATGACTGGAAGATACTGTTGTTACACCCTCAGCGAACCTTTGTAACTCCATTTCACTCCATTAACACTACTGGTGTACTGATTTACTTACGTAGAAGGGGGGGGGCAGCACAGCCAATGAAATTGTTAACTGCAGGCCAAGTAGTCCCTCGACTGTAATCTAAACATCGTGTCAGACTAGTATTATCTGGCATTGGCCACAGCACACCCTATGCCTCACCTCTTGCCAGTACTTGGTGTTAGCATGCCCCCACCACCCCCATTAAACAGAAGGCTCTGGCTAGTGACTGCCTAGATGTCCAGGTGCTACCCCAGATTTGACCCATTGCTAACTACCCCATCTCAGGCTACCCAATGGTTGGTGCAAAATGTGTGCATTAAGTGTCTGTGTTCCTTCAGGTTAAAGTGCTCCTATTTATGTGGGCCTCTGAAGAGACTGCCTCACTGTGTATGTAGCTTACTTACTGCTAACTCGATGAAATGCATTTCTAAGCTAGCTGTTTGTTACTAATTAATGTATCTAGGAATAAAAGTAGGACATGAATATACTATTTATTACTTTAAATTTCTTTGGGTAATAGCATAATTAGCTAACCTTCCTATTTTGAGTAATATGGGTAGAAATATCATTAATTGAAGCAGTGTGTATAAAGTTAATAATCCCAATGTTCTCTATTCTCCTGTGAGGAAAGGAACCAATATGTCTTGACTTACCAGTAGTGAAAGGGAATAACCAAAGGTGTGACCTCTTACCTACAGTAGAATGAGTGTAAATGTGTGAACAGCTGTCCATGTTTTATAAATCATATTGCTTATGCATGGTTTTCTAATGGCAGAGCAAATGCCTTTTTTTCTTTTTCTTTTTTTTTTGATGTTTGGAGTCCCTCAACTTTAGGACTCAGCTCTGTTGTATTATTTTTTTGTACATTCGTTTACTGACATTAGGAGTCTACCTTCTGCGTAAGGCAGCCCCCATTATTTTTAGCCTCATGTATGCATACGTTATGCATATCAAAAATTAGGTTGTCTAAACCCCTCATTATAAGTTTGACAGATAAATCATTTCCTTGAAACTTTAAAAAGGCACTGGTTCGACATGGGCCCATTCACCCTAAATGTTTCAGGACATTAGGCTGTAAGATAAAGTAAAAAGGTCTATAAACCACCTGAAAATTAGATTTTTACTGTTACTGTGACATGTCCAGATCTCAGCAGCAGTATAAGTGGCTGTCATGAAACTTCCCACTTCTTATGGACTTGCCTCCCAGGCAGCATGTGCCAAATTCGGGGCAATTTTGTTGAACGCCGCTCCAGTTATGAAGGTGAAAAGTTAGGGGTTTTACACTGAAAAATGTATTCCACAATAACGATACTATCGTACCACTATAATGTATGTATGTATGTATGTATGTATGTATGTATGTATGTATGTATGTATGTATGTATGTATCTGTAGTTAGCTAGCTAGCTATTCTTGTAACCACAAAATGCAACCAAAGTAAGGAAACCTGACCCCCGCCATGATTTCCACTGAAACTGTATGTCAAAGAACAACCCAGCTTCCCACAACCAACATGTTCTAACATCATAATTAAATAGTAGGATCCATCTGAGGGATACTCCCCCCCCCCCCCCAAATCATGTTGCACCTTGTACTCATGAGTCCTAGGACAGAAATCTCTTGGACATAATTCGGAGTCTGTGTGTGTGTTTGTGGGAGAGAGGGGTGTGCATGTGCGTGTGAGCGTGCGCCTGTGTCCAAATTGCAAGCTCTCATTAATCCTGATATTTGACCCAGGAAGAAAACAGTTATGAAATATTCAGAAGTGAGGTCACTATCAAGTAAATTTAGCAACCTTTTCTGTTTATGTCTGTGTATTTTAATGCACCCATATATCATGCTGCTTGCCCCAAACTGCTGTACAATAACTTTATTCTGTAAATAGTGCATACAATTTGAACCTACTTGCTCAATCCCACTGTCACTGTAGCACAAAATAATGCCAGCAAAGTGAGCGCAGCCTAAGCACATTGACCTTATACATATTTTACCTTTTGCTCTGCCTTCTCCCTGAGTTGAGCCAGTAGCAAATTGATGTGATGAATGCTCTGGAATATCCAGCATGCATCTCAAATGGAATCTAGATCACATGGCTGAGCCCGCATAAACTGAGCAAAGCAGATTGGCCCTCTAGGGCCCTGCATCTACCAGCTGCAAGTAGGAGTACAAGTGAACTCTGGAACTCATGTTCTACTATAGCGTAGCATTGCATTCTAGCATTGCAGTTTACCCTTGTACAGTTTATTTGTTTGTTTTCGCCGTTTAGGGGACTGTTGTTCAATTTTTTACTTTCCTATTCTATCTCTATAGTGCCTTCATGTCACAGGGATTAAGGGGACTCAGTTGCTATGAAAGATTCAGGAGCTTGGAAACCTACAATGTTGCCATGCTGTAAGATGAAGGCTTTTTAGTGTCTTCTTCCCCCCCCCCAGGAGAGAGACCCTAAGCTGATAGCTGGTTTACAGGTGCAACCTGGGAGTACACGGAAGTTAAGCGACTTACTCAGGGTCATACAGTTTGCAAGTGGGGGCCGTGGGATTCAAACCCAGGTCTCCAAGTTTGCAGCTCCAAGCCTTAAACTGTTTTGTTTTTGTTGAATTTATTTGACCCGGTAAGCCCACTGGGCCTAGAAAGTCCCTTTTTCAGGGGCGGGGCGGAAGATACAGATGGTAAGCAACCAAAATTGAACCAGATTAAGCTGTTGGTGGTATTTTTAGTGAAAATACCCGCTAAGTTTTACTATTTACTTACTCATTTAATGGGGTTTCTGCTCAATACCTTTTCTGCTACCCTGTAATTACAGTCATCTTTATAGTGATTTGACTGAGAAAAAACACTGATAAATTGCAATTGCCAAGACTTATTAATTTTTTCCTCATGAATGCAAGCATACGCCTAGCTTGATACACCATACTCGATACCCTACTTGATGCACCACCCAATTAAACTTTTTAGAATAAACAACTAAATGTTTCTGTGGAGAAATATGAAAACCAGAAATAAAGGGGGGGAGGGTAAATTGCCCCTTAATTGGCCATATCAATGGTTCTGCAACTCTGCGGAAACAAATCTAAAGGCTGTAATATACTCCATCCCAGAACGTGACAAGGAGCTATCGTGGGTAAAAAGTGGAGCTGCATGAAAACCATTAGAAAGGACCCCAATTTAATATTTGCTTCACAGACCAGGTCCACTTGAAACCACAATACAGTCTTGCTACCCAAGAAGCAGGTAGAGTCCATGCGGTTTCTGGTGCTTATTCTAAGGCTCATATGAATTTCCACATGGATAGTTATTATCACTACCCCTTCTAATACCCTGCATGATACCTATAATTACAATAATTTAAATATACCGGAGATTTCAGCCCCCATGGACATGAGGAAGGAGATAAAATGGAAATGAAGCTACCAAACTTATAGCAGTGTTACCGGATGCAAAGTGAAGGTTGTGGGACTCAAGTGGATGCTGGATATGCCAATCACATTCACAGGTGGTTACTCTAGATTCTAGGCTATCCTGTTAGCCCCCATAATAGAAATAAAAGGCTTAGGTGGTAGCACGGAGACCTTGAAAAAAGCATAAAGAACAAAAAATTGTATACTCTTCATTTGGAGGAAAGTTTGGTAGCTGCATTAAATTCTCGTTGGGGGGTGGCTTATTATACTAAAGCTGCCATTACCACCTCTCGGGAAGATGTAGCCATTATCGTAGCTTGCCATGACAACCTTCCACTTTATACCAAAAATGGCCAAGTGAAGAAAGGAAATCCGCTCTGCACTTATGAGAGAGAAAAGTGGATGCATGACCACCAAACTCTGGGGCTGGATGTCCGCCCGGGCATTTGGCATCATTGTCCAAGCTGTATAGCATGGAGACATTTGCCATGTGGCCTCCTCATCCATACTGCAGGCCCCAAAGAGCGGTGGGCCTATGAACTGGCTCCTCGCTGCTCAATTCACACAGTAACTGTCGCCAAGGCCATGACAGAAAATAAAAATGTGGGATGGGCGGGTGCAGAAAATATGCTCTCAGGGTAAAATGTCCTGGTTCCTGAAAAATGCTCATTTTCTAGGGGAAGAACCTGTGTGGCATTTACCAAGCCTCAGCAGGTATGCCTTTTTTTTTTTTTTTTTTAATAAGCTATGCTACACCAAACTGGATTCCTTCAAGAGCCCTACTACTCATTGCACCCCATCCCCCACATCTTTTCCCCTCAGTCTACCGCTCTCCAGCTCTCCTCGACCCTGAGGGGGAAAACCTATGTCCCAATGCATCCCTCCCAGGTGGTCCCCTCTGGGCAGCACTCCAACCAACCAGTCCATCCCAAGAATTCCCACACAAGCTGGCCTGGCGTCACGTACTCCCCCGGTGACCCAGCTTACCTGCACAATACTGTACCGCATGAAGACGCTCTGCCTTTTTGCTTTCCGGGTAGGCATCCTCTGAAAGACAGCTGTCAAAATGAACTGAACATAGCTGCTCCAACGATCGGGTCACTTGTGATACCACCGAGGTGGCTAGGAGGGGTGGACTCATGCACGGTAAACTATGTAACTATTACACGCGTGTAAGCAACTCAAATCTGCATAGTGCGCTGCAGATGTGTTTCAAATGCACCAGAAAAGGACAACAAACATTGCCAAAGCTGCACCACCAGTCAGCACAGAAAAAGGGTTTTTCCTGTTCTTGACACCTTGATATAATCCCCTTTTGCTCTGCCCTCACTCTCATCTGGCAGCTAATCCCCTTCCGGCCTTACCTGGAACCCCTCCCTTCCCCCTGTCACTCACTCCCCCACCCTTCCCTGGGACTAGCTGTCCCTGTCCTCACCCCACCTCCCTAGACTTGCTGACCCATTGCATTCTGGGAGGGCCTGCCAGGGACAAATAGATTTGCCTCTTTAGTCAGGCAAGCCCCCTTAGTTTCCTTAAAAGTTCCCAATGTTGCTGTGACATATTCAGAGAGGTCTCCTTATTCTATCTAGTATTAATTTTCTCTGGAAATTATTTTTGTTTCTGGCTATAAAATTGTGTAATATCTGGTAAGTAATTTAACTTTCCCCTTTACCAATGTAGATTTGTGTTTTTTTTAAGTACGTTTATTAAATTATTTCCCTTACTATGAAACTTTTCATCTTTTTTTTAATATTTTCTTTTTAATGTATAATAAGCTAAAATGTTCCAGTTTTAGAGTTTTAGCTTAACACAGATTTGGTTGTATGAAGGGAATTTCCTATCTATTAGTGAGTGGTTCCAAGTATATATTTTTTGGTCTTGCAAGGGTTTATAAATAACTCAGTTGTATTTATCCCATATAGTTTCACTTGTCCATATCTATAGATAAGTCCAGGGGATATCTAATGTCATCAGATTTTTAATTCTTTTATGTATTATAGATAGCCTGGAACAAAAGAAATGGTTTTTGATACTGTATATTCCTTGGTGTAATAATAGGTCATGTATTTTAATAGAAGAATCAATATTGACATTGAGTAGATCCTGGTATAGCTGTCTATCCTGGTCTAACAAAAACTACCCATTGATGTAGCATTAATAGTATATGAGCTTCCACCTATACTTGTGGATCAGGGCATCTAAGTCCATCCAGTTTCCTAGGTACAACCACAATTCCTCATGCAATGTGTGGTTTCACTCCTTGGCATAAACATTTTGAGAACATTGTTTAGTTTTTCAAAACACCTTAAGGGGGGTAATCCCAAAATATTCAGAAGAATGAATATGAAGTGAGGCATCGCCATCATTTTAAGGGCATCAGTTTGACCACACAGTGATGAGTTTTTCCCAGCTATTTAATACATTTTAAATTCTCTCTTTGGCTTTGTTATAATGATTGCGGATATTTGTCTGTTGGGCCAGAGTTAAAGTTAAATGTAAATATTTAATTGAATCTTTCATCATAAATTCATTTGTATAGCTGCCTAGATTTTGGGTCATAATTTTTATTAATATGAACTTGTTTTTATTTTGTTTATACCTAGATGTGTTAGAATATTTTTTCTCTCTAATAGGAGGAGTATTTCCAATGATGTGTTAATGTTCTTTATAATGAGCAGAATGTCATCTGCAAAGACATTTAATTTTTGAGTTGTGTGTAAGAGTTCTATTCCTTATATAGCTGGGCTATGTCTGATATTTTGTAATAATGGTTCAAGACTTGAGATAAACAAGATTGGGGAGAGGGGAAATCCTTGTCTCACCGCATTTAGCATTTTGAATTCATCAGTAAGGAATCTATTAATTTGGAATTTGACATAATCTTTTATAGAGATATTTTATTAATGTTAAGGAGTTTGGTATTTTCGATTTTTGTAGTGCATGAAACATCTATTGTCTATCATGTCAAATGGTTTACTGGCATATATTGAAATGGCATAATATGTATCTTTTTATAGCTCTGTTTGGTATTTATTAACTGAAGACCAGTCTGAATTTTATGGTTAGCTTAGGCAATGGTCCGTCCTTTTATAAAACTGTATTGATTAGGATGAATCATGTCAGGAATATAAGACTGGATTCTGTTATTGATTAAATTTGCTATTAGTTTGTAATCTGAGTTCAGAATAGCAATTGTCCTATACCTGCCCAGATTATCAGGTTGTTTCATATAACAGTTCCTCAAGAATTTTTTCCAGCCATGGGGTGTGTCTTCTGAAATGTTTGATAAAATTCATTTGTTAGCCCATGTAGGCCAGGTGTGTTTTAGGAAGTTTTTTAATTGTTTCCATTATTTCTTTTATCGTTCTAGCAAAAATAAATTAAATTGTTTAGGGTTAATCTGTGCTTTTTCAATACAATTCCTTTAAATGTCTGGGATTTGGTTTAAAGTTATTGTGGTATATTGTTTATAGTAATCTACAATTATTTCTGCCATTTCATTATCTGCATATTTCATTGTCCCCTGCCCATTTTTCATAGCTAATATATTATTTTTTTTTCTTTTTCTGTTCTTAATAACTTGGCTAATAGTTTACCAGATTTGTCCATATTGCAGTGTGTGTGTGTATGTGTGTGTGTGTGTGTGTGTGTGTATTTTAATGGATTGGGCTAATTTTATTTTCCTGATGAATCCAGTCTAATTTTTTTTTGCTTTATATTTGAACCGTTCATCTTTATAATTGTCATAATCTATTAGTACATCTTGATCTAGTTTTCGTAATTTTTTTATCGATCTTGAATTTCCTTTTTTTGTTTCTAATATATTTTATTTGGTATAACATTATGCTGTAGCTATCTGAGTGTGGTTTTAAATGTGTCCCAAAGTTCAGAAATCTTTGACTGTCCTGAATAATAATAAATCTAGTATTTGTTTATGGTTATTATATTTCTGAATTTTTCATCTTTTAAAAAATCATTATTGAAAGTCCACCTGGGGATTCTTTTTCAGGTTTTGTTTTCATTATATTTTTTTTTTTGAAATTAGTTCATGATCAGAAATTAATGTTGAATTTATGTCCGCATTGGACATTTGGTTGACTTGGCTTTTTGAAACAATAAAGTAGTACATTTTGGTGACTATTTCAGCTTTTTTATCAAAATGGGTATATATTTGGGCTAATGGGTTGAAGTGTTTCCAGATATCTACTAATTGTTCTGTGCTGAGAAAGTTGTTTAATTTATTTTATATTTGTAGATTTCCTTTCATTGGCTTTGACGTTCTGCCTTTATAAGGGCTAATCAGGGCAATTAATTTGCCTGCTGATATTATTTTATCAGCCTGCATTAATTGTAAGTCTTCAGAGAATGTTGTCAGACAGATTTATATTTCTCAAAGGAAGCATATAGTGATCCTACAGTCAAATTTTGATTATTTTTAAATTAACAATAACTATACATCCTTTGTTGTTAGTGAATTTATCAAACACTATATTTGCGCCTTGTTATGATGGCTCACACTTGTGCGGCCAACATATTGCAATAGTAGCAGATTTGGAGGCACAGTCACAGTTGGGCAAATGCAGGACATGCATCAGTAGGTGCATCACTTATTCCCCAATAAGCCAGCATGCAGGCTCCACACCAGGAATACATAATGTGTCAAGCACATTTTAGGAAAGGTCCACTGCAATGAGAGACAAGCTCGTCATGCAGCAACACCTCCTGACATGCCTTTCCTGGTGAAGCATTCTAGCAAACATGGTGACAGTGACTGCTGTCACTGCCTACCACAATGCTGAGTTTGGGGGTGCCCAATCCACCTGTCAGCATGCCCTGACCCAATGCATGTGCTGATGAGGGAGCCAACTCCCCATCAGCATAATGACTCCCCATTTGATGTGTGCCCAGGGGAGGTGCCCAATCCCCCTCGGCTCTAACCCCCCCTTCAGAATGTGCTGACGGGAGTGCCCAATCCACCATCATCCAGCCCCCCCAAACACTCAGGTGGCATGCTGGGAGCCCACCCCAGCATGCCAAATTCTCCTGTAAAAAAAAAAAACTGTCACTGCGAGGAATCACCTTTTGGGACTGATTAACAAAATGACAGTGCCCTGTTCGTGGTGGGCTCTCAAAAGCCTATGTTACCAAATTTAGTGAAAAATCAAAAATGACTGTTTTACAAGCATGCATTGCGCGGTTTCCATGCCGGCTACGTAACCGTGGATTTGTAATATTTCACTCCAGATTTTTGAACATTGGCATTTTCCACACCTCCTTGTAGACAGTGCAGCTGTCATTTATCCTGGCCAAAATGTGTTTTCTGAGTTCCAATGCAGAATAGCGCGGTCACTGTGTGAAATCAGTTTTCAGGACAGTTTGAGAAAATGACAGTGACACTGTTATGAGCAGAGGTCCTAAAATGCATATGTCAAAAATTTAGTTATGAAAGTCCATAAAATGACTGTGTTATAAGCATGCATTGCACAGTTTTGAACACACCCTTGTAACTTCACAAATTTGCAATATTTTCATGCCAGATTTTCAACACTGGCAATTTTTCACACCTTCTTATGAACAGTACAGGTGTAATTTTTCACATCCTACCCAAAATGTATTTTTGCACCTGTGGTGCAGAATGGTATGGTCACTGTGGGAAATCAACTTTTGGGACAGATTAACAAAATCACAGTGCCACTGTTTATGAGAGGAGGTCCTAAAATGCCTATGATGAAAATGTGTCTTCTGGGGGGGGGTAAGGCTGGCATCAGTTCAATACTTCACTGCCATTACTATTATGCAAATCTAACTCCTGCTCTACCAATGCCAATGCCAGTGAGACAACATTTGGCATTGACAAATGCTTGTTTTGTAATAATTGCCAGTCCTCTGCTTTTTTTTTGTACCAGAGCTATAATAGACCAAAGTCCCTGACTGGGTGAGTATCTCTAGGGTGGCTGCGGTGCCTCTCCACCACAACCTGTGCCTCTCATTCAGCTGCTCAAAGGATCTCCCCACAGAATGAAGCCCTGATTGGGAAAATGTCTCTGGGGTGGACGCGGCACCTCTCCACTGCTTGTGCCCCTCACCCAGCTGCTCAAAGGATCTCCCTGCAGCTATAGTGCTCCAGATTCCCCACTGGCTTCAAGATTCGGCACTTGGTGAAAACAGCTTTCTAGCTGGCTGTGCTACTTGCAGCTTATCTGTGGATTGGATGCATCAGAAGCCTGGGACTTTTGTACAAGCTGACGAGGATGGCTCTCCCGGCTAATTCCTCCTTGCAAATTGTAATTTTGTTTTTATCTTTTCTTATTTATTTAATTTTGGTAACTGGGTAGGCCCACTGAGTCCAGTAATGGTCCCTTTTTCAGAGGCGACCTGGAATTAATTACAGATACAATGAAGTACAGGCAGATTTTTTACATAAGTCATTCAGTTGCAACAATTAACAATGAACATCACTTAGCCACACTTGTTAATAAACATAGGTACATTTGTGGAGATAATCACTCGCTTTTCACTTATATACATTTATGGATACTACCACATACTAATCGTTATATTTGAGCAAGGAAGTACAAAGTTGGGGTATCAGCGATGACATGCGCATTGTTTTAGCTCCAGCAAGTGGGTCTTTAGTCCCCTTTTAAAAAACCTTACTGAGCTACACTCCTGAAGAGTTGTTGGAAGCATGTTCCAGAGGGGAGAGATGGAGGCCGAGAAAGCCAAGGAACCTTTGGCTGACTTTGCTCTGGGTACATTAAGGAGCTGTCTACTTGATTACCTTAATGTCCTGCTTTTCTTTTTTTGTTATCAGCAGTTCTGCCAGACTTTGGGGGGCATTGGCCAGCCTGAGCTTGTATGGTAGGCAGAGGGAAGAATATTGTAGCCTGCCTTCCAAGGTGGTCCATTACAGTATTACCTGGCAATGGTGTGCTCTGGAGGGGGCTCCTACCACAAACCAGCAGATTCTTTGGTACAGGGTTCTGAGCTTCTGCATCTCAATGTTATTAACTGAGAGCAATACTGGAGAGACATAAAATAGGGCAAGTAGAAGTGCACCTTGTGCAACCTTGAGTCGGGAGTCATTCGTGAGATATGGACTTAGGCGATATAGAAGTCTGAGTTTCTTGTTCACTGTCTTGGTGAGAAGGTCAATGTTGGCCTTGGAGGTACAGTCTTGGTTAATGGTAATTTCTAAGTACTCCAGGTACTTAATTAACTTGACCCTAGTTCCATTTGAAAGTGACAGATCCAGTTTGTTCAGCCTTTCTGGTCAAAGGATTTTAGGGCCAAATACCACAGCCATTTTTTTTTTTTTGCTGTTAAGGACCAGTTTGTTATTATTCAGCCACCCTTCCAGCTCCTGGAGATCTCCAGTCAGTAATTTGTTAAGTGCATCTGTGTCATTTGCAGACCTATAAAGTACCACATTGTCTGCATGCAGGGTGAGCTTTGCATCTCCGCAGAAGGTAGGTATTTCATTTATAAATAGAGAAAATAACAGAGGCCCCAACATTGATCCTTGGGGACCCAGTTGTGTATATCACACAGATCCAAAACGGCACCCTGTTATTTGACTATTTGGGACCTGCCCTGAAGATAATCTATAATTTATTATACTGCCAGACTGTCCAGGCCAATGTGTTTTAATTTTGAAAGGAGTAGTTGATGAACCCGATTGAAAGCTTTGATGAGATCAATAAAGACTGCACCAGTGAGCATTCCCTTATCCAGAGTGGAAAGGATATCCATGGTGAGATTTACTAAGGTGGTATCTGTTCCATGGTTCTTTCTGAAACCGTGTTGTGAAGCTGTACATAGGTTATGTCGCTCCACCTATTCCACTACCTGATTGTAAATGACCCTCTCCAACACTTTACTTAGGATGGGCAGGAGAGATATTGGATGATAGTTTTCTACCAGTTCTTATGAGCTACCTTTGTGGATGGGTGAGACTACAGCCACTTTCCAGAGTGAGTGAACTTTCCTTTCAAGAAGGGATCAGTTGAAAAACCAAGAGATAGATGTGGCAATGACTGGGGCTGCAATATTTAGTAACTTGGGTTCTAATTTATCGTACCCCACAGTTCCGTAAGTTTTGATCCCCTTTAATAATTTTAGGACCTCACTTTTGGAAATTAATTTGAAGTGAAATTCTGGGATGTTGGGATTCCCTTTGTTGGTGTTTTGGGGGAATTGAGGTGGCCCAGGGCAGTATGTCTTGAACTTATCCAGTTCTGTGAAGTACTTATTAAATGCTTTGGAGGCATCAGTAAGGTTTTTGTGTCAGGTTCCTTCTGCTACAATATCACACCATTTTTGTTTGTTACAGCCCTTGATAAGAGTGTTAATTTGTGCCCAGAGTGTTTGGGGGTCAGAAAGATTCTTGTCCTGTATGTCCCTGAGATGACATGTTTTGGCTCTTTTTAATTCAAATTTGCACTTATTTTGGAGTACCCTGTATGTCTGCCAGTCTAGGGCTTGACCTGATGACTTAAGAGCACCCCATGCTCTGTGTCTACTCCTCATAAGTTTCCTGAGGTCCCTGGAAATCCTTTTGGCTTCCTATCCTTTGACTCTGATCTGCTTTAATGGGGCATGCTTATTCATGGCTGACAGGATAGAGTTATTTGTATTACTGTATTTTCAAGCTGCCACCTCTTGCTGCCCTATTTAATCTCTAGGTTTGGGCTAGTAGCTAGTTGTTTGAGGCTCTAGAGCCCTGTGCCTTGTTCATTTAAATGAAGTGTACTAGTGAATTTATTTTTGACTAATTGCCTACTGTAATTGTTGATTCCTAACTCAGTTCCTGTTCACTGCAATGTTTGCTTCACAAGCTGTACTACTGTATCTGGTAGGCCCCATCAGGTTTCTATCCTCCTTCCTTTATTTGTTTCTGACTGATTTTTTTGCTATCTTGCTGTAATCGCATCTGTCTGCTTCTCTTGCCCCCACCCCCACCCTGGGTTTTGGTGCCGACCTGCCCGTCCACCAATTGAACTTGTAACTCTTGTTTTAACCCCTGCTAACTGATTAAGTCTAATTCCTTGCTTCTCCTGTGCCTCCGGCCCCTACTATTTCTATGTCTATCCAAATACCCCCACCCCCTATCCTGTAACTCAAATTAACATTCTCCCTCTCTTTCCTCTAACAGACTGAAGCCCCTGATCAGGTGAGTATCTCTGGGGTGGCCACAGCACCTCTCCACCACCACCTGTGCCTCTCATATAGTTGCTCAAAGGATCTCCCCCCAGGTACAGTGCTCCAAATCCCCCACTGGCTTCAAGATTTGGTGTTTGCCCGAAAACAGCTTTCTGACTGGCTATGCTACTTGCAGCTTATCAGCAGACTGGCTGCATTGGAAGCCTGGGACTTGTGTACAAGCTGATGAGGACGGCTCTCCTGACTAATTCCTCCTAACAAATTTTACCCCACCCCGGCACTCTTTAAATCCACTATCTGCCTTGTAACTCCACCCATTCAGTGCCCATTGTCCAATTATTCTCACTCAGTGTCCTCTCTCTGCTTGTAACTGTATCTCCCCAGGACAGTGCCCAGATTGGGTGCAGGTCCACTTACTAGCTTAGGACACTTCTGCCCTCCTATGTCTCACTCACTGACATAACTGCCACCAACACTCAAAAGCTGGTTTTCTGCTGCAGCTCACACATACTAACATCCATTGAAAATTACTAGTGCAGCTGCCACTTATTCCCCTCTCACTACTCAATTTTAAGTTCCCACCAACACTCAGGGCTGCTATCTCTACTGTAATTTTTAAATAGCTGCCCATTGTAACTGCTGTACTCATTATCCACTACAGATGAAATTCACAATATGCTATTTTAGCCGTCTTTCGAAATAAGTCTGCAGTTGCTGACTGTGTCAGTTAACTATTTCAGCACTTATTTCTGTTGAAACTGCTTAAGTTTGCATCAGCATTTTTAATTCTGCTCACACTGCATAATCTGTCCCATCTGCCCACCCCGGGGCCTGATCTCTATTAAACAGACCTTGACTCATAGAAACATAAAATTGATGGCAGCTAAGGACCGCTTGGCCCACCCAGTCTGCCCATTTCCCTACCTAATGGATAAGCTGCAGCTCCTAGTTAGGCAGCAGCCTACTTCTTTCTACCCCCACCCCCTAGAATTGCCCTATGGCTGTCCCATGCATGCTTGAATTCAATCACTGTTTTTGACTCCACAATCTCCTCCGGAGGGCCGTTCCATGCATCCACAACCCTCTCTGTGAAAAATACTTCCTTACATTACATCTGAGCCACCCCATCTTCAAATTGCCCCCTTGTTCTTGCACTCTTTTTTGAAAGATGCTACCATCTTGGACTTTGTTGATTCCCTTGAGGTACTGAACGTTTCTATCATGTCCCCCCTCTCCCTCCTTTCCTCGAGGCTATACATATTAAGCTCCTTTAGTCTGCATGGTGTCCACTTTCACTGTGGACTCCATCCACATGCTCCCTCCTACTCTGCTACTTATGAGAAACTGCCCTATACTCTGTCCTCCCCCATTTCCTTCATTACTCTCCCTCTGTATCTCAGTCAATTGGTACAGTCAGTCTTCTCCTCCGAGTTCTCTGCTTTGAAATCCATCCTTCTCCTAATTCAATTATATAATTTGACCTGTCCGCCCACCCCAGGCCCAATCTCTATTAAATAGACTTTGGCTCTGCCCACATGATCCCTCCCACCCTGCTTACAAATCCTTCCTTCTCCTAACTCAATTGCTCCCTAAAATCCCGCCCCCTTACTGAATAATGCATGCTCTAATCTCCTCTTTCCCCCTTGTTTTGCTCATAGTCCTCTCTGTGCCACTTCAACTTAATCAATACTCATCTAAACGTAATAAGTTTCCCACCCCCATCAATTATTACCTCCAATCCCCTACTCACATTCATGCTATTACTCTCTCCCCACCATTTGAACTATGATTCAACTCTACTACTGTTCCTCAGGTGGCTTTGTTGATGGTGTACACTTTCACTGTGGTTCTCCATCTTCTGCTTCCACACTCTTCCACTTCCTTCTCCTCAAAACTCCTAGCTTCATCAGTCCCTCCCATATCCCCTAAGCTCTGCTTCCTCATACTCACTGTC
The DNA here is from genome assembly GCA_016271365.2 of Neoceratodus forsteri. Taxonomy (NCBI): domain Eukaryota; kingdom Metazoa; phylum Chordata; order Ceratodontiformes; family Ceratodontidae; genus Neoceratodus; species Neoceratodus forsteri. Next base: position 680,107,919 of record JADMNL010000022.1, on the reverse strand, counting down.
CTGATGCTCTCTGCTGGGGATATCCACCCCAATGATGGACCGATTGCCATGCTCCTCTGGTGCTTCCCCCTCTATTAGCACCCCCTGCTGTGCTCTCCTCTCCTCTCTCAGCCCTTCCAAAAAGTTTAAAGATCCTACATCTAAACATCCATAGCTTGTTGCAAAAGCTAGACCAGCTTCAGACCATGGCATGCACTCTAAATCCAGACATTCTAATCATCTCAGAAACTTGGTTAAAAAGCATTATCCCTGACCACTCAATCTCCATTCCTGGTTATTCACTGCTAAGGCAAGACCGTGCTGGCAGGGGAGGCAGTGTGGCCATATATGTTCTTGCCTCCCTCCAATATGCCATTATTTACTCATCCTCCAGTCCTGAGACCCATGATGCTCTAGCTATTCATATGACCCTGCCTTTCATGCTCCCTATCTTCATAGCTGGCATTTACTGCCACCCAAATATCCAGCCTTCGATCACACTTGACCTTACAACCTCCATTACCACCCTTCCTCACTCTGGGGGAACTATTCATCCTAGGTGACTTCAAATTAAATTGGTTGTCACCTAGAATTACTAAAACTAAAAATTAAATCAGTGCCCTAGACCTCTCCCAACTGATCTTGGAACCGACACAACCAAACTACAAGACACAACAACACACCCTACTCAACTGGACCCTTACCTCCCAAACCCACCGAGTCATCACCTCTGGCATCCTCCCTGACGCTCTCAGTGACCACATTCCAATATTCCAAGTTAGGATAGTCCACAGAACTAAATCACCACACAAAACCATACTACACTCTTTCAAGTCTCTTGACCTTGAAACTCTCCTGAGTAACCTTGCCCTTTCTGACTGGTCCCCCTTAACCTCCTTCCCCTCAGTTGATAAGGAACTTGTTTACTTTAAAAAATCTTTCTTGTGAATTTGGAATACCTTTGCCCTGCTCAAACAAACCAGAGTCAGAGGTAACCACTTACCTTGAATTTCCGCTGAACTTTTAGCCTGCCTTGGGGCTAGAGATTGAGCCTGGAAGTGTCATAAAGCTACTCAGCTCCCTAGTGATCTCATGAACTACCGCATGCTCCAAAATGCTTGCACCAGGGCTACAAGTTTAGCCAAGTCTGCGTATTTCATATCTGTCTTCATCACTAACATAAATTCCCCTTCAAAGTTCTAGAAGGTGGTCCATGCCCTACTTACTCCCCTATCTTCCCCCTCATGCTCACAGTAAATGGCTCACTGGTGGCTGACCCACCTGTCATAACTGTGCAATTCAACTCCTATTACACCTCTTGTGTCAAGTTATTGAAGTCCCTTCCATCCTACCTCCTCCCCACCCACTAAAGGAGTGTCCCTCCTGCCACCCTCGCACCACCTCTTCTCCTTCACTACTGTAACCCTTAATGCTGTCCTACGCACCCTCCTCACCATCAATACCTCTAAATGTGCTCCCCTGTTGGCCTCAACCCAAAACTCCTCTCCTGCTCCACCCCGGCCATTGCCTATCCCCTCCGATTAATCCTAAATCTCATTCTCTACTGCCTCTGTCTCCTTTCCATGGAAACAGCTGTGATCCTCCCTTTACCCAAAGGGGGGTGACCTCTCATCCCCTGGAAACTATCACCCAATTTCTCTCCTCCCTACCCTTTTCAAGCTACAAGAAAATATTGTCCTCACCCGGCTCATTACTTTCCTGTCTCACACTTCCTTTTTCACCCCTTTCCAATCTAGTTTCAGGAAAAAATACGCAACCACCACCTCTCTCCTATGACTCACTGGCTCCATCAAAACTGGGATGGACAATGGCCAAATCACCTCTGCCATTTTTGTTGACCTGGCCAAGGCCTTTGACACTGTCTCTCAATCCCCTCTCCTTGACTCCCTTCTGGCAGCTGGTCTGTCTCCGTCTGCCACTTACTGGTTCAAGGCCTACCTCACTGGCTGAACCCAATCAGTTACGATCTCAGACGTCATTTTCCCTCCCCTCCCGATTAACACTGGCATCTACCAGGGCTCTGAATTAGGGACATTCCTAGTCTCCATCTTCTTAAGTGATCTTCCCTCTGTTTGCTCCCCCTCCACTATACACATGCATGCAGAGGATATGGTCCTGTACGCGTCTGGCTCCTGTCCTTCAGAGGTTACAACCAGCTTGTAGCAAGACTTCAACAAACATCAGCCCTTGTTTCCTAACCATTAACTCTTCCTCAACACCAAGAAGACCATCTCCATGACTTTTGGCACTAGGCAGAGACTCTCTAGGCTTCCCTCCCTTCCCACTTTCCACAACCTTGATGGGACGTTACTTGAGGACACATCCTCCTTCAGTTACCTAGGTGTCTGACTGGACCAACTCCTACACTTCTCTAAACTTCTCTAGACATATTGATGCCATTCAGAAAAAACTGTGCCCCAAGCTTGGTGCCCTATTCATCAACTATAGTTGCCTCCCTCCTACAGCTAGGCTTGAACTTGTTCAGAAGATGATAATGCCCATTTTTGACTACTACGATGTAGCCTACAGTGCTGCTCCCAAGTCCTCCTTGGCTAGATTGGATACTTTTTTCAATTCCTTCTGCCACTTTGCCCTGTATGCTCCCTCTCGCACCCACCACTGTGATCTTTATCAAGCTTTATCCTTTCCTTCTCTTACAAATATGTGACTCTTCCCACTGTGCTAAATTATCCTCCAAGCACCGGCTGGGTGAGCTCCCTTCCTACCTCTCCTCCTTATTTGTAATACCCTTCACCCTCCCACTCACTTAGATTGACTGACTCCTGTACCCTGGTAGTCCCCTGTAGATCCATCCTTATCGGCCAGTCTGGCTACTCTCACAGACTCCCAAAAATTTGAAATTCCCTTTCCCCTCAAATCCATCACTCATCCTCCCCCTACTCAATCAATTCTGCACTCAACAACTACTACGCACCTTGCTGTTCCTGTCATAACCCTCCCTAATTCACCCCTCTAAGCTCTGGATGTACCCTACCCCCCTGTCAGTACCCTTACTCTGTCCCAGTTGCATCCCTACCCCCCACCTTCCAAATTACAGCCCTCTTTACCTTCCTCCAATTCCCTCCCCTGCAGTATTACTGTGTTCCTCTGGTCCAAAAGTTGTTCCAAGAGCCCCTTCTGGAACTTGGCACTCTTCCCTCTCTCTAAACCTCTCTTCTGGCCTTCATCAAATCGTTCAGGCTCCCAGCATCCTGAAGCATACTCACCCTCACTGCCTAACAGCCTGCTTCCCTCATATCATGCTCCACCTCTGCCTTGTGCAGGCAGGGTTCTCAGTGTACTGGAATGATCATGTCCCAGCAGACCTCTCTCCTCCTCCCCCTCTTCCTTTCCCCTCCTTCTCCATTGCCTGTTCCCCTGAAGGGGTTCTTAGCTCCACTGCTGTCTTAGCTCTTGATAAGCCAATCATCTTTCCCTCCTTCTCTATTTATCCTCTTTACCACCCTCCTACTTCCTCCTCCACTTCACCCTAATGCTTGCCTTACACCATCCCCTAGCAGGGTTCTCAACTCCTGGAATTGGTCAGAATTGGATCTAGTCATCTATTTCCCCAATTCTCCTTCCTTATCATCCCCCTGTACTTAGCACCCATCATCTCCCCTACCCATGCCCTTAATCTACCTCTGACTGGGTTCTTGCTACCTTGTAAGTAATGAATCTTAACTGCCTCTCACCTTCCTTTCCCCTCCCCACTCCCCCACTCCATTTCTTAGCCTTAGACCTGGCCAACCCTAGTCTACTGCACTTCAAGACAAATCTGCACTTCTGTCTTCCCTTATCTAACTTGCTGTCTGTGTTACTCCCCACTAGCTTCCCCTTGATCATCTTTTGCTCCTTTCAGCCATAATCAAGCAACTCATTTATTTGTTACTTAGAGTTTACCATTAAATGTCATTTTGTGCTATTGCATTTATAAAGTTCTAAACTGTCATTGCATCTTTACAGTTTACTCACTTATTTGAATGTAATTATATGTAAATCTTTGTTAGTGCTCCAGATCTATGTATACTATTTTCATCTTCCCTTTCTCCCCAGGTCACACGAGGAGACAAGCAACCTGTTGCTCAGTGTGCCTTCCTGGTGAAACATTTCAATAAATAAAAAATAAATTAATAGATATGGTAAACCCATTTTCTTTTTAGCTTTAGTATTTCTTGCTCTAATAGGTGAGTCTTCTGTATAAGAATTATTTGGGCATAGTTTTCTTGAAGTATGTTAATAATTTATTTCTTTTAATTGGAGAATTGATCGCATTAATGTTAAGCAAATTCATTTTAATAAATTGGTCTTGTGTCATGCTATAATAAATGTGTGCTTATGTTTTTGCAAGGAGTCATAGAATTTTTTGTACCTAGGAGACTGGGTTAATAGCTCAGCCTGTATTTTTATCTTATTTCTATTGTAAACACCTTGATGTACAGTATTTCCATTTTAGAAGGAAAAACTTCTGCTATAGAACTTAATTCCCCCTACCTCCTTTCTCCCCATATGAATAAAAAATAAAAAGGAACATTAAGTTATTGATCATATTCCTCTTTTTATTACATCCCTGTTCTCTAAAAAAAAAAATCTAAAAAGCAAATAGCACCAGCTATGTTAAGAAGACTATGTAATAGAGCAATCCTGTATTCTTGTAACCTGGTATAGTACCCCCCCACCAGTCTTAAACCATGCATCTAATACATTATTGGATAATTTAACCAAAGATGTCAGGACATTTGATTTTTAAGTCTTTCAATGCATCTTCCATTGTAGAATAAGTATAGCTTGCATCATTAATTTGGACTTTAAGTTTAGCAGGGTAGTTCATAAAGGTTTTAAAACCCTGGGCCCAGAGTTTGCTTCTAGTCCAGTCACATTTTTTTTCTGGCTAGGACTACTTCAGGAGGTAAATCATTGTAGGCCAAAACTGTAGCACCTTGGAGTGTTATTCTCTTTGTTTTATAATACTGCATTCATGAAAATGTCTATTTCTTGATTTTAAAAGCTTAAGGATAATGGGCCTAGGTGGGGCTGTGTTCTCCTGCCTGCGATGTAATCCTTTGGAATCTGGTCTAATTCTAAGTTTATGTTGCCGGGGTCTGTGTCTAAATAAGCAGCCACTATTTGGTTAAAAAGTATCATGAAAAGATCTGTTATTGTCCCCAGGCCTCAGGAACTCTGAGCAGTCTTACATTCTTTCGATGCGCTCTAGACTCAAAGTCTGTTAATCTGGTTTTTAATTTGATTTTAGATTTTCTATGTCATTAACAGTTTTAATTATTGGAACAATGTCATCCTGCAGCGATGTTAACATGGATTTAATCTGAGCCATTTCTTTCTTTAGTTCAGTGTTTTCATTAATTAATGTTTGTGTTAAATTAAAGTATGTGTCTCGTATATCTTGTAGATTTAACATCTTCTCCATTTTTTGTGAAATAAATTCCATTTGTGAAAAAAGATTTTTCACCCAACCTGGTGGTTCCTCCTTCTCGCTTACTGTACAAGGTTATCTGTATCATCTGATATACTGTTGTCCTGGTTATTACTTTCTTCCTGTATTGTTGAGTCCCCTTCATTTTTTCTACTATTCAGAACTAGTAATTAGGTTTTTTCTACTTGAGTTTCCATATTTTCAAAAGGTGAAGGCATATTTCTTACCCGATTAGTGGACTCATTGTTTGGAAAAGGTTGTTTTTGAGTTTCAAAAAGTTCAGCAGAGGTCAGAAAATCTGAAGCATTTAAAGTCTGAAGCACCAACAAATCTTCACCCAAGACTGGTGGTAAGGCATCTTAAGGGTCTGGACTCCTTTTGTTGTTTTTTGGTGTGATTTGCATTGATTCCTCGTCTTGAGTCTGCTTGCCTGAATCGATTGCTGGCAGCACACCTGAATTTGCCATCCGGGGCATTCCAGTGCATCTGACAAATGTGTTCAACTGGGCCCCTGTTTGCACATTTGGGTTTGATTCAGGTTGAGATTTCTCATTTTTTTTTTTTTTTTTTTTACTTTTTCAAGTAGTTTGAAAAAGAGGAAATGTATCCGTACCTGTTTTCTTTTGCAGATGGTGAAAGACTCTTGGGAAGATTTTAATTTTTTGGCTTTGGTTAGGAAAATGACCGACTTCCTCATAGCCATTGAATTTGGTTTCTTTGCTTTGGGTCATTCTCCACTCAGGTTAGTTTTACTGTCCTTTTTTGATGTCATCATTCCAAAACTGTGAATAAATTTCCAATTCTTTTTATCAATTTCTTCCTCTGTAGTCAAAGGTTCTACAGATAAGTTAATATCCTTTTAACTCTTTAATCTGGCAGGTGAGTTCTGGGGGGGAGCTGCTGCAGCGTTAGCACTCACAGCCTACCTGTGGTAGCCATGATGCTCCTCCATCCTCATAGGCAGTGCTCCTACCTCCCTTCCCTTAAACAGAGTATTAATTGTATTCTCTCCTGCTACCTAGCATTTCCAGGGACAGTAGTAGTTTTCAGGGTTCCATGTCATAACAGCGAAGTCTCATCACCAAAAATCAGTTTCGGTGATGTGACTCCCCATTGCACAGCAAAATGGTACCAGTTACTTACAAATGTAATGTTTTATGCAGGGGGCTGCATCCCCCACACCTCTCTACTTAAGAATTCTCAACTCCAGGGTGGTGCATGTTGGGGGGGTACAAAACATGGAAAAAAATAATTTGTGCCAGGTGCAAGAAAAACGTACCTTTGCCTGGACATGAACCCAGCACCTTGTCCATCCGAGCCATGAACCCACCCACCATGCCACTGGGCTAGATCGGCAGCCCACTGTGGCACCACCCCTTAAAAACCCTCCCTTCCCTCACTGGCATGCTTGTTCCCACCTCCCCATGTGCATGTACATGTAGTGACATCCTTTAACTATATGGGTGAACCCACCCCCATCCAGTCACCCTACCTCATCGGTAGACTCCATGACATGCGCCATGATTGAGTCGCCATTTTTGGTTTCGCTCAATCATGGTCATGCATGTCACGGGCTACCCTTTTCCTGTATCAGGTTTATAAGGTGGTCCTTCTTCACAAACTATGTGTTGTTCTGACATCACAACATGGATGTTGAGGGTTTGGCATGCTATTTCTTGTTGCTTAGGGGGAGCACTAGTCAGATGAGCTTACCATGCTTGTGCAACCAGTCTTCTTTCTTTGGAAACTTTGCTTTACCTACATCTGAAATGTTCACCACCAACTCCATTTAGGCATATATGGGGCCAGAGACAGGACATTCTCCTTGCTAGTTGTATTTCCTAAAAACAGCTTTATAAACAGTTTGGTTTCAGTTAACAGCATCAGGCATGTTACAAGCAACTGACTTTATGATGAATGGCTTGGCAAACAGATTGGGTTCACTTAACAACAAACAAATTTTACAGGTAGCTTTCTTAAATGTAAAAATAAAACATTAAAATGCAGGGTTTAAAAGAAAGCATTATTTCAACATAGCAAACAAACATGAACTTACTTTACAACTGCTGGTAGTTTTCAAACAGTTTTCCAAGATAGGAAGAAGCACATTGCTGAGAAAGGGTGCACTTCACTCAAGGCACGACAATTTTGTTTTTAAGACACTCAATCCAGGGAGCTCTGGGCACGTTACATACATTAGGAAAGACAGATTGCAATAATAATAAAAACAGCAAGCAAGATAAAATACAACTGTAAAATATATCACCAGACCTAAAAAAAAAAAAAGATTAAAAAGATGATTTTTTTTTAAAGGTTTTAAAGATATCTGCCAAGGAGGCTCTTCTAAAATGCAGGTGTAGAGAATTCTATAATAATGGGCTTACAATCCCAAAAGCTAAGTCTCTAAGGACTTAATATGGAATATGTGGGTGCAGGGGAGACCCAGCTCAGAAGAACAAAGATAGCAGCTAGGGGTGTAAGGAATCAGGAGGTCTTTAAGATAGCCAGGTGGCCAGCCCAGGACTCAGACCATACAGGGCCTTGCAGGTCAACAAGCACACCTTGAAATTAATGCACCACCAAATTGGTAGCCAATATAGCCTGTAGCACACCAGTATGATATGCTCAGACCAAGAAGTTTAGTTTAAGTTTAGTTTTTATTTCCCAAGAATCCTTTAGGCAGGTGCATATTTAAAAGGGTTCAGAGCCAGGTACAACACTGATGCATGCAGATATTGTTCCACAGTACAGTCATAAATACAGACACAGTAAGGTACCAGCATCAGCCAGGCTGCTTCATTCTGCATTAACTGCAGACAATACACCCACCTTGCCGACAGTCAAAGATAGAGGGCATTGCAACAATCCAGTCTTAAAATTTTTAATTGACTTTTCAAACATTACAGTCACAAATAACAGACAGCATGATGATTGTTCAGTACATACAGCAATGGTAAGAAACAGAAGGTTGCTAAACCCCAACAATGAATAACTAGCATTCCATGCCAACTTGGAAGAGTTCAACAACATTAAAGGGTAGCTGTGTAGATAACAGAAATAAAATATAAGGGTGTGTGTTACAGGAATACCATAGGGCTCAAGTAAGTGGAGGCCTGTGAGCATACTTTGTTATTATTTTGTAAATTGATTTGGGGGATTACTGCTGTGCTGCAGGAGAATGCTAAACTAGGGGGTTGCTGTTCCGCCCTTCATGTCATAGGCCATGTTTGTCTTTGTATCTTGGTGTGATGTAGAAGGGCTTAGAAAAAAGGTAAAAACATCCTTGGGCTCTGACTGGCTAATAGGCCTCCAAAGGTGGTCATGTATCAGACAACAGAGCTCAGTCATTAATAGTACCAGCTAGACACAAGCCCTAGTACACAGATCAAACTCCAAATAGAACGTTAGTTTTTTAAAAAGGTAGACATTTTTTGTCTCACTCTCACTGGCCTAGCTTGTGGCCTTCCCCTAACCCCAAACTCGGTACCATCACATCAACCATCTAAAAGCAATAAAAAAAATGTAACAGTGAACTAAGTAGCAAAATTCATAGCAATTGCCTGTGATTGCTATAAAAACCTCCACAGCCACCTTCTTTACCATGTATGCTTGCTTGCCGTTTCCCAATCTGCTCTCCCACCCCGAAAAGCCAGCAGCTCAGTTGAAGTCCCTGAGACGTCAGCAAACATAGGCAAGCCTGTCAGAGCTCAAGCTGTACCACAAAGAGCTCTAGACAATTAACAGCTTCTCATTTCTCCTCATCCTTCATGACCTTGACAGCGAGTAAAAAAATGGAAAGAAAATAATTTAGAGCGCTTACACCGACATCGTAAATTGTACACTTCCTGGTTACATGAGGAAGGGTCAAGCAAGGTTGCGCACCCAACAGTCATTTCTTCTTGCAGTATGAGAAGACTCCTGTGTTTTGTTTATTTGTTTTGATAAACTCAGAATGATGGCAACAGTTGGGAAAAGCTGTATAAAAACTCCATCTCTTCTTGCAGAGGTGGTGGTATTGGTGGTATGTGGGGTGGAGCATAAGTAGGAAAGAATGGCTCTGTGGGGGGGTAACAGATGGAACAGCACAGAAAGAGAAGGACTACTTTACCCTTCAAACTTTTTTTTCTAGCATTTATATTCATTTTGAAAACTAATTTTCTCATTTTATTACTTAATTAAAATATTCATCAATGCTCATTTTCTAAGTGCAATAATACCTTCCAGGGTGGGTGGTATTGGGCAATACCAGACCTTCCAGTGGCTATAAGGCCCTCTGCCCCTCAATACATCCCTGGCAGTCCAGTATTCCCCAATACCACCCACCTTGTCGGGTATTATTGCTTACCTACATTAGGAGTCGTTTCTGGTGATGGTGTTTGAGTACCAGCCTCTTATAGTGGAAGTTTCTCTTGAAAGAGCCTCCACATCTGTTGGAATCTCATAATATTGCCTTGGGAGACATTGGGCATCTGCTCATATCCAGCCAACTTGTGAAGGGTGGCAGACCAGTCTTTCAGGATTGGGGACACTTCACTCCTCCATTTGAGGAGGGTTTGTCTTTTGGCTTCTAGAGTTACTGGAAGCAGCCAATGTTTCCCTGTTCAAGGCTGATCAGGGGCATGAGAAAGGTATCCTAATAACCAAAGCTTAGGGTCTGCAGGGATTTGGAGTTCCAGGACTTTATTGTATCTCTGAATTATTTGTGTCCAGCAGGTGTGCAAGGAGGGATATGACCACAATGTGTGTGTCAGGGTACCTTCTGCTTTATGACATCTCCAGCACTGATAAGATTGTATCAGTCCTATCCTGCACAGCTTGTCTGGTGTCTGGTACCATCTGTGTAGGATCTTTTCTGAATAATTTGATATCTCGTATCCTGAAACCTTTTGAGACTGACTCATGATGCAGTTCAAAATTATATCCGATAGCGCTACATTTAGTTTTTCTCTCAATGAGTTCCTTTGGTTTTATAGTAGGGAGGCATCCACCTGGAACAGGTAGGAGTAAATAGCCCCACTTAAGTGCTGTGGGTTTTATACCAGCTTGACAGGGCAATAGGAGGAACTAATGATGTCTTTGTTGGTTGTTTGTCTTCTGTGGCTGACAGCCTGTCTAATAGAGGCAGTATGGCACAGTGGTTTAAGGCTCTGAGCTGCAAATCTGGAGACCTGGGTTTGAATCCCACAGCCCCCACTTGCTTACTGTGTGACCCTGAGCAAGTCACTTAACTTCCTTGTTCACCCAGGTTGCACCTGCAAACAAGCTTTCAGCTTAGTGTGTCTCACCTGCTAAAATAATTGGTTAAAAAAAAAAAATTAGTTAATCTGTAAATATCTCCAGAAGTCTTTCTTGTGGAGACTGTATTTCTTCAGGAAATTCTGAACGGTGTCTATGGAATTATGCAGCAGTGCAGCACTTTGCCTGACCACATGGATGCCTTTCCGTGTCCATTGGTAACAAGCTATAGTATGTAGGTCATTTTTAATGTGGGGGTTATCCCATAAGGTCTGCCATTGTTCCAGGTGACTGGACCTCAAATCTTGTTTTTTGTTAAAAGCTTTTAATGTAAATGTGGTAAATCTTATCATAGGTGAAGTAGGCATTAACTGGGTTGTCATGATATTGACACTGGAGCCACAGGGAGGAGAGGAGCCCAAAGCCCTTTTCTAGAGGCAGCCAAAGTGGCTCCAAGTGATCAACTGGGTTTAATCAGGACAAATTTTGTTTAACACCTGTGGCTTGGTGGTAAGCCCAGAGTCATGGGAGATTCCAGCCACCTTTGGTTCTGGGGTCCTGGAGCTTAGAAAAGTAAAACCAAGATTTCTTCCTGTCCCATAAGAAAGACAGGAATATTTTTCCAACTGTTGGAAATGCTTTTGTGCAATGGTAACTTGAAGATTATTTAGGTGCTATAATTGTTTCAAAATCCATGATCTTATAGGCTACAATTTTCCTTCCAAGCATGAGGTTTATTTTCTTCCAACAAATGAAGTCTAGTTCTAGCTCCTTTATGAGTGGGTCTAAGTTAAGCTCTGCAACCTGCTGAAGACCTGAAGTAATAGCCATACCCAAATATGACATTAGCTTTGGGGACAGTTTCAGGTGCCATTTGTTGACCATAGGCTCCTGGCAATATTGGTTTAGAGGATGAATTTCAGTTTTCCTCCTGTTGACCTTAATATCAGAAATAATAGGAAAGGTGTCTAGTACCTGCATGACCAGTGGTAGGTATGTCTTTTGGTTACTGAGAGTAAGGAACAGGTCATCAGTATATGCCAGCACCTTTAGGACAGTGGTAATCAGTTCACTGCCATAATGTCTGCCTGTTATCTAATTTTCCTAATGAGGGGTTCCATGGCCAGCAAGAAAAGCAAAGGGAAAAAGGGCATATTTGCCTAGTCTCCCTGGTTAAGGGGAAAGGTTGGGATAACAGACCATTATTAAGAGTGCAAGCAGTAGGACTGTTATCGGTATTGGACCCAATGTGGAGGGGTCCTATGCCCATCACTGCCATAGAGTGGTAGAGATAAGACAATACCATAGAGTCAAATGACTTCTCATTGTCTATACTTATCAAGCATGAGGGAGTATTCCTCTTGCTCCCTGCCAAAGTGACCATAAAAAGAGCCCTGATATTATCTGTTATTGTGTGACCTTCAACAAAACCCATTTGGTGATGATCAATGAGAACAGTAATAAAATCCTGCAGTCAGGAGGCCAGGATTTCTGAGAGAATCTTGGTGCTGACATTTAGCAAGGTGATGGGGTGGTGGTGAAGTATTTTTTGCCAGACTTCAGCAATAGAATGATTAATGCCTCTGAAAGAGAGAGATGGGAGCTTACTGAGTTCCTTAGAGGCATTATACAGTATATGCTCAGCAGCTGCATGTCTGAACGCTCTATGATCATTTGATAGGACTCGGCAGGGAGGCCATCAGGCCCTGGGGTCTTCCAGTTGGGAAGGGCTTGAGTAGCTGAATGGAGCTCCTGTACTATAATTGGTTAATCCAGATACCTTGCTTGGGCTAATGTTAGGGAGGAGAGGGTGGCAGGGTCAATATATGTATTGAGTTGAGGCCGAGTTGGACTGGACTCAGGAGTGAGGAATATAGCTTAGTACAGAAGTCTGAAAAGGCTTTATTGATGACCGATTGTCCTGCAATCAGGATCCCACAGGGATCCTTGTCTGAGGAGATGTGGCTGGTTGCCTGTTGGACTCTTGTGTGGTAGGCCTGCAATTTGCCTCATTTTCCCCTGGATTCTTGGTGTTTATGGGCAGTTTGTTGGACTGCCCTTCATGCCACTGAGAAAGGAGTTGATCGGATATTTTAAATTCAGTATCTCCCAGTTCAGTTGAGATGGGGGGTGGAGGTCACCTCATTATATTCTTTTTCTTTCTCTTTAATGAATTGCTCCAGCTTTGTAAGGTGGTCTTGCCTTTGTTTCTTAGAGTGAAAGGAATAACTACTGATTCTGCCTCTCATGTAGGCCTTAAATGTATCCCATAATATAGCCTTTGAAACCTTGGGGGTGCCATCAAAGTCAAAGAAGGTACATATTTCAGTTTCAAACCATGGTTTGAATTGTGATCCTGAAGAAGCAGGGTGTTTAGGTGCCACCAATGGGTGTTTGGGGTTGGGTCACCTATGCTAGAGTAAGAGAAGTTGTGTGATCAGAAATTATTGGCCCACTGAGAGTAGTCAGAACTGTATCAAGGGCCATAGGTTCTATGAGAAAACACCCCAAGCTGCTGCTGGTGTTGTTTCTGGTTAAATGGAATGTAAAATCCATGCCAATGGGGTGGAGAGCCCTCCATGGTCCAGAAGTGAGAATTATTTAGCTAGGCGGTTAATGTTCTTCTAGATTGCATGAGTGTTAGCAAAGTGTACCTGGTCTTATCAATAACTGGGTCCCATACCTCATTGAAATCCTCACCTAAAATAAGTTTGCCTCCTGGTTTTCACATGTCAGACAAAGTTTGGACTAATGCTTGAAAGAAGGATGAGGAATCCTTGTTTGGGCCATAAACATTTTCTATAAGAATTGTTTGAGGATTGACATCTAGTCTTTGGATCACCACTGCCAACATTTCTGACCCTTGATTCCAAGAGTTTAATAGGGAGCTTTTTTTTTTGAATTAGGATGGCTACACTCCTCAATTTAGTGGTTTCGTAACTACCCACTACTAAGCCCACCCATTCCCATTGCAGTTTAAGTGTTTCAGCTGGAAGCAGGTACATTTCCGATAGAAGCACAATGTCACAGTGCATTTTTCTAATTGAAAAAGCACTGGTTTCTGCTTTATAGGGGAGTTTGTACCCTGCACATTCCAGGAGACAAACTTAATGACAGAATTACTACTAACCATCTTCAAATCCTAAATGGGGAGGTAAGTTACTTAGTATGTATCTGCGGGGTGACTGTAAGCAGTGCTTCATCTGGAGCTGAGGCTTTAAACTTGAGCACTGACTGGGAAGCTGTAATAACACATGGTGGACTATTGGTTATAAACCCTTCCTGTAATGAGCCTACACTACCATTCAGTGTGGGAAGTTGACCTGACAAAGATCTATAACAAATGATATACAAGTATACACAACTATATCTCACATAATAAAAATGCCTTATTCAAAAAAAAAACAAAAAAAAAAAACTTTAGGGATACAAAAAACCCAGGAGATTTGTCAGAAGAAATACTAGGTTTAAAGCCTGAATCAGGTAGAATATGATAAAATCTCTGCACCAGCAAGAGGCCAAGTCTCTGTGTGGTGTTTCACCAGTTCCTGTACTTCACAGTAGAGTCCATGGCAGTCTTCTTGTGGTCTCTGAGGAGGAGGCATGTCTCTATGAGCAGGATATATTGGAGATGATTTGGTTTGGGAGTTGGAAACAAACAGTGAAATGAAGTACTTGCCTTAATGGGGGATGGGGAAGGGGTGAAGATTAGGCAAATGAGTAGGAAGGTTTGTGTGCTCAGATCTTTTGACCTCTGTATAATGCCTGCTGATGGAGCCTGGGTCATTCTTCTGGGGGGGGGGGTGAAAAGAATAAGCCATCTCGTCCTCTGCCTTGAAAAGGAAAGAGAAGAAATGAGTAAGCATGTCATCAATGAAGCAGTCATGGGGTGGGTTAGTAGGGTGAAAGGAGGAGACTGGACAGAATACTGTTATTGATCCTCAGAGGTCATTACTACAGAGGTGGGAGAAGAAAACACAGGAGATGTTTTCCTAGGCAGTTCTTTTCAGCATGAAGTGTCTATAACTGTGACATCATACTCCTGCTGGAGGGAGGATGCTGCAGCCATATTTAAACAGATCAGACCACAGCACAGTGCAATACTCTTGTGGGGACCACAGAAAGTGAGGGCTGCAACCCATCACTACACATGGAATACTGCAATGAATTAGCCCCTTGGTTATATGCACATACAAATTTGCCCCCCCCCCCGTGCTACACAGGCTCACACAAGTTTTGAATGCTCTGAGAGCTGTTCAGTGGACCTGTTAGCTGGAGCACTGTGCCAGAACACTGGCTTGTTATAAGGACCATTGCTGTATTGCAAGAGTGCAGCCTTGAAATTCCTCCTCTCCTCGCAGTGAAGATTACCATGCTGCTATCACATGTAGCCCCCTTTTAATGCGTGATCGACTACCATTCTGGGACTTTGAATGTGAGGTGGACAAATAAAAGAAAGGCATAGTAAAGATAACCCAATGAGCAAAGCACAGCAGGTTAAAAGGCAGTGGTGGAGATTTGAGAAGTGAAGGGAAGGATGAGGTCTGAAAGTGGCCAATGCAAAGGCAGACTAGCCTTGTAATTATTACTTTGCATTGTCATTCCACCTTAACGTGAAGTAAGGTGAAGTGACAACAGTATTGGCAGCCATTCACATAGTCACCAGAAATAATGTGCATCTCAAAATGCTACTGTCTTGTGTCCAGAAAACTCCCCAGTGCTGACGTGAAGTGAAATGAGAGCACAAGAAATGCAAAGTCTTCCAGAATTAATGGCGCACTCAGACGCCATACATACAGTAGCCACACACAGTCACCAGAACTAATCTGCATCCCCAAAATGCTACTGTCTTGAGTCCAGAAAATTCCCAGTGCTGACGAAGTGAAATGATAGGGTAACAAAAAATGTAGTCTCCCAGAATTAATTGTGTACTCATGCATGCTCACAGTGGTCAGACAGTCACCAGAATTAATGTACATCCCCAAAATGCTACTGTCTTGTGTCCAGAAAATTTCCCAGTGCTGAAGAAGTAAAATGAGAGGGTAACAATGTTGCAGTGTCAGTGGCTCAGTAGGTAGCACACTCGCCTCTGATGCCGGGAGATCAGAGGGCTGTGGGTTTAGTTCCCACATCTGGCACTTGGGTTAATATCCCACTACTGACACTGTAGTGCAGCATGAGAGGGGTGCTGCACTTCTGAGGTGCCGTCTTTAGGATCAGATGTTAAACCGAGGTCCCTTCAGCCTGGATTAGTGGTAGTTCAGGTGGATGTTAAAGATCCCATGGCACTTATCGAAAAGAGCAGGGAATTTCCTGGTGTCCTGGTCAAATTTCTTCACTTAAAAAAATACCACCAACAGTTTAATCTGGTTCAAGATCAGTTGGCATTCATCTGTATCCCCTTCCCCCACTGGGTTGTGCCTGAAAATAGGCAGGATTTGTCTAGTGCACTTACCTGGTCAACAAAAACTAAATAAATAAAATAAAAACAAGAAATGCAAAGTCTCCCTATATTAATGGTGTACTGCAAATGCACAGACAGATTAAGATTGCACTGCGCACTCAAAAGATGCAGATGCAAAGGTACAAGAACACCTAACCAGTGCTCACAAGTCACAAATCAGAATCTGGAAAAGAATACCTTTTGACAGTTGGGGGTAGTGCACCGCAGCAACATCGCCTACCAGTAAAGATACCACAAAGCAGTATAAAAATTCATGCAGGTGCAGTAGATAGCAGGTTCACACTACTGCAATTACTCTGTAGCACAATAAAAGGTGTCTGATTTAATGGCGACACACACACACACACACACACACACACACACACACACACACACTACAAGTAATGCATAGCAAATTGAAAACCTTTAGTAATATAACCAAATGTTTGAAACAAACTGAAATTATACACTGCTGCACCACAACAATCAAAAAAATTTCAAGAATTACTGAAAATATTACTGTGTGTACATTAACACAGTTATACAAGAAAAATATAACCAAAACAGAAAGACTGCCTTTTTCTCCCAGTTAATCTACCTACACCACCGATATGCCCCTCCCCCAATGCACACTTCACAGTACAGAGACCGACTGTTCTAAATTAACATTCAGAATTCACACAAACAATAAACACTAGATATGAGCACATGAGGGTTTCCTACAATCCTACTAAATTGTGAGCAAAAAAAAAAAAAAAAAATAGCTCAGAAAGGCTTTTTTAACAGCTTTAAGAGGATTTGAATCGCAGAGCTCTGAGAGGAAACTGTCTCCATCATCCACCACACACACACTATACAGAACTCAGGCTTTGCAGAACAATCTAGAAGCCCATGTGACCTGCAGTCCCATGAAGCTCTGCAAAATTCATCTTTGGAGCTCAAAAACAAGGCGAAGTGAGGCAAAGTACATTGATTTCAATGTACTTTGCCTTAAAATTGATTAAGTGGGTTGGGGAAGGTGGAATAACGCAAAGTCATTGTTTTCAATGGACTTCACATTTCCCATTGTGATGCAAAGTACTCCGCTTCGCGTTGCGGGTACTTTGTGGATTCCATGTTACTCCAGGAATCACTTCTTGGAGCGAATTTCAGACACTTTGCCCACCACTACCATGGACTCGCTTGTATTAGATTGGTGCCTGCAGGAAGGTCACCTGGTGTGTGTTGCTCAAATGCTCTCAAGTCAGTGAGAAGGGGTGGCAAGCTACCACAAATGTTCACAGGCCCAAAAGGAAGACTCCAGCTGTCACTGGTGTTACTGTTTAACAATGTACACCATGAAGCAGGAGAGGAGAACAGCTTCCACAAAGGTCTCATGAATGTGCACATGTTTGAGAGGTAAGGTAAGAACTGCCACAGAGGAGCCCTCACAAATGTAGCATTCGAGGAGGGAGAAAACAGCCATCGCAGAGGCAGTCCCCTCAAATGAGTGTGCTCCAAAGAGGGAGCAGGAAGCAGCCATCTATGAGGTGCACATAGGGCAGCTGACAATCTGACTTCTATACTAGATCTGTCAACTGTTATTTCAAGCTGTCACCTCTGAAATATTTGTTTATTTCTTCCATGCTCCTGCTTAGAGCATTATTACCCACAGCACAATTTACTAAATTGTTGGATCCCTTTCTATTAGTTTGCCTTGAGGACACCTTCAGCATATGTTTGAAGAGTTTTGGGGATCGAGGAAGGAAAGAAATGTGTAAGGGGCAGTTAATTACCAACTGCTGAGTCCCTTGTTTTTCAGGCAAATTGTAGCTAACCTGAGGTAGTATTGGTGGGGCCAGCTCTGGAAGGAGTACCTGACTTTACAGAGATAGGTAATGGGGGAATGATTCAGGCTCATTATTTCTAGATAATTGCCACTAAGATTAATAGTGAACTTAACTTGAACTAAGTCTGAACATATAGAGAGCATCAGTAATGTTTTGTTCCTATATCTCATTATCCGGCAAACTCTGACTGGCCATCATTTTAACACCCTATCACTTGAAAGGACCTACTATTTTCCAGGGTGTCTTCCTTTGTAGGATCCCATTGCTGTATTCAAATAACACTGGTGGCAGTCATCCACCCCATCGACTTGCCCTGTACAAGATGGAGACACAGACCCCACACAGAAACATAGAAACTGACTGCAGATATGGACCACTAGGCCCATCCAGTCTGCCCATTTTCCCTACCTACTGCAGAAGCCACAGACCCTACCTGATCTCCAGCTTTATCTTCTCATTTCTATTGCTAGGGTTCCTGTATGCTTGTTCCATGCATTTTTGAATTTTCCCATTGTGTTTGCCCCCACCACCTCTGCTGGGAGTCTATTCCATGCATCCACCAACCGTTCTGTGAAGAAATACTTCCTCATGTTACCACTTTGTCTTCCTCCTTTCAGCCTCATGTTATGACCCTCATTCCTGACCATCTCCTTTTCTGAAAGATGCTACCCTCCTGTACCGATTTATGCCTTTAGATATCAGTAGGTTTCTATCATATCTCCTCTGTCTCTCCTCTTCTTCAGGATATACATAGAGGTCTCCCAGTCTCTTCTCATATGATTTTTGGTGCAGTCTATGTGCCATCTTTGCTGCCCTTCTTTGAGCTACCTCCACCCTGTCTATGTCCTTACAGAGAAGCAGCCTCAGAACTGGACAGAGTACTCCAAATGAGGCCTAATCAATGATCTGTACAGCGGCATCACCACCTCTTCTCTTCTTCTCGTGATTCCTCTCCCTATGCACCGCAGCATCCCAAAGGCTCTTCCCACAGCCTTGGCACATTATTTGGCAACATTTAGATCGCCAGATATGATTACCTCAAATCCCTTTCCTGTTTGTGACTGTCATTATCTCCCCCATATCATGTTATCCTCCCCTTGAATCTTGTGCCACAAATGAATGATTTTGCACTTTTTGCACTGAATCTCAGCTGCCACACTCTAGACCATTCCTCTGGTTTATCTAAGTCCCTCCTCATTTTTTCCACCCCTCCTGGAGTGTCCACCTAATGCAGATCTTAGTGTCCTCTGCAAAGAGGCACCCTTCCTTCTAGCCCCTCCAAGATGTCACTTATGAAGACATTAAAACAGGACTGGCCCCAACACTGATCCCTGTGGTACCTCAATGGTTACCCTCCTTTTCTCAGATTGAGCTTCATTGACCACCACCCTCTGTCTTCCATTACTCAACCAGTTTCTAATCCAGTTTACCAGCTAGCTTGTGACCCACTCCCAGGCTGTCCAGCTTGTTCACAAGTCTTCCATGTTGAATGGTATTGAAGGCCTTACTAAAATCCAGGTAGGCCACATCCACCACTGCCCACTGATCCACTTCCCTAATCACCCAGACAAATAAATCAATTAGATTTGTTTGACATGACCTTCCCACTGTGAATCCATGCTGTCTCAGATCATGTGCTCTGCTGGATTCAAGCTGTTCTACAATCCTTACTTTAAGTAGTGATTATATTATTTTCCCCACTATTGAGGTGAGGCTGACTTGTCTATAGTTTCTAGCCTCCTTACTCCCGCTTTTGTGAAGGGAGACTACATCTGCCCTCCTCCAGTCCTCTGGAACCACTCCAGTATTGAGTGATTCATTGAACAGGGCTGCCAGTGGTGCTGCCAGCACTTCCTGTAGTTCCTTAATATTCTAGGATGTATCCCATCCAGTCCCATTGCCTTGTCCACTTTCAGTTTTATGAGTTCTTTTAGGACTCTGTCAACAGTTAATGGACTGGTGTCCACATCCTCCCATGTTTGCTCATGTTGCCTAACTGTGGTCTCTCACCTTCTCCATCTTCTGTGAATACAGAACAAAAATATGTGTTCAGTACTGATGCTTTTCCATGTCCCCTTCCACACACTTCCCTTCTTCCCGTTTAAGCCTTACAATCCACCCTGTTTTTCACTTTCACTAACATACCTATAAAATGTCTTGTCCTCTTTTTTTTTACCTCCTGTGCTATTTTGTTCCTCTGTTTGCACCTTTGCACTCTGACTGCTTTCCTGCCTCCCTCTGTTTATCCAGGCACACTACCCTGTCCTCCACCTTCTGTGTTTCTTTGTATTTCCTGAAAGCCATCTTTTTGCCCTACCTTCTCGGCCACATGTTTAATACTGACTGGTGGTGGAAATGGTCTTAAAAGCTGAACTGCCACATTCAAGTCATTTCTGCCATTACTGTATCTATGATGCAGTGTCCTAGTACCACCTAACCTAAAGCTTCCCCGGTAAATAAGGGGAGATGCAGTACTTGGGGCATCTGGCTATGGAAACTGTTCAGTCACTGTTTGCCATCAGTTCAGCAGCTGAAACTGAGGGGCTGGATAAGGGGTGGTGACTAGTGTTGAGGATGCCTGATCAATAAGGAAGAAAGGTGGGTGAGCATTTAATCATGTGACTAGTACTTGTAGCTATTAAACAGAAAAAAAACTCTGTCCTCCTCTCATGTAAGAGGTATAGCATCTCCAGGCAAACCATACTACCTGCCTGTCCAGCTAAGAGGAAGTTGCTATGGCTGCACTTGGGGTGGGGGGGTACAGAGGGGACAGCAAGAGCAAGCTATTCACTCCACAGTACCCAGGCAGCTTGTAATGCAACTGGTTATTCATATAGGATAGCTGCTCAACAAAGCGGAGAGGCTGGACAGAGCTCTAGTGTGACTGAGTGATGGGTTCCTGGGGAAGGATATTCGAGCCTGGCTACTCATGGCTCTGAGGAAGCCATTTGGGTAAACATCAGCTGACTGGTGGTTTGCACATCATTCCACATATGCTGTCTGCCTGGATGTTGGTCTAACTTGCTACAACGGAAGTACCAACATGGTACTGGTGTGAGTTTGTTTTTTAAATGTCCCATAAATTCTGCTGCCCTTTTGTTATTTGAACTTTTGCACTTTTGGCTATGCTATTATGAGCACTGTAAAGTTCCTAAAATAAATTATTAGAAGAGTTCAGCAAGGTAACCTGTGTCATTCGCTAGCACTGGAGCAAGTTTGCTCTAGGTTGGTGTTGTAGCATGTTTGGGAAATGGTGTTTATGGATAGTTGAAACTGTACTACCTGCCTCCTGCTAAGTGGGAAGTTGTTATAGCTGCACTTTTTTTTTGGGGGGGCACAGTGGGGAGAGAAAGAGCAAGCTATTCACTCCGCAGTACCCAGGCAGCTTGTAATGTAGCTGGTTATTCATATAGGATAGCTGCATAACA
The DNA here is from genome assembly GCA_016271365.2 of Neoceratodus forsteri. Taxonomy (NCBI): domain Eukaryota; kingdom Metazoa; phylum Chordata; order Ceratodontiformes; family Ceratodontidae; genus Neoceratodus; species Neoceratodus forsteri. Next base: position 680,086,550 of record JADMNL010000022.1, on the reverse strand, counting down.
AAGCAGAGAGGCGGGATAGAGCTCCAGTGTGACTGAGTGACAGGTTCCCAGGAGGAGGTTATTCGAGCCTGGCTACTCATGACTTTTGGGAGAAGCCCTGACACAGTAGAAATGAAAAAATACAGTACCTCAGAGCACTGACATAAGTTCGTGTGCTATGCAGTACAGCTCACTGAAATTACAGTCTAAGCAAGAAGTCCCTTCCCAAGCTTAGATTTCAGCAGTCACAGAAACTAAGTGGTGCTCTTATGTGTCGGTGTTTGTTAATTCTTCTGAATTTGAGGGTTCAAGGTGATTATTCTCCACAGTGGGTTCATCCTGTGGTTGGGCCACATCAGCCCAGGATCTGGTCATCTGCTGTGGGGGAGGGTTGCCATGAGTCTGTCACTCTGTCGGTACAGGTGAAGGTCTTTGTCAATCTTTCAGCAGAGGCAGGTAGGAATAATCAGTTGGTGAGGTATCTGATGAAATGGCTACTGAAGTATTCAACCCTGCCCTGGCTCCTGCTTCTGTGGCAGAGGAAGATGCAAGGCATGGATGTCAGAGTTTTATTTTTTTGTGTGCCTTTTCTGCCATTGCTTTAGTGGAGATTCTCTGGTAGATGGGGACAGAGAGTGCAGAGATGTATCCATGGCAGAGTACACATCAATGCAGTGGGTATGGGCTGTGGAGGCATATGGACCTTGTCTGGGGGGGTGATGACACTTCCACAACATAGGAGCACTAGACAAAGTCTGTTGCTTCTTGCACATCTGAAAAATCATGAAAACTCCATTCCTCTTTATTCTGAAGACAGCAGGACAGGCCATTTGGTACTTAACTTTCTGTAGTGCTTGCTGGACCTCCATAAAGGCAGCTCACCATCTATTCAACTTGGCTGAGTAGTCCTGGAACAAAAAGATTTGGTGTCCATGCCAGGTCAGCAGACCCTTCTCCCATGCTAGCTGAAGTACTTATTCTTTAATTGAGTACCATAGGAATAGAGTTAAAATGGAGCTTGGTTTCTCTCCCTGGTTTTGGTTGGGGTGCTAGTGTTCTGTGAAGGTTGTATGCCCAGTTGCCCATTAGGTATGTAGAGGAGCCCTGCCAGTAGGTGTTGGACAAAATTATTCAAGTTTTCTCCTCTACTCTTTCCAACACCCCAGTAATTCAGATGTAATTCCTCCTACTTCAGCACTCCAGGTCATCAGTCTTATCCCACAGAGAGTTTTAGATTTTAAAAGATGGATCTCTGTGTCTCTTGAATCTGTTGGCAGGCCATCTGAGGAGGGCGCTCTCAGCATCAACAACCCACAGGTTCATCTGGTCTTTCTGTGACTGAAGAAAGCTCTGATTTTAACTCAATGACATCCTTAAATATTTTTGAACATCTGGTGATAGTTGATGATGCTATTGACGAGGAGGTCCGCACTTGAGGCCACCATGTCTTACATGCGAACTTGCAATTGACAAGTTTGAGGAGAAAATTATAAAACAAATGTTTTAAAGTCACATCATTTGTTCCCCTGAATGAATATTAATGAAAACCGATTTCAAAACTCCCAATTCAAATTTCAGAAACAGGGTTTTAAATTAGTGTAGAGCCCAAGGTTGAGTGCTTCAGAATTACACAGCCTTCTTGGTCGCACTTCAACTGGATGCTAACAGTAATCCAGTCTTGATGCAGCAAAGGCATTTGCCAATGTCAGCAGGTCAGAGGGTGCAAGAAAGGGTTTGATTCAGTTGGTGTTTCAAAGATGGAAAAAGATTCTGCAGACAAGTACTGGCACCTGAGGACAGATATTGAAAAATTAACAAAGAGGAGCACAAAGGATTCCACTGAGTTTGCCCATTGCTCATGACCCTGAAGATGTTATATTCAGTGCTATCTAACTTAACATAGTGGCATGTCGGCACAGTGCAGTGTCAAGTAGTACTGGATTCTGGTGGTGCAAGGAGCAGTGCCCCCAGATCCAATAGCACCAGTAGCTCCCACCGTGATATTCAAATGTCACCATGCAAATGAGCCCATTGGGAATGCAAGGTGCCAAGGGGCCATATGCATGCACATTATGGGAATATTTGCATGGCATGTGGTGGCAGGTTTATGCCCCTGTGTCTGACCTAACCCCTCCCCAATTGCCTTGTTCCATGAAGGTGGACATATTACGTGGTATCTAGTGGTACTCCCACCCTCTGAAACCTATCCCTGCTAATTGCAAAGTATGTCTTGGTGTATAGTGTTCCCCCACCTTCCAATCTCCATTCTGTTAAATGACACAACGTTTCCTTGTGTCCAGTGGTCTCCCATCCTCCAATCACTGTTCCATTAAATGACAAATGTACATGATGTCCAGTGGTTCCCTGCCCTCCGATTACCAGCCCTGTATTATAACACTTATTCTCTTGGTTCTAGTGGCAACCTCCACCCACAATCCCTGTCCCTGTACCAGCAGAAGTTTTCCGGAGACTAGTAGTCCCCTCACCACAGGCACCAACCAGCCCACCCTGCAAACCCCCTACCTTAATCACTGGTACTGCAGGAGCCCATAAGGTGACTGGCAAAGTCCTCTTCTCACCACCTTGGCTGGCCACTGTATGCGATGACAGGGAGTGCACATCCCCTCTACTGTAAAGGAAGCACACATAGTAGGATGAACACAAAAAGAGGTGAACTATGAAAAGTGCCAAGGAGTCAAAGGCAGCTGTAAGAGCAAGAATGTGACTCTCTGTGGCTTTTTCGGGTCCCTTAACACAAGCTGTCACTATGTCAGAGGTGATCGGTACCACTGGGAGATGCCTGTTTCCAAACTATGAACTGAACTGGACTGTATCTAAATCTCCACAGGGTAGGTATTTGACCAGGAGCCCTGCAGATGGTCTGATCAAACAACCCAAATAAACCTTGACATTACTAATGTCAAGACAAAATGAGAAGACCAGGTCCAAAGCATGACCATGCTGGTGAGTACTGGAAGCAACTGCACATATAAGGACCAGTGATGTCATTAGCTGAAGGAACAGCATTCTAAAAGAAGGCTTCATTGTCAGCAAGCACTGAAATCACCCAGCACAAGCAGTCTGGTTCAGTCCACCACCAGGTAAGCCATGAAACCATCATGTTCCTACAGAAATTCATTTCTGTGCCCTGGGATCCTGCAACTTACAGTATTCCCAGCCCACTTTTCACTGTCACACATTTAAATGACCTGGTCATAACCCTGAGGGTATGCCATCTGCCCCAATGCAGATCTAAAACAGATAGCCACCCTGCCTTCCCCTGTGCTCCTGCCTAGGGAATCTACCATAGAATAACCTGGAGGAATGGACAACTCCAGCACTGGTCTGGAGTTTTCCCCACCAGGCCTTCATGATACATGCTAAAATCAGCTGAGGAGTCTGCTATGAATGCCTCCATCACAGCAGTTTTATTCCTTATTTTCAAAGAACCACCCTGAGGGGAGTACTTAGGGCAGCTGGCCTGAGAACTACACACTGTTAGTACTGTATGTGTGTTCTTTTAATTTACAATCACATGATCTGCAAGTCAGGTGATTAACTGAGGCTGCTTCATTCACAGTCAGGTGCACATAATCAAGTGATTGCTTTAATGATCACAAGCTCATTGATGTTAACTCTGGCACTACTTGAAAAAAAAATTATATCACCAGAAAAGTTTAAAATTGTTTTTCAACAAACCAAATGCATTTTATAAAACACTTCCTAATAATGTGCTTTGAATTCATTAAACAATGATATCTCAGGGGGATAAAGTATTCATGAATCCAGTCCCCCATTGGGCTAATGGATTATAAGCTTGTTAGCCCTCCCCTTAATTGCATTATTTCCTTTTACTCAATGCTTTTGTATTCTACATGTATTACAGCTTTTTTAAGCTTACATTAAAATGCAAATTAAGCTGCTTCCTCCGTTATAGACAAAAGCATTAATGAGTACTTGCGTTCCTAGTCTGTTGTCATGGCAACAGAATGTTTAAGAACAGTTTCAGTAATTAAGGAATCAGGAAATCATAGCACAGAAAGTGTTCTTTCTTGCAATGCCCTGTAGAAGTGTGATGCAACTGTTTTTAAGGTTTTATAATACTAATATGTTAACACATGACATGTTGTGCAATGTGTGGGATAATGCATAATCTAGGGATTGTATGCACACTCCTGGTGCTAAAAAGATATGAGGCATTAGCTGAGAGCCATCCCCCCTGGAGTATGCATTCAGTGCCTATGAGTGCAGTATGCCCTGCATTGCACAGCCTGTAAGTGTGTTAAACCCTTTGAAAAATATTATTTGACTTGTAATAGCCATAAAGAAGACTATAATATGCCTTGTTGCAGAGCAGACATCAAGCTTACAGGTCACAGTCAGGTATCTGTACAGCTGATATGCAGCCAGTTTGCAGGACAGTCAGCTAACTGAAAACTTGATAGGTGCTTTTCAGCTAATTGAATACTGTAGCTATTGTGTTTGTATCAGTGAATTAGTAGGTAGATAGCAGCAGCCCTAAGTTAGCTTCAGAGCAGGTACAGTACTAATCATTTAGTATCAATAAAGCAAAACTGCTTTAAAGCACTATTTTTCTGGTAATTTATTGTGGGTTAAAGAATGGTCATGGGGTGTGATTGGACCAATGAGGTTGCTGTATTACAGCAATGCTCCTGGAACCATTTTACAATGCCTGTTAGATACTTGGAGAAATGAAACGATTTATGATTCAGGACAATATTAGCCATTGTGATAATTTCACCCTTGAGTCATGACTGAAAAATGTTTCTAAATACCCAAACATATCAACCATATTATCATGATTATAGTACAGCGACATCATGGTAAAGGCAACAACTGGACTTACAGCAAGCAGAAAGTGAACCTTTTCTAGTAGAACATTACACAAAGCTGAAGAAGTATATCTAAGATGATAACAAAATTAAAATAAATGCTTATGTTTAGTACCACAAGATTTGAAAAACCAAACTCTGAGAACCAGATAAACCAGCACCAGGCAGTACAGGACAAAGTTCTGCTGTTCTTTACTTTTTGAGAGCCTGGTCAAATGCTTTCAGTAACAAAATTGTTTTAAGTAACACCAAATTCTCTACAATCAGATAATTAATCCTTCAGGGCAACTGAAGCACTTTCCTTATGTAACTTTAAAGTAACAGAAGGAAAATGTAAGGATACCAGATCAGTACTATAGGAAAGGAAAGGAAATCACAAGCAGGATGTGTCCTGGAATGAGGCCATGAAAGCTGCCTGAACTGAAAGGCAAGAGCACCCTACTCATCACTGTCGGATGTCCCACAGAATTCCAGCAGCAATGATAAATGAGGATGACTAAACTCAGTGAGCTCAGTCAGCTGTACAGAGCCAGCCAATTTTTCAGCTAGCAAACAGTGCTAGATAAGTTTTATAAGTATTGTTTCTATGAAAAATATTTTTTGAAGTTTTTGTTTCATATGTGCATTAATAACTATAATGCCTGACAGCCTGAGAAAGATGATAAATTGATGGCAATGACTACTGGTGTCCTCTTTTAATCTGCCTGCCTGCTACTGTATGTGCCAGAACAGCAAATACTGTACTTCTTCAGGTCATTCTGCTTGTTCATCTGCTTATTATCCTGAAAGATGTCATGTACCATGGTGCTCTCATGTCAGTCAGCATCTTGAGTGAAGAATGGTTGAGAACAGTCAAGGCCATTACTTTGCACTTTCCTGGCTTCTTGCAATTTGCCAGCCAAGTACTAGATCCTGTGGGCTAAAGGGATCACTGAAACACACACTTTGCTTCTGCAGAATGTCACCTGCTTACTCCCTAACATCCCAGAAGATTATGATGTATATTTTTAGCATGTAAAAACAGCAACACCAAGCATTACTGCTAGTTACAAATGATGTCATTGTTACAGCAGGATCAGGATATCTTTAGTCAGGATGAAATTGGAAGCTGGGCATCATTGTTTTTCAGGATACAAGGTCACATGAAGTCACAATTAGCCTCACACTGATTATAAACCATTATATGAGTTGTAGTCAGTCAGGACGGATGATTTCAAAACATTTCAGTGTTTTAGTTTGCTAGCAGAATATTTCATAGTTTCAGCTTTACACAGCCAAAGCTGTGCATTCAGTTGACATATTGCTAGTGTGGGTCTCAATGCTTTTAGTTAAATATTTGAATTTAAAATAAAAGCTCCATTTTACACAAAGGCCAGATATTCATGTGGTTGCGCCATGCTCAACAGGGTTGCGCATGCTCAAGTCCTACATTGCGCCATTCTGCGATATTCAGCAGGAGGCAGTTGCGCCACTGAAAACAGGCTGAGCAACAGCACAATGCAAATGAATGCATGCTCAACAGGAGGGGAGGAACCATGCATAAACTGCACAGCCCGATATTCAGCCGGGCTGTGCAGAGTTGTGCAGGCGCAACCCCCAACCTGAGCCTGCAGGACCTTGAGCCAAAAAAAAAGGCTTAAGTAGAGGGCCACCCACAGGTGAGCTGCTGTATTGCAGGGCGCAACACAGCAGCTGCCACCTGTGGCTGGCCCCCAACTCAGTCCCTGTGCTCTCCCCAGCCCGATTGCGGGCATAATGTACTCCCCACCAGTCCGATCCGGGCATCAATGTGGCTCCCCTCCGTCACATCCCTGGTGGTCCAGTGGACCAAATGCCCGATCGCGGGCAGAATGTAAATGACCCCCACGAACATGTTCCTAGTGCCCGATCATGGGCAGTAAGTAAGTGCCCCCACCCCAAACATCTCCCTGGTGGTCCAGTGGACCGTAATGCCTGATCGCGGGCAGAATGTAAATGACCCCCCAACATGTTCCTAGTGCCCGATCGTGGGCAGTAAGTAAAGTGCCCCCACCCTGAACATCTCCCTGGTGGTCCAGTGGACCGTAATGCCCGATCGCGGGCAGAATGTAAATTGACACCCCCTGCCCAAACATCTCCCTGGTGGCTGGTGTCCCACTCACCCACCCACCCACCAGAGCCCCACCACCCGCTCCCCGGCAGCTGGCAGGTGGCAGCATCCCACCCGCCTGCTGCCCGCCGCGACGCCGACTGACTGCCCGGTAGGGCTGCATGTCCATTGGTGCAGAGCAAGAGCCAATGGGCGTGCAGCCCATACCGCATATGACAGTCCAGATTTGTGAATGAATCTTGCTCTGCACCAATGGGCTGCAGCCCTACCTGGCAGTCAGTCGGCGGGTGGCGGGCGGCAAGTGGTGGATGTTGCCGCCCGCCGCCGCCGGGGAAGGGGTGGTGGGTCGTGGGTGGTGGGGTGGGGGGACACTAGCCACCAGGGAGATGTTTGGGCGAGGGGTGTCAATTTAAATTCTGCCCGCATCGGGCATTATGGTCCACCCTGGACCACCAGGGGAGAGATGTATGGGAGGGAGGTGGGAGCCACATTGCTGCCAGCGATCGGGCTGGAGTGCGTCGGTCCCGGCGGCTGCTGCCTGTGGCAGGGCTGCAAGTGGCACAAGTCCTCGGGATCGGGTGCACCTACATGCTAATGCATGCAAATGGGGCTATAATCAGATGCAAATGGCCCCCGCGCCTTTGCATGAATTATGGCCCCATTTGCATGTCACCTTTTTGAATATATCGTGATTTTGCGCAGTGCAATGGTACTTAGCCCACCGCAAGTTGAATGCTCCCACTCGGCAACTTGCGGTGGCTGCGTTTCACTAGCGCCATGCACAGTGGTGGTTGTGGGGTGATATTCAAAGGAGTTGCTCAATAGTGCAACTCCTTGATTATCGCCTTGGGCCACACCCCCTGCGAACTATTTTGTGCAGCGCAAGGGCTTGCACCTCAGAATGGTGCAGTTTGAATATCCAGCCCAAATTATTTAACGTGTTTGATAATTAAGACTGCTTGCATCTTGTATATGTTTGAATGTATAGATAAGGTGTCTTTCATAGTTGCAAGTGTGTGTGTGTGTGTGCGCGCTCATGTTCTGTGGATGAGAGGTGGGGCTGTAAATGTAGTCTATGTGGACTTCAGCAAGGTCTTTGTTACTGTAGTGCATGAAAAGCTTCAGGGCAAAGTCCACATTTACAGTATGGATGAGGAAAGCGTAAGTTGGATTCCTAACTGGCTTTTGGGCAGGAGATAGTGGGTTGAGGTAGATGGGCACAACTCCCTATGAAAGGGGTACTCAGTGGTACCCCCTGGGATTGGTGTTGGGACCACTGCTGTGCAACATTTTCATTAATGTTCTACGAGCCTGGATATCCAGAAGGCTTTTAAATTTACTTATGGCACAAAACTGGCTTGGGAGTAGACTCCTTGTGGATGAGGACAGACTTCAGAAGAACCTATATAAACTGAGTGGTTAGTCAGAGTCCCACAGTCTCTGATGCAATAGCCAATTGAAAGGTGCTACAGAGAATAAAACACAGATATGACCTACACACTGCAAGGATGGATAAAAGAGACCTGTGGGTCAACAAGTTCAAAGAGACAGTGAGATTTATCTAGTGTTTTCCAGCAAGATTCGGGATGCACCCTGAAGCTCAGAGCTGGTAAGTTCAAGGGTAACGTAGAAGACACTTTTCTCCCACTCAGTGTCAAACAGCCAACCATGGAGAAGGTAGACATAAAGAAAGTACAGGCCATATTTTTTAATGCACCTCCCCATAGCTTCTCTGCCAGCCACTCCTTTAGAGCGTCCTAGGCCCCTGATGCCCTTCCAACCCCTACCACCATTCACCAGCCCCTGTTAGCAGCCTACTTGGGTAACTTGGTGTATCACTATGCCAGGAGGGTCCCTCTTTGGGATAGCCTTATTTGCAGATGGCGATCCCTGGGCTGTGAGGCTGGTCTGGGCTGAATCTCAAGTTTTGTGGAGGCAGGAGATGGCACTCCATCTGGCTGGATGGGGAGCTGATTTCTCATTTTCTTGCCCTTCCCAAAGTTTTCTGCCTTGTGTGTGAGCACAGGTGACCTTGGATGGGGACATGCAGGGGGGGTGTTGTGACAGCACATCCCCCAGGCATGACACCCAATCTGCCCAGAGGTGCTGAGGTGAATCCCCTCCTACAGGAGGGAAGCATCCAATGGATGCTTGTGAATTCCCCTTCCTGCTGGTCTCTGTTCCTGGTACTTGGGCTTGTGGCGTGTACCTGGGTTGCCAGCATGCCGAGCGAAACCCTTCACTCAGCACCACAGAGTTGGCATGTACAGGCCTTTAAAGAAGCAATTTCTGCTTACCAAGGGAATCACAGGGCACACTAGATAGATGAGTGAGTAGAGAAACCTTTTGATTAGTACATGTTTAACAGCATTCTCCTGCTTATGAAGCAGAAGGGTGAACATGATGGACACTGAGTCCTTCCAACATCAAACAACTATGTTACTATGTTTGACCTGCAAATCTGAGCAGTTCTGGCACACAAATCATTTGAGAAGACACTATTGACTATATGAGATACCAGTGAATGGTGGAAATTTGTCTAGGAAACAGGACAATTCCTCTACTTTTCTTGAGAAGTACTTTTGATTCTTTAAAGTCCACCTGAACAACCACCAGAAAAGGCAGACAGAAAATTAGTTTAACATCTCATTCAAAGGACAACACACCCAGATGGTGCAGCATCCTGCTAGTACTAAACTCATGTTCCAGCCTTTATGGTATGAACCCAGTTCCAGCTACAGTACTACAACTAGTGACCTTCTGACCCAGAGGTAGTTGTGCTATGAACTGAGTCATGCTGTTACTTATAAATATGTGGCCTTATGAACGAATGGGTGGGTTATACGTGCCAAAAGTGCTTAACCCACCCGGGCAGCTCCGCACCTGTGGACAGCTGTGCACTGGCCAGCCTTGTTCAGAGCTGATAGGCATGCCAGAGGAGGAGGGGTAGCTATCTACGTTAATGACAAATTTTCTGCCTCCTGCTTATCCTCGGCATCTGTCGCCAGCAAATTCGAATGCCTAATTCTCAAAGTGGAAATTACACAGACTACTGCACTCTGCGTATTAGGATGCTACAAGACCACCATCTGCTGGCCTACAGCTTGTGTCATATCTAAGTGACAAGTTGGGACAGGGCTGCCAGAAACTATTATTTTAGGACACCTCAACTTTGACTGGCTCTCTAACACAGCTGCCCCTTGCATCCTTCTGTGATGAACATGGGCTGATGCAACTTATTACTGAACCAACACACCCAAATGTGAAGAACCCCAGTAAAAGTACACTTTGGATGTGCTAATGGTGAGCAAACCTCATCTCTTCTCCCATGCTGATGTCTTCTTAGACGCCAGCGACCATTGTTTTATTGGGAGTAAGATCCACCAACAACCCAGCACCCATCAGCAAGTTCTCTATGAAGAGATCCAGGCGCAACTTCAATGAACATGCCTACCTAAACGAGCTTATACTCCCTGAGTGGCAAGATTTCTACCTACAAAACAATTATGTCAGCTTACAATATCTTCCACAACATTCTATCAAGGGCCCTTAATAAGTATGTCCCCTTATTAAAGTTCGAACTAGGACCAAAACCTGTAAATGGTTCACCCTCAGATCAAGTCCTTGCTTCTAGAAAGAGATAAGCTCTGGAAAAAAGCACGCAGACTGAACACTGCAGAGGATTGGAACCAGTTCAGGAGACTACGAAATTTATGTACCAAAACAATCAGAGAATCGAAGGCCACCTTCTTCAAATCCAAACTTGACTCTGCCACAAAGAGCCAAATCAAGCTCTGGAACACAATCAGTGATCTGCTAGGCCACTCCCCAGGAAATTCACTCCCGACCAAGATTACCTCTGGCAACTTGACTATAACCGAAAAGATGGATATACTTGACGCATTCAATAACCACTTTGCTACTGCAGGCATGGCATTTGATAACTCCTCAAGAAACATACCGCCTCCCAGACTGCCAGCCAACTGCCTGAAACTCCGATAAGCTTCGCCGCTTTTTCTCACTTCAACCTGCCACACTGAAAGAGGTAGAGGACCTCTTGCTTCAGTTGGATACTAGAAAAAGTGCTGGGGCCGACTCCTTGACCCTACTTCCTAAAATTGCCTACCACGTACTAGCAATACCACACCCACCTTTAACTTATCCCGTCTCAGGGCACCTTACCACCTATATGGAAGACAGCACATGTCATACCACTGTTCAAATCAGGTGACCGTGGCGATCTCAATAACTACAGGCCAATTTCCTTCTTCCGGTCCTGTCCAAGCTCCTAGAGAAAATTGTAAATGCACAGCTGAGGACTCACCTTGAGTCTAGGGAACTGCTAAATCTTATGCAGTCTGGATTCAGAGCTAAACATAGCACTATCTCAGCCCTCGCCAAAGTTACTAACAACTGGCAGCGTAATCTTGAGAGCAAAACGTTATTAGTGCTGTTTTCCTTGATCTAAGCAAGGCTTCGACACCATCGACCATAGTCTGCTCCTCTCCTCCTTCAAACCATAGGTGTGGACCCCCTCCTCTGCGTTGGTTCACTGACTATTCTTACAGGGCGCCTTCAACAAGTTAAAGCCGAAGGAGGCCTGTCCCCTTAAAATCCTGCAAAGAGGGCACCTCAAGGTTCTATATTAGGCCCTACTTTTGCAATCTACATTAATAACATCGACTACTGTATAAAAGAAGCCAACATCTATCTGTTTGCAGATGATACAGTTCTCTCACGTGAGTCGCCCAAGACCTGAAGCTGCCTGCAATGACCTACAGTCAGAATTCAACCTTTTGCAAAGCCAACTCCTCCAAAAAGCTACTCCTTAATGCCAAAAAACGAAAGCGATGGTCCTCTCTCCTTTTATCCGTCATAGCTAACCCTGTGTCCAGTAGGACAGTTCCCAAATTACCACAGTTCTAGGTGAAAACTAGAATTTGTTACAAAATTCAAGTATCTGGGAGTTTGATAGACCAAAGACTCTCCTTCATTGAACATATCGAGGACTTGCTAAACGACTGCAAAGGCTTGGACTGTTTTTAGAATCAGCCAATTTCTCACCAGAGATGACAAGAAACAACTGGTCCAATCCATTTCCTATCATTGGTTGATTAAGCTGACTTCCTCTACAGCCAATGCCCCAACTCTTACATAGCTAAACTGGACACACTCTACCATCGAGCACTGAGGTTTATAACGGGACTCCCCTTCGACACACATCACTGCACCCTATATGCGGCAGTGGATGGACATCACTAAAGTTCAGGCGCCACAGAAACGCCGCTCTCTGGACCTATAGAGCCATCTCTAATAAGCTGCCTTACTATATCTCCTGCTGTCTTCCCCTGAGTATAATTGGGAAATACGCGTTAAGAAGTTACTCAGCTATTACACTTAAAGTACCAAAGCAAAATCCTGCTTCGGCAGGGCAGCCATAAGCTTCGTGTTGCTACCTACCTTATTGAACGATCTACAAAAAACCCTCAAATTAAGCACTCTAAATCGGTATAAATGCTTTCAAGATGCTTTATTTCCGTACAATCAGAGAAGTATGTAACTGCTTCACCCACTCAGACCCAGTACCAGTGTCTGCACTGGTATATAGCCACGCCTAGACCCAATTTTAAGTACTGACCCCCCCAGCTTGCTCCTCACCAGCCTAATTGTTCTCTCTCTTATCCCCCTGTCTTATCAACACTAGGCCCATCCATCTCCTTACTCTTCCTTTCCCAACCTCGGATAGGAGCTCACTACCCTGGGTTGTGACATCCTACCATGCCCCGTAGCTTTATAGCATTCAATCCTGGGCCACATACCCTTTTCTCCATCTACCTTCTCTACATCCAGCTTTACCAACTCCTTTCTGTGCACCTTGCCCTCCCAGCCTTTCTTCCTCTACTTCCTCCTCTCTTTCCCCTACCTTCACCTCTACCTGGTGTATATTTTATTTTTATTTTTTCTTCTGTTACTTCCTCCTGCAACCTTAGATAACCTGCTTTATCTTCCTATAGATACTTCTATGTATATAAATACCGTGTAATCTGTACAATATCTGTATAATTCTATGTACATATGAACTTTTTTTCTTCCTCTCTGTAAAGAGTATTATCTGTATTGCCTTGTAAATACCTGTGTTGACCTGTATATACAATTGTTCATGATCCACCCAGATCCATCTTGCAAATGAGCTTCTGCTCAATGATGAACGCCTGGTTAAATAAAGACTTGATTGATTGATTGAGCATTGATGACCAGCTGCCATATGTTCACGTCCCCACTGCTCTGGTGAACAGGACTCCACAGGGCAGAGTTGCAGAACTGGGAAGGCATCCAATGGGATGCCAATCCAGTGCCCTATAGTGGATCCCTCATTCAGCATGATGTGTGTCTAGGGGAAGTGAATGCCTATGGCAAGCACCCAGACCCATGTCCTAGTGGCCAGCCAGTGGCAGGAGTGGACTCCCTTCTCTCTCATACACACACACACACACACACACACACACACACACACACACACACACACGCCTACAACATTAACAGGACCCCACCCAGTACTCTACTGACACTGTAGTATCCAGCAGTCCCCCACCCACCAGTGGCACCGATTCCCCATACCTGTTTGCCTGTGCTGCTCCTCAGATGGCCAGTGGCACAACCATTCTCTCACTGCCACAGCCGCTGGACATCTGCCATATGCAGGAGCATGCAGCAGATGCACACCCACCATGTATGTCAGATGGCCAGCAGCCATGGTGGTGAGAGAAGGACTGTACCACTGGCAAACAGGTATGGGGGATGGGGGTCAGTTCCATGGTTGGTGGGGACCACTCAACATCTATGCAGGGTGGGGTGCTGGGTTGGGGTGGGGGCCATGCACAGTGTTGGGTTGGGGCTGTGCTGAGTGGCACAGGGGGTTGAAGCACACAGATAGGGTCAGGGTGCAGTGGGTGTGTATGTTGGAGGGCCATGGTCACCGGAACACCAGTGGGTGGTTGGGGTGTTGCATGGTGGCCCCAGGGTATGGGGCAGACATGTGTGGGGAGGACTGGCATGTAGGGGCTACTGTGCCATGTCTTTCCTGGCTCTCATCTGTTGGCTAGTGGGCTGTGGCAGCAATGCAAACCATTATCAGTCTCGCAGCATCAGGTGGTGCTGTACCTATGGGCGTGCAGTGGGTTATGGCAGGGTCCCAGTGCCCTGCTCATCAGCCATGCAGCCAGCACTACTTGGGATTGTGCATACCATGTATTGCTGGAACACCCCTGGAATGTCCCAGGCATGTTGCAGTCTGTGCGACTGGGGGAGCAGCCATATACCTGCCTTGCTCCCTGTTTGTGAAAACTATGTGAGGTCCTTGGGACCCCACCCATTGCATCCGGTGTATTTATGCCAAAGCACCGGTTTACATGGTTTGCTGGCATAGTGCATAGGGCCCATGGAACCTAAATTTAAAATAAAATGTTTCAATTCATAAACAAAATTGAGAACCCATATATGGGAACTTAACTGTATCAGCAGAACTTGGAACTTCAAAATTTTAAGACTGTTAGCATGAAAGAAGTAGCAATAAATAGATTTATAAAATGGGAATAGAAAATCCTGTGTCCTGATTGGTGCCTACCTGTGCATTAAATCTGTCTAATGCACAGGTAAAAACAAGTGCAGACAATCTGGACGCAGCTATAAAAACATATAAATGCACATGTAGAATGATTAGGAATGATAAGAATGCTAAGGACCGCCATGTTCCCCCCCCCACCTTAGCGAGTCATTTTCCCCACATCAAACTGTCTTATTTTTGCCACAAACTAAACCAAACACAATACTGACAGCAACATTGAAGAAATTCCCAATTTTCTTTTTACATGTTCTTTCACTTCTCTCCTTCAATTTCTTCATCACACATCCCACTCCTTGGGAGATGGCCAATGTACGCCTTGAATTATACCAAGCCTTCCCACCACCAATTCCCTTCCTTTCATAGGCAGTCATACCTCTGACAAACAGTTCTTTACAGCCCTGCACACTCCAGCTGAATCTCTCCTCTCACCTTCTGTGCTCTGCAGTTTCTCCTACATACCACCAGATTCTCTTACATGCCACCAGATGCTCCACTTCTCAGTTGCTCTTTCATGGCCATAACTGCCTAAACTCTAATGGCAGCGCTCATCCCCATGGCAATGGCTCAATATCACTTTATCACGTACTCATTCAGAAAACTGGTAATGGTAACCCAACCCAACAAAAAAAATTCCTAAATTTGAACATGGAGTGAATGAATCATTTGCCAGCAAGCTTTTTTTTTATATTTAAAAAAAAGGAAATTCTTATTCTCACACGCATGCTAAAGCTCTCCCAAATGGTCCAGCAGTCATTAACTTTCCATGACGGCCCTTACATTAAATAACACAATAAATCACTTGCTTACTGTGGTCTGCTTGTGCGTCTGTGTGAGTTTGGAGGTATATACACAAAATGGAGTTTAAAAAAAAAACTACAACAGAAGCCATAATAGGACAAATGTCCTAAATAAAAAAATGCATTCATCTTGTGTAGTGGAGAGACTATTTTATATAAAATAGTGACAAAGGGATTACTTTTTTTTTGTTATTTAATCATGTCAGTTACATTTTAATTTACATGCCAATTAGAGCACCATTTCTAACACTTCCAGGGTCAGAAGGCACTCAGCTTGCAGCCTTGTGCCTCACAATGCCCCTGACTGTGCATTAGAAATGTCTGATGCACACCCCCTTGTATCTTATTACTTACTTATTCATAAAAAAACAGAAAGGGAATAACCCAATTGAGCCATAGCACATTTTCAACAGGATTCCAAATGCAGGGAAAAATACTGTTATGGTTTTAAAGTGCCTGAAGTGCATAGAAATAAACAATAAAAGTGTCTGGAATGTGTATAAATAAACAATCTTGAATTACTAAAATGGTTGTAATTATTTATAATATTTTAAATCTAACTTTTGCTCATTTATAATATACAGCTACAGAGAGATAAGGCAGACATTTTCAGGGCTTGTGATGGTGTCAAGATGTACAGATACTAAATCATAGCAGTCAGGGTAATTAGTACCTACCGTGTATCTTCTTGGTATTCCATTTCAAATAATTTGGTAGCTTTTTATTAATTTGGATTTGAAAATCAAGTTCTGGGCATTCGCAGCACACACAAAAAAAAAGATCAGATACTGCATGTGCAGAAGGATTCCTATCACTCTGTATGCTGCTTTAATATGAATGACACATTCAATGAGATGCTGTTAATACCAGCATATAGACTGTCCCCCACTACAAAAAAATATGGCACTCTGAGCCCATCCCTCATGCCAGCAACCCCCTGAAAAGAAGGTGCAGTCCCACCCACCCCAAAATTAAAATCTGACATCATAATTCCATCCTGGTGCTGGCAAGCACCCAACTTCTCATGTAATAAAAATATCCCTTCCCTGATCAACTGCATGCCAAAACACAACTAGCCCAGACCCACCAAAAAATAATGAAAAAGCCTTCAGGTGATACACTGCCACCCTGAACGCACCTCCCTTGTCCAGATCAAGACTCACTTAATATTCTTTGACCATAGCCTAAAGGAGCTCTCACACAATGGAAGTAAGACCAACCAATCTGTTTTTCTGTTCTCAATCCTTTCCCATGCTTGTGAAAGTGGACTACATCTGTCACACTGTAGTCTCTAGGGACAATGCACATCTTACTTGAGCAGTTACTGTAAATAAGTCTGCTATGGTGCTGCCAGAGCCTCGTATGAGTCAAAGTACATTATATAAAGATATAGCCAGAGATTATATTCCACACAAGAAAGAGAGAAAGCAGTGGGACCTCAGTCATATTAGCATGTTAAAATTTAATGAGTAAATTACTATATATAAAAAATGATGGCAGAGAGTAGTTTTCACACAAGAGAGCAGGCAGAACACTAGGAGGAAGGAGCTGCTGATATAACTAAACTTCTCTACTGGGACCAAGAACTAGAACTCTTCTACTGGGACCTTCAATTTAGGGTAAAAAAATGTAAATAAAAAAAGTTAGTGTGTTTGTCAGAGTTAGTTGAAATGAATTGTTATCTATGTATCTGTTATCTGTGTAGTTATCTAGATGCTTGTCACAGGTGGCTGAAGGGAATTGTTATCTGTGAAATTAACTAAGTGTAGAAATATTTGCAAAGTAGGGGGAGTGGCTTAGCCAGAAAGGAGCCAGGTTAAAACCAGATTTAAACACTGCCCTAGATAGCTTCTACCAGAGAGCAGGCAGAACACCAGGAGGAAGGAGCTGCTGGTATAATTAAACTTCTCTACTGGGAATATATATTGCCCTCCTTCCCTCCCCTTCACCCCACAACCCAAAGGCAGTTCTACTTTTATAGGCACAGGATTTGACTGGCAACAGGAACTTCCTGTTTGGAAGCAGGAAGTGAGTGGTCACAGAGCCACCAAAGACTCCACCATCCGAGAAGGATAAGAGTACCTTCCATCTCCCCCAACTGCTGGATGTCTGACTGAGCAAGTAAGGAGACTACTGAGAAATATAGAACTTTGTCTCTAAACAGGAAGATCAGGAGCTAAAAGGCACAGAGACAGTAAGTAAGTAGGGAGAAAAACAAACAAAACAAAACAAAAAAACAGAGGAAAGAGTAAGTATTCCAAACAACAGTTAGGGGGCCAGAAATAAGACATGATGGGAGTGGTGCAGTGCAGTAGCTGTGGAGCAGCAGTCTTCCGGGAGATGTTCTGGAGGACGCGGTGTTGTCCCATCTGCAGGCACTGCTCTGGGCTGAGGAAGGAGGTTGCTCATCTCCAGGCTGAGTTGGCCTGGATTTGTGGGACCTCCTTTCCCACCTAGGGACCACCAGGGCCACTTTCATTGCCTCAGAGGTTGCCAAGAAAGAGGAGTGGTTGGACCACAGTGGGCTCAGGGAGAGTAAGGGTGGTGGAATAGTGATGCATCCCTCCAGTTTAACCTTTCCACAATTCCTATGCTGTTCTGGAAAAGTGTGGTTCCTTTATGGAGGCACCCACAGTGGAGACCAAGGAGGATGCTGGGAACCTCCACAAAGGAGACCCGCAGGAGGGTGGCATGGGACCCCATAGGGGATGGGAACAACTCCTGTTTGGGGACTCCATTGTTAGGAAGGTAGAACTGGAGGAGGAAGGGGAGAGGGAGGTAAGGTGCCTGCCTGGTGCCATGGCTTGGAGGGACAAGGAGTGAATCCTCAGGATTGCAGGAGAAGCTGCACGGGAAGGGAGCTGGATGTCATTGTCCACTTAGGAAAAATGACCTGGCTAAGAATGGGATCAGAGCAGTGCAGGAAGCATTTGTGGAGTTGAGGAGGGGCCTTAGACAAGTAGCACATATGATAACCTTCTCAGAGGTGCTGCCTGTCTATGCCACAGGTGAGGCTAGGGTGCTCCACACTATGGTATTCCATCAGTGGTTGAAAAACTGGTGCAGAGCTCAAGGATTTGGCTTCACTGGGGACTAGGGGTCCACTTGGAGGGATGCAGGCCTATACTGGCATGATGGTCTGCATGTGTCCAGGAGAGAGCCAGGATCCTAATGATAGGTTTAAATGCTTCACTGGCAAGCATTTAAACTAGCCAAGGGGAGGCACTGGAGAGGAGCAGGGAACTCTAGCCCACCCCCAAAAAAATGAGGGTACTAAGTGAGGTAGACACCAGCATAGAGATGTCAATAGGGAGAAGGGCAGGTAATTGGAGAAAATGACAAATGCAATAAGGACAGAGATGAGGCAAAAGGGATAAGACCTTCAAGAAATGGAGGGTAATGAGAACCAACACCCGTAGTCTGGGTAACAAGCTCCCTGAACTGGTGGCCTTGATGGAAGAGGGATGCCTGGATATTGTAGCAGTCACAGAAACATGGTGCACAGAGAACCATAACTGGAATGTTAACATACCAAGGTACACAACCTATAGGAGAGACAGGGAGGGGAGAAGAGGGACGGAGTAGCTCTCTGTGTAAGGGAAGGGATAAAAGCAACTGAACAAATGAGTAAACAGGGAGGAGAGGAGGCACTATGGGTCACCTTAGAGACTGGAAATGGCACCACATTCCGCATAGGGGTTGTATACAGACCCCCATGTCAGGGGAAGGGAATGGACAAGGATATGATAGAAGCCATATTTAGGATGGCAGAGAAAGGGGAGATGCTATTGATGGGGGACAGTAATATGCCAGATGTTAACTGGAGTACATTTCCTGTGGCCACATTCAAAAGCAGGGCCATTCTCGATGCCTTTCAGGTGGCATACCTCAGACAGCTAGTTTTGGAACCTACTCATGAGGGAGCAATCTTAGACCTCATACTCTCAAATGGGAACAGTGAGAGGATCTCAGATCTAGAAGTGGGTAGCCATTTGGGAACAAGTGACCACCAAACAGTGTGGTTCACGATAAACTCAGCTACAGAGTTAAGCCATACAAAAGTGAAGGTTCTGGACTTCAGGAGGGCTGACTTTGGCAAGATGGGAGAGTGCCTTAGAAAAGCACTAGCAAACAGGCTAGAAGGAGGGGTGGAGCAACAATGGGGAAACATCAAACTGCCATCACAGAGGCAACAAGCCTTTATGTGAAGCAAATAAACAAACCAAAATGAAAGATAAAGCCACTATGGTTTTCAAAAGAGGTGGCGGTGAAGATCATGGAGAAAAAGACAGCATTTAGGAAGTATAAGGAAACACAGAAGGAGCAGGACAAAGAAATGTACCAGTTAAGGCATAAGGAAGCAGGGAGGGTAGTCAGAATAGCAAAGGCCTAAACTGAGGAAAAGATAAGCCAACTCGGTTAAGAAGGAGGATAAAACCTTTACAGGTATATCTGTGAATATAGAAAGACAAAGGGAGGGAGGGAAGTGAGGCTGAATAGAATGGTCGGTGGGTGGGCAGAGAGGGACAGTGAAAAAGCAGGATACTGAATGAATACTTCTGTTCAGTATTCACAAAAGAGGAGGGGGGTACCTAATCCAATTAATAGAAGCACTCTGGATGGGGGGGGGGTCAATCCCAGTCCTTTCACAGAAGAAAGGATTCTGAAAGAACTCCTAAAACTGAAGGTGGAGAAAGCAATGGGGCCAGATGGAATTCACCCCAGAATTCTAAAAGAATTAAGGAGAGAACCAGTGACACCACTGACTACCCTTTAACAAATCATGGGAGGATGGTGTGGTACCTCAGGACTGGAGGAAGGTGGATGTGATTCCTCTTCACAAAAGTGGGAGCAAGACAGAGGCAGGATACTACAGACCTATCAGTTTGACCTCTGTGATAGGGAAAGTGATGGAATCATTTCTGAAGGAAAGAGTTGTTGAGTACCTAGAGTCCAGTGGGGCACAGGACCCAAGGCAGCATGGGTGCACAGTGGGAAGGTCATATCAGATGAATCTAATTGATTTCTTTCACTGGGTGACCAAAGTAGTAGACCAGGGAGGGGCTGTGGACATGGCCTACCTAGACTTTAGCAAGGCATTTGACACAGTCCCACACAAAAGGTTAATAGTCAAATTAACCAGCCTGGGAGTGGGTCTCAGGATGGTAGCCTGTGTAAACATTGGCTGGACAACAGGACACAGAAGTGTTGTAAATGGAGTCCACTCTGAAGAAAGAGGGGTTACTAGTGGGGTACCACAGGGTTCAGTACTGGGTCCAGTGTTTTTTAATGTCTTTATAAGTGACATTGCAGAGGGATTAGAAGGAAAATTATGCCTCTTTGCAGATGACACAAAGATCTGCAACAGGGTTGATGCACAAGGAGGTGTGGAAAGGATGAGAAGGGACTTGGCAAGGTTGGAGGAATGGTCAGAAGTATGGCAGCTTGGATTCAATGCAAAGAAATGCAAAATAAAGCACCTGGGAAACAAAAACCCGGAGGAAGATTACACAATGGAGGGAGGTAGTAACAACAAAAATGGAAAGGGACCTGGGGGTAATCATATCAAATGGCCTTAAGGTTGGAAAGCAACGTGAGAAGGCAGTAGGGAGGGCTGGGGGGATACTGGGATGTATAGGGAGAGACATCACTAGCAGAAAACAGAAAGTTGTTTTCCCCCTGTACAGACAGTTGGTGAGACCCCATCTGGTGTACTGTGTCCAGTTCTGGAGACCCCATTTCCGCAAGGACATAGACAGGATGGAGGCAGTTCAGAGGAGGGCAGCTAAAATGGTGCAGGGTCTTCAAGAGAAGCCATATGAGGACAGACTAAAGGAGCTTAAGATGTATACCCTTGAGGAAAGAAGGGAGAGGGGGTACATGATAGAAATGTTTATGTACCTCAGTGGAATCAACAAAGTCCAAGAGGGTAGCATTTTTCAGAAAAAGATGTGCAAGAACAATAGGACACAATTTGAAGATGGGGGGGATGGCACAGGGGCAATGTGAGGAAGTATTTTTTCACAGAGAGGGTAGTGGACACATGGAACAGCCTTCCTGAGGAAGCTGTGGGATCTAAAACTGTGGGAGAATTCAAGAATGCATGAGACAGACATAAGACAATTTTTGTGTGGGGTAGGAAGAAATAGGCTTTTGGTTAACTAGTATCTGCTGCTTATCCTCTAGGTAGGGAAATGGGCAGACTAGGTGGGCCAAGCAGTCCTTATCTGCCATCAAAGTCTATGTTTCGATGAAAGACAGAAGGCAGTGGGACCTCAGTTCATTTTGGCATGTTAAAATTTTAAAGTGTCAATTCCTAATGAATAAGGGAGGTCACCTTGCCGTCTGTGGTCAGGCTGATCCTGATGTGGCCAAATAATTAGATCAAGAACACCTTTAAATGTTAAAATGATGACATGAAAATCAAGTAAGAAATCTGAATTGACTTGAATGAATTGCAGGCTTTCAGGCAGTATGTGTGTGTTGGGGGGCACTGATACTTTAACTATTTGTTCTGGATTTTGGCCACACACTGGCTGCACCCCTGTAAAGATTTTAAAAACAATTAAGAAAAATGTAAAAGAAATATGATCAAATCTTAGTGTATTAGCCAGGGTTGAATGTGCTAAAGGTGAAATCTGAATCCTCTGCGTTTGACAGTTTTGACCTGTTTGAATTTTTCTGGCTGAATTGCAGAATCATACACATGAACTACAGAATGACAGTTCTGCGGAATTCCATTTGCAGTTTAGTATATCAATCTGCAATACATGCAACCATTCAGCAGTTCAGTGTGATCAGTTCTGTGGAATTTCTTGCCATAGTTGAATACATGAATCTGCAATTCATACATTCATTATGCCATTGTAAGTTGGAATTTCACGAAAGTTGCCAAAGTGCATTCCGAAATTCTGCAGAAACAAAATTCAGACATTAATTCTTATGGTGGAATTTTATTTATGCAGTCTAAAGAAAAATGTCACCATTTTTGGAAGCAATGTGTATTAAAAAAAAAATATACATGTTTGACACAGGAACTGTAAATGTTTGTATTTGCAATGCTTCATAGCATCAAAAAAAACTGTATTCATAAAGTGGAGTGTCTCAGAATCCCAATCACTGGAAACTTTTAAGAATTTGAAAATAATAGATGAACAACCTGTCTGACAAGACAGTAGATACAGTCCAGAGGAGGTTTGAGGAACTAGGACAATTATGTGAGGAGGCAGAAAGATCAGTAACTTTTTCAGAGATACTTCCAGTGCCCAAGGCAAGTACAACAAGAAAGCTGAGAATAGAGGAATCTAATGGATGGCTAAGAACCTGGTGTTATGCTAAAGAGTATGGGCTGTTAGGGGGTTGGGGAGGGACCTGGGAGGACAGTAGTCTCTATGCCAAGGACAGACTACACTTGAGTGAGGATGAAAAGAAAGTGTTGAAACAGAGGATGGAGGAGTACATAGAGGAAGGAGGGAATTTAAACTAGGAATGGGGGGTGGCAAGTGGGCAAGAGACATGCAGAGACCACAGATTGGGAAACCATATGAGCTTACCCCCATAGCAGTGACAAAGAACAAATGGCAAGTACTATTGGTGATGCTAGTAAAGCTGGGCAGGATGGGGGGGGGGAAGGGTGGAAGGTGGTTACCCTTAATGCTAGGAGCCTTGGGAGGAATACCATAGAGTTACAGGTGCTCATGGCAGAAGGAGAGGTGGACATTGCAGCCATCACTGAAACATGGGCCACCAAATACAATTACTGGGATCTGTCTGTACCAGGGTATATGTTATTTTGTAGGGACAGGGTGATTGGGAAAGGAGGGGGTGGCACTCTATGTGAAGGAAGGACTGAAGTGTGTAAGGGAGGAAGCAGAGGAGGGTAGTACGGAGTCACTTTGGATGCAAATCCAGGATAGCAAGAATAGGATTCTCAGAATGGGAGTGATGTACAGGCAGCCATCTCAGACGGAGGAGTTAGACAGGGAACTAGTGAGACAGATCAGGAGGACCTCAAGAAGGGTAGTGTGGTGATTGTGGGGACTTCAACATGCCAGGAGTGACTGGAGTACCCCAACCACCAGGACCAGAAGGAGCAGGCACTGCTGGATGCCTTCCTGGACAGCTTTCTGCTGCAAATGGTCAGTGAACCAACCAGGTTAGGGAATACCCTTGACCTTGTGCTGGCAAATGGGGACTTTATGAGAGAACTTACAGTGGAAGAACCACTGTCAGGGAGTGACCACCAATCAGTATGGCTCAGATTGGATATGGGCAAGGAAGGAGTGGAATCTGGCACAAGAGTGCTAGACTTCAGGACAGCCAACTTTGGGAGGATGGGGGGAAGTGGTAGAAGAGTACCTGGCCAGAATTCAACCTAGTATGGACACTAACCAGAGGTGGGAGCTCATAAAGCTGGGGATATTGGAGGCAACCAAAACCTGCTGCAAGGCACAGAGCAAGAAGGCTAGGGCTAAGAAACCAAGCTGGTTGAGCAAGGAGGTCATGGAAAAGGTAAGGAGGAAAAGTGCTGCCTTTAGGAGGTAAAAGAAAACAGGGAGAGGGAAGGACAGGGAGGAGTACTTGATTGAATCAAAGGAGGTGACACGAGCAGTAAGGGGAGCCAAGGCCTCAACAGAGCTCAGGCTGGCACAAGGCATTAAGAAGAGGGAGAAGGACTTCTTTAAGTACATCAGGGAGAGAAGGAGCTGTAAGGACCACATAGTAAGGATTAGGAAGGATGGGGGTTGGGTAGAAGCAGTGTACGATAAGGCAGAAGCACTAAATGATTTCTTCTGCTCTGTATTTACTAAGGAGAAGAGGGGTGATACCCAAGGAGGGGAAGACAGCAGAAATGGTGGGGGGGAGGTGGTGACAGATGGGGAAATCATGGAGGGCAGAGTTTGTGAGGGTTTGAAGGCACTGAGGGTGGACAAGGTACCAGGACCAAATGGCATCCACCCCAGGGTACTGAAGGAGCTGGCAGAGGTCCTTGCAGGGACCTTTGGCAGACCTATTTAAATGCCTCACTACACTCCGGGTGTGTACTTGAGGACTGGAGGATGGCTCATGTGGTGCCCCTCCACAAGAATGGCCCCAAGGATGAACTGGGGAACTGCAGACCGGTGAGCCTCACATCCATTGTGTGTAAGCTAATGGAGACTATCCTGAAGGACAGGCTGGTGGCCTTCCTAGAGGCCAAAGGACTGCAGGAGAGCAGACAGCATGGCTTTATATGTGGTAGATCTTGCCAAACTGTACTGGTGGAGTTCTATGACTGAGTAACTAGGCAACTGGACAGGGGCCATGCAGTAGATGTCCTGTATCTGGACTTAAGTAAGACATTTGACTCGGTGCCACATGGGAGGCAAGTTAGAAGGCACAGGGGCGGTGCAAAGCTGGTGAGATGGTAGGGAACTGGCTTCAGGAAAGTCAACAGAAGGTGGGGGTGGGTGGGGAGCTCTCACACACAAGGGTAGTGACGAGCGGTGTTCCACAGGGCTCAGTGTTGTAACCAGTGTTGTTTGGGATACTCATCATTGCAGACATCAAGAACAAGATCAGTCTGTTTGCTGATGATACCAAGATGGGAGCGGTGGTGGATGACCTAGGGGGATGGCAGGTATTGCAGGATGATCTGGCAAAGCTTGAAACCTGGTCAGATACCTGGCAACTTGGGGTTAATGCCAAAAAGTGCAAGGTGCTGCATTTTGGGATGAAGAACCCAAGGAGGAGTTACCAGCTGGGGGGAGTGCAGCTAGCCCAGATAGAGGAGGAGAAGAATCTGGAGGTGCTTATTATAGGGTCAGTGAACAACTCGGCACAACGTAGGAAGGCAGCTGCAAAGACCAACAAAATGCTGGGTTGCATTGCAAGGGGTATATCCTCGAGGAGGGAGGAGGTGATTCTGCCACTGTATAGGTCATTAGTTACACTGCACCTGGAGTACTGCGTGCAGTACTAGCACCCGTATCTGAAGAGGGACATAAAGTTACTGGAGGGGGTGCAGCGCAGGGAGACAAAGATGATCAAGGGGATGGGGGACTTACGAGAGGAGGCTGAGGTTGAACATGTACTGCTGTAGGAGAGGAGGCACGGGGAACATGATTGAAACCTTTAAGTACATGAAAGGAACAAACAAGACAGGTACAGAGGGGCTGTTCAAAGTAAGGGAGGGGAGGGACACCGGGGACATGATATGAGACTGGAGGGAGGAAGGTTCAGGAGACGCTTTTTTTTTTTTTTTTTTAGAGAGGGTGGTGGCTGGGTGGAATGCGTTACTTGCAGAAGTGGTTTCCAGTAGAACAGTGGACTGCTTCAAAAGGGGATGGGACAGAACAAAGGGGATGGCCAATGGAGGGGGAAGGGTGGAAGGAAGGGACAGCTGCAGAATAAGGGGGCTAGTTGCACATTCAAGCAGACTTGATAGACCTCTAGGCCTTTATCTGCTGCCAAGTTTCATATGTTCGTATGTTCGAAAGAGGTGAGAGTTGTGACATGTTTATGTCTGTAAGGTATTGTCACACGTGAATGTTACAGTTTAAAGAAAACGGTTACTGTTTTCAGACATAATATGGGTCTAAGCACAATAAAGGGCAACCAAAGTGACATTAGTGTCAGTTTAAAATCCATAATATACCAATTATTATAAAATGGCAAGAAAAAATCCACTAACCTGATTGGTCATCACTGTCCAGAAGGTGTGAGGATAATGCAGTACAACATCATGGATCAATTCCCGGCAACCTGTAGAGCCCAAGAAAAAATAAAAATAAAATCACTACGCCTGTCACAAGCTGTCAAAACCTTTACCTCACAACAGCTGACAAGAAAAAAAAATATCAGAGCTATCAAAACCAAACTTCAACCTGTATAACATGGCAGACCTCTCTACACAGTTTGGAACTGAAAATGAGCAACCACAACCTACTACAAGTGGTGGTTAAAAAAAAAAAAAAAAGAAAAAGAGACACTTGGATCTGGCACCTCAAGGCCTGGACCGACTTGAGAAAGAAAAAAATGAGCCCACAACAAAGAGAGCAACTTCCTGGGCTATGAAAATATTCCTGGACTGGCTTAAAGAAAAAAGCATAGAAATAAACTTTCCTGAATTATCAGCACCTGATTTAAACAGTATCCTGTGCAACTTTTACGGTTCATTCAGTACCACAACGGGACAACCATATAGCATTATCAGGCATGTCGGGCTCTGTGCAGGCATAAACAGGTACCTGAATGAACCCCGATAAACAGAAACATAAATCTTATGGCCGATGCTGATTTCAGTCCTCCAACAATATATTTTAGCCAACATAAAATCTGCATCGAGAAGGCAAAGACCACACAAAGCATCACCACGCCATTCCACTCACCATCTCGAGCAGCTCAGAAACTCAGACACGCTGTCAACAGAAACACCGGATGGCCTAGTTCATCACGCTTGGCTTGAAATTCAAATTCTTTTCGCCAGATGTGGCTCTGAGGGCAATGAAAACTGAAGCCAGACTCATTTCAATTATGCACAGACCCCACCGGACACCAGTATCTCACAATGAGTTTCAACAAAAAAACAAAAAATCAAGGGAAAATAATGGAGCGTAGTAGAGACAACCTACTTGGATGCATGTTTGCGATCCCAGGACATCCACATTGCCCAGTAGCAGCTTTCAGCAAGTATTTAAGTAAAATACCCCAAAATTCTCCCAGTCTATACCTGCATCCCAGGAAAAAAACAAGCAGACCATGGTGTGATGAAATGACATGGTTCACATTAGAACCGATGGGAATAAATTTCATAGCAACAATATTTACCTAAAATATATAAAAGCTGTGGGGCTCCAGAAACATACACCAATCATTGTCTCCGCCATTCAAATTTTATCAGATGCTGGACTGCAAGCCCGACAGATAATGACCATCACAGGCCACCGAGCTGAAACTTTTCTGTGAAGTTACTGGGCCCAATCACTAGAAAACCGAAGCACTTGGAGCAACCTATTGTCTGACACCAGCAGAATTGCAGAGCAACTACATACCTCGACAAGTGTTTCCCAACCAGCAGTCACCTGCAGCAATCCTCTCCAAATAGCTGAAGCCTACAGTCGTGACTGACAAGTCCACATTGGAACTGTACCTGGCATCCTCCAGCAAGCACCAGAGCAGTGACCCAAACCCAAAGCCACAGGAAATGAGGCAAACACTGTAACCTCTACAATGAACCAGCCAGCAGTCATGTACAGCGACTCAGTCTCCTCCAAGCAATCACTGAATACACAAACCATCATCACAGGAACTCAATGTGTGCTTCCACATATACAACAAATAAATACATCACCACAGCATCATTTCAGTAAGCAACCAGTTCACATTGTAAAAAAAAATACTAACAGCAAGCAGAGACTACTATTGCTATCAGTTCAAAGTTCAAACTGTTTCACCAAGTTGCAACTATTTATAGCAAATGTTTCATATGTTATTTATTCCCAAAAAGTAATTTAACCAAACTACATTGTTTTAAACATATTTATGGTGTTATTTATTACCATGGTATTATTTATTCAAAATGCATCATTCTGTTACTGTTGTTATCAATATCAAAAGCTTTTAACAAGAGACGCATGCCGTGGACTACTTTATTAAGTGAAAGGATTCATGCCATTTTCAGTTACTAAAACCAAAAAAACTTAAAAACAAAAAAAAAAAAAAACAAATGTTTTATAACTGAGCCATTTTACAATAGCAATAATGCACTCCAGGTGTGAAGTAGTTGGGATAACGCCACGCCTGCCATTGGTCACGCCGGCCTTCGCCTCATGCTCAACTGCACAAGGCATGACATTATCCCAGCACAACACACCCTGTCATGCATTATTGCTTAATTATAAGCATTTTTTATGCTGTAACTCACCTAATAAAAATATACTATGGTGCAGGATAACTTCCATATGGGGTCCTGAGAGAAAGCCTCCACACAGTTGCACATGTAATGGGGGACATTAAAGCAGGGCTGCATGTGAAACAGGTGATATTAAAGTTGGGCTGCACATGTTACAGGGGACATTAAAGTATGGACGCACATCTAATAAAGACCTTACATTTCCATAGCATGTAATAAGAGCCAGAAAACAACAGTTCAAGTTCCAAAGAGTTTATCATTCAAGGAACAAAATGTAAAATGGGTTAGACAACTGTAAATTTAAAAGAAGTATTCAATAATTACAAAAACAGCTGTTTAATCTAATGCATCAGCTATAACTACTTCGGCCATAACTACAGACTAAACTATTACCACAGATGAAAACCTTCACATATTTAACAAAAAAGTATTAAATAGTTACAAAACATGGCATTGTAGTCTAATGCATCAGCTATAACTACAGACTAAACTATTTATATATTTACAACAATTCACACATTTTGCCAAGACATATGAAATAGGAAAACGATGTAATTACATCTTGTACAAGTTCAGCACCATACACTATAAAGCTTGAAGGAGTCCATTTCATTCTATCTTTGCTGTAGCTTGGCAAACTTTGCAGTCTGTAGTTCTTTACTTTGCATTTTAAAGGTGTTATCTCCATGCTCAAACTTTATTGGCCCATGACATTTTTTATTCTTGTCATGCGATCATTGTCTGGTGCCGTGGTTAAGTAAAAATACTCCCATGCTGTTCACGGCACTTCATGGAATACCATTTTTATGGCTGCTTGGGCAGAGTTCCACAGATATTATGCCATCACTGTAGAAGAAAGTCTGCTGCCAGAATGCAACCCTGTGTTCTCCTATACTGATGTAGCATCATCTTTACAGCGCTCACTCCATTAGCGCTGTCCTTCACTAACGGAGCTCCCCTCCGCAGCTCAATCGCCCCCCCCCCCCCACAGGTGCACTACTTCCCCAACAGCACTTCTGGAATAACTGCACATGCATGACTACCAAACTTGCTCAGATTTGTCACTGCTGCCATCTTGCAAATGGCACATGGTCGCCGTACTGACAACTGTGCCATCCGCTCTGAAACCACCGCCTGCTCCAGTATTCATTTGCCACTCCTGCCACACTGGTACCGCCGCTGCCACCACTGGTGCAGGTAAGAGCCCTGCTCAGTAATGTTGGCTGTGACCAGAACTTGTTTTTCATTGGGTCCACAGCAGTTAGTTGCCAATATAAAATTCCTTTCAACAGTAAATGACATAGTAATTATTAATCTGCATCATTTCTGGGTCTAAAACATTTCTGATCTTTTTAGGATCTAGGTGGATGCTGAACGATGAAGCAGACAAGTCATCTGAGAGTGGAGATGTGCTTTCTGTTGACATGGCATGTACATCAGTTAAGCAATATTAGAAAATGGGCTTTTTATTTGGAGGCATCTGATTGGCTGGTACCCATTCCACAGGGGTACATTAACTTTCAATAGATGCCCACCAAATAAAAAGTGCCAGCCAAAACCTGCCTTATGCCCAGCCAAGTATCCTTGTGCCAAGCCTGCTTCATCATTGGCTGAAGCACTGGGCACAAAATGTCAAACTGCCGCCATTTTTTTGAACATTTAGCGAGAGTCACGCCACCACCACCACACACACAAACACTACTCGATGACACAGCGAGCGATCAGTGTTTACTCCCACCTCTCTTTTCCCGAGAATCAATACTGACTAAAACAAAAATAAGTATTTTAAGCCCATACAAGACAGACAGAAAGACCGACAGACAGATATTTGTAGTCGATGGGATGTCACCTCAAAGTTTCCTTCAGGGCAACTGCGGGTGGATGTGACTGGTGTACCGCAGCTCTCAGAACGCACTGCTGTCTTTTAACTCCAGACAGCAACACTTTCAACCCAGTTCTGTAATGGACAAATGGACTTGCTGCAAGCAAGCTTACCTACCACAAAGCACAAAAGGAAAGTTGCAGTGTCGAGAGAGCACTTGTATCCATTCCGCTTGGAGATGAAGGGAGGAAGTCTCTCGGAGAAAGTCAGTGCCTGGCGCCGCTGCTGCTGCTCGCAGGCTCCTACCCAGTTCTACGGACCTTGGCATGAGCCCCTTGTAACGGCAGCATATCCCAGCGACAGTCCTGCGGCTCAACACAGCAAAATCCACCCGACAAGACCAAAAAGAAAAACAAGTTGCTTCATTGCATGATAATCCCACGGAAGAGCGGCAAGGGGAGAACACTAGAGCAGCGTTAAAAGTTCCACACGCAACCTCTGACCTCTCTAAAAAAAAAAATGTCACAGAAAACAGCTTCAGGCAACTGGGCGGAGTGAAACAAATGAAGAAATAAAAACGGCTCGTGAACCCGATACCGGGAGAGACACACATACTATCTTTATTTTATTTATTTGTGATTTATTTTCATGGCAGTACAAGAAGGACGTGTCTACTCCAATGTACAGTGCAGTGTCCAGATGTACCATGTCAAATGAAGGCGAGGAACTATTTTAATATAAAAGTTATTTTAAACTAATTTTAGTTAATTTTTTAAATTAAACTTACATTCTTTAACAGTGCCTATTTTTTCTAACGATATTTCGAGGGTGGTAGTATACGTCAGATCTTCCAGGGTTAGACACTTCACAAGGCCGTATTCCTTATTACGTTTCTACGGTCCGGTATTGCTCCAATACCAACGGAATTCTCTCGGTATTATTGCTTAATGAACAACGGGGTTAAGTTAATGTTCTAGTTAATCACCCCTGGGGTGTATTGTGATGGCGTGCAGCTGAGTGCCATGTTGCCCCTAGGGTGATTAACTTGAACATTAATTTAATCCCGGAGTTCATTATTGCTATTACTATAATTGGGTTGCCTGTTACTGTAGTTTAAATTATTTTCTTTAGTATTTTTGCTAATTTTGTGTAAAAGTTACATAAAATAGTCCTCCACCACACTAAAGTAAGTGTCATTCTTTACATTTGAGATAGTTTTCATTGTAAAACTGTTGGGCTTCTCACTTTTGTCACTCTTTGTAATACAAGAAGCTATTGCATTGCCAGCAGAATTATCAAATCTAAAAGGAATAAGCTTCCTGCATATTAACGCATGCAGCCTCCTACAGAGGATCACCTTAATCCAAGCCTGGGTAAATCATACCTCTCCTGATGTACTAGTGATTTCTAAAACTTGGCTTAGACTCAGCACCCCTGATAGAGAAGTAAACATCCCCAACTATGCATTGTTCAGAGCGGATAGGCATGCTAGAGGAGGAGGGGTAGCCATCTATGTTAGACAAATTTTCTGCCTTCTGCTTATCCTTGGCATCTGGCGCCAACGAATTTGAATGTCTAATTCTCAAAGTTGAAATTACACAGACTACTGCACTCTGCGTAATAGGATGCTACAGACCACCATCTGCTGGCCTACAGCTTGTGTTATATCTAAGTTACAAGTTGGGACAGGGGCTGTCAGCGACTATTATCCTAGGAGACCTCAACTTTGACTGGCTCGCTAATGCTGCAGCCCCACTTGCATCCTTCAGTGACACACATGGGTTGACACAACTTATCAGTGAGCCAACATGCCAAAACGTGAAGAACCCCAGTAAAAGCACCCTTTCGGATGTGCTAATGGTGAGCAAACCTCATCTTTTCTCCCACGCTGATGTCTTCTTCTCAGATGCCAGTGACCATTGTTTTATTGTGGGAGTAAGATCAACCAACAACTCACCACCCATTAGCAAGTTTTCTATGAAGAGATCCAGGCGCAACTTCAATGAACCTGCCTATCTAAACGACCTGGTACTCCCCTCAGTGGCAGGATTTCTACCTGGCACAAAACGGTTATGTCAGCTTACAATATCTTCCACAGCATTCTGTCACGGCCCTTAATAAGTATGCTCCTTGATTGGAGTTCAAACTAGGAACAAAAGCTGTAAATGGTTCAACCAAATCAAGTCCTTGCTCCTAGAAAGAGATAAGCTCTGGGAAAAACATGTAGACTGAACACTGCTAAGGACTGGAATCAGTTCAGGAGATTATGAAATTTGTGCACAGAGAATCAAAGGCTACCTTCTTCAAATTCGAACTTGGCTCTGCCACAAAGAGCCCAATCAAGCTATGGAACACTATTAACAATCCGCTAGGCCACTCCCCAGGAAATTCACTCCCGACCAAGATTACCTCTGGCAACTCAACTATCACCCAAAAGATGGATATACTTGACACATTTAATAACCACTTTGTTACTGCAGGCATAGCATTTGATAACTCCCCTGCAGACATACTTCACTCCCAGATTGCCAACCACCTTCCTGAAACACCGATCACTTCCTCACCTTTCACGCTTCAACCTACCTTACTGAAAGAGGTAGAGGACCTCTTGCTACAGTTGGACATTCAAAAAAGTGCTGGGGCCGACACCCTAGACCCATACTTCCTAAGAATTGCCTACCATGTCCTAGCAATACCCGTCACCCACCTTTTTAACTTAGTCCTGTTCCAGGGCACCTTGCCACCTGTATGGAAGACAGCGCATGTCATACCACTGTTCAAATCAGGTTACACCAGTGATCCCAATAACTATAGGCCAATTTCTCTCCTTCCAGTCCTGTCCAAGCTCCTGGAGAAAATTGTAAATGCACACGTGAGGACTTACCTTGAATCTATGGAACTACTAAATCCTATGCAGTCTGGATTCAGAGCTAAACATAGCACCATCACAGCCCTCACTAAAGTAACCAATGACTGGTAGTGTAATCTTGAGAACAAAAACTTTATTTGTGCTGTTTTCCTTGATCTAAGCAAGGCGTTTAACACCGTCGACCATAGTCTGCTCCTCTCCTCCCTACAAACCATAGGTGTGGACCCTTCCTCTCTGTGTTGGTTCACTGACCATCTTATAGGGCACCTTCAACAAGTTAAAGCTGAAGGAGACCTGTCTCCCTTAAACTCTTCAAAGAGGATCTTTACTGGGGCCCTTACTATTTGCAATCTACATTAATAACATTGGCCATTGTATAAAAGATGCCAGCATCCATCTGTTTGCAGATGATACAGCTCTCTATGTGAGTCACCCAACACCTGAAGCTGCCTGCAATGATCTACAGTCTGAATTCAATCTTTGCAAAGCCAACTTCTCCCAAAAACCTACTCCTCGATGCAAAATAAAAACTAAAACGATGGTCCTCTCCCTTCATCCGTACAGCAAACCCTGTGTCCAGTGGGACAGTCCCCAAACTACCACAGTTCTAGGTGAAAACTAGAATTTGTTACAAAATTCAAGTATCTAGTAGTCTGATAGACCATAGATTTTTCTTCTTCGAATATATCGAGGACTTGCTAAACGATCCGCAAAGGCTTGGCCCATTTTTAGAATCAACCGATTTCTCACCAGAGATGCCAAGCAACAACTGGTCCAATCCACTTTCCTATCACTGGTTGAGTACACTGATTTCCTGTACAGCTAATGCCCCAACTCTTACATGGCAAAGCTGGACACGCTCTACAATGAGCACTGAGGTTTATAACGGGACTTCCCTTCTCCGCGCGTCACTGTACCCTATATTTGGCAGTGGGGCGGACATCACTAAAGCTCAGGCACCACAGGAAATGCCGCTCTCTGGACCTATAAAGCTATCTCTAATAAGCTGCCTCACTATATCTCCTGCTGTCTTCACCCCGAGTGTAATCGGGATATATGCACTAAGAAGTTACTCAGTTACAACACTTAAAGTACCCAAAGCGAAATCCCGATTTGTGGTGGGGCAGCTATAAGCTTTGTGCTGCCTACCTTATGGAACGATCTGTAAAACTCAAATTAAGAACTCTAATCTGTTTAAATGCCTTCAAGACACTATATTTCCATACAATCAGAGAAGCGTATAACTGCTTCCTCCACTCAGATCCAGTACTGGTGCCTGCACTGGTATTCAGCCCAGCCTAGACCCAACTTTAAGTACTGACCCCCCAGCCCGCTCCTCCAAAGCCTAAATGTCCTATCTTCAATATCCCCTTGACTTATTAACTCTATGCCGTACCTTCTCCTAATTTTTCCTACATCAGATAGGAGCTCATTACCCCTGGGTTGAGACAACCTCCCTGCCCCATATTTTATATCATACAATCCCAGGTGCACACTTTTCTCCATACCCCATCTCTATATCCCATTTTCCCAGCTCTGCTCTGTACACTGTGCCCTCCTAGTCTTTCTCCCCTCCTCCCTTCCCTACCTCTGCCTCTACCTTGTGTATTTTTTTCCAACAACCTTATGTAACCTGCCTTATAACTGTCTGTAGACATTTCTGTGTATGTAGATACCCTGCACTCTGTACAATGTCTGTATAATTCTATGTACATATGAATTGTTTTTCTGTAAAGTGTATTATCTGTATTGCCTTGTAAATACCTTTTCTGACCTGTATAAATAATTGTTCTTGTTCCACCTCAGGTCCATCTTCCAAATGAACTTTCGCTCAACGATGACCGCTTGGTTAAATAAAGACTTGATTGATTGATTGATTGATCGATCTTTGAAAATAAGCACTGACACAGTGACAATGTTAGATGTTACCTCGGTTTTATTTTTTATGGGTCATGAAAACCTGAATGTCTGCTTCTAGCTCTAACCCAACCCCAAATGTACATGGAATGTTGCCTGGCCTGAAAACATCTTCCTGAGAAATTTGGGTCAGGTAAAGGTTCTTCTTCGTTTAGCGTGAGAGTTACTGTAAATAAAGTATGAAGCCGATAAGTTATTTATAAACTGTCACTTTATCCCTGTGCCATTTTTTGCCCTGTTCTTCACTGCCAAAATGTTATTGCAATGCCACTGCATGTGCCACTAGGAAGTAGTGGCATTACAGAAAGCACTCATGCAAATGGATTTTTTAAATGTTACATTACTTTGCTTAAAAATCTACATTATTCCTGGATGGTCCTTCTGAAATGTCCCCGCGCGCCTCCACAAGTAGAAACGGCGCCGGACATGGTTAAACTCATTCATTAATGAATGAGTTGGTGTTTTGGGGTAACATAAATGAAAATCATTGAAGATCCTACCGTGAACACCAGGGATCTATTCAGTTTTATTTATGTATAAAAACGAGCGCTCTATACTGTTTTATTTTGTTTTTAAACTTGAAGCTGTGCTTTCGGACATGCGCACTGGAGTCTACTCCAATCCGCATGCTCAGAAGCACGGCTTGAAGTTTTAAAACAAAATACAATGGGATAGAGTGCTAATTTTTGTACAGCAATTACTTTGAACAGATCCCTGGTGTTCACGGTAGGATTTTCTGTGATGTTTTGTTATGTGATCCCAAAACACCAACTCGTTCATGAACAAGTTTACCTGTGGCCAGCACCTTTCCTGCTTGTGTAGCTGTACAGGATGCATTTTCAGGTGGGCCAGGAATCATTTGCTGCTTATCCATTTTCTCATTCCTATATATGTACATACGCTACAGTGCAGGAAGCTCTAAAGCTACCACTGTGAAAACAAAAAGAAGTGAAAGAGTGGCTGGTGGGGGGGGGGAGGGGTAACAATACAGTATTGATTACAACTGGCTTAATGATGCTTGCTACTGTCAGCATTACTATAATGGTGGACCTACGTTCCACACATGGAATGCTAACAGGGCAAGAAGGACCTTGCCTTGTGGATCAGTACACATGTAATCAGGCTGCACAAGTACATTAATAAGGAGATTAATATAAGGGTCTCAGAATGCTGACAACCAGGTTACTGCATTTGAGACAATTATAATAATGTCATTTGACATACCTGTATCTAGCAAAGTTGCACAATCATTGCCTGTGGTGGCTGCTGTTGTCACATCTTGTCACAGGGCCCATCTTCATTAACATAGGGTGTGCAAAAACACGTGGTGTTTTCTTGTTGATGCCATACAATCCATTGCACACTTCACACTTTTTATCTGGTGTGTCCCAAGTACCAGTTTTATATTGGCTCTGGCCTTTTTTTATTTAGTTTTCTCTGACCCAGAAAAATGTTCATCTGAAGTGTCAGTTGATGCTGGCAGGTCTTTTGCCTTTCTAATTATGGCCTACTATGATTGTACCAGTTTGGTTGCCGCTGATTTTTCAGCTGCAC
The DNA here is from genome assembly GCA_016271365.2 of Neoceratodus forsteri. Taxonomy (NCBI): domain Eukaryota; kingdom Metazoa; phylum Chordata; order Ceratodontiformes; family Ceratodontidae; genus Neoceratodus; species Neoceratodus forsteri. The sequence continues at coordinate 680,050,154 of JADMNL010000022.1, read as the reverse complement.
TCTCACCATCCAAGGGTCCCTTTCCATATTGTGAGCAGAAAAAACACATGCTTGATGGTGAACCCATATTTACTGGATAATACTGAAATATCTTAGAATGCCATTTTGATTTGTACTGGGTCCCACAGCCATCTGGAAGTGAATTTTTAATGATATTTAAAGAGTGGCAATTTCTTAGGTGCGCATTTGAGATCTGAACAATGTAACACGTGGCATGATGATCATGTTTCAAAACACTGGAGGTGAATACTAATTACTCCTTGCCTGTGCCTTCATAGTTATCACTCTGCTAGTACAGTAGGTTACCACGAGGTACTATTTAATGTGGCTTGTTCATAATGTCAGTGGGCTGCCTGCACTTTGTTCAGTAATTTGCAGGTGTAGTTCTCGAAGTCCAGAACCATCACTACCAATCCCCTGAGAGTGAATTCTTTGATCTGAGCAAAGTGATGCTGCTGCCATGCCATCACATGCAGGTGCTGTCCCACAACCAAAGTTCATCCTTAATTACCTCCATGAGTTGTTGCACTGTTGACTGTTTCCCCAACACTTCTTGTTTGCCACACCTGTATACCATTGACACCTCACATTATACTGTATTTATATTCTCCCACTGCTGCTGTGTTACATTCTCTTGTCCATTTCTTGAGTTCATGAATGACTATCAGTATTGTCTATGCTGCATTTGTCACATATTTTCTTCACACAGTCCAACATATAGAATATTTCACAAGTAACTTTAGGACATATTGTTAGTTTTACTACCTGATACGCATTCAAGACTTTGCAGAATGTTAGCTGGTGGACATCCACAATACAGTTCAGTGCCTTAAGCTTGAGAGAAGTATGTGTGCAACATTTTCAGGCATTGATCCAGCTTTTGCTCCTTTGACAGTTTTGTTTGCTTTGGTCAGAGACTTCAACATTTCCTTGCTCCTACTGGTGTGTCCAGGGTCTGTTGGGTGACTTCTTTGTGAAGACTATGAAGGGGTTTATCAGGGTTCCACTATGCCATGGCTACTGAGAAGTTGGTGACCTCCCTTACAGCCACACATGGTCACCAACATCCCTGACACCACCGATCTGGACCACCGACCAGAAACCACACCGACACTTATTTGCTGTTTATGCGGGGCTGTGGCTCCACACACCCTCCCAGACTTTAGGATTCCAAGTTCGGGGTGGATGTCAGGAGAGCTGCAAACTCTGAAGTCGATGACTCATCGCTCTGGCAACCTGGTTGACACTGCAGGTATCGATGGTTGGTGTCATTGTAACAGCTTTGCTGTGAAAGCGCCACTGTTATTATGGTAAACTGTTTCAGGATACAACCATGTTTTACCAGTTCTTTTTGAAAATACTTTTTTGTGAGGTAGAGAGGTTACACACTTTTTGAAAAAGCTCTCCTCTTTCTCTTCCATTCCTTCTGGCAATGCAGACTTGTGTGGTGTGTTCCGTTCCATTTCCCCATGTGAGATCTTCATGGGCATCCAGCTGATACCCAATGTTGTGCTGCTGTTCTGAGCAGCTTGCATTTTTTTAATACAATAACAGTGCTTATGAATTCCCAGTTTTGCTGTCTGTCACATTTTTTTGGTATTGTCTTTTAGGTGTTACATTTTCTCAATGACTCCAGACATCAATTTGTCTTGTAGGTTGGTTGGACTAGCAAGCACATTGTGCCTAACCAGGGCATTTTGTTTGGATGGTGAACAAATAGGACAGGATCAGCTGCATTATGGCAGCAAATCAGTTTGACGATTTATATAGACCTTTTCAAGCTCTTTGCTCAGCCTTTCTTAGGACAGCATTATATCTTTGCTCCATCAGTGTCCCAAACAGATCCCTTCTCTGGCACGACCACTGAAATTGCTGGGGTGGGGGAGGTGGTGGTGGTGGTGGTGATGGCGGTGATTGTCCTTGCTTTTTTTAACTCCTCCCCCCAGTATTTCTGACATTGTTTTTCTTCAATTCTCCTTTTATGGCTTAGCATTGCAGCATGTTGCCTTTTTTCTCCCCCAAGAATTCTCTTTGTGCTACTTTCTTATGCTCTTCAGCCTTTGTTTGTCACTTAGATGGTGTAATACTTGCTTCAGTTTGCACTTGTTTCTTCTGCTTCTGGGCTTCTGTATCTCTGCATTCTCTGTTTAGCCTTCTGGTTGTAGTTTTGGTGCTGCTCATCATTCATGTTTTCATGGTATGCACACAAGTGTCATGCAGAGTTCTTTAAATACAGCTGGTAATTGTCTGGTCATTCTTGATGTTTGCTCTGATATGCTTGCTTATTTCCTTGTCCAATGGAGAGTTGGCCGAATTCATAGTGCATCTCTGAGCATGGCTGCCACAGACATGGAACCACAGTCACATTCTTCTTGATTCCAGTCTTCCAAAAATGTAAAATTATTGAAACACAAGCTGATTTAAAAAATGAAGGGTTACCAACTTTTCCTGTAACAGAACTTCAGTTGATGCAACAGGATGAAGATGAGAGCATGCTACCAACAAAGATTGATGTGACAGCTTATACAATGAAACACATAGTCACCAACATAAAAAAGAATACCTATGATGCAAGATTTGGCTATTTACATGAGAGTATATATATAACGCAAGAAGTAGTTATCGATGCAAAAGAGAATTCATGCGATGCAAAAACAGTTTTTTCATGCAAGCGAATTCATGTGATACAAGCAGTGGTTACTCACACAAGAGAATACTGCAATGCAAGAAGTGGTAATTCACAAAAAGAATGTGTAACTCAAGAAATGGTCATTGACAAAAGAGATCCAACTGGCCTGCAAACAAAATGGAGGCACACATCAGACATCAGTAAACAACATGGAGGCACACAACCACCTACCTGCAAACATAATGAAGGCACACAAGCATGTATCTGCAAACAAAAGGCCAGCATGCAACCACCCATCTGCAAACAAAATAGAAACACGACACATCGATCAAACAAAATGAAGACACATCCACTCTGCCTGCAAACAAAATGTAGATACACATCCACCCATCTACAAACAAAATATAGGCACACATCCAACTGTATGCAAGCAAAACTGATGCACACATATCCACCAATCTGTAAACAAAATTGAGACATGCATCCGCCATCTACAATCAAAATGGAGGCATGCATCAAGCTGTCTGCAAACCAAATGGAGGTACACGCTCCACCCATCTGCAAACAAATTGGAGGCATGAATCTACCTGTCTGCAAACAAAATAGAGGCATGCAACCACCAGTCTGCAATAAAATGGAGGCCCACCACCAAACACCTGATGGAATCAGTCAAACTAGTTAAGTATTAAAGCATGCATTATGATCAGGGCACCATCAGTCTATGTTTCATGAATAATGTACTGTCACTGTAAACCTAACACCGAACACCCACAGAACACAATACAGTGTTTTTCATATTCAATTTTTTTAAGCCCCCTTCAAACCACCACACAAGTGTGTTATCTGGCTGACCAATATGGCCTAAAGAATAATGTTTCTTAATTAGGGCACCACAGCAAGCACACCACCCGCCCCACCAAAAACAGTGACCACATGGTTTGGTGCTCTGGTTAACACCTTTACCTCTTACCATTCTGGTGACCCAGGATCAAGAGTGAGCTCTGGTTGCTGGTGGTTGGCTGGGTTGGGAGAGGATTGAGCATTCAATGAAAGCTCTCCTGGGTTGGGGTGGGTTGTGGCTCCCAGCCACTAGCAACTTCCAGAGGAGACAGAGAATGCACTAGCCAGGGTCACGCTGGGTCAGTGGAGAGGCTGCAGCAGATGTCAGTGAGTTGAGGTGGGAATTTCACCTGTCACATGCTGGATGTCATTTTATGTCCACATCTCTGAAGTGGGGGGTTCATGTTTACATTCATTCAGAAACAAGGAAAAGCTCCAGATCCATGAGGAGATGAGGACACACCAGCCCCAGGCCCACCATTGGACCCCACCCTCCCTGGTCCCGATATCCTCAGGTCTGCACCCTGCTCACATGGAGCTAGATTTCAAGGAGCACCCAGGTAAGTGGTAGGCAACCTAACCCTGGGGGTACAAGCCAGAGAGTATCGTGGGGCCAGATGTGTCAGGCTGGAATTCTGATGGGGACTCAGGGTTGGGGGGTCTCAGGCCGGGCAGGACAAGCTGGTATCACCTGAAGTATGCCCAGGACTGGTGACCAGAGGGAAAAAGTTTAAAAAAAAATATATATGGAAATGCAGGGACCCCATATTCAGTCACTATTTGTGCACACATTGGTGGCAAGAACCACTTTGTAGCACATCTCTACCTTGTACCCTTTTGTTCTGTACAAAAATGGGTGACTTGTACAAATCTGTGCCAGTGCACAGAAATAGGTGGGAAGACCCAGTAAAGAGGGCTTTGGTGTCCATAGATGTGTCAATGTGGGTTGTGTGAGGAACCACATCCAAGAACAAGCAGTGCTGCATTCAGGGAGTGAATAGCAAACAGTATAGAGGATGGCCAGCCCCTGCACAGACTTACTATGTGCTGTTACTTCAGTGATTTTGTGAATCAAGACAGAAACAGAAAGGTTTACTTCATTGTGATTCTTCTTTTTTTCAGTGCAAAAAATTCCTCCAACATAGTATGTAGTTCTAGAAAAGATGTACAGTAAGAGTTGAAACACATAAACAGCCGTCAGGATGCTACTGTGCTATAGTTGCAGAACACCACTTTCTGCTTGTTTTGATTCACAAAATTATTGGAGTAACAGCTAAGTCTGAGCAGGGCTGGCCATCCTCTGTACTGTTTGCTATCCATAAAGGCACTGTGCTAGGCACAGCAACTCCCCAGTGCCAACACTCCACTGTCACATGGTTCTATGACCTCTGGCTATGAAAAACTACCAAAAGCAGTCTCAGATGGGGGTCAAAGCCCTGCAATCCAGAATGCCCAGTTGAGCATGCTGAAGGATTAGGTGGACTATAGCATCATTGGTACTAAAAAGGGAAGGGACAGGGCTAGAGAGGGCTCAGTGGGCACCAGACATTCAAAATGGACAAAGGCAGTGGGTTAGGGGCCACTTGATGACCAATGAAGACTGAGAAGGGACCTAATTATTAGAAAACAACTGTACACACAAGCAGGCATTAAGATATGGGCACGGTGGGGACACTATTGGTGGAAATGATGATTGCTGAGCACATGGGTCATAGAACTATGACATGGAAACACATGAAGTGGTTCACTAGTCTGGGACAGCTAGGATTCCATGGCTTCACCTTCCTTCCCAAAGGATCAAGGCAGTATACTGTGTGCTCACATATCATTAATTAATATAGCAGACTATGAGAAGTGCAGACAGGTAACGTTCTTTGTTTAGTGGAGCAAAAGGGTTTACAGGACATTCTGATCTTTGTTCTGTAAGGCTTATCAAGATTAGCTGCCAAAATGCGTTAACATCCAAATATGTCTTGATCACATGGCCCCTAAGGGTTTGTTTTTTTCTGATACGTCAGAACATCAGTCCAGCAATTGCATGCCTTCTGTCCAAGCAGTGAGTATTCCTTCCTTTTTCCTCTTTGTTCAGAGAATATCTTAATCCTTGCTATTTCTACTAGTAGATTGAAAATGATCTCCTGGGTGGCTTGAATGATACAAGTCAGTAGGGGTTCCAAAGGATGACACTTATGGTATAAGATACTCTGAGCCTAAGATTTGGGCGAGAGGACTGTGAAGCAAAGCTGAGTGGTTCTATCTGCTCAGACTCAGAAGAGGAGTCTCTATACCATAAGAGACAGCCTTTGAGGCTTATTAACTTCAAATTCATTCAAGTTTAGTTTGAGTGATTTATAAGTTTATTCTTTTTTTGTAATTTTATTGTGCTGTCATCCCCCTGGCATTGCAGTAGAGCACTCTCTCCCTGCACACTGTACATGATTAAAAGGTACAGTAGATCTGTGTGCTGATTGGCTAAAAATCACATTAGTGAGTTATAATTCCTTATTCACAGAAATGCATCCCTGAGCTTCATTTGAACAAAGACTGTCAAATTCTCAGTAAGAGGAGCAAATGTGGAAAACAGATCTGGTTCAGCTTTAGTTTGGACCATCTGTCCTCAGTTCTGCTTCAACACTTCGGTGAAGGACACTTTGGGTCCATAGCATTCAGATTTTGAAGGATACAAGTGGGGGTGAATGGCCTTACCTCTGCCACATTTTACCCACTCTAGCCAAATATAACCTTCCATCATCCCTT